>CM040129.1:50383319-51083108 GCA_022559845.1 Amorphophallus konjac
GTAATACTCACAGAAGCATTACTCTTACATATTACACTTGCATTTTGTTTGCTTATACAGTTGTTTGAAAGACGAGTTTTGAATAAATCCTTTTTGTTGGTATTGGCTTAATCATACATGACTCATAGTTGTCATAATCAAAAAGGGGGAGATTGTTGGAACCCTAGTTTTTGATAATGACAACTATGAATCATGTTTAGATTAAAATGGTTAAATCCTTTTATTTTGTCTTCATGTCTTACTCACTTGCTGCAAGTCATTTCACGCTTAAGCACTTGTCTCCGTGCATAAGATGTCCTTGCATCTCACCTCTCGAGCTTGGTGCAAGCTCTAGTCAGTGCAATCGTCGTCTGGTATGGACCGTTAGATCTTGTCTCTTCATCTCAGTGCAAATACGTCTTGGTGCAAGCGGTGTCTTGTACTTCTCTTTATCAATTCGGTGCAAGTCTCTGTCTCACTCACAAACACTGTAGCCCCGTTTCCATCTCGGTGCATTACGTGTCTAGACATAAATTGGCTTAGCACATTTCATTGTATTTCATTGCAGCATACACTTTTACGTTCGTGCAAATTTTGTTTGTGCATCTTTGTGCGTCTCGCCTTTCAGACTCGGTGCAAGGTCTGTCTTGCATCCATTTTTTGTTCGTATGATTCTTCTCTTTCATCTCGGTGCAAATCTCGCAAATCCAACTCGGTGCATCAACTGTGTTACACAGTTGTTTTAAGAGTCCGTGCAAATCTTTGATCCTTTCTTTTGACTCGGTACAAAGTCTTCTCCTTGTGCCTCTTGGACCCATGTATGTGCATATGGTGCCAAGTTGTTGTGTAAGTCAATACAATGGTTGACTTGAATATCTCTACTCAGTGCATTCTATGTTTGAACATAACGGTGCAACCTATGCTAAGCGTTTGATTAAAGGCCTTGTGTTTTTTTCTGACAGAGCTTCTCTCCGAGGAGGGGCATGTGATCCAAGGCAGATCGACCTCCTAATGAGTGCCACGTGGAAGGCTACAACGCTTAGATCGCGACACGTGGCTGAGAGCCTTCTGGAAGCTAATGGGCGGGAGTTTTTCATCCACACGCCCAGTGAGAGTATATAAGAAGACAGTGATCGATGCAGAACGAAAGAGAGAAGAAGAATGAGGAGTGAGCCTAATTAAAAAGGAGAGCCTGAACGATCCAGCGAGAAGAAGAAGAAAAGAGAGCAGCAGAGAAGAAAAGAGAAGTTGCAGAAGAAAAGGAGAGAGAGAGAGCGTTCGTGAAGAAGAAGAAGAGAAGCTTCATCAGACGATCTGTCTTCACTGGAATCTAGATCAAATCCAATCCAGTCAGCTCCGTGTGAGCCACATCATGTTCTTATAGCTTGCAGCTTTCAGTTGCTGTGTGTCCTCGTCTTTTGTTTCTCTTTTCTCATTTGTCATTTACTCAAGCTGTTGGTCAGCGATTGCAGAGGATTTGTTCCTCTCGTCGGCAAGCTGTAAGGCCCAGTGAAGCTGTGTATCAGCGGATGGCAAGCTGTGTTGCCCAGCCGATGTAGGCAAGCTGTGAGGCCCAGCGTTCTTCAAGCTGTTTGGCAGCAGAATCCACACTGAGGTTTGAGTGTGGGGTGGATGTAGGTCTGGAGGACCGAAGCACCTAAAAAATCCTTTTATCCTTTATGGTTTGATTCGTTGATTGCTTTCCACCAGATGCATACTAGGACCGTAATCCAACTGTGGTGATTGATTGAGTACGCATCTCTGATGCTTGACAGTTTGTCCATTGAATTTGTATTTCTCACTTCGTTCAAATCTTAAATTGATCAAAATTTCTAAAAGATCCATTCACCCTCCTCTGGATCTATTTCTATCAGCTCATGCACCCCATCATGCTTGGGCGCCTTGGACCAAGGTGGTCGCAAAGGCTCGGCACTTGATGGCGTCGGACGCTCCATGGAGGGTCATCAGGGCGTCGAAGCTGTCGAAGTGGTCGGCCGGGTCACCCTGGCCGCCGTAGGGATTGAAGGTCGGGATGGAGGCTCTGGGAGATACCTCTGCCTTTAAAATATGGTCGGAGAACGGGGATCTCTCCTCGTCCTATGGTGGATAGGTCTTCTACAGGGCTCGTAGGGCGCACTCCTACTCTGCGAAATGCCTCTCGAATTCTCACAGTCGGAGGGATAGCTCCGGCTGCCGCTGCGCCGTAGGGCTCAGGGGGCATGATGGCAGGCTATCCTGGCGCTCCATGGGGACCTCGGTCTCCGGGAGGGGACGACGTGCCCCATGCCTACCCCATTTTGGCGTGGAGGAAGCCTCCTGCTCCGGAGGGGGGGCTTGCGAGTGTCCTCCTGCTTTGTTGCGGATAAGCTGCTGCCCTAGGAGGGTGAAGCGGCCTCCGGCGGTGTGCTGGGACACATTCTCGCGGGGAGGGCTCTCCGGAGGGGTGCGTGACCTTCCATCCCTGGCCGCCTGGGTCCTCATGAGTTCCACAAGGATGTCCAGTTTCGCGTTGAGGGCTTGGAAGGCGTCAGCGCCGCCGTTAAGCGGTAGCCCTGCCACCGCGGGGGGAGGGGGCGGCAATCCTACCGCGGAGGGAGGGGGCGGTCCGTCGGCGGGAGTGCTGGCGCCGGAGGGGGGGTTTTAGGAGGTTTGAGAGGGGCCTCCCCCCTCCGCCACCATGGCCTTTCCCCTGTCGCCGGTGGACCTCCTCCCTGAACTTCTTCCCACCATACTGGCTCTTTGGTTGTTTCCCACAGACGGTGCTAGATGAAGGGGCGTGATCTCGTGCTTGTCCTGAGCTGGGAGGATGATCACCGAATAGTGAACTGTAGAGAAAGGGAAACGAATCAGGAGGCCCAGGGATGGTTCCCTGGGGAAAACCCTCCGATGCTTAAGTCAGTATAGCAATGGTGGAAGATATGGAGGGAGGTAGAAAAAGGTGCACGAGATCCTCCAACACTAAGGTGGTGAAGTGGTTCCTGCTCAGGGGTTTTAGGCGTATAATGCCCTTACCTTTCACTGGAGGGAATCCCTGATTTATATAGTGTGCTCACCTTATGAGTCCTGTAAGCTGAGGAGTTTCAGGCGGGAGTTACATCCTCATCATGGGATCGTTACATCCTCATCGTGGGCTCTTCGTGGCCTTGAGGGATCATGGATCCTTTATCCTCATAAACTCCTACTCATAAAGGGCTCTTCAACGGTTGCGTGGATAAGCACTCGTCAGTCGGTCCGAGCATAAAAGGTGCCAGCCCTGTCCGGGTGATAGGCATAGCTCGGACGAAGTCAGGTTGGAGTGGGCACAGGGCGCTTGCCTCTATCCCGATGAAGGGATAACTCAGGCATGGGTCTTCCTCCGTTCTGACGCTCGGGCCTTCCGAGCCTAAGGGCTGCCGAGGAAGGGTGGGATCCCGAGTAATCTTTATTGGGCTTTTTAGTCTAAGTGAGCCCTGTGGGGCTGTCACTTGGATGAGCTGAGCCCCGTTCGATCCTGATGGGCCTAGTTCGTCTGCTCTTAGATGGGCTACAGAAATCCCCCTCTCCAATATCCTTTATGACTTTTATGCCTCCAAGCGGGGCGTAAATTCTTGTTTTCATGCCCCTCATGCGGTGTGTGTTTCTTTCTTGCCTCTTATCCCCCATGGCGGGGTACATTTCTTCTTCTTATCCCCCATGGCGGGGTATATGCATGCTCTCTTCGGGAGTGGTGGCCGTGTTTGGCCTCATTGCTATAAAGCATTCCCCACAGCGGGCAGGAATTCATCAAGCTAGAGTTGCAGCTTGCCGGATCTTCCAACAGCCACTCGAGGGGCCGTCCTGTGCCAGATAGAGGCAGCAGAAAGGTGGAACGGACCGGGGCATTGCACCATGGACTTGGACCCTGCTAGAGTGGGGCGGGAGGCCGGCCTTCTTCTTGTCCTTTTGGTCGGCGATGCTTGCCAACTTTTTATCCTTTCTATTCTTCTCTTCTTTTTTGTAATAGACCAATGTGGGTGCGCAGGAGAGTGCTCACCCCCTCAGGGAGGGGATGAGTGGTTTGCTCCACCGCGTCAATCCCACAGTGGTAATCTTTATTCAGCACAGGTCTCGATAGATATGGCCGTACAACCCTCTCTCGCCAATTCTTTTTCTTCTTTTTTTGTTTCTTTCTTTTCTTCTTTTCTTCTTTTCTTCTTTCCTTTATTTTCTCCTTAGGGAAAGGGAGTTTGATTTCCCCTCCCCTCTTCCCTCTTTCTCTTCTTTTTGGCGGCCTCCATGATTCTTGGGAGCTGCACATGCCTCGGAGTAGCGTCCTCGAGGCCACAAAGGCAATTGCACCTAGTCTGGCATTTCTCCCCATGGGGCTGGCGAAGACAGCACCTGCAATTCATCAAAGCAGACAAACAATGTTTATTAGGAGGCCATGAGGCCCTGAATCTCGGTGAAGAGATAAAGTGTAGCAACCCTAATAAATGAATAATTGAAATGAATTAAAACATATATATTACAAAAGTAATATATATAAAAGGAATAGGGTTAATTGGACGAAATAAAACAAATTAAAAATAACGCCTCTTATTAGGGCGTTAATTCAAAAAGAAACGCCTCTATCAAAGGCGTGACTAAAGAAAGGACGCCCACACGTGCGGTCGTCAACTCTCACGCGACCAAATGGGTAAGTAAAAGAAACGCCTCTATCTTGGGCGTGTTTTAAAACACGAAACGCCCTTTTTCAAGGCGCTTTTTAAGAAACGCCCTTATGCAAGGCGTTAATTCAAGAATACACGCCCTGACCTAAGGCGTTAATTCAGTTCGTGAACCGATCGAACCCAGAACTTATCCAAGGAAAGATTAACCTAATCTAGTAAGTGTCTATTAGAGTAAGGACTCTATTAAGGATATATTACCCGCAATCAAACACTACCTTTGTTAGGACTCTAAAATCCTATAAATATACCCGATCGATCCAACCCTAAACCATTTGATCGATCTACTGCTACACGGTAAGTGAAGAACATACGTTCTTCTTATTTCTTTTGCCCTTCTGTTTACAGCCGCATGAAGAATATTGATTATTATTCTTCTCCTTTAATGCAGGATAAGGATCTGGTGCTTGAGTAAAGAACAAGGTTATGTTCTTCATTATTTGTCCTAGCTTCGGTTACATCTGTGAAGATTATTAACATCTTCATCTTCTTTCTTTTTTTTTTTTTTTTTTCTCTTCCTCTACAGGTTCTGTAACGTGAAGAACAAGGTTCTTCATCATCTTCATCCAACATCTGCTGCCTCTTTAATTCTTACAGACCCTTCACAGTTATCTCCAAATCAACCCTTTAAGGTAGGTTTTCTCAAGTTACTGTAGCCCAAATGAAATTAATGCAAGATATATATATATATAAGCATGTCATGCATATGATTATTATAGTTTTCACGCGTTTTTCTGAAATATTTTGAAAGAGACGCCCCTGTCAAGGGCGCTAATTTACAAGACACGACCATGTCCAGATCGTCAATTTAATATTTGACGCCCTGTACACAGGCGTTAATTTCATGTAAATCTTCAGAACGGATTATCCATGCAATTACATGAAATCAATCAATAATTGTTAACGGTTAAAAGTCAATAAGCATGAAACATCAAATCTAAAATACTGCATCTGATTTCCTGCCAATTTCCTGTCATGACTATATGATTGTTATCATTGATTATCGTGCAAATCTTGCTTTCCCAGTATCTCTTGAATTCACGACCTAGACTAGGTCGTTTTCCATATGTAAACGCCCCATCATAGGGCGTGAATTAAAAATAAATGCCCCTTACTAGGGCGCGTATCTATTAAAATCCTGGAATATATATTCTGTGAAAATAAGAATTTAATGATTCACGCCCCTGCCAAGGGCGCGTTTTTGATAATTTCTGAAAATAAATATGTTCTGAAAAATATTGTAAATAAAAAGACGCCTGCTACTGTAGTCGTCAACTCTTGAAGAAACGCCCCTGCCGAAGGCGCGTTTTAAATAAATTATTAAATTATTGAAAATTCTGCAAAACGGACCATGTGTAGACGCCCTTCTGTTAGGCGTTAATTACTTGAGACACGACTTGACCTAAGTCGTTATTTTACTGTAAACCGATTTTTCCTCTGATTTGCTAACCGATGGTTTATATATTATACATATATATATATATATATATATATATCGGCACTATTCTCCACTCCGTGAGTATAGTCCCACTTTTCACGGTGTTTTATCGATCACACTCAATTCTCATTGACATACAAGCTCTCCTTTGGACATTCCGTTCCTTGGGACTAGCGAGTTAGTCATAGAGACCTCCGTAAGACTCCTCGTAGCCTTGGATTCCCTCAAGGCCGACTGAGCTGGTTGTACCCTAAAAACCCATTACACAGTTTTTGCCATGTCAATCTAAAGAAACATGGTATACCGGCCCTTATGATTATACAAAGAGTATATCATAAGAAATTCTTAATGGGATGATGATATCATGCCATATCATGTCGTTCTTGTAAACCTCAATTCTATGATAAGAATGAGGGTATCTTACCTTTGATATACCGTTCATGTGGACCTCAATTCTATATAAAGAATGTCCATATTGATTTGTCATGGTACCTAAGTTAAGGGAACCATATTCTACCTAGTTTTATCGACATCGTGATTATACCGTTATTATCGCCATTCTATGTCCTTTGTCATATTTTGGACTCTATTCTATCAAAGTTGTCATACGTGTCTACAAGCTTGATTATTGAAATTCTATATTGGCTATATAAACAAGAGTGGATGTCAAAACACATGATAAATGCCTGCGCATATAGGGCCCGATCTGGTCCTGGGAGGAGCACCCGAAAGTACTTGTGCCCATGGGAGTTAAAATGATAAGGTATCTGGCATTATACCGAGTACTTGACTTGCTTGATTGGACATTCCACACACATCTTGTACTTGAATCGTACTTGACTTTACATGAAATGCGTGGCCCGAAAAAGGGTAATTTACTTGCTTGATACATGATAGCCAAAGTTCTTGACATGACTCGATAATGGTACTTGCTTGAATATCTTGAATAACTTGTATCTTGTTCATGAAAGTTCATCTTATTTCTTTGATATTACATTCTCTCTATCTTGTCGTTTCATGCGAGCATGCATAGCTTTATTACATCCATGAAAATGTAATTACTTAAACCACTTGCTAGTACTTGAGATATAATTTCCTACTGAGCGTTCGCTCATCCCGTTTGTCCCTTTGTACTTTTCAGGTAAGTCCGACGACGATGGAAGTCAATCGGATGGGAATTGTCAAGAGTGAAGAGATAGAGATTCTCCAAGTGTCATCTAGTCTTTTCCATAGTTTCTTGAGTCAACTATGTATTCTTTTCCTTTTTATTTAACAGAGTATTGGATTTGTAATAGTCTATCCATTATGAAATAAAGGATTGGGTTATCTTGCTATTTTGCGCATCTCTGTCTTTGTGTCGAATACACGACCACTCTGATTGACATGATTGATATAGACACGTCGCGCATCTCCGGGTATCTTCCGCGCTCGGGGCGTGACAGTCTTTGTGGTATCAGAGCCTAAGGTATTCAATTCCTAGGAAACCCAAGTCCAAGGATAGGTTTCAAAACCCTTAACCAAGTGAGAGTGGGTAGAACCAAGGGTTAAATGATCAATGAGTCCTTTATAAGATTATAGTGACATAATACTAACATAGCTATTGTAATTGTAGGATAATGGCTGCCGAACGTGCTCAATGGCGCAACATGCAGCGTACCCTTCAAGGGATGACCCAAGTGCTACAACAGGTAGCACAAGGTGGTGCTCCACGAGCTGGAAGCTTACACCAAGCATTCAAGAATATGAATCCCCCGAAGTTCATGGGATCGACCGATCCAGACGATGCCGAGCATTGGGTTCGGGAGATTGAACGTATATTCCGTGTTATGCAATGCACGGATCAGGACAAAGTCTTATTAGCTACTTTCCAGTTAGAAAAGGATGCTAGATGCTGGTGGGAGTCGATTGAAGCTACTATTGACCCAACTCAAGTTACATGGGGTGAATTCGTTGAATATTTCAACGCCAAATATTTCTCTGATAGGGTCCAGGAAAAGAAGGCCGCCGAATTTGCCGCATTAAAGCAAAGATCTTTATCGGTGGCTGATTATGAAGCACAGTTCTCTAGACTGTCTAGATATGCTAAGCATTTAATTGGCACGGAAAAGATGAAAGCCCGTAGATTTCTTAATGGGCTTAGGCCCCACTACATTACTCAACTGGCGCCTATGGATATTCAAGTTTATACTGAAATAGTGCGCCGAGCTCAGTTGCTTGAAAATGCCACGGAACTATCTGATAGGATCCGTGGGAAAGACAAAAAGGAGCAAGTCACAAGTTCGGGTTCTTTTAAACCCAACTTTAAGAAGAGGCCCAATAATGGAGGTTCTTCCTCTCAAGATCAGAAGTTCAAGAAATCTAAGCCTTTCTCTATCACCACTACACCTTCAAACGTAGTATGCAAGCATTGTGACAAGGCTGGTCACAAAACAGAAGAATGCTGGAGGAAATTAGGAGCATGTCTTCGTTGTGGGAGTCGTGAACATCGGATTCCCGATTGTCCATTAATGAATGACCAAGACGGTGAGGGTAAACGCCCAGTGACAAGGAACGCGCGTCTTCATGCAATCCAAGAGACCGAACCAGAAGAAGAAGGCGGATTGGTGGAAGGTACATTAAAAATTTGTTCCAAATATGCACATGTCTTATTTGATACGGGTGCATCGCATTTTATTATTTCCAAGAAGTTTGCTGACCCATTACCTCTAGAACCAGAATGGATGAAAATAGTGTTGTCTACTCCTCTCGGAAACGAGACGGATATCACGCATCATTACCAAAACTGTGAGGTGTTGATTCGAGGGAAGAATTTTCCTATTGATCTTATCTGCTTAGATCTAAAAGAATATGATGTTATTCTAGGAGCAGATTGGTTATCCAAATACCAGGCAACGGTTGATTGCCGTGATAGCAAGATTGTTTTCAAGGAATTTCCGGAACTGACTTATACTAGTCCTAAGAGTCGAAGCAAATCCCCTCTTATTTCGGCTCTTCGAGCAAGCAAGCTCGTCAGGAAAGGATGTGTATCCTTCCTTGCTTTTGTCACTAATAAAGAAGCTAAGGAAACCAAGATAGAAGACGTTCAAGTAGTACGAGAATTCCCAGACGTATTTCCGGAAGAATTGCCGGGATTACCCCGTCCATGACTTGGAATTGGCCGCGGTAGTATTTGCCCTAAAGATATGGAGACACTATCTCTATGGGGTACAGTTTACTGTATACTCCGATCACAAAAGTCTCAAATATCTATTTTCACAAAAGGAGCTGAACATGAGACAAAGACGTTGGCTAGAATATCTCAAGGACTTCGACTTCAATATACAATTCCATCCCGGAAAGGGTAATTATGTGGCTGATGCCCTTAGTCGAAAGCCGAGAGCAAAGATAGCAAATTGTATGATACAAGAATGGAGGTTACTTGAACAATTCTCCGAGCTCAATATAAGCTTGGACACGGAATCCAAATTTATCACACTATCCCATGTAAGCATACAGTCAGACTTATTATCTGAAATACAAACACTTCAGGATGATGATCCTATGTTAGTAGAAATCAAAGGCAGATTAGAAGGACAATCTGATTTTCAACTAACTTCTGATGGAAGATTATCGTTCAAAGATAGAACTTGTATACCCGATTGTCCGGAATTAAAGAAGAAGATCTTAGATGAAGCTCACCGATCAAGATACACTATTCATCCTGGATCAACTAAAATGTACCAAGATGTAAAGAGGAACTTTTGGTGGCCCAATATGAAAAGAGAAATAGCGGACTATGTATCGCGCTGTCTCACATGCCAACAGGTCAAGGCGGAACACCAAAAGCCTGCGGGAAAACTACATCCTCTAGATATTCCTAAGTGGAAATGGGAGGATATTGGTATGGACTTCATCATGGGTTTGTCTAAATCTAAAGGAGGACATGATGGAATCTGGGTTATCATTGATCGATTGACTAAATCGGCACATTTCTTGCCAATCAAAAGCCGATGGTCGATTGATGTGCTAGCTGCACTATACATTAAAGAAATAGTCAGGATACATGGAATTCCTGTCTCAATCGTGTCGGATAGAGATCCCCGTTTTACTTCTCATTTTTGGAAGGGATTACAACATTCGTTGGGGACAAGGCTCAACTTTAGTACTGCTTTTCACCCACAAACGGATGGTCAGACCGAGCGAACTAATCAAGTTGTTGAAGATATGCTGAGAGCATGCATTATTGACTTTGGAGGAAGCTGGCATGACCACTTACCTTTAGTTGAATTTGCATATAATAATAGCTACCAAGCTAGTATCCAAATGGCACCTTTCGAAGCCTTATACGGAAGGAGTTGCCGATCTCCCATATGTTGGAACGAAGTTGGAGAGAAACAACTATTAGGTCCAGACATGGTAAGGGATACAACTGAGAAGATACAGGTAATCAGAGAAAGATTACAAGTTGCTCAGACAAGGCAAAAGGCTTATGCTGATACCAGGAGAAGAGATCTTGAATTCCAGGTTGGAGATCATGTATTTCTTAAAATATCCCCTGGACGTGGCATACGAAGATTTGGTGTTAAGGGCAAGCTTACGCCAAGATTCATCGGACCATTTGAGGTACTCGAAAGAGTTGGCGAGGTTGCTTATCGCATCGCGTTGCCTCCTCAGTTGTCCGAGGTACACAATGTATTTCACATATCTATGTTGAAGAAGTATGTGCACGATCCGTCACATATTATTGAGCATGGAGATCTGGTGATCCAGAAAGATCTCACATATGAACAAAGGCCTTTAAAGATATTAGATCGAGAAATACGAGCTCTAAGGAATAAGGTTATTCCCATGATCAAGGTGCAATGGAATAAGAATCCTGAACGCGAAGCGACATGGGAGACCGAGGAATCTATGAAGAAACGATTTCCCGAGTTATTCTAAGAGGTATATGTCCTACACTCTCCGCGTGTATAATTATATATATATTGAATTTGGGGACCAAATTCTTTTAAGTGGGGGAGGGTGTAGCAACCCTAATAAATGAATAATTGAAATGAATTAAAACATATATATTACAAAAGTAATATATATAAAAGGAATAGGGTTAATTGGACGAAATAAAATAAATTAAAAATAACGCCTCTTATTAGGGCGTTAATTCAAAAAGAAACGCCTCTATCAAAGGCGTGACTAAAGAAAGGACGCCCACACGTGCGGTCGTCAACTCTCACGCGACCAAATGGGTAAGTAAAAGAAACGCCTCTATCTTGGGCGTGTTTTAAAACACGAAACGCCCTTTTTCAAGGCGCTTTTTAAGAAACGCCCTTATGCAAGGCGTTAATTCAAGAATACACGCCCTGACCTAAGGCGTTAATTCAGTTCGTGAACCGATCGAACCCAGAACTTATCCAAGGAAAGATTAACCTAATCTAGTAAGTGTCTATTAGAGTAAGGACTCTATTAAGGATATATTACCCGCAATCAAACACTACCTTTGTTAGGACTCTAAAATCCTATAAATATACCTGATCGATCCAACCCTAAACCATTTGATCGATCTACTGCTACACGGTAAGTGAAGAACATACGTTCTTCTTATTTCTTTTGCCCTTCTGTTTACAGCCGCATGAAGAATATTGATTATTATTCTTCTCCTTTAATGCAGGATAAGGATCTGGTGCTTGAGTAAAGAACAAGGTTATGTTCTTCATTATTTGTCCTAGCTTCGGTTACATCTGTGAAGATTATTAACATCTTCATCTTCTTTCTTTTTTTTTTTTTTTTTCTCTTCCTCTACAGGTTCTGTAACGTGAAGAACAAGGTTCTTCATCATCTTCATCCAACATCTGCTGCCTCTTTAATTCTTACAGACCCTTCACGGTTATCTCCAAATCAACCCTTTAAGGTAGGTTTTCTCAAGTTACTGTAGCCCAAATGAAATTAATGCAAGATATATATATATATAAGCATGTCATGCATATGATTATTATAGTTTTCACGCGTTTTTCTGAAATATTTTGAAAGAGACGCCCCTGTCAAGGGCGCTAATTTACAAGACACGACCATGTCCAGATCGTCAATTTAATATTTGACGCCCTGTACACAGGCGTTAATTTCATGTAAATCTTCAGAACGGATTATCCATGCAATTACATGAAATCAATCAATAATTGTTAACGGTTAAAAGTCAATAAGCATGAAACATCAAATCTAAAATACTGCATCTGATTTCCTGCCAATTTCCTGTCATGACTATATGATTGTTATCATTGATTATCGTGCAAATCTTGCTTTCCCAGTATCTCTTGAATTCACGACCTAGACTAGGTCGTTTTCCATATGTAAACGCCCCATCATAGGGCGTGAATTAAAAATAAACGCCCCTTACTAGGGCGCGTATCTATTAAAATCCTGGAATATATATTCTGTGAAAATAAGAATTTAATGATTCACGCCCCTGCCAAGGGCGCGTTTTTGATAATTTCTGAAAATAAATATGTTCTGAAAAATATTGTAAATAAAAAGACGCCTGCTACTGTAGTCGTCAACTCTTGAAGAAACGCCCCTGCCGAAGGCGCGTTTTAAATAAATTATTAAATTATTGAAAATTCTGCAAAACGGACCATGTGTAGACGCCCTTCTGTTAGGCGTTAATTACTTGAGACACGACTTGACCTAAGTCGTTATTTTACTGTAAACCGATTTTTCCTCTGATTTGCTAACCGATGGTTTATATATTATACATATATATATATATATATCGGCACTATTCTCCACTCCGTGAGTATAGTCCCACTTTTCACGGTGTTTTATCGATCACACTCAATTCTCATTGACATACAAGCTCTCCTTTGGACATTCCGTTCCTTGGGACTAGCGAGTTAGTCATAGAGACCTCCGTAAGACTCCTCGTAGCCTTGGATTCCCTCAAGGCCGACTGAGCTGGTTGTACCCTAAAAACCCATTACACAGTTTTTGCCATGTCAATCTAAAGAAACATGGTATACCGGCCCTTATGATTATACAAAGAGTATATCATAAGAAATTCTTAATGGGATGATGATATCATGCCATATCATGTCGTTCTTGTAAACCTCAATTCTATGATAAGAATGAGGGTATCTTACCTTTGATATACCGTTCATGTGGACCTCAATTCTATATAAAGAATGTCCATATTGATTTGTCATGGTACCTAAGTTAAGGGAACCATATTCTACCTAGTTTTATCGACATCGTGATTATACCGTTATTATCGCCATTCTATGTCCTTTGTCATATTTTGGACTCTATTCTATCAAAGTTGTCATACGTGTCTACAAGCTTGATTATTGAAATTCTATATTGGCTATATAAACAAGAGTGGATGTCAAAACACATGATAAATGCCTGCGCATATAGGGCCCGATCTGGTCCTGGGAGGAGCACCCGAAAGTACTTGTGCCCATGGGAGTTAAAATGATAAGGTATCTGGCATTATACCGAGTACTTGACTTGCTTGATTGGACATTCCACACACATCTTGTACTTGAATCGTACTTGACTTTACATGAAATGCGTGGCCCGAAAAAGGGTAATTTACTTGCTTGATACATGATAGCCAAAGTTCTTGACATGACTCGATAATGGTACTTGCTTGAATATCTTGAATAACTTGTATCTTGTTCATGAAAGTTCATCTTATTTCTTTGATATTACATTCTCTCTATCTTGTCGTTTCATGCGAGCATGCATAGCTTTATTACATCCATGAAAATGTAATTACTTAAACCACTTGCTAGTACTTGAGATATAATTTCCTACTGAGCGTTCGCTCATCCCGTTTGTCCCTTTGTACTTTTCAGGTAAGTCCGACGACGATGGAAGTCAATCGGATGGGAATTGTCAAGAGTGAAGAGATAGAGATTCTCCAAGTGTCATCTAGTCTTTTCCATAGTTTCTTGAGTCAACTATGTATTCTTTTCCTTTTTATTTAACAGAGTATTGGATTTGTAATAGTCTATCCATTATGAAATAAAGGATTGGGTTATCTTGCTATTTTGCGCATCTCTGTCTTTGTGTCGAATACACGACCACTCTGATTGACATGATTGATATAGACACGTCGCGCATCTCCGGGTATCTTCCGCGCTCGGGGCGTGACATAAAGGGTGATTTAAGTCTCACCGGGCGTGCCAGACTTGTGGACGCCCTTTTATTCACTTATTATGCTGTTAGTCTATTCGGATGATTGATTCGTCTATTAAGTGTGTGGGCATGCCGGTCACGAAGTGACAATTTATTCGGGCTTCGAAGAGCCCATGGTGCACTCGATCAGACTAATTAGACGACTATGTGATTCGTTGTCGGGACCAAAACCCGCCACGCCATAAAGGTCACAGCGTCATTTACATCCCCTCGGAGAGGGGAACACCCTTGATTAATCACCGGGAATCAGGGCCCCATGGCCAGAGAATTAATTGCATTAAAGGTCTATTAGGAAGTATTGAAATCCCTGTACGAGGGTGAGAAGAAAACATTCGAGATCATGTCGGTCACGTGTTGACCATTTAATGTTTGGACGAGTGTCCGGCTCGAGAAAAGCACAATCGTCACGGGAAAATCGGAACATATGTATGTCAAGATGTGACAAATTTTTTGTTAGGAGGAGCAAGAAATATTCAGTTAAATCCCAGTTAAAACGGTTAGAAACCAACAAGTTTATTGGCCTGGTGCAAGATCAAGCTGCGACCATACTGCGGTGGGCCCCCCGCAGTCAAAGTCAGGCTCGCGTGGGCATCGTCAATATTTCTGGTGCCGAAAGGGCAGCGGAAAAATGTCCCGGGATTAGACCCCAAAACAAAGACGTATTCGAAGATAGTAGGCTATAGGTCGAGGATATGGGTCAGTCAATGACTATGATCGGGGCGGACCCAAGGTCTAAGCATGGCCCACAGAGGCCTTATTGGTATTCCCATGCAAAGGGTCCGGGGATGACGACAGCCTTCCCGTTCCATTCAGATTTCGTCGGTCACTCATGGACCACTTTATGTTCGGACAAAGGTCCGTATTGAAGGTGCGACGTCGACGAAAATAAATCCATACGAATGTATGCCGAGTTCACGGCAATTTCAATGAAAGAGCGGGAACGAATCCCAATGGGAAAGGGTCCGAATTGATGAACTATCGGCTCAGAGTAATGTCGGATTACGGCCATATTGGGATAGCTCCCAAGGTCCGAACCTGACTTGGAGGGGCGGCGTTAATGTTCCCTTTATACCGGATCTTGAGGAGAACGGGGCTGCGGAGCGGATCTCATCATCTTATTATTATTTAAAATTTTATCATTATTACTTGTTATTTTTTTATAAATTTTTTTGGGGTGAGTTTGTTGTTTTTATTTATTTATCACACACCTTTTTATTTATTGATTTATTTATTGAATATATATATTTATATATTTATTTCTTTTCTTATACTTTATTATATTATTTTTTGGGTTTACTTTTATCATTATTGTTATTATTATTTCTTTTTATTGCATTTGGTGTGTGTATGTGTGGGAGGGTCTGTGCACATTTGAGGTCTGTGTAGGTTGTGTATAGAGTTTAGGGTCTGTGCACGTTGTGTATAGGGTTCAGGGTCTGAAGACAGGGCTTCCAGCAATACTCCGGCTTGAAGGTTTATTTATTGTTTTATTATTTTATTATTTTATTTGTTATTTACTTTCTTTTTTATCTTTATTTATTTATTTGTTTATTTATTATCATTTCTTTGATTCTTATTATTATTATTTTTACTATCTTTTCTCCCTTTTATTATTATTATTATTTCATTATTATTATTATTATTACCCCCTTTTATTATTATTATTATTATTTGTTTGTAAGTTCTTCACATATATCACCTTTTTTATCTGTTTCTGTTTTATCCCTCCTTGTAATCTTCAGAGCCGCCTCATTATTGTTCATTTCATTTATTTGTTATTTCTTTTTTCGTTATTCCTTTTCCTCTATTATTATTGTTATTATGACTATTTTATTATATTAATCCTGGCAAAAAATCTGGCAGTGACTCCCTTAGACCCGAGCAAGGGAGAGGGTGTAACGGGTAAAGGCAAGTCAAGAGTACGCCGGATAGAGGGGCAGATCGGGTGTGCCGGATAGGGGACTACAAAGTGTGCCGGGTAAAGGGCTGAAAAGTGTGCCGGGTAAAGGTTGATAAAGCGTGCCGGGTAGAGGCTGAAAAGTGTGCCGGGTAAAGGCTGAAAAAGGTATGCCGGGTAAAAGATGAAAAGTGTGCCGTATGGAAGGCTAAAGGGGGAGTTCTTTTTATTCAAGAGACCCATGTCGGGAGTTTTCTTCTACTCGTAAGATGCATGAGGGGTTAATTTGGTTTTCTTTTTATTCATGAAATGCATGTGATTAGCCTTCTTTTATTCATGGACTGCATGTGAAAAATTACTTTTATTCATGGAATGTATGTGAGGAATTTCGATTTGGTTTTCTTTTATTCATGTAGACCATGTTCGTGGCTATGTTCGGTAGACCGTCATGAAGAGGCAAGTGTTCAGTTATTCGGGATCTCTGGGGTTCATTGTTATTTCGGCGAAGCCGTTGCATTAGTGTTTATTCCGTTCATTTGTTTTTTTTACATTATTACTTTTCTTTTATTGTTGTTGTTATTGGGTTAATTCTGACGAAAATTCGGTAGCATCTCCCCTTGACCCGGATGATAAGGGAGATAAAGGGAACGTGCCCACATGGAGTGGCGGAACCCGACAATTTGAGGTGGGTGCCAGGGGCAACAACACCTTTGATAAAACTTTGGAAAGCCCGGGAGAATCAACGAACGGAAGACACTTCTATAACGGGATGGGGGTGCACCGGGTGAATGTATCTAAGGGAAGCAGTGGTACTCAGAGGCAGACAATGGGGAGCCATGAAGAAAGTAAAACAGCGAGAAATGCATGTTGTGACTCCTCTATGTTGATGATGTTGACAATATGCTTCACTTCATTGGCAACAGCTTGTTTTGATTGATTGGCAACTGTTTATGTTTTGATGAAATTATTTTTATCAGATTATCTGTGTGTTCTATGCATTTCACAGGTCTACACATTGCACACACACACAAGTCTATACACTCAAAGTCTATACATTACATTGTGTTGTGTTTGTGCATCGTTGAGAACACAAGTCTATACATCCATTGCTTCAGTTCAATACCTGCTATGTGCATGCATTGTATCAGTGCATTGCTTCCTCTATGCATATACTGCATCAGTGCATCCATCAGGCATACAGTCTATACACTAATGCATGTGAGGTCCTGTCTGCACGATAATGTCTATACATGCTTGCAGGCAGTCATGTCTATACATTGCAGCTCACACATCCAGCAAGTCTATACATTGAGTTCGCTTGTTGGCTTTCAAAGTCTACACATTGTGGATGCAGAGTCTATACATTCGTTTGCCTTGCATTGCATGGAGTCTGCACATTCCACGCCAGCAAGTCTGTACATTCGTTGCAGTTTAGTGTCTCATGCAAGTCTATACAACGCATCAGACTAAGTCTGTACATTCTTCATTCTTCACTTAAAGTCTATACAGACTTCAGCGTCTCATTAAGCATCATGCATCATTCTTCAAGTCCATACACTGCACTGTAGCTTGCACGAAGTGAAGTCTGTACAGCGTCATACATCATTCTTCAAAGTCCATACACTGCACTGTAGCTTGCTCGAGGTGAAGTTTGTACATCCATCAGTGAACTTCCAATTCTATACATTGGTGAAGTCTGTACATTCACCAGTTGAACCTTCAAAGTCTATACATCGGTGAAGTCTGTACATCCACCAGTTCAACTTCGAAGTCTATACATTGGTAGCTTTACCTACGTTGCACTCGCAAGTCTATACATCGGTAGCTTTACCGACGTTGCACTCGCAAGTCTATACACTGGTAGCTTTACCGACGTTGCCCCTGCAAGTCTATACATCACAGCTGAGTTGAAGTCTATACAGCCATTGCCTTGCCAAAGTCTATACATTGTGAACTTTCAAGTCTGTACAGACTTTGCTTTGCTCAAGTCTGTACATCGTCCAATTATTTTTGGCAAGTCTATACATTCTGAACTTTCAAGTCTGTACAGACTTTGCTTTGCTCAAGTCTGTACATCGTCCAGTTGTCTTTGGCAAGTCTATACATCATTCATGAAGTCTGTACAATGAGCAAGTCTGTACATCGAGCTGAAGGCTAGCTAAGTCTATACATCATCCGTCTTCCTTAGAGTCTCATGCATATCATGAAGTCTGTACATCGCATAGCATTCAAGTCTGTACATTGTGCATCCTTTGAGTTGAAGTCCATACATCGTTCAGTTGTCTGTCCAAGTCTTTACATTGCGTAAGTCTATACATTGGCTACTGAATGTTCTTCAAAGTCTGCACATTGCATTACACTTCAGCAAGTCTGTACAGCGGTTGCCTTCATATGGGAAGTCTGTACATCGCATAGCACTGCATATATGAAGTCTATACATTGCAGAGTATGTACATTGCATTCGCATTCACAAAGTCTATACAGTGAAGTCTATACAATGCATTGCACTCTACAAAGTCTATACAGGGTTTTAGACTTAAACTGATAACTCTGTTCGATTGTCTGACAGGGACTCCTGGCTGAGTATGATGACATGGCTCGTGATCCAAGGAGGACGAGGTGCCCAGATGGTGACACGTGGAAGTAGCCCATCCAGGATGCTGCCATGTGGATGAAATTGACTCGAATCTGGCAAAAGCATTGGACAAGAAATGTGGAAGCCACACGCCCTTATCCAATCTGCTGCTGGTATATATATGGGCTCTCTTCTTTAGAAGAAGGCTGATCGATCGAGTGGTAAAGTCTATACAGTGAGACTGAAAGTCTGAAGCAGCAGAGAGCCACCGAGATCCACAGAGAAGAAAAGTAGAGAAGAGAAGAAAGAGAGAAAGGAGAGATGAGTTGAGAGAGTTCGATTGAGAGAGATGAGTTGAGATAGGTTCATTGAGAGGTTGTAACTCTAACTCATGGTTCAGATACCAGAGTTGAGATGTTTGCTCATTGAGAGCTATTTCCCTTCCGGGTTTTCTCATTTTCATTTGCTTCTGTCATTTGTTTTCGAATCTGTTTCTTCAAGCTGTGAGCCAGCAATTGCAGTGGAGGTTTCCACTGGACAGGTGAAGCTGTAATCCTCAGCAAGCGAGACCAGGTCTCAGACGGCTAAGCTGTATCGCCCAGCGGTTGCAGATGATTTGTTCCTCTGGTCGGCAAGCTGTAAAGCCCAGCGAAGCTGTGTATCAGCGGTTGTAGGCTAAGGTGTATTGTCCAGCGGACGCAAGCTGTACTGCGCAGCAGTAAGCCATACTCGGTTGAGTGTGGGGTGGACGTAGGTCACCTGACCGAACCACCTAAAAATCCTGTGTGCCTTGTGTTTGTGTGATTGTCTATGAAATGTATGCGATTGGATTTCCTGTTTACCTTCACAGTTTGATTCACTTCTGTTCAAATCTAATACTCGAGTTAGTGATTTAGTAGATCTGCCTATATTCCGCATTAGAGCCTTATATTGGTTTTAAATTAAGCAATAGATCTATTCACCCCCCTCTAGATCCACAATTCGTGGAGATAGACTGCGTCCATCTAACATAACAATGCAGACATAGAAGAAATATTTGTAGGAAGATATAGAAAATGTTTGAAAGCTTTTCTTCTATTCCTCATAAAAGGGGAGAAATACATGGGCTAATACATTACAGGGGGGAGAGAATGAAAATAGAAATCCAGTGGGGGGGAATAATGGAGCATCCGCTCCTTCCTCTCTCTTTTTTCTTCTTCTTCTTCTTTTTCTCCTCTTCACACAGACGGTGGTGCACGGAGCAGCAAGGGGAAGCAGGAGCTTCTCCTTTCCTCTCTCTTTTCTCTTCTTCTTCTTCTCTTCCTTCTTCACAAGGGATCCCCCTTCTTCAGCCCTCTAGGAGGCCTCATTTATACAGACGGACCTGAAATCGTTTCTTCACTGCATTAGAAGTCCAGGTCTCCATCATATCGGATGGCTTCTTGCAGTGCAAGGCAATGAGCTGTCGGCCGAAGAGGTGAGACTACTGGTCAAAAGCAGTCCTTTTGTCAGACCAGAGGACTGCTACAATGCTCGGCCTGCTACAGTGCTCGGTCTGCTACAGTGCTTGGACTTTTCCTTCTCTGGTAGCTCGGCCTGCTACAGTGCTCAGACTGCTACAGTGCTCAGCCTGCTGCAGTGCTCGGCCTTCTTCTTCAGTAGCTCGGCCTGCTATAATGCTCGTCCTGCTACAGTGCTCAGACTTCTTCTTCAGTAGCTCAGCCTGCTACAGTGCTCGGTCATGCTGCATTGCTCTCTCCAGGCTCGGTTGCTACAGTAGCACGACCTTCTTCAACTTTAGCTCGGTCTGCTTCAGAGGCTCGGACTGCTACAGTGCTCGGCCATGCTACATTGCTCTCTCCAGGCTTGGTTGCTACAGTAGCACGACCTTCTTCAACTTTAGCTCGGTCTGCTTCAGAGGCTCGGACTGCTACAGTGCTCGGTCATGCTGCATTGCTATCTCCAAGATTGGTTGCTATAGTAGCACGACCTTCTTCAACTTTAGCTCGGTCTGCTTCAGAGGCTCGGACTGCTACAGTGCTCGATTTGCTATAGTGCTCGGGCTGCTATAGTGCTCGGCACGCTACAGTGCTCGGCTCTGCTACAGTGCTCGGCACGCTACAGTGCTCGGCCATGCTGCAATTGATGGGGGCATCTCTCGCCCTTCATATTTTCAAAACCCTGGTTGCTCGCTATCATGGTTCCAATGTGTCCGTCACATTTTCCTTAGTCAATTCATGTAATTTTCATATTTTCTTTGAGTCATAATTATGTAATTTTCCTTTTATTTGAGTCTTGTACCTAGGTTAATGAGTCATTTACCTAGGTTTAAGTGTCATTAGGTTGATAGATTAGTTTATGGGCCCAATTCATTGGGCTAGGCCCAAGGGCGCCCCCCCCCCTTCCCTTGATTATTTGTCATTGTTGCAAGAGTCAGGGACGTTTTGTAAAATGTGGGTTGCCTATATATAGGACCCCATTCCTCCCATTTGAAATCAATGAATGAATGCCAAATTTCCATTTGAGAGTTCAAATCACCTAGCTTTAGTGGAGTGAATCCAATTGGGGGTGAGAAGCCCTAGGGGAGAGAATCCCCACCATCTTTCTCTCTCTCTTCTCTCTCTCTCTCTCTCTCTCTCTCTCTCTCTCTCTCTCTCTCTCTCTCTCTCTCTCTCTCTCCACACAAGGGGGGGTGCGACCTCCCCTCTCTCTCCTCCCCCTCCCAACCACCTCCACCCTCCCACCTACCCCATTAAAGCCACTCCCCTTCCCCACAACCCCTTTACTCCACCCCCTAGTCCCAAGGGTGGAACCCCCAATCCCCACTCCAACCACCAACCACCCCATCCCTTTCCCAACACACTTTGCCCTCTCCCCCATGCAACCCTTCACTTCCCTAGGCCCATTTAAATTTGAAAATACCTCCCATCCCCAACCCTAGGTCGCCCCCCCCCCCAGCCCCTTCCATTAGATCTGGCCGCCCCCCTCCTTCCCTCCACTCCCCACCACCCATTACACCATCCACCCTCCTCTCACCTTCCACCTTGGCTGAACCAGTATAACCCTTCGCCCTCCCCCTCCACCTCCACACTACCCCTAACCTCCCTCCATACCTCCCCCACACTCTCTCCCCACCATTCATCCTCTCCCCTTCTCCAACCACTTCTTCCTTATTTCCTTCGGTGGCCATTTCGGTTCTACATCGGCGAACCAGTTCTCAGCTGAAGATCTGTAGAAGAGTAGCAGTTTGCAGAGGCGACCACAGCTTCCTCCGGACGTTCCTGATGACTCAAGAGGCACCGTCGAAAGCGTCTCCCAGTCGACTTCGCAACGGCGGTGGTTTCGACGTCATCCAAGCACTGTGCCGCCCGGGGGAGCATTTCTTCCTCGACTGCGCAAAGCTTCTCTGGCAGGAAACCAGAACCTGAGTAGAAGCTCGACAGCGGCGATCCTAGTAGGAATCTGAATGAGAGTTCTTCTGAAAAAATCTTCTACTACAAGTCTTCTATCATCCCCAAGAAGAAGAACCCAGTTTGGCCTCCAGATCTGAGAGTTATCAATTTTCTTCACCGAGGGCGCGGTTCTGCTTCCACTCAGCCTGCAGCGACCCCCCCTCAGTGTTCAGAGTCTACCGGTCTGCTCCGACAACGTTTGGCCTCTCCGTCAGTCTCGTTTCGAAGAGGACTCGTCGACGGTTCTAACGACTCTAGAGGCACCTGATTCGGAGCTCTGGAGCGCTCGTGGCAACCTCTTCTTCCTGCTGTTGCGAATCTGAAGCAGTCAGAACTGCAGGTCTGCTTCCCTGTTTGAAGCCTCTGCCCGACCATCACCTGCTGTCAAAGAAATCAGCGAAATTCTGCCGTCATCCTGATCCAACTGCAAAGAATTTCCAACTGGTTTCGTCCGCAACAAAATTCTGGAGTGGCCGCAGCGTCCAGATGACCAACTGCCTGTCCTGAAGCGCCGAGAGTGGACAGAACCGGCGTCGGCTCCCGTTCGTTGCTTCTAGCTTGATTCTTCCCCTATTGCTTGACCGGCTGAAGGCCCCTCATGTGTGGAGGTAGTTTTGGATGTATTAATAGTTAACCCCCACCCCAATATCCCTCTCCTACGAGAGGTGTAGTGTTGTAACCGTTTGAGCAGGTCAAGCTTCTCCGGCGCGGAGTGTGGGGAACCCTCGCCTCCCCGCTCACCCTCGTCTCCGAGCGGGATCGGTTTCTTCAAACCATTCGAGTAAGTGCTCCAAACTTTGCTCTATTTAGTGTTTGTTCAGTCAATATTAGTTCATAACTCCACTGGTCGTGAGTGAGAGCCCGATCCTTAAGCTCCATTGCTTCAAGCGATCACCGTGGGAAGAGGAGTGTACCCGTGCCCTTGGCACAATGTCGGCTCCCTTGAATGGGGCAGTCATACCCTTGGGGAAACATTTCCTAGGTCTTGCTGGCCCTCTACCAACAAGGGCCCAGCCCTCACATCCTCCACTTGGCATTGCCAAGTTACCCCGGGGTCTAGGTGAGCATCGGGTGAGCGGTCGCCATTATCGGTCCGTTTTGAATGCCAATTGTGCTTGCTTGGTAAGTCTTAGGTTGTGTCACATCAGCAATGCTCAGCACGATATATTGTTCAGATATGCTACAGTGCTCGGCATGCTACGGTGCTCGGTCTTGCTACAGTGCTCGGCCATGCTACATTGCTCGGCCCTGCTACAGTGCTCGGGCACGCAACAGTGTCCGGGTATGCTACAGTGCTCGGCCACGCACTGTAGTGGAGAAGCCAATGAGGTGTGCCGTTGGAGAGGCCAATAAGTGTGTCGTTGGAGAAGGCACTTGGGTGTGTCGTTGGAGGAGCTGAAGAAGTGTGCCGCTAGTGGGCTTGAAAAGGGGTGTGCCACTAAAGGGGCATAGGGAATGTGCTGTTGAAGGGGCACAACGGGTGTGCGGCTGGAGGGCATGAACTAGTGTGCCGTTGAAGGGGCACAAGGGTGAGTCGCTGGAGAACCTTTAGGGGCGTGCCGTTGGAGGCCACCTTAGGCGTACTGCTGGAGGGTTTGGGATTTTCTTTAGGAACTTCAGCAACTGTGAGCTCCCTTTTCTTTGTCATTTTTAATGCGCCCGTGCAAGTGCGAGGACTTGCTGGATGGTAGTATTCCCCAGGGTCTTGGGCATTCAGTCCCTCCGGGATCTTCTTTCTTCAGCTCTGTCTCTGATGCAGAATCCGGAGAATGCACTGACATGAATTTTTATGTGTCCACAGGCTGCCCCCTGGGAGAGTGGTCACGGCGAGTTCTATTGCTGTTAAACTATGTTAAACGCCGCGAGTTCCTCGAGACGTAGGTCCCCGGGGAACTTGCTGCCATCAGCGCCCAGGAGGACAAGTACATGGAAGTCCTGGAGGCGGGGACGGGCAACGAGGAGCAGCATGCAAAGGCCCTGGATGAAGGCCACCGCCGTGTTCGCGCCCTCATGAGTAGGATCGAGAAGTTGAAGGGCTACCTTGCCGCGGCGGAGTCTGATCTCGTCGAGGCCGAGGCGACCGTGGCGAGGGAGGTCCAGGAGCTGGCTGTCGTGAAAGTTGAGACGGCGTCCGTGGCGACCGAGCTAGGACGCCTCAAGGGACAGCGGAACCAGCTACAGGACATGACTACTTTTCCTTGTATCGGGATCCTCCCACTCGAGGAGCTCTTCCGGTGCATAGACTGAGTGCCGCTCCCCTCTGCTCTTTTCTCTTCTTTTCTTTTCTTTTCTCTTTTCCTTTTTGAAATGTAACACAGGGGTATGCCCCGAAGCACATGTAATTTTAATCTCCTCTGAATGGAACAGAACACTACTTGTTTCACATGTCTTTCCAATGCGCGTGGCCTTCGCCCCAAGGGATCTCTTTTCTTCTCTCTTTTTTATATATATATTGTTTTCTTTTTCTTCTCTCCCTTTTCCTTCCCTCTTTTTTTTATCTTTTTTTTCTTTTCCCCTTTTTTTCTCTTCTCTTCTTCTTCCCCCCCCCCCTTTTTTATGTAGTGCCGGAACACGTCGGCAGAGTGTAAGTCTTTGCGGTAGTCCGCTCCGAGAGAACCAGGTAGGGACCCATGTTAGGGCACGGGAGAGTGCTCGTCCTCCCAGGGGAAGGACGAGGGGACCACTCCACCATGCCAAACGGGCAGATTACCGGTCTCGCCACAGCATCGGAATTATGCACTGGGCTCAGGCGGGGAGCCTTGGTCAGAGATTGGGTTATTCGTCACCCAAAGGGACGGTTAAAGGGAGTTTACTTAGTCAATGACCTTGAAGGGAGGTCCAAGTCAGAGGAAAATTCATCGCCCGGAGGGACGAACAATGACTTGGATGGGACGTCCAAGTCAAAGGGATGTTCACTGCCTGAAGGGACGGAGAGAAGAGTTTGTTTAATCAATGACCTGGACGGGAGGTCCAAGTCAAAGGGATATTCACCGCCTGAAGGGATGGAGAGAAGAGTTTGTTTAATCAATGACCTGGACGGGAGGTCCAAGTCAAAGGGATATTCACCGCCTGAAGGGACGGAGAGAAGAGTTTGTTTGATCAATGACCTGGACGAGAGGTCCAAGTCAAAGGATATTCACCGCCTGAAGGGACGGAGAGAAGAGTTTGTTTAATCAATGACCCGGACGGGAAGTCCAAGTCAAAGGGATATTCACCGCCTGAAGGGACGGAGAGAAGAGTTTGTTTAATCAATGACCTGGACGGGAGGTCCAAGTCAAAGGATATTCACCGCCTGAAGGTACGGAGAGAAGAGTTTGTTTGATCAATGACCTGGACGGGAGGTCCAAGTCAAAGGGATATTCACCGCCTGAAGGGACGGAGAGAAGAGTTTGTTTAATCAATGACCCGGACGAGAGGTCCAAGTCAAAGGATGTTCATCGGTGCCAACGGGGTGGTGGAGCCGACGTGGTCTGTTTGGTTCGTAGTATCCCCGCCGACACGGGGCAATGGTTCGAAATGGGGGACTGTCTCCCCTCTTCCCTTCTCTTTTCTTCTTCCCTTTTTTTACCGTCTTCCATCATCAGCATTTTTTTTCTTCGTTCTTTTTTTTCTCTTTTCTTTCCTTTCCCTTTTTTTTCTCTTCTTTCATTTCTCTCCTCTCTTTTTTAGGAAACATGAATAGTGATCAAACCATTCGGACAGTAATCGTGCAAATCCACCCAAAATAGGGTGAAAGACAATATTATTCATTGAATGGAAGCACTGGAGCGTGATACAGTTTCAAATGTCTTCCATTAAGAGGCGAGAATTGAACTTCCCCGCGGTGGTTGGTAATTACGAGGCTGTCTTTCATTCAGTTTGCCCTTGGGGTTGGTAGCCATAACATCTCTTCTTTTGATCATGACGAGGTCACCTTTCTTTAATTCACGTTCCTTGACGAGCATGTCGAAGGCACGCGCTATTCGGGCCTGATAGATGTGAATGTACTATTGGGCCTAAAGCCGCTTTCCTTCCAAACTGGAGAGTTCTTCGAGTCTTCGCTTGATATTGGTCTGCCTTTCATGCACAAGCTCATGCTGAATGGCGACCCTAAGGGAGGGTATCTTCAATTCGATGGGAACAATTGCCTCTGAGCCGTATACTAGGGAGAAAGGTGAGCAGCCTGTTGGGGTCTTGTATACGGTCCGGTACGCCCATAGAGCCTCGTACATCTTCTCTTCCCAGTGCCTTTTGTTAGAACTAACAATTTTGGCCAGGAGGGTGCACAAGGTTTTGTTGAAGGCTTCAGCCAGGCCGTTGGCCTGTGGATTGTAAGGAGTTGACATCCTCCAATCAATTTTGTATTTCTCTGCCAGCCGGTAGACCTTCTGGTTACGGAAGTGGATGCCCTTGTCTGAAATAATTCGATCGGGCGTGCCAAATCGGAATATAATGTTGCGGTGGACGAATCTGACCATGATCTCTCCGGTGACTTCCCTTAAGGCGACAGCCTCTGTCCAACGAAAGAAATAATCAGTCTCTGCCAAGATGTACTTGCAGCCGGCGGATGAAGCAGGTAAGGGACCCACGACGTCTGTTCCCCATTGGGCAAACGGCCAACTGGGCACTGTTGGATGCAGGGGCATGGGTGGCCTTCTGGGTATAGTGGCATGCTTCTGACATTTCTGACATGACTTAGCATACTTGCAGCAGTCATCAAACATTGTCGGCCAGTAGTAATCGAGCTTCTTTATTTCAATCTTCATTTTCGGTCCCGCCTGGTGTGCACCAGCCGTCCCGGCGTGGACCTCCTTCATAACCCTCCAGGCCTCTTCAATGGACAGACATCGGAGGAGTAGCTTCTGTTTGGCGTCGGCCATAATTCGGAATAATATGCTATTTCAGAGCTCGTAAGAGTCTTTGGTTCTGATCAACTTGATCTTCTCTTCCCTCTGCTTGGGCACTTGCTAGTATTTGAACCACCGCATCAGAGGGTCTCTCCAGTCAGGTAGGCAGACGGCTTCTGCTGCAGCGACCTCCAGTTCTTCTTCTTCCAATTCTTCTTCTATCATGCTGGGCACCTGGCAATGATTTATCACTTGGATATTAAGCAATCCCTCTGGCGGTACTGCCAACGAGCTTGCTAACTTTGCCAGGGCGTCGCTTGTGCATTCTCTCCTCTAGCAACATGGCCTATTTCAAGGAGGTAGAACCGATCCATGAGCCCTTTTGCCTTAGTGTAGTAAGGGAGTAGCTGGGGTTTCCGGACATCAAACTGTCCCTGAACCTGCTTGACGACTAGTAGTGAATCGCCAAATACTTGCCGCATTTTAATCTCCATCTGGAGGGCCACTTGGATGCCGACGATCAGAGCTTCATACTCCGCTTCATTATTCGTGCAGGGCTTGTTGATGCAGCAGGAAGTATGCACTACTTCCCCATTTGGAGATTTGAGGACGATGCCGGCTCCGGCCCATACCCTGGTGCGCCCGGACGAGGCCGTTTCTATTTTTGAGGCCCCGTCGAAGTACAACTGCCAAATGTCTTGCTGGAGCTGGTCCACCTCTAGTGTTTCATTTTCAGGTAGCTCCGTGGCCAACGGGGAGTCTTCGGGCACGGGGTGTCCTGCGAAGAAGTCGGCGACGGCTTGCCCCTTAATGGCCTTCTGCGGCACGTAGGTGATGTCAAACTCCATCAGTAGCACGTCCCACTTGCCGAGACACCCCTTCGGGACTGGCTAGGAGAGAATATGCTTGATAGGATCAGCTCTGGATATCAGACTCACTTCATGGGACATCATGTAGTGCCTCAGCTTCTTGACTGTGAAAACCAAGGCAAGATAGACCTTCTCGATCGGGGTGTACTTCGCCTCCGCTCCCACCAATCTTCGACTGGGGTAGTAGAGAGCATGTTCCTTCCCCTCGTCATTATTCTGGGTGAGCATTGCCCCCAGTGAATATTCGGTAGCCGCTATATAAAGAATGAGCGGTCTGCCTTTGACAGGTGCCCCCAGAACTAGCAGGGTCTTCAGGTAATCTTTCAGCTGGTCGAATGCGTACTGGCACTCGTGACCTCAGTTAAAGGGGGCATTCTTATCATTAGTCTGTGGCAGGGTTGGCAGCGTCCCGATAGGTTGGAGATGAACCTGCGGATGTAAGCCAGTCGACCCTGGAGAGACCTGAATTCCACCAGGTTCCTCGGAGGAGGCAACTCCTGGATGGCTTTTATTTTGAAAGGGTCAATCTCGATCCCTCTATGTCGGACAATAAAGCCGAGGAACTTCCCAGTGGAGACACCGAAGGCGCACTTTGTTGGGTTCATTTTCAGTCCATACTGTCGGAGCCTTTGGAAGACGACCTTGAGGTCACTCAAGTGATCGCCTCTTTCCTTGGTCTTGACGACCAGATCATCGATGTAGCATTCGACCTTGCTATACAGCTGCTCGTCGAATATCCTAGTCATTGCCCGTTGGTATGTGGCGCCGGCATTCTTGAGGCCGAAGGGCATCCTTTTATAGTGGAATATCTCTTTAGGCGATCAGAAGGCTGTGTGGATCTGGCCGTGATTGGCTATCCAGATCTGGTTATAGCCGGACGATCCATCCATAAAAGACAGGGCCCCGTGGCCAGTGGTTGCATCAATCATTACTTCGGTGATGGGCACCGGGAAGTCATCCTTTGGACAGGCTTTATTCAGGTCGTGAAAGTCCACGAAAATTCTGATCTGTCCATTCTTCTTCTTCACCGGCATGATGTTGGCCAGCCACGTAGTGTATTGATTTTCTGCTACAAAATCGACATCTATGAGCTTGTCGACTTCCTTGCAGATCTGGTTTATCAGTTCCGGCCTCATGCGCCGGGGAGACTACTTCACCGGCTCCATCTTGGGGTTAATAGCCAAAATGTGCTGAGTGACGTCGGGGTTGAGGCCAGGCATTTCTTTGTAGTTCCAGGCAAAGCAGTCCCGAAATTCTTACAGTAGCTTTACATACTGGTCCCTTTCCTGGGAAGGTACAAAGGCACTCAAGAAGGTCAGCCTGGGGTCACTTTCTGTGCCAAGGTTAATTTCAACGAGTTCATCGACGGTGGCCTAGCCGCCATCTTCAATTTCTGGCGGCGCGAGCAACAGGTCGACAAAATCTTGATCTTCGTCATCCTCGGCTTCGAGGACGCCATATGCCTCTTCTTGTTCCGCCTCGCTGGGTGTGGAGGCCACATTCACTTCGCAGCCCTCTTGGGTTGGAATCGATGGGCCCGAGGAACTCCCCAGCTTGGAGGGGCACAGGGCTGCTCCGGGGTCGTCTGAGTAATCATCATAGATAGCCCTAGCAAGGGCCAAAGTGGTGGTTGACCATGCCTGGGGCCGCTCTGCCATTGACGACTGGGGTTGGTCACCTTCTGCTGCATCTTCAGACTCCTAGTACTGGATTGATATTGTGCAGACTTCCCTCCTGGGGTTGCTTGTCACATGAGGGTGTGGCTCCACGGGGCCACCATATAATCTCCCATCCTGAGCTCGTCCCTGTCGATCAGGTCCTGAGCAATGTCTTTGAAGACGTAACAGTCTTCAATTGGGTTACCCAATATCTGGTGGTAGGGACAGAACATAGGGTCGCTGCTTCTTCAGGTATCTTGTGGCCTCTTGGACTTCGGGAGGGAGACCTTGCCGTAGTGACAAGCCCAGTCAAAAATCCCTCGAGTCTTTTCTTTCGGGAAGGAATAGGGCTTCCACAGCTTCTCTTGTAGTGTAAAACCTTGCTTGGCCGGTCGCCTGGCTGGGGAGCCGGCCATGTTCCCCGACCCCCTCCTTGAATGAATGGAGGTGTCGGGACTAGTGTTCCGGGACCGGGATGTGCCTTCATCTCACGGGCGGAAAGAGCCTTTGAGCAGCTCGAAAAAGAGCGTCGTTAGTTCGGCCAGTCGAGCCTTCAGCATCTCAATCTCCCATTGTTGCCTGTGATATAGAGCAAACAAAACGGGGTCGTATCAGGGAGGACCTGATGCGTGGCCCACACTACAACTCCTTACCTCGCCGATAGGCTGAGGTGAGGATGCCCTGGTATTGTGATTTCTTGAGGCCGACCCTTCGAAAAAGGAGGGAGTCTTTCTCGTGCAGCCGTGGCGGAGAGGGTTCCAAAGGAACACTTCTTCATCTAGCACTTCCTCGGCCGGGGGCGCGGAATACATGCCGCGGCGGGCTTCCCCCAAGTCTGCAACTCCGGCGGGGTCATCGCCAGATAGGGTCAAAACCGATATGATGTTAGTTTCGTAATAATCTTCTATTGAAAAGTCCAGACCGGGATGCTTGGTGATCTGCAGTAGTCTCCGATCCAGGTTCGGCGGGTTCCACTTCCTTTCAAACATTTTCTTTTGGCTGGAGGGGTGGTAAAGGGGAATTCTTTGTTTTTTAACCACTCCGACTGCCCGGTCAGTCATGTGAAGAAGTCCCAAGATAGGGACTTACGGGTCACGTAGCTCGTCAGAGAGTCGGCAATCATCATCTTCTCTGATTGGCTTTTCCCCAGCCACATAGAAGATAGTGGGTGGCCCTTCAGGGTTAGGCACCTCAAACATTCTCAGCTTTTCGGCTACTTGGCAGTCGATTTCTGTTATGAGCTTGATGATTCCTGGCGGGACTCTAACATCCTCCAGCAGATCATCGAGGCAGGGTATCCCCGGTGTAGGATAGATGGCGAGGGGAGCTTCCTTGAACAATCCTCCTTCTTCTGTAATAAATGGTACATGTGGGGGAGCCACATAGCCTGGGGGCGGTGGTGGGAACCAACCACCCGACTCCACCTTCTTCTTTCCTCTGTCTTGGAGGACTTGAGGAGCTTGCTTCGCCTTCTCTAAGTACAGATTAGCATCTGACAAATGACACTCGAACACCTCGAACGGGTGGAGATCGACGAAGATTCTGACTTCTTTTCCCTCGCAAGGGTACTTGATGCATTGGTGCAAGGTGGAAGGCACCACCCTGTTCTGGTGTAGCCAAGGACGACCGAGCAACACCTTGTAGGAGGTGTTGGAGTTGATGACGTGGAACTGGACCTTGGTGGTGAAGTCATCGAAGGTCAAGTTGAATTCTGCGACCCCCATGGATACCTCGCATTTTTGGTTGAACCCAGCAATCTTGACGTTCCTAACTTCGACCAGGTGTACATCAAAGTAGTGCTTCTGGTACACCCGGTAGGGAAGTATATTCACAGCCGCTCCCGAGTCGATCAGGACCCTATTGATAGACTGCCCATTCAGTTTCCCCTTCATATAGAGCAGCCTATTATGACTGCAGGTAGCCAGCAGCATGTCACCTTCTATGAAGGCCATAGCCACATCAGATGGAACCTCCGCCAGGTAAGCCTCGAGGTGTGTTGGTGTCTGGAGTGCGGCAATAATGTCCTGCCGCGTTTCTTCATCTAAGGACATCATCTCCCAGACAGTGAATCGGGTCGGGATCTTCTTGAGATGTCTGACTATTCGGTCGGTAGCCCACACCTTGAGTAGCTTCATCTCTTTGGGCTTGCTCTGCCTGCCCCCACCTTGGACCTGGGGTGCTCAATCAGAGGGTGCCTCATTTGCTAGTTCTGTTGCGGCTCCTTGAACCTGTGGGGCCTGCTGGGCTTCCTCCCTCTCTTGCATGAATTCGGCAAGGTTCGGGACGCTGTCAAATGCCTCCTCTGGCTGAGGGGGAGTTGCCACTGGTGGAGCCCGGGGGCTGCTTGCCTCTTTGGTGGACCAGGACCCTTGGGGGCGTGCTTGCCTCTCCGTCCGGGCCAACAGGAATTCAATGAATGAGGGAGTGCCCCAACTTTTGGGTTCTTCGGGATAGAGACCCGATGGAGGAGGGATCTCTGTGCCTTGAACCGTAGGCTCGGGGACTTGGTATGGTTGCTCCCCCCTGAGCATGATATTATGGTCAGCCTGAGGAGGGCGTCCCCATTTCCTTCCTGACCTGTTGGCATGTGGTGAACTGGATGACTCAGCCTGGTTCGCCTCCGTCGGCTAATGGGGTAGCACTTATTCTTTTTTTTCCAGGGAGAGGGCGGTGTCAAACAACGCCGAGAGGGTGTTGCAAGCGACGATGACCTCCTTTTTCTTCTTATTCCTGGGCCTTCTCTTCTTTTTCTTCCTTTCTGCAATGGCCGGTAACTGCTCTTGGGGATGCTCACCCCACAGGGGAGGTTCTCTTTCTGCTTCAGCTTCTGCTCCTGGAACCAGTTCGAGTGACTCGAACTCCTCCCAGGGGACATACTCTTTCAGCTCCACGAGCTGGATTTTGGGCTGTTCATAGTCTTTAAGCCAGTCAAAAATAGCCTAGAGTCTTTCAACCGCCAGACTGGTCTCCTTGTGTATTCGCATCGGGGTGTGCTTCTTTTTATTGTGGGTCGACCGCCTCATGACTAACCGAGGGGCCGTATCATGCCAGACGGGGTTCACCGGTGGCGGTGCTGGCCGGGGCGTCACGTCCCTTACATGAACTTCTGGGGTGGGCCGAAGGGTCTGTCTTCTTCTGTTCTTCTTAGGTACGGCTTGCCATCCCTCCTAGTCTTGAGCTGGTCCCCCGACGAAAGCTTCATCGGTGGTGCGAGTACCGGCCTCCGCCCAATCTTCAGGTAACTCCTGGTACAATGACACCATGTTGATGGTGGGAGCCAAGCTGGGCAACTCATGTGGCTGTGGACGGTCTACTTTGTGCTCCCCCATATCCAGTTCTCCATTCTTGATTAAGGATTCAATGACGTCCTTGAAGACGTAGCAGTCTTCGATGGTGTGCCCGAGCATCTGGTGGTACAGGCATAAGCGCGGGTCATCCTTCTTTTTCAGGTCACCGGGCCTCTTTGGTTCTGGCAACGTGATTTTATTGTAGCTGGTTGCCCACTCAAACAAGAGCCTGGACTTGTCTCGAGAGAAGGAGTATAGCTTATTCCTCATTTTCTCCCTCAGTGAGGGACCTTCCCGCCGCTCTGTGGTTCTGGGTGGAGGAGGGTTGGCATCCCCTTCAGCTTTTTCTTTTTGTTTCTCAAAGGTCTGAAATCTAGTGCATGCACCTCTGGGGGAACTGGCTTTTTCTCGGCCTGCCTAGCTCTCTGGGTTGACGCGGACGGAGTGGAAGAGTACCGGGTGAGGAATGCCTCAATCTCGGCAACTATATTGTTCAGACGATCAATTGTCTTGACCTCAGTGTCGATCATCCTTTCCAAGATTTCTTTCTTCAAGTTCTGTTTGCAGATCTGCACTGCGTCCTCTTGATGCGGGGGACACATACACCTCATACTGAGGTTCCTCCACCTTTTAGATTAGTCGAGTGCCGACTCATCATTCCTCTGTCTCGTGGCATAGAGCTCTGCCACGGTGACCTCCCGCTCAGCAATATAAAATCTTTCTTTAAACTTTTTCTACATATCGGGCCAGTCAATGATGGACCCGACGGGCAGGCTCGAGTACCACTCAAAAGCAAGCCCGGAGAGTGTTGAGCCGAAGAATTTGAGGAGACAAGCCTCATCAGTAGCCAAATCTCCCATAACATTCACATAATAGGCAATGTGCTCCTTGGGAGACCCTTGCCTGTTGAACTTCTCAAATTTCGGTGGCTTGGTGATGCCGACCAGTAATTTCTTGGCAGCATAATGAGCCGGGTATGGCACTCGGTAAACATCAAATGGCGTCTGACCACCGTCATCCCTTTCTGCCAGCTTCATGTCAATCATCTGTTCAAGCATCAACCGGCTGACTGCTGCGGGGTCGACCGGATTTGGGTAAAAGTGGGCAGGCTGCGCCCTTGGGATAGTCAAGACTATCGCATGATGGGCCATAGGAGACCATTGGAAGGACAAGACCAGCGGCGGAGTCGGTGTTGCGTGTTGTACTTGTTGCAAGGGGGTGCCCCCAATATAGCCAGGTGTCAGCGAAGGTGCTGGCCCCTGCGGAGGCACTTCAGAAGACTGCCCATTGCCCGCGGGCGCTTCGAGCAGAGCCTCGATCTGCTCGGATGTCGAGGGTTACGCATTCCTCTCATTCAGTTGCTTCTTCAACAATTCGATCTCCCGCTGGTACTACTGTACCATATACAACATTACGGGGTCATTCGCGGGGAGACTAGGAGTACCCCTTGCTTCGTCAGCCGGCGTCTCTTCCAATGATGTAGACAGCTCGCCGCTAGTGCCCCCGGCAGTGATGACATTGGCGGCCAGGGCTGTGGGGGGTCCTTTATAGGGGGTCTCTTTGGCGCCTACCTGCGCTATTTCGCCTGCCGCTCTCCCTCTTCTGGTGAGAGGGCCGGGTCTCGCGGCGAGTCTGGCCACTTCTTCGGGATCGGTAGGTAGAGCTCCATACCGACCTAACACTCCCGCCATGTTGCAGGTGTAAATTCTCTAGTTTTTGTTTCTTCTTGCCATCCTCCTCGACAGCCTGCCTGGGAATGCCAGTCTATCGAAGACCGATCTTCGGGGCTGCGCTTCCTCCCCAAAGGGGACTGGCAGAGCTCCTCAGAGTGGTTCCTCGATTCTGCGCTGGGCACAGGTCAGGTTTCTTCTTCTTGGAAGGTGGAGGCCATTGCCCCCAGTAGTCTCTAGCGGCCCGACGGGGTGCTCCCCGGGCCTCGGAGGTAATTCCTCATGGCATGCTCCACTCCTTCCCACTCCTGGTCAGGGGGAGAGACCGGTGATTGCGTGCGGATGGCAGCAACAGGAGTGTAATCTACAGGCCTTAGGCGGGCAGCTTGGTGTCGACGCCTGTGGTGCTGGCGGCGGATGTCTTCTAGGGGTGTCGGCGTAGCAGACGTCGGCTGGTAGACTGGGGGCGTCACTTCGACCCTTTCACCTTGTCGGGCCCTCCTCGGGCGGATGCAACTGGGCCCTGCTTGGGCGGTTGTAGCGGTCTGGACTTCCTTGGGGATCCAGACTTGCTTGAGCTTAGCCGGCTTGTGGACCGGCATGTTCTTTGGTGCTGCGGCCGGGATGGCGGGTACCACCTTTTCTTTCATCTTCTCCAGCCCTTGGAAGGAGTTACAGACTGGAATAGTTGGCACGATGCGGTCTGGAATCACTTCAGACTTCTACCCATCCAGGTGGACTCGGACACTCCCGACGGTCATGGATTTTTCGGAGTTGGAGATTCGGCACCTAGGGATCGTGCCAGCATTGTTCCTTCGGAGCCTCCTCTGGTGAGATGAGGATCCCTAGTGAGGTGGGCCGGCAGTCTAGTGCACGTGGTGCACGTTACAGGTTAGTGTCCCAGTCGGGATGGTGTTGTTGTTCCTAGCTGGGGCTCGGCCGGCAGTAGCTTCAGTGACTCCCTAGGTGGGAGTGTTGGTCTTGGGCTTGTCGGACGCTTCCACGTCTAGTATGTTGACGAAGGCCACCCCGAGGAAATTGGGGAAGTCAACCACGGGAGGGAAGCTCTCGAAGCCGAGGGGGACAGCGAGGTAGCCACCTCGGACGTGGCTCTCGACAGGCTGGGAACCGAAGGTGGCAGCCATCCTCGGTGTGAAAGTGCGACTTTCCTGCATTTGCAAAAATAGCGCAATTAGTCTTACAAGAAGGGGGTCGCAGGGCCCCTAATTCCGACAAAGAGATGAAGGGTGGATCAGTGTCACCGGGTGTGCCAGACTTGTGGACGCCCTTTTTGATTAAAGATGTTATTTTATTTATTTATTGGGTTTATTAAGTGCGTGGGCGTGCCAGTCACAAAGTGACGATTTATTCGGGCTTCATAGAAGCCCTTGGTGCGCTCGATCTGACTTCGTCAGATGATTGTGTAGTTCGTGTTGGGACCAGATCCTGTCGTGCCATAAAGGTTGTGACGTCATTTACATCCCCCATATGGGGGGAACACCCTTGATTAATTACCGAAATTAGGGGCCCTGCGGCCGAAAAGAATTAATACTAACTGCGCAATGGTAAATAGGGATAAATCACACTAAGGATCCGCATCGGGATAAGAGCCATCGACTATGTCGGTCATTCACGGACCTTTTCATGTCCGGACACAAGTCTGCAATAGAATCGAGATGGAAATCGAGGCGAACCCGTTCAAATGTCTGCCGAACACGCGGCAATTTTAGTGGCGGCTCGGAAGGGATCAGTCCTAAGGAGCGGGTCCGATTTAATCGGAATGTCGACCCAAGACAGGGTCAGGACCTGGCCATGTTGGGACAGATCCCAAGACTCAGACCTGGCCTGCGAGGGCAACATTACTGTTTCTCCTGCACTGGGTCACGGAGAGAGATGGGGCTGTCGTATGGATCTTAGCATTTTTCTTTTTATCTAGGATTTGTAGTTATGTGTTCTTCTCTTTCTTTTCGCCATTTACTTCCCTTTCATGCATTTGTTCTGGATAACTTTTCCATTTCTGTTTATTATTATTATTATATTTTTCCCCTTTTTTTACAATTATTGCCATTTCACATTTGTTGTTTATTTCTTACATATATATATTCAGATTTATTCATTTATCATAATTTTTATTAATTTATTATTATTATTACTATCATTATCGTTATCATTATATATTATATACGTATATTTGTTATATTTTTTTTTGGAGAGAGAGAGTGGGCCGCTGGAGGACTAAAAGGTGGCTAGAGGAGGATGCGGGTGCAGGTTGGGATTAGTGTGTCGGCGAAGGATCAAGGGAGGATGAGTGTACCGGGCTAGAGGCGTTGAAAGAATGTTCCTGCAAGGGTACAAATAGGGTGTACCGGAGGAGGGTTTGGGTTGGAGGGGCGTGCTGGCGAAGAACGGTCCAGCTGGGCGTGCCGGCGAAGGGCACGAGCGGGCGTGCCGGTGAAGGGCGTGCCGGCCAAGGGTGGCTGGAGGGTGCACCGGCGAAGGGCATGGGAGGGTATGTCGGCCAGGGATGCCAGGGGTGGAGAAAGGGGAGTGTGTCGGCGAAGGGCCGGCCAAGCGTGCCAGGCCAGGAAGCAAAGGGCGTGCTGGAGAAGGCTTCAAAGGGCTGTGCCGGTGAAGACCTAGGGGACAGGTGTGCTGAGCGGGGTCTAGACGAGGCCCACCCCTCTTCCACTCTCTTGTGTCTTTCCTTTTTTTGTTTCTCTTCCTTGATTTTATACCGTTTGTGTGGGTCTCATCTTCCATTTCTCTTGATTACCTTCCCTTCTTCCTTTCCTGAGGACGGATGTTCAAGTTGCTTCAACGTCGTTCGGTCTAGTTCTCTTTGCGTTGATTGTGGCCCCCTTACCTTGGTTGAGGCATTTTACCGTTGATCGTTCCATTCGTTTATTGCTTCCTTTTGACTTTTTAACATGTTATTTCCTCATTCATTTGTTACTTCCTTTTGCCCCCCCCCCCTTTTTAACGTGTTATTGTTTCTGACAAAAATTCGGATGCATCTCCCCTCGACCCGGACGGTAAGGGAGATAAAGGAAACGCGCCCACAAGGAGTGGCGGAACCTGACAATTGGAGGTAGGCGCCCGAGGGCGGCAACACTTTAATAAAACCTTGGAAAACTTGGGGGGAACGACAGACGAGAAACCTCCCTAAGGCTGGCTGGGGGTGCACCGGGCAAGAAGGAGGGTCTTGTGACTGGTGTGCCGGCCTGGGAGGCTCAAAGGCGTACCGGGTAGGGGAAGCCAGGGTGTGCCGCTGAGGGGCTGTGCCGGGGAAGGCTCTGAGGGGCCAGGGGTGTACCGGCCAGGGGCTGTACCGGTGAAGGGGGGGGCGTACCGGCGAGGGACTGAATAAGGTGTGTCGCCTGAGGATTGGAGAATCTGGACTGAAGGCTAGCTAAGTAGGATGGGACCAAAGGGGAAAGGCCCAAAGGGGATTGGTTTGATTCGTCCAAATGGGAAGCTTCAGTTGAGAAAAGGGGAGGTTATCCCGAGGGAATGACATGGTGGCATTGGTGGATGGGTGTTAGAGGAAGAAAAGGACCTCTCCCTTCAGGCAAAGGGACGAGGGTGAAGGCCAGGGACCCTATGCAAAGGGGGGAAGAAGACCCATACCTGGGACCAAACCATCGGAAGGAAGATGAAGAGGAGTTCAAACACACACATCCAGGCATGAACCGAACACGGTAGCAAGAAACCCAGAAAAGAGAGAAATTTTCCATTTTTAAAGAGGGAAGGCCGTAACCGACCATGTATACATCAAAACACCGGGGTAGAAGATACAACAATGAGGGAGGAAAGATCAAAAAGAAAAGCATGGAGAGGAGGAAATGGGGAGTTAGGGTCGAGCAGAGGCGACGGCTCCCTGGCCTTCCTCACTCCCCTTGCTACATCTCTCTTTCTCTCTTTCCCCCTTACTCTCTCTTCTTGGTGGGCATCGGAGGGGAACCCCACGCTGGAGCTCCCTTCTTCCTCTTCTCTTCTCCTTCTTCTGCTCTTCTATCTCTCTGTGGAGCGCTTCTTCCGTGTCTCTGTGCGTCTCTGTCCGTCTCTTCTCCCTTTTTTTGTCCGTCGGCAGAGGAGGCCCTTTTATACTCCCGCGGGCGGGAGCCTTCGAACGCGAACGGCGGATGCGGGAAGTGTTGTGCCCCTGTGTGATTTTGATGATAGCATACATTATGAATTACACTGATGAATTTAAGTAATAATGTGACATTACACTGTGACATTGTGATGTGCCCCTTGTCTCAACTGCATTGATTGTATTACTGTTTGAATGAACTGCTTGCTTAGCTGCTTTGAGTGTGTGAGTATTGCACGGCTGCTTGACTTCATGATTTCCTGCTTAGTAAGTCTTGCTCATCTCTACACATTGTTAGCATGAATTCTGCTTACTGCCTTCATGAAATGGTTGCACTGTGTTGACGTAGCAAGCCACTACGTTGACGCATCCTCTGTGCCCGGGAGTAATGAATTGGTTGCATAGCGTTGACGCAGTTATGTACTGCGTTGACGCAGTGGTAAAATAGGATCTTGTTTTTGTCTGCTGATTTGGTTATATATATTGCATTGCATTTATACATTGGCCTTTAGACTAGCAAGTCTATACATCGCCTGTTAATAGCAAAGTCTTCACATCGCATCTTCATGAAGTCTGCACATTGGATTCTTGGTTCAAGTCTTTACATCCGTCAAACTTCAACCATTGCATTGTGCATACTTTGATGCTTTTACATGAGCATTAGATTTCCCAAGTATATACACTGAAATGACTTCATGCTTGTTGATGAAAGGAACAGGGTCGACGCAGGGAGCTTAAAGCGTCCACGCATCAGCAAGGTTGACGAAGCCTTCACGATATCTTCCACAGCGTCAACGCCACAATGAAGCAGCGTCGACGCAACAGTCAACAAAGTAGAAGCCTTCACATGCCTTCACAGGCCACTCCACAGCGTCAACGCCACAATGAAGCAGCGTCGACGCAGCGGCTTAAGAGACGCCAATATACAAGGGTCGACGCAGCAGTTCAAGTATCCTTTGTTGCAGCCTCTGGAGTACGATGCTGCAGCTCCATGCATCAACGCAGCACAATGAGAGCATCAACACAGCACGTCTATCTGCTAAATACCTAATCACTGGATCACCGATGCGTCAACACAGCAGTGGAGCAGCGTCGACGCAACTGTCAATAGGGCTAGGTTGGTTGCTCACTGGAACGCATCAATGCGTCAACGCCATGGGTTGGAAGCGTCAACGCAGCAGACTTGAGTTTTGCTGGTAGAATGTCTTTTGAATGCTGCGTCAACCCCTTGAAGCAAGTGCGTTAACACCACCTGACTCTAGTTGCTGAGCGTGCTAATGAAGGGCACGTGATCCAAGGTGCCTGGCTCACAGTCCCAGGATGGACGAGGGGCAGGATGCTGACACGTGTTAGATAAGGGGTGCTACCCTGCCAAGTGGACCAATCAGTGGTCACTAGGGCATTTTCTACCCAACCTTCGGAGGCTCTGTTTCTGATATAAATGCACCCCATCATCCTCTCGAAAAGGGTTAACTCTCCACAGAAGAAGAGGAAGCTATCCAGCGAAGAAATCTGAGAGTGTGAGCAAAAGAAGAGAAGAGAAGCAGCAGATCGAAGAAGAAGCCTGAAGAGCAGAAAGCCCTTCGATCCAGAAAAAGAAAACAAGAAGAAAAAGAGAAGAAGAAGAAGAAAGAGAGTGAGAGCAGAAGAAAGAAAAGAGAGAGATAGTGCTCGTGAGAAGTGAGAAGAAAGATAGAAGAACGTGAGAGAAAAGGAGAGCAGAAGAGAAAGAAAGAGAGATAGAGAGAGAGAGAGAGTTCGTGGAGAAAAAGCTTACCTGAAGATCTGTCTACTGGACCGTGGATCAAATCCAGGCCAGTCAGCTCCAAGCGAGCCACATCTGTGTTATCCTTCTTTACAGCTTTCTGATCGCTGTGTATTTTTCCTTTCTTATTTTTTCTTTTTCATTTGGTTATTCTTGTTCTTCCGATCCTCTGGTCTGAGGTCGGGTTCCTCCTGGTGATCAGGAGAAGGGAGATCGTGGGATCTCCGATTTGCTCGCAGCAGGGTGCCCCGAGTGGGTTCCCTCCGGCTGAGGAGGAAGAGAGGCTAGGCCTCTGGTCTGCCAGCAGCTGGGTGCTACTAGGTGTTTCCCTCCGGGTTTGGAGGAAGAGAGGCTAGGCCTCTGGTCTGCCAGCAGCTGGGTGTTGCTAGGTGTTTCCCTCCGGGTTTGGAGGAAGGGAGGTTGATTCCTCCGGTTGCAAGTGGCTGATGCCATTTGTGGGTTCCCTCCGACTGAGGAGGAAGAGAGGCTAGGCCTCTGGTCTGCCAGCAGCTGGGTGCTACTAGGTGTTTCCCTCCTGGTTTGGAGGAAGGGAGGTTGATTCCTCCGGTTGCAAGTGGCTGGTGCCATTTGTGGGTTCCCTCCGGTGTGGAGGAAGAGGGGAGGTTGTTCCCCTAGTCAAGCTGTGAGGCAGCGTCTGTTACAGACTGAGTCTGCTTGTCTAGCACCTGGCTAGTGGAAGCCACATTCGGGTTGAGTGTGGGGTGGACGTAGATAGACGAGTGTCTGGCTGAACCACCTAAAAAATCCCTTGCAATGTGTGGTTTGCCTGTCTAATATCTGATTCGCTAGATGCATGCGTAGGCCGTTCACTGTTCTTATTATCTAGCATTTGATTGTTATACACAGGGGGTGTTTGATTTAGTACTCCATTGAGGTTCTCATTTGTGAGAACTCAATCAGAACTTTAATTCCGCTTTCAGTTTCATATCAGTTTTTAAATTGGTCAAAGACTGCTATAAGGAATCACTATTCTTTCTATTCAGCTTTCCGATTGAAGTGCACATCCGTGAGACTAGGTTGCTGTTAGAAGAAAGCTTCCATGCTTTCCTTTGCACCTATTGTCTTAGTTTGCATAATTTGATTAACTGAAGGTTAATCGGGACAAGATTTTTAGAGGGAATTCATTCACCCCCCCCCCTCTGAATTGTCAACAGGAAGTGACCGACTTTAATGGGGATTTGTCTTCCCCCTCTTCGATGGCAAGAGGTAGGCAGCGTGTCTCCCTCCCTGGACGACACCTCACCAAGGCCGCTGCGCGCCAAGGATCTTTAGGGCGTGGACGTTGGATTTCATCTGTCGGTGCACCGTTGAAGGGTGTGGGCGTGCCGCTGAGGAGCTGGAACGACGTGTCACTGGAAGACATAGAAAGCGTGCCGCTGGAGGGGCTCATCAGGCGTGCCGCTGAAGGAGCCCAGCGAAGGGCGTGCCGTTGAAGGGGATACAGGGAGTGTGCCGTTGATGGGCCAGCAGGGCGTGCCGTTGAAGGGCCTTCCTAGTGTGTCACTGAAGGGGGGGCACAAGGAGTGTGCCGCTGATGTGACACAACCTAGGACTCAACAAGCAAGCACAATTAAGCATTCAAAACGGCCCGATAATGGCAACCGCTCACCCGATGCTCACTAAGACCCGAGGTAACTTGGCAATGCCAAGGGGAGGTTGTGTGGGCTGGGCCCTTGCTGGTAGAGGGCCAGCAAGGCCAAGGTTTGATTCCCCAAGGGTATGGCTGCCCAAATCAAGGGTCCGACGAAGTGCCAAAGGGCACGGGTTCCACTCTCTTCCCACGATGATCACTTATAGCAAATGAGCTTAAGGATCGGGCTCTCGTCACGGCCAGCGGAGTTTATGAACTAATATTGAAAGAACAAGCATGAATTAGAGCAAAGTTTTGGAGCACTCACTCGACCGGTTTGAAGAAACCGGTCCCGCTCGGAGATGAGGGCGAACGGGGAAGCGTGGGTTCCCCACACTCCGCGCCGGGGTAGCTTGACCTGTTTAAGCTATTACAACACTACACCTCTCGCAGGAGGGGGGGATCTTGGGGTGGGGATAATAGGTATTACAACCAAAACTACCTCCGCACAGGGAGGGGCCTTCAGCCGGCCAAGCGGGGAGGGGGGAACTAGGACCAAAAGCAATAAGAAGTTGTGAAGCCGAATCTGCCTGCTTTCTGTGAGAGAGGACAGACAGGCGAAGTTGGGGCCGTAGAGATTGATCCTGAATTTTTCTGATGGCGAGACCAGGGGGAAGCTCTTCGTAACTGGTACTGAAACACCCCAGAATTTTTTTAATTTCTCCTGGTACCGCTGCTGGCGTGGGTGGAGGTTCGAACAGAGTAACAGGTTCTGGGACTGGCAGCTTCAGATTTCCAATAGCAGGTTGCAGAGGTTGCCTCGATAGCTTCCGAACTCAGAATCGAGCACCGTTAGAGTCGTTGGAACCGTGCACGAGTCCCCTTTGCCGCAAAACTGACAGGGAAGCCAAACGATGTCGGAGAAGACCAGGGGACTCTGAACAATGACGATAGGTTGGTACTGACTGTGGGAAGCAGAACCGCGTGGCTGAGGGAGAAAATTGATAACTCCTGCTACAAGATGCCGAATGGAGTTCCGCTTCTTGATTCTGAAAGTAGACAGAAGGAGGAAAAACTTTTCAGAAGGGCTATTGTCTTGATTCACGCTGGATTTAACGTGGCAGAGCTTCCAATCACGTTCAGGTGCTCTGTTAGGAGAGATTCGCGCAGTCGAGGGAGAACGGCTCTCCCGGGCAGCACGGTGCTCGGACGATGTCGAAACCACTTCCATTGCGAAAAAGACAGGCAGACGCTTCCGACGATAGCTCTTGGACCTCCAGGGATGCTAGGGGGAAGACGGGGTCGCTGCTGCACTCCACTGGTTCTCTGCAGGCTCTCAGCCAAGGTCGAGGAAGGGTGATGGGGTGGCTGCTCTTGGTAGAGTGGAGTGGAGGGAAGGGGATGGGGGTGGCCTACTCAATGGGGAAAGGAGTTGGGCGACTTTGGGCTATGGAGGGAAGGGGATATTCAAATTAAAATGGTCTTGGGAGGTGGAGGGTTGCATGGGGGAGAGGGAAGGGTGCTTGGGAAAGGGATGAGGTGGTTGGAGGGTGGCTTAGTGATTGGGGATGCTCCCTTGGGACTAGGGGGTGGAGTAATGGGATGTGTGGGGAAGGGGAGTGGCCTTTAATGGGAGTAGGTGGGAGAGTGGTGGTTGGGAAGGGAGGAGAGAGAAAATTTTCGAAATTGGGTGTGGAGGAGAGAGAAAGGGGAGTGAAAGAGAGAGATTAAGAGAGGGATGGGTGGGATTCTCTCCCTAAGGCTTCTCACCTCACTAATGGATTCACTCCACCATAAAAATAAAGATAGAACTCACAAAATGGCAATTTTTCATTGATTGATTCATTAAGTTGAAATGGGGGGAATGGGGTCCTATATATAGGCAACCCACATTTTACAATAAGTCACTGACAAAAGACTCAATGATAAATAACCGAGGGGGTAGGGGGTGCACTTGGGCCAAACCCAATGAATTGGGCCCAATAACTAACTAAACAACATAATGACTCTCAAACTTAGGGAAATAAGCACAAGACCTAGGGACATGACTCAAGTAAAATGAAAATTACATCAAATGACTCAAATAAAAATTACGTAGGACTCAAAATTAGATAACTAGACCATGCCGGATGCAACCGGGGCGAGGAGACGAGCTGTGAACGTGGGCATGGGAGGTGATGTCCCCATCAGCCGCTGAAGGGCCTTCCTGGTGTGTCACTGAAGGGGGCACCAGAGTGTGCCGCTGAAGGGCCTTCCAAGGTGTGCCACTGGAGGGCCAAAAGGGGCGTGCTGTTGGGGCAGTCTTGAGCCCGTTGTGAGCATGAGTTGTGGCCCATTTGATTTTCTTCGGGGCCCATGGATTGTGAGCTTCTTGGTAGTTGATTTTTCTTCGCTGTCGTGACTCCGGAGGCGGCTTCACGGCAGTGTGTGTGTGTTTGTTTGGAAGGTCCGGATGGCCCATCTTCTCCGCAGTTCCTTCAGTTGAAGGTGTTGTTGATCCTAGACTGGTCGAGACATATGGGCGTGCAATTTTATACGTCCACAGCGCCTTGGTCCCATAAGGGTGCCTAGTCACCTAGGCGACCACCTTGACAACTATGGTCCAACATGATCTATTTCCTAGCAATAACAAACTTTCTTTTCCCAGAAATCAGCATTTTAGCTATCACAACAGGCCACTGAATTATACACACTATAGCTTTAAATATGTTACAACATTTTAAGTGGTCACTTCATTTCTTCTTTCCAAATGCTCCTAGGAAATTTGTGAGCCACCAGTCAAAGCATCCTAGATCTCAGATCTCCACTTCCAATTCGCATGCCCTCCAAGAGGAAAAGCATCTCATGGACTGAGTAGAGTTCAAAGACAGTTGGCTGATGTTCATCATCAGAAGTCATACTTCCTGGCTAACTGAGCAGTTGATCATTAGAAGATTTACATCTTTATTACAAAATTGACACATAGACAAACACAACTTTCATGAGGCCTCCATCCATTTACTCCTTAACATGTTTGTAGCTATATGTTTTCTGTGCATATGCCCAGTGAAGGCCTTTACTTGGAGAGGGGACATTACCTTTCAGGTCACCTTCTAATTTGTACAGTTTTTTCAGACCACTTACTACCATTCACTTGAAATTTTCATTGTCTTCAGTCCAGACTAATCTAATGTAGTTATTTGGATCCAAGTTAACCTCTGATAACGGCTGAGAAAGGCTTGCACAAGTTCAACTTTTGCATCTGTCAAGATTCTCCCAGAAATGGGATTCAAGACCACTACATCTCCACCTCCCTTAATCTCATATCATCAGGACACCTTACACCCCTTACTATCAGCAATAGAGAAAAGATGTTGAACAATACCTTAAAGGCTTAAATCCACCCAAGTATCATGCAAAATGAAAGTGTATGTTTCATTTCAGAACACTTTAAAAGGCTTATTCCCCACCCAATTAACATGCCAAAAAAAGAAGTGTCTGCTCCATTTCCAACTTGAACTTTCGGACTCTTTATAACCCATGTTGCTGCAAATAAGTTGCCATAATGACCTGCCCAAACAAGATTTTACTCCAAGTCCACCTTCATTCTTAACTGAACAAGTCCAGATTCCATTTCACTATAGAATGCCCTTGGGCCATTGTTACCATCACCACATCAACAGACTCAACACCCTCAAGCGTCTTTATTCTTTCCAAACTCCTCAGAGCACCCTTCAAAATTAGAAAGATGAAACAACTTTAGTAGATCAAATTCAGAAGCGCAAAAAATGAATCAAAGCTTTTCCTGATCGTGTGATTTCCCATTTCATAGAGAACATAGAAAGATAGCCATTCCCTATCGATTGACTTCTATCTTCTATGGTAAGAAATCTCAAGAAGAGAAGAAACGCTAGTGCAAGCTTAGCTACCATACCTCTCCATACCCTTCTAAAAATCAGCATTCTAAGGGAATAAGAAACATGGAAGAGAAAGTAAATGAAATTCTTTCAACCTGTGTATTTACATACGCTACTGTCCACGAAGGGGCAGCAAGTGTCTATTCACGAACAGACACATGCGTCCGTTCGTGAATAGGTGGTGCATGCAATAACTGCATGCACTGGCCCCTTTTTTGGTTGTAAATCTGCGGCTCTTATAAAAGGATCAATGGAGGCCGGAAAACACACGCGTAGAAGCGTAAAGAGGTGAACACATCGTAATATTTTCTCTTGTTCTCACTCTACGGGCTCATCATCAACAAGGCCGGGATTTGGAGCGTGACTCTGCAAGAACGACTCTAGTAGCCGTCCTATTGTGAGCTCTGAGTTTAGGGAACGCAAACTCTAGGCGAAGAGGGGTTATCTCACGTTGCTCTTGAGCGGGGAAGATGATGTCCACGTACCCTTGAAATGTGAACTGCAAGAAGGGAAACGAGTCAGAGGTGCCCAGGGATAGAACCCCGGGGAAGACCCTCTGATGCCTAAGTCAGCAAAATAGTAGAGCTCGGATGCAAAAGGAAGAGCTAGGAGGAAGATGGGAGCGCGAGATCCCTCTCCACCGAAAGGTGAAGTGGTTCCTGCTCAGGGTTCTTGGTTCTTGCCTTGCTTACCTCCTGTAGTAGGGCTGTTCGAGTTTAAATAGTGGCCTGTTTGTGTGACTGATCCCTGTAAGCGGAGGAGTCTCAAAGGGGGGTTACGTCCTACATGCGGGCTCTTTATAGCACGCGGACTCTTGGTTTCCCCTGTCCTCTTGAGCTTCCTGTCATTAAGGGACCCGCAACGGCCGTGATCAATAAGCTTCCATCAGTGAGATCGAGCGATAGGCGCTGGCCCAGGAGAGGTCTCCCGAGCGATGAGTGCTTGGTCAGGACAGGGAATAAGGGGCTCCGGGGGAGCTTTCCAGATCGAACTGAAGCTCGGACTTCCCAACCCGAAGGCCGCCTAGGACGCGCTTGTACCGAGTGAGTTTTTAGGCTTTATATTAAGTGGGCCTGGGGGCTAACACATCAAGGAGTTGGGCCTCATTCGGTCTGGTTGGACCCTTGTTGGCCTCTCCGTATGGGCGACGAGATTTCCCCTCTCCACTTGTCCCCCTCCTACTCCCGAGCCAAAATTAGGCTCGGAAGAGTAGCATTTGGGCTGGACTTTTTGTGGCACTGGTTGCGTATAGATCTCCCTTTTTGATAGGGGCCACATGACGTGGCTCGCCTTGAAAATATGCCTGTTATGATGAATAAGAGATGGCCCCTCCCTTGGAGATCGGATCGCCGCGTTGCCTCCGGTTCAAGCATTACGCGTTTTACGTCCTTTTATCTCCGGGGTTTAGGTTTTGCCTCTCTTTATATTTGTAGGGGCTTCTGTATTGTTGAGAGCAGCTCAGAAGAGTGGAGAATCGTTACGGCCATCGGAGCTAGGAGAGCATTCCTGAGGCGGCGAATCGTCAGCTTCCTTCTCCTCCGGAGTCCTCTGATTCAGAGCTTTCCCCTTCTTCTCCCAGCTCTTCTATCTGTTCCATGGCAGACCAAAATCTGGGGCCGAGAGCCGAGAGGAAGAACGGGCCTCGAGGATTTTTTTGGTGCCATTAGAGCCTCTTCGCAGTGAGCTGGGTGAGGCGGACGTAAAGCGGCTGGAGAATCGGTATGGGCTGCCATGGCGATTCAAGTTCCTCGCACCTGAATCTCATGAATCTAGTCTGGTCGCTCGTTCTAGCCTCTTCTATTCTTTCCTCCTGGCCTAGAAGTGCGGATTTCGGTTGCCCCTCCATCCCTTTGTTGCCGAGTTGCTTCGGTTCTACCGGCTGGCTCCTGTCCAGCTGGTCTCCAACTCTTATACCCTCATCTTCTCCTTCATCTTCCTCTGCGGCAAGAGAGGGGTGCGCACCTCGCTGGATCTCTTCCACTATTTTTTTGAGTTGAAGGTTAATCCTTTAACTGGGAAGGGCTTCTTCTTCATTCAGGCAAGGCGGGGAAGGAGTTGTGTGTCCCTTTCTGTGAAGGATTCCTCTCACAAGGGGTGGAAGACCCAATATTTTTGGGTGGGTCCATCGGCGGTCGGCGTGGTCTGGGATTTCTCGACGGCGCCCAACTTTCACCCGAACATCCCTCCGAAGCAAACAGAGGTCTCTCCGGAGGTGGAGAGGGATGCTACTATCCTTCAGCGGGACCACCTGGGGACTGTTGAGTTGGTGACTCCTTCTAACATCGAGGAGTATCTTTCTCGACTGCTGTTGCCGACAGGTAAGGTTCTCAGGAACTTGTCCTCTTTCAAGCGAGTGCTATCCACTTCTGAATTTGCTCTTCTTCGCACAGATCTACGGCGAGCGGCTGAGGAGGAGGAGGAGGAAGAGGAGGTGCCATCGGTCGAGCTGGAGGTCATCAATGTGGATGATACGTCGGCTCCGAGCGATCTCCCAGCTTCGGAGGGCTCCTCCCGCGCCCGGGAAAAGGGCAAGGGGGTTGCCCAGGACGATGCTTCTGAACGCCGGGGGGTCAAGCGGAAGGATCCCGTGGCGAAGTTGTTGCGGTCTTCGATGCAGGCTCAGTCTGTTGAGAAGAAACGGGCGAGGAAGGCGGAGACCATTCGCCCGGTTGATGAGGTTCCCATGTTGCCTCCTCCTTCTGCGGTGCAAGAGGGGGAAAATGACGAAGGGATCGCAGCTGATGCTAGGGCGTCGAGCAGAGCAGAGGGGCCACTGGATGAGGGAGCCCGGCCCAAGCCGGTCAAGGCTGGAGGGTTGCAGGGGGAAGCGACTCAATCACAGCCGACCGAGGCCGGGGAGGTTCGTGACGGGGCCACTCATCCCGAGCCAATCGGTGGGGCCCCCGAGACGGGGTTGCTCGGGGGAGGTGCCCCGATCCCGGCCGCTCCAGAGAGGGCTCCCTTTCCCTCGACCAGTGCCTTCAGCGTCCGGGCCTCCCTGTACCAGAGGTGCCACTCTGTAGCTTCAGGGGTCGTACGAGCGAAACTTCAGAGGAGTCCCCCTTCCACACTTTTCGAGCAACTCATGGAAGGCAGCCTGATCTTGGCCCAGCTCGGGGCTGAGGTAGTGGGCGCGTATGCTCCGGTGGAGTCGGAGCGGGAGGCTCTCTCGTGGGCCCGTGGTGCGCTCGATCGGAAGGTCGAGCGTCTGACCCTTGATCTTGGTGACCTCCGTCGGGAGGTGTCCCCACTTCGGGCTCAGATGCAGTAGAGCCAGGCCGAGGCTCAATCGTTGGCGGAGTAGCTGGCCCAGGCTCGTCATATGGTCGACCGGAAGAATGAGCTCCTTGAGGCGGAGCGTATGATTCAGGTCGAGCGCGGTAAGCAGTGGAAGGCCGAGCGGAAGACGCTCGAGGGCTGAGTCTGGGGAGCCAAGGATGCACTGACCAAGGCCGAGAGAAGGCTGTCCGAGTCAGAGTGGAGGATAGCCGAGCTCGAGGGGCAGGCGGAGTCGGCCGGGGTGGAGGCACTCGAGCGACATAATAAGTGCTTAGAGGCCTACCACACGGCTCTTCTCCAGGCTGCCTTCCCATATTATCAGTCGGGCTATCGCCGGGGCCTTCGGAAGGGCTTCTCCCAGGGCTACGATCGAGCTGTCATAGAGACAGAGGCCCAGGCATCTAAGCTCGTTTTTCCTTTCGGGCAATGCTATGACTCGGACTGGGGTTCGTCTGACTCTTTCCATTATCATTCGAGCGAAGAGGAGGGTTGGGAGTCTTCGTCCCAGCGATTGCCAACTCCAGCATCTTCGGGAGAGCACACGACCGAGATAGTTCCCACACAGGTGGGGTCAGTGCCTGGGTCGACAGTCGTCGAGAATACTGGGGGCAGATCATCTGGTGTTGAGGAAGCCTTGCCTGCCGAGCCTGGAGATGGGCATGAGGCCTGATGTAATAGCTCTTTCTTTCTTTTTTTTCTTTCCCTTATGTAGCCTGGTAAGGCTTTTTTGGAAAATATTATAGTGACAATATTAAATGCTGAATTGACTGTTTCTTACCGCTTTTGGTGTGATTTGACTATCGGATTTGTAGTCGTTGGAGAAGGCGCTGATTTTCTCTACAGATATCGCGCATGCTGATCTGTCAAATGACTGACATGGCGCTGGCACCTTTCCGTTTTTCCATATCGCCCTTAATGACTTGCCGCTTTGCACATCCCGTTGGCGGGATGTTTTGGGAAATGAGGTAACCATCTCAAGGAAAGCCCCTTTTAGCGTGTTTTGTAAGGGGAGAGTCATTTAAGGCGATCAGCTCCCCCTTCGGCATATAAAAGGTCCGCGGGGCGTCTCCTTTTCCTTTCATCGCTTAAGGCCATCCCTAGCGGTTTCTCCTTCTTTCCATTATGCGAGGCGTTGTGCTGTCGGTCTTGGCGGGCATGGAAGGCGCTTTAGAAGATGATGATGCAGATGACGGTAGGAGGGAAGCTCCTGCTACTTCAGTCTGGATGAGGGTTCGTCAGTCAGGGGTCACTCTGGGAGAGGGTTCGTCATACCGGAGCATGTGGCCCTCCTGTCCCTGACCCGCCGATGCCATCCCGAGGGGAGGGGGGAGCTAATTAAGCTCCCTCTTTTCTTGGCCTCCCCCTGCCTCCTCATCCATCTCTGCCATTTTCTTTTTCTCCCTCCTCTTTCACTCTTCAGATGGTGCCTTCTCTCTCTACCTTCCAAAGATATGGAAGAGAGGAGGCCTTCACTTGTATTCCGTCCTCTTCTTCCCCCTCTTCTACGAGCTTTTCTCAAACCAATGCGGCCGGCAATCCTTTGTCCGAGCCAGTTTCCGTACGAGGCAGAGTCAGTGGCTGGACGTAGGAGTGCTTGCCGGGTTGGTCGAGCGTTCTACTCGTATAATAGTGCCGAAGGGTGTAATTTTTTTACATGTATACTGTATTGGCTACGGCCTTCATGATGTACATCAAATTCTAATAAGAAGAGAATAAGGGCGTTTATTCTACTTTGCTTACATGTGCATGCTTTCCAAATGATCAAAAGTAGAACTTGCAAAGATTTGTCGCGTTCCACATCCGAGGGATGAGTGTTCCTTCTATAGTGGGCATTCGATATGCTCCTTTCTCGAGCATCTTGACCACTCGGTAGGGGCCTTCCGAGGTAGGGGCCATCTTCCCCGCCGCCTCTAGTGGTAGAGATGCTTCGCCCTTTCTCAGGACGAAGTCTCCTGGCTGGAAGTGTTTGCCTCGGACTCTGGAGTTGTAGTATCAAGTGATGCGCCGTTGGTATTCCATTGCTCGGATTTTTGCAATCTCTCGGATTTCGTCCGCTAGGTCGATGTTCTCTCACAGTTTCTGCTCGTTTACCTTGGGCTTGAAGTGGATGACTCAGAGAGAGGGGTTGCCGAGCTCCAACGGAATTACGGCTTCCGTGCCATACACCAACTGAAAAGGTGTTTCACCGGTGTTCATCCTCGGAGTAGTTCGGTGCGACCATAGTACGCTCGGTAATTCCTCGAGCCAGCTACCCTTGGCCTTGTCGAGCCTGGTTTTGATGCCTTTTAAGATAGTCCTATTGGCATTTTTGACCAGTCCGTTAGCCTGAGAGTGGGCTACCGAAGTGAAGTGGTTGTGAATGTTTAGGTCGGCACATCTGTCTCTGAAGTAATGAGAATCAAACTGCCGACCGTTATTGCTCACGATCACTCGGGGGACACCGTAGTGATAGATGATCGACTTTCAAACAAAACTCCATATGACTGACTCGGTGATCCTGGTGGTGGCTTCGGCCTCGATCCACTTGGTGAAATAGTCGATGGCGACGATGATGAACTTCTTCTGAGCTTGGGCCGTGGGGAATGGCCCTAGGATGTCGTATCCCCCACTGAGCGAAAGGGTATGGCTCGGCAAGGGTGATGAGCTCCGCGGCGGGCTGATGGATCAGGTGGTCGAAGCGTTGACATCGGGCGCACTTTTGTACGTAGGTCGTGCAGTCGCGCTAGAGAGCAGGCCACCAGTAACCCTGCCGAAGCAAGATCCTAGCGAGCGATCTTCCTCCTTGGTGCGCTCCGCAGGTGCCTTCGTGTACTTCTTGAATAGCTCGGCTAGCTTCGTCTGGCTTCGTCAGCGCTGATGCACTTGAGGAGAGGACCGGAGAAAGATCTACGGTACAAGGCCTCATCTAGCATGATGAAGCACCGGGCTTGGTACTTCAGCTTCCGATCCTCTTGAGGGTCGGTGGACTCTTGAGAATCCCAGAGCCAGGATATGTAGGGGGTCCGCCAGTCGCTCAGGGGTGCCGGGTCAATGGTCATAAGCTTGGATTCAATGCTCAGTCGCCCGAGCTCTTCGAGGAAGAAAGATCGTGTACCTGCGGGGTCGAGCGAAGAGGCCAGTTGAAAGAGGGCGTCCGCTCGAGAGTTTTCCTTCCGAGCTATCCGGACTACCTCAAAGCTCTCGAAGAGTTGGGCCATCCTCTTGACCGCCTGTAGGTACTTGACCATTTGTCCTTCCCGAGCTTCGTACTCACTGTTGACCTGGCTAGCGACCAATTGGGAATTAGTGTGGATTCTGACCCGCTCGGCTCCCAGTCGTCGAGCCATCCTGGCTTCTCAGACAAGGGCTTTGTATTCGGAGGCGTTGTTGGATGCCTGGAAGTTGAACTTCAGGGCGTACCGCAGCTCCGCTCCTTCGGGGGACTTGAGGAGGACACCGGCGCCGCATCCGACCAAGTTGGAGGAACCATCGACGAACAGATCCCAAGTGGGCCCGGGCGCTAGTGGAGGTACTGCTTCAATCGGGACCGTGGTTTCGGCGATGAAGTCTGCGAGAGCCTATCCTTTGATGGCCAAGCGGGGGCGATACGAGATATCGTAGACCCTGAGCATGATGGCCCATTTAACGAGGCATCCCGATGCTTCCGGGTGAAGGAGAATCTTCTTCAGAGGTTCGCCGGTCAATACGATGATGGAGTGCCCTTGAAAGTAGGGTCGGATGCGCTTGGCCGAGGTAACCAATGCTAGCACGAGTTTCTCGGTTGCGGGGTACCTTTTCTCGGCCTCATTAAGCACCTTGCTGGTATAGTAAACTGGTCTCTCAATCCCTATGTCATTCCTGACCAGGATCGAGCTCACTGTAGAAGGGGTCGCCGAGAGATAGAGGTATAGAGCTTCGCCTTGGACCAGCTTGGATAGTACCGGGGGTGAGGCAAAGAATTCCTTGAGCTCGGTGAATGCCTTCTAACATTCCTCGTCCCAGGTGAATGTAGCAGATGCCATTTTGGGTCCCCTCAATAGTTTGAAGAAGGGTAGGCATCATTCGGCTGCCCGGGACAGGAAACGGTTGAGCGCAGCAATGCGTCCCGTAAGGCGTTGAACGTCCTTGATGCAAGTGGGCGGCCGCATGTCCAGGATGGCCTGGACCTTGTTGGGGTTGGCCTCAATTCCACGCTGAGTTACCAAGAAGCCTAGGAACTTTCCGGATCTAACTCCGAAGGCACATTTGGCAGGGTTGAGCTTCATGCTACACTTCAGTAGGGTGTCGAAGGTCTCGGCTAGGTCGGCGAGGTGGTCTTAGGCCTTCGGAATTTTGACGAGCATGTCATCAATGTATACCTTGACGTTCTGACCGAGCTGTCCTTCGAAGATGTGGTTGATCAGTCTCTGATATGTTGCTCCGGCGTTCTTTAACCCGAACGGCATCCAGGTGTAGCAGTGTACGCCAAAGTCAGTGATGAAGGTGGTCTTCTCGATGTCCTCCGGGTCCATCCTGATCTGATGGTAGCCGGAGTAGGCGTCCAGAAAGCTAAGCATCTTGTTGCCAGAGGTTGAGTCGACCAGTTGATCGATCCTCGGCAATGGGTAGCAGTCCTTTGGGATAGCCTGGTTGAGGTCGGTGAAGTCCATGCACATTCGCCATTTCCCAGAAGCCTTTGGTAGAAGGACGACATTGGCGAGCCATGTAGGGTACAGGACCGGACGAAAAAGGCCAGTCTTCTGCCCCTTGATGATCTGCTCTTTGATGACCGCTTGCTTCTCTGGGGCATGCTTTCTTTTGCATTGCTGGACCGGCTTCACCGTTGGGTCGAGGTTGAGCTTGTGCATCACCACATCTCCTGGGATCCCGGGAAGGTGCTCATCAAACCACTCAAAGACTCAGATATACCGGGTAAGGAAATCCTTATATTTTTTTAGTTCCTCAAGTGGTAGATCGGCTCCGATCTTTACTCCTAGAGTCGGGTCACCGTTGACCCAGAGGAGTATTGAGGCAGCCATGGGCCAAGTTATGGCATTCTAGCATTGCTCCAAGGGCAGCAAATTTCTTTTGGAAGCTGATTCAAAGAGCTGTTCCAGTTGATGGCAGGATTATTGAGTGTGGTATTTCCTTAGTTTCTAAATGCTGTTGTTGTCTATCCCCATCTCAGGAGGACTTGGATCACCTTTTCATTAGGAGATTTAGCTGCTGCCTTATGGAAATGGGTCTCCCCCCTGATGAGTGCCAAAATTAATCTTAGTGAGCATATCACTATTCGTGGTTGGAATATTTTGACAGGCTCCAAATTGCAATCAGCTTTCAGCTTTTCTGGTATGTATGTAGTGATCTTAATTGTATAGGAGATCTGGAAGGCAAGATGTTCAGCCAAGTTCAAAAATTCGACCATCAACATACCTAGCATCAAGAGAAAAGTGGTGATAGGCCTATCTCAAGCTCTTGAAAACCAATCGTTTTCAGTTGGTAGCTCGGCAGATCAAATCAAAATTCTGAACCAATTCCATCTGTTCCCGAAGTTTATTTCAAGGAGGCCAATGATTATTTCATGCTGCCTAGCCCCTCTCCATTTTACCCTTCATGTAGATGGTGCTTCAAAAGGAAACCCGGGCAATTGTGGAGGTGGTGGCTGTGTCAGAGATTCAGTAGGAAATATGATCATTAGTTTTGCCTTCAATTATGGTTTTGGGAGCAGTATTCTTGTAGAAGTAAGGGCTCTTCATGATGGGCTGTCTATAGTTAATAGTGGAGGTCTGAAAGTGACAACTATTTTTTCAGATTGCTCCTTCCTAGTGGAATCCATACAAAAGAAGAAAGCTCCAAGCTGGGTTGTATATCCTTGGTGGAGTGAAATACTGGAACTTATATCCTCAAGTGGCTGTATGGTGAGACATGTTTACAGGGAAGGTAACCAGCTGGCTGATGCATTGGCTTCTTATGCAACCTCTAGTCAGTCTAATTCCATTTTTACTCATGTAAGTGAACTCCCTAAAATGGTGAGGGGAGTCTATAGGATGGATAGAGGAGGCTTGCCTTCTTTTCATTTTTGTAAATAGATATCTTGGCTTTCCTGTTCTGCATTGGCAGCTTGTATAGTCAGGGGAATGCCCCAATGAGCTTGTACCTTTATCTGAAAAATTAATAAAATCAAAGGCCACAGCATCATCCTGGGGGAGTGAGAACATGTTCCCCTGCTGGGGGGACATGCACTCGACTAGTTGATGATTCTGAGGGCCGGTGTTGATTGAAAAAAAAATAGTCGGGTCACCGTTAAGGAAGACCGTTAGCAACTCGCCACTGGGCTCAGATGTTGCGGGTCCCTCTTCGGCTCCCTTTACTCCTTTTTTCCCTTCCGACCTAGTGGCATCGACCGAGATTATATAGCACCGTAAGGCCGATGCCTGGTTACCTCGGACTTCCCTCACGCCATGTTTGGTTGGGAACTTCATTTTTTGGTGAAAGGTAGAGGGCACCGCTTTCATTCGGCTGAGAATACCTCTGCCGAAGATGGCGTTATATGTCGTCATCCCCTTAATCACGATGAAGTCTGCCATAACCATAACGGTTTTGGGCGGGCTGCCGATATTAAATGGCAGGCTCAGGGCTCCCTCGGGATAAGTTGTCTGGCCGTTGAACCCACAGAGGGGGGTTCGGATCGGGCGAAGTTTAGATGGATTCTCTCCCATCTTGAGGATACATTCATAGGATAATACATCAAGAGCACTACCATTGTCAACTAAGATCCTATCTATGTTACAATGGTTTATTGTAGCCGATACAACGAGAGCGTCGTCGTGCGGGGTGGTTAACCCTTCCAGGTCCTGGTCAGAGAATACCAGGGCCTGCGATCCGCTCGCCTGCGGGGCCGTAGAGTGCTCAATGGAGGCTCGGCTCACCCGCTCGGCGTGACGCTTTCTTCCTCGGCTGCTATCTCCACCTGATGTCGTGCTGCCCGCGATGACGTTGATGTGGACTCCGCGGGGGGCATTGTTGATCTCTTCAGGGGGGCCTCGGTCTCCCTTCTACCCAGACACATATTGGGATAGGTGTCCCTAGCGGACGAGGCGCTCGATCTCATCTTGAAGTTGATGGCAATCGCTGGTGTGATGCCCGTGGTCGCTGTGGAACATGCAATGCTTGCGGCAATTGCGGTGCTTGGTCTTCATAGGCTCGGGTTGGTTGAGGAGGCCCGAGCCTTTGATGTCTTCATAGATTTCATAGACGGGGGAGGTAAGGGGGGTATACCGCTCGTACTTCCGGGATGGCTCTTTTCAGTCTCAGTCCTGGTTCCGCCTTTTTCCTTGGGCCGTCCCTTGGTCGGACGGTCGCTTCTTGTCCCCCTCCCGACCCGATCCTGTCATGCCTCGGCAAGCTTGGAGGACTTCCTCACACTCTGCATGGCGTAAGGCCAGGGTCACTAGCTCGGCAAGGGAGGTGGGAGGATGCAGCACTAGCTCGCGCCGCAAGTTCTCGTCACGGGTACCCCCGGTCAATGCGGTGATGGCAGATGCCACATCCAGGCGGGGGATGCGCAGGGCTTCCAATTTGAATCGGTTGATATAAGCCTGCAACTTCTCCCCCTTTTCCTACTTGAGGGCAAGTAGTCTCGCCACTGATCGGGGTGGACCGCTGCCGGCGAAGCTTTCCTTGAACACTCTCCCGAATTGCTTGAAGTTGTGGATGCTGCCGAGGGCGAGGGCCCTGAACCAAGCCTGAGCACCCTGGACCAGAGTGGTCACGAATGCTCGACACTTGATTACGTTAAATGCCCCATGCAGGGCCATTAAGGCGTCGAAGCTGTCGTAGTGGTCGGCCGGGTCTCCCTGGTCATCGTACGACTTGAAGGTCGGGAGTGAGATTCTGGGGGATATCTCTGCCTTCAAAATATAGTCGGAGAACGGGGATCGCTCCTCATCCTCCATAGGAGAGGTCTTCTGCAAGGCACGGAGGGTGCGCTCTTGCTCCGTGAAACGCCTCTCATAGTCTCGCAGCCGGAGAGACAGCTCCGGTTGTCGCTGACCCGAGGGGCTGGGGGGGCGCACTTGCATGCTGTCCCGATGCTCCTCGGGGACTTCGACTTTCGAAAACGGTCAGCGTGCTCCGATCTTCTCCCTCCTCGGGGTTGAAGAGGCTTCCAACTCCAGGGGAGGGGCATGCGATGGTCCTCCGGACACGTTTCGAATGAGCCGCCACCCCCGGAGGGTAAAACGGCCTCCAGCGATTTGCTGGGAGGCATCTCCACGTGGGGGGCTCTTCCGGGGGAGCTGCGACTTCTCCTCTCTGGCCGCCTGGGCCCTCATGAGATCCACGAGGACATCCAGTTTTACGTTGAGGGTTTGGAGGGTGTCGGTGCTCCCGCCGGGAAGCTTTTCCCCCGCCACCGATGGAGGTATCTCATTGGCATGGTTCCTCGGTGGGGAGTTCTCCGTGGGGAGAGAAGGTGCGCCTTCTTCCATCACCAGAGCTTTCCCCAGGTCACCGACAGTCCTCCTGCCAGAATTCCTTCACACCATGGCTCTTTGTTCGTTTCCCACAGACGGCGCCAGATGAAGAGGGGTTATCTCGCGCTGCTCCTGAGCGGGGAAGATGATGTCCACGTACCCTTGAAATGTGAACTGCAAGAAGGGAAACGAGTCAGAGGTGTCCAAGGATAGAACCCCGGGGAAGACCCTTCGATGCCTAAGTCAGCAAAATTGTAGAGCTTGGATGCAAAGGAAAGAGCTAGGAGGAAGATGGGAGCGCGAGATCCCTCTGCACCGAAAGGTGAAGTGCTTTTTGCTCAAGGTTCTTGGCTCTTGCCTTGCTTACCTCCTGTAGTACGGCTGTTCCAATTTAAATAGTGGCCTGTTTGTACGACTGATCCTTGTAAGCAGAGGAGTCTCAGGGGGGGTTACGTCCATCATGCGGGCTCCTTATAGCATGTGAACTGTTGGTTTCCCCTGTCCTCTTGAGCTTCCTGTCATTAAGGAACCCGCAATGGCCGTGATCAATAAGCTTCCATCAGTGATCCCGAGCGATAGGCACTGGCCCAGGAGAGGTCTCTCGAGCGATGAGTGCTTGGTCGGGACAGGGAATAAGGGGCTACGGGGGAGCTTTCCCGATCGAACTGATGCTTGGACTTCCCAACCCGAAGTCCACCTAGGAGGCGCTTGTACTGAGTGAGTTTTTGGGCTTTATATTAAGTGGGCCCGGGGGCTATCACATCGAGGAGTTGGGCCTCGTTCGGTCTGGTTGGACCTCTTTTGGCCTCTCTGTACGGGCGACGAGATTTTCCCTCTCCACCAGGTATTCCTCATCTCGTTGTGTCCCCCACAATAATTTTCTATCATTGGTATCATAGCGCATGGTTGCGTTCTTCTCCTAGGCATGGCTTCAGATAATCTCCTTGCGCAAGATATTGATCGAATTGCTTCAATGGAAGACGAACAATGGGAGCCTGAGGAGATCTTGACGGATGACGATGGTGACAGTGAAGTAAGCCACAATCCCGCCTCCACGTGGGAGTCCGTGGCACCGCCCAGACCGCCGCGACGTGTCAGGAATGCAAGGGCTTATCATGCTTTTGGAAGAGACATGCTTTAACGCACCAGGGAGGACTGGTTGCGAATTCCACTGACGGCTCACAACATGAAATGCACCATCAAGATAATGCATAGGAATGCTAGAGTCCAGTACATGTTGTAAGCGCAACTGCATCACGTGCAGCACGCAACATCGGCCCAGACCCCATAGACGATACAATAGTCCTTCCACGCGTACCTGTGAGTGCATCATCGGTGCGGCCTCCGGCAAGACGAATGAGGCGACGTCGACATCGACGTGTGCCTCTACAACCACGTCCACGTCGGGCTCCATGTATATACGGCCGAGGTCCACAGGGTGGAGAAACAGTACGAAGTTGGTGGTTTCGTAGAGCCCGCGCTGTGCGCCCCCATGTTCGTCGCCCTCGTCCGCGACGTGTCCGCCGTCATCCCGCGGCGACACTCCGTCAATATCCTCATTTTTTAACCCTGGTAACAGACAGTGGTTTAGAGATTGCTATTAGAGGATATCTAGGATAATTTCGTTATGTCCTAGCTCGTAGGTTATAAAATAAATTGTATTGATGAAATAAATCTTAGTTGCAAACATACCCTTATTTCCATTTATGTTTTGCACGATGCTAAAGTTTTTTTAATAATTATGAACTTACTCTGGAAAATAGAAAATTATAAATTATGTTTTAAATATTTACAAAATGGGCCTACCATTTTTGGATGTGTTCGTAATTATATTTTTGCTTAAGTGTTAATTAAATAGACCTCAAATAAATTTATAATGAGTCCATATATACTTTAGAGCATGACTCGATTGATATTGGTGATTTACAGTGACACATCAACTTCCATGATAAATAAACTAGAAAAACATGCTTAGGAAAATTAATACTACGCATTGATTATTTTCCTTTTCGTTATTTCTTTATGTAAGAAATATTCATGAAACATATTCATGTCGAGTTTCATGATTTATCAAATCACTCGTATAGCATGAAATTTCTTCAAAGTTGATATCATGGAAAATTAGTTAATTGTCATGATAATTATAATATGTTGAGAGAAGTTAGTTCCTCTCACTTGGAATATTTGTTCAAAATCAGTCTTTTAATATTGAATGATATTGTATAAATGGGAGATGATTGTACTGCCCTAGACTTACTTTCGATCCCATTATACAAGAAAGTTCAATATTTTTAGTTTGGATTTTTGAGTCAAATATGATGATGTGTAAATGATGTCAACTTAGGCCTATATCGTACGTTCAATGCAGTGATTAACCAATGGTGATGAAAAACGTGATTACCAATTTGACCAAAGGGGATAAGCTAGACGGGACCAATTATGATATGTGGCATAGGAAAATCCAGTACTTATTGAATGAGAAAGAGTTGCTCGACCACTTCACTACAACCATGTCCCCTCCAGAGAAGAGAAACACCACCCAGCATCACCGAGACCAAGAAGTTTATAGACAATGGTTTAACAAAGATCGTAGCACGCGCTTCACCATGCTTAGCAGCATGCAGGATGATCTTATCGGCGAATTTGAGAAGTGCCAAACTGCTAAAGAAATGTGGGATCAATTAAATTTTAATTTCGGTGGAACCTCAACCACTAGGTTGAGGGCTCTCATTTTAAAGTTTGAGACCTACCGAAAGGACTCGCGTCAGACCATGACTGAGCACCTTAGGGTGATGGCTAGCATGATCGCGACTTGAAAGGAGAAGGAAATGATCACACAGATGAACAACAAGTGCAGGCCGTGATCAGATCCCTGTCAGATTCCTGGACTCACATGAAGCAAATTTTGACTCACAATGAGAGTATTAAGAGTTTTTCTGATGTTTCTCGTCATGTGGAGTTTGAGGTAGAGCGTGAGGTGGCTGTACGCGCCACTGCTCTAGTCGCTAGAGGAGACAGACGCCAGGGTAAGAATGTTCTAGGGAAGGGTTTCAAATAGATGGGATCTCACAGTGCATATGGTTCAAAGGCAGGGCAAACACCAAAGCACCGCAGGGGCAATCGCGGTGGGAAGAGAGATAAGATGAAAGCTAAGTGCTACAATTGTGGAAATTTGGGACATTTCGCTCGTGAATGCACTAAGCCCAAGAAGGTATCCCAACTCTCTAACTCTCTATATGTGCATGTTTGTTCGCGTGTATTAGTTGCTAGAACATATCCTGAATGGATTGTGGATTCAGGAGCAACCAAGCAAATAACAAGGGATCGAGCGGGATATGTGGATTATCGCTGAGTCTCAGCAGGCACGCAAAGAGTTTATATGGGCAACAGTTCTAGTGAAGAAGTCCTTGGAGTTGGTGTGTACCAACTCAAGCTTAAGAATGGACGGACGTTGACACTGCATGACGTACTCTATGTGCCAGGGGTTCAACATAATCTGCTATCAGTTCCATCATTATTAGCACTAGGGTTTTCTCTCGTTTTTGCTGGCAGTAGACTTGATATTTATTTAGACAATGTTTTGTATGGACATGGGTTGTTTGTTAATAGTTTATTTAAATTGGATTTAGAAATAGATGTCTATCTCTTCTATATCCTGTGTGGCAAATGATGAAAAAGACCTCAATTCGGTAGTTTGGTATACTCGGTTAAGACACATAGGGCAGGATAGAATGACTAGGTTAGCTAGAGAAAGTCTTTTAGGCCCACTCGCTAAAGTCAATCTACCTGTATGTGAATCGTGTTTGGCAGGCAAAGCATGTCGAAAGCCTTTTGGGAAGGCTAAAAGGGCCACTGAGCCATTGCAGCTTATCCACTCCGACATCTGCGGACCTATGAGTGTGAAGGCCTGCCAAGGGGCATCCTATTTTCTCATATTTATAGAAGATTATTCGCGATATGGATATGTCTATTTGATCACTCACCGCAATGAAGCGTTAGATTGCTTCAAACACTTCTTAGCAGAGGTTGAGAATTAATTAGACAAGTGTGTAAAAGCTCTTCGGACAGATCAAGGACGTGGATATCTATCAGATCAATTTCGAACTTTATGTGAAGAAAAGGGAATTCGTAGGTAACTTACTATTCCATATACTCCGCAATAAAATGGTGTAGTCGAGAGAAGGAATAGAACGTTGTTAGATATGGTTAGGTCGATGATGGCGCATGCTAATCTCCCAATATCTTTTTGGGGAGATGCTCTTCTAACTGCGGCCTACATCCTTAACTGCGTGCCTTCACAGTCTGTTCCTTCCACCCCTTATGAGTTATGGCGTGGTAAAAAACCCAATTTAGATAATCTACGCCCCTGAGGATGTGCAGTATATGTCCATGACACTTCACATAAGTTTGAAAAAATAGGTCCTAAAGCTAGAAAGTTTATCTTTATAAGATATCATGATAGCTCTAAGGGCTATGTGATGTATGGACAACATCCTGATGGAGGGATGATAGAAAAATAGGTTCGGGATGTCGTTTTCTTAGAAAAAGAATTTCCTAACATTGGCGACACTGCGAAAAGTTTTGACCTCCATGAGTTAGATGAGTCTAGTGATATCTTACCATCTTCAAGCGAAGGGAGGGAATTAGAGCCTAACCAAGTGACCGCTGAAGATAGAAGAGATGATCACCAAGCTAGTGGGAGTGTGCCCAGTGGGAGCACATCATCGAATCAGCTACACACCCAAATACGTCATAGTAAGCGTGGGCATATTCCTCGTTGTCTATTTGAGATTGAAGGGGAAGTTCTAATGTGTCTGCCCACAGATGATGATTAGCCTAATTCTTTTAAAGAGGCGTTTGCATCATCTTCTTGGAAAGAGTGGGATGCTGCTATGCAATATGAAATAGACTCAGTGGCTAAAAATGAGCTTTGGGAATTAGTTGATCTCCCCTCTAGGCGCAAAGCTATTGGTAATAAATAGATTTTCAAAATTAAGCGCAAGGCAGATGGATCGATCGACAAATATAAAGCACGACTTGTGGGGAAGGGATATACTCAAAAGGAGGGAATAGACTTTGATGAGACATTCTGTCATGTGGTGAGATTCACATCAGTTCGCCTCATCGCAGCCATTGTTGCTCATTTAGATTTGGACATTTTCCAAATGGACGTTAAGACTACATTTCTCAATGGAGAACTAGACGAGGAGATCTATATGACTAAACCAGAAGGATTTGAGGTAGAGGGACAAGAGCACAAAGTTTACCGTCTCAAGCGTTCCATTTATGGCCTCAAACAATCATCTAGACAGTGATATTTTAAATTTCATAAAGCAATTATTTCATTTGGCTTTGAGATGATTGAGGAAGACCACTGTGTGTATCTCAAACGAATAGAGAAGAAGATTCTTATCTTGTCATTGTATGTCGATGACATATTGTTGGTTGGGAATGATATAAAGTCAATCGAAGCCACTAAGCAGTGGTTGTCTTCTGTCTTCGAGATAAAAGACATAGGTGAAGCAAATTACGTGCTTGGAGTAAAAATTGTAAGAGATCGCTCAAAAAGACTTCTGAGTTTATCTCAGGAGACTTATATAAATAACATTCTAGAGCGATTCCGAATGCATTATTCCAAACACATCGATACTCCAATTGATAGGGGTTGTGCTTTGAGCATAAGTCAATGCCCACAGACTGATGAAGAAAAGAAAGAAATGTCTAAAGTGTCATATGCGATTGCAATAGGGAGTCTGATGTATGCTATGTTGTGTACTCGACTTGACATCTGTTATGCAGTTGGATTGGTCAGTCGCTATCAGAGTAACCTTGGTCTCACTCACTGGAAGATAGTGAAGAGAATCTTTCGATATTTACGTGAACGACAAACCTCGCCTTATGTTACAATTAAGGAGGTGACTTAAGACTGAGAGGTTATAGCGATGCTGATTGGGCCAGTGACAAAGATGAGCGAAAATCTACCCGAGCTATGTGTTTATGCTAGGAGGTGGGGCCATTTCTTGGTGCATCAAGAAACAAACGTGTATTGCTTTATCCACGATGGAGTCAGAATACGTGGCTTGTTCAGTAGCATGTCAAGAGGCTGTTTGGTGACGGAATTTCCTGCAGTGATTGGCCATAACACATGAGCCTGAAGAGACAATGTTGTTGTACATTGACAGCACATCGGCATTGGCCTATGCTAAGGATCCAAAGTATCATGATAGAACCAAACATATTGACATTCGCTATCACTACATTCGGGATCTACTTGGAAAAAGGTTAGTGACGCTCCGACACATATCGACTGGTCGTATGGTAGCAGACCCACTAACTAAACAAATTCCTAGAGAGGCCTTCTTAACCCATATTGTGGCTATGGGATTATGTAAATTGTAAACGTTAATAATTTTTGTTGACATCAATGAATATTGTTATTCTCTCATGTGTATCTAAAGATGCTATGCAAGTTTACACATCATTTAAAAGAAGATGTCACCATGCTCGAATTGACCCTCTCACATAGGTAATTCACCTTGGCGCTAAGATAGCGAGCAAGATGAGACATTAGATATCTGTGGCGCTTGAAAAGCGAGCAAGATATGCATGAAAATTAAACTATTATGTCGCCTTAGAGAGAGCTAAGATGAGATCCACTTGGATCGCTCACAGGTTCCCTATGTCTTATCCTGTGAAGCCTGACTAAGCTGGATGTGAATCTCATGACATGGCGCTGAGTGGGAGCGACAGTGGCATAAGATCAGGTTAGTCATAATGGAGTGACTAGACTAAAATTCGTATGGTGTTTAATTATTTTGAGTGACATGCCCATGTCGATGGGAGAACACCATAGCATGCGTCTCATATCGCATGTGCTACATACGACCATAAGTGAGAATGATGAATGGATCTTTATTTCATCATTGTGTGAGCTCCTGGATCATAATTATTGTTGATCCCATTTGTACCCTTTGTGACTTAAGGACTGTGTCATGAAAAGGAAGCTTGACGTCGCTACTTTAGCATACTCCTTAAGACTATGGTTGATACAGTCTAGTGGGACATGTCTAGGAAAGCAGTCAAGACCAATTACATTGACATAAGAACTCAGGGAAGACTTCTGTATATTGCACCAAGTTCTGTGGCACATTTCCCGAGGGACTCTGTTAACTTTGTGATGATAGAGTCATGGCCACATGACATTTGATATTTAACACTGCTTGCTGTTTGAGAGATCCGGATTGTTAAATAAGGTGAATATGAGATTGTCTAGGGTACTACGAGATTTATGATGTTAAAGTGTTCTGTTAGTTTTGGTGATAACTTAACAGTTCACTACTCTTGTGATTAAGAGTTTTCTCGTGAGGTCGTACGCTTCATTTCCTGTATGACAGAGTAAGAGAACTAAGAATAGAGAGAGAATTTTATAGCTACCCTTCGTGGGCAAGTGAGAGATGTTGACATACCCTGCTACCCACGAAAGGGCATCAAGCGTCTGTTCACGAACGGTCGTGTGTCCGTTCGTGAACAGGTGGTGCATGCAATAACTGCATGCACCGGCCCCTTTTTTGGTCGTAAATCTGCGGCTCTTATAAAAGGATCAATGGAGGTCGGAAAACACACGCGTAGAAGTGTAAAAAGGTGAACACATCGTAATATTCTCTCTTGTTCTCACTCTACGCACTCATCAGCAACAAGGCCGGGATTTGGAGCGTGACTCTGCAACAACGACTATAGTAGCTGTCCTATTGCGACCTCTGAGTTTTGGGAACGCGAACTCCAGGTATTCCTCATCTCGTTGTGTCCCCCATAATAATTTTCTATCACTGCGAGAAGGAGTCTCTAGGTGGATAATCAATGGCATACATTCTCCTAACTGATGAAGCATAACACCAAACTTGTTTATTGGTTGTGCATAAACTTGTCATGACAAGAGGCCTCATGGGTAACCATGAGATCCCAATATCAACTCCCACCATGGATGTACATAAAGGCAAGGCAGATTCCCCTCAAGATAAGGTCTTGTTTGGTAATTAAATGGGTCATAGATTATGATCTAGGAATCTTTACCTATTCAAAGTTTTACCAAATATCTAAATGTCACGTCAGATTTTTTAAAAGTCATAATCTAACTTTTTATAGAGAGACAGAGTGAAAAGACTCCATTTTTCATAATCTCTTAAAATTTTCTTTTCATTAGATTATTCTCACTCTAAAAGATTATGAAAAAATTCATAATCCTATTAGATTTTCAAATGAGGCTTTACACGTGATCCACGTAATTTGACGAGCCAGTGGGGAGTCCATTATCCAAAAGTGAGATTTGACGGACTCGTCGCTCAAGGTACCGGTGACGTGGGGATAAATTCTGGGTGCATAGATTTACTCTCGTTATTTAGAAAAAAAAACAGAAGAAAATTACCGAAATTCCATGTGTCACCAACCTGCACGCACCAACTACACAATTCAAGCGTCTGCACATGGCGCAGACCACAGAGTACACAGGCAAGGTCATAATAATCACGAACACTCCTCCCCCTAGCGAACGTAGTCCTGAAATCAAGACTTGCTGTGACAATTGAAGACCAGTCGCCCATGGGGCGGTAAGCCCCCGGGTAGCCATTTAGAACCAACGACTTGATGCTCGGACAAGATATGCATATCCAGTAGTCACAGAAAGGTGCGTAATGCTGGTCGTCACATATCTTCAAGGTCTGAAGGCGCGAGTTTGATCCTTCCACACGTATGCCTTCGAAGAAGCAGGGGTGGGAGTTTTCAAGGGCAAGGCACTGAGTGATGGGCAACCCGCGAGTAGATCCTTGAGGTTGTAATCATCAATAATTACACAGCAGAGAGTGAGGTCATGGACATCCGAGAAGGCAGATCGAGATGGCAGAACTCCAACCTCAAGGAAACCAAGGATTAATTCACAGGTGAAAACACAACTTGGCAACCTGTATGGTTGCACGAACACCGACGTCGCCCAGCCCTTGAGGTCGAGCTCTTCAGCCCCGCGCGTCAAGGCCAAACGAACCAAAGAATCCACCATTTTCCCGAGCTCGGTGTAGTCGTATTCCTTCAACTCCACGCACGGCTCGACGGCAGCACGGAAGGTCCCGATCTTCGCGCCTTCGTGGAGGGTGAGGGCCCGGTCGATGAACTCGGGGGACAGGTGGCTGCACCACCCCTTCCGCCTGGTGAGCCTACAGTGGAAGTCGAGTGGAAGTCGAGGCAAGGGGTGGAGGTCCAGAGGTACCCCCACCGCTGGGAGAGGAGGGCCGTCGGAACGACGTCTTCCATCCGGAGGAAGGAGAGGATGTGGAGGAGCAGCGCGTCTGAGCAGGTCGGCTGCGGCGGGCTGCTTGCGGCGCGCCCTCTTCCGGCTGTTGCCGGCCGCCCCAGCGTCCCCCGCCATTGCGCCTCACCAGAGCTATGCACCGGCGACCACGGCCTCTGCCCGTGGATGACAGTTTCGATTGAAATCGAAACGTCTCGGTAGGTGGAAACGTTTCCATTTCGAATCGAAACGATACGAAATTATCTAATTAAAATCGGATTGAAATTAAAATCTTAAGATTTGATAAAAAAATAATAATTTATTTAATTTTAAATCAAAATTAAAATTAAAACCATTCCAATTTCGACACCGATCGAAACTGACCTCAAAGCTGACCCTGTCATCCGTGCCTCTTCTCGCTTTTGTGTGCTGGGTGGGGGCTGACTAATCCGGAAAAGTAACAAACAACGTAGGCAGAACAGGTGGTGGCATCTTTACGGGGACGGAGGAGAGTAGGCGTTTCTCTGTGAACTCCAGCTAAAGGGCACCGCTTTTGTGGGTTGAGACGTAATTAAATGTAATTTATGAACTCTATCTCTATTCTTACGCGTTCGAGAAGTGTATTGAGTTTTAATATTTTTTAAAAGAAGAAATTATTAAAAGGACAATTTTTTCTTAATTTTAAAAAGTAAAAATATTCCTTGTATATATCTCTAAAATTTAAAAATAAAAATTTAAAAAATTTAATATGACTTTAATGCAGTTTTACGACTTTGGGTCGGAAGATTTTGAAGTTAAAAATTAAAATCAATATAATTCTCAAACTAGGCTAGTTATTAATTGTGAATGTCTATTGTAGTCGAGTTTTAGTTAGATTTTACATGGAGATTAAACTTTTAGATTGATTAAATGAGAGTTTTAATTATGAAATTAATCTATGATTTATCAAACATGAATTTGTTTTAAAAAAGATGTCAGATGAGTAATAAACTAAATTCTTACCGCTCTAAAAAGTGAAGCTAATATCTCAAAATTCTTCACAGTTAATAGTAATTTTAATTCTCAAACAAATATCGTACATATTGAAAATCTGGTTTTTACGTCACGTACCACATTCTCTATTTATTTGTTAGGGAAGTTCGTCTGACACCCGTGGAAGTCTACAAGCACCAGAAGAAAAGGGCGTCAGAAGGAATCCTAGGCGTTACCCCAGGGGACAACTCTCTGATTCTTAAGTTAGCAACGGTTTTATGAAAAGAATAGAGAAGAGCTCATGAGAGAGAGAGAGAGGTCACAGTAGAGGATCTAAGAGATGTGTAGACCCTCCCCACGAGTGCTCGCCGCTCCCAGTGGACACCCGGAGAGTGCTCGCTGGGTGGTAAGGTCGTGTAAGAGGGGTTCCCTCTCAGGACACAGAAAGACGTGACCTCTCTATATCATTGTAGTGGGATCAGTCGCTCTATTCTCTGTGAGAAGCTTTTGGCAGAAGTTCCACTGTGTCCTCTCTTCTCTGTCGATGTCCCTTTTATAGTGGATTGTCCTGGAGTGGGAGGCATATCCCTTAGCAGGGAAGGGCGCAAGTAGTGGAGTAACGTCTCCCACGATCATAGCGGGAGTTTCCCATTGGGGGGCGATTATCTCGACGTCGGCTGGTCCCTAGGCGAGTCTTACGGTGCTCGTGGGGCGTGCTTGCTCGTTATGGGGTCGGGGCCGACGTCGTGGGGGGCAACGGTCCGTCGTCGGAGGGTCCTCCGGCAGTTATTGCGCTTGGGCAAAAGCCCTTCCTGCGCTGCCGAATCGAATGCAGAGCCGTAGTGGGCTGCACTTGAATGGGCTGCGGCTGCTGGGCACCTCTTGGGCACGCTGTAGATCCGGAGTCGGGTTAGGCTCGTTGCTAAGGGGCCGGTCATGGGCCGAGCCAGATTTACCCTCCTCACTAGTCCCCCTACTCTCAATTGCCGAGCACTTTGCCGGGAGCTGAGAGTCGAGCATGAGAGGGTCAATTAGAGTGAGGGGCTCGAAGGTGATCTCTTCGTACCATGGAGACCGGTGGTCCCAGTCGCATGCTTGGCGCGCAAGGCGCCCCTGGCGGTGGCAGGCGCCACTCTTGCAATCATGACACAGGTCCCGTTTATCTGGGAGCTCGGCCTTCGAGCGGGCACCTGCGCTCGGTGATCGTATCATGACAGCGATGGGCACCTCTTCACCTGCCCTAGGGATTCGAAGTGCCGGCCTATCATGGACAGTTATAAGGGTCACCGCAGGGTTTTCCTTAGACCCCCATTCATCTTTCATTGGTTGTCGCGTTTGTCGTAGGCTACTTCCCCCTTCGCCTGGTGAGGGTCTTCTCCTTTGTTGGGTCCCGTAGTGCAGGAACACGGATCTAAAGGGGGGGTGAATAGATCCCTCTACTAAAATTATGTCCAATTGAAAACTTAAACCTACTCGCAGCGGAATTAGCAATTTTAACAAGATTGAGGAATTTAAACTAAACAGGATAAACTAGATTCTCTCAATCTTACCGAGCTTACATGATTGCATAAATAGATTAAACGGTGATGCACACAATCACAAAATTCAAACCATGAGACACGAAGATTTTTAAGGTGGTTCGGGACCACGACGGGCTCCCTACATCCACCCCTCACCAAACCGGTGAGGCTTCACTGCTGTAAAAATAGCCCGGGGATAAATTACCCCACACACGCGGAGCCAAGCTCCAACACACACACGTAGGGCGATGCATACACAACCACATCGGAGTAAACTCCCAACCACAAATGGGGAACACACCCCAAGATACGCCCAAGCATAAAACGCGGATATGCTCCGCACAAAATGACGCACACGCGTCAACACAAACACTCGGAGAACCCTTTCTCCGAACCCCCACACAAAAATCATTTCAAAAATTTGTGAAACGAAGACAAATAGATACAATGAACCCCAAACAAACTCTAAAGATTGAAATGAAGAAGATGTAGCATGTATGCAGCTCCCCTCCGGCTCTTCTTGGCTCGTTGTCGGATGGTCGTGATTTTGCCATCACCTTGCTCCTCTCATCATTCCGCTCCCTTTTCTCTTATATCACGAGCTTCAAATCTTCATAGATGTAGATGATAACCTCCTTATAAGAGCTCCTCTTGCTTTCCCCCCTTTTCTTCTCTTACAAGAAAAGGCAAATAAGCATTAGGGTTCTCCTCCTTACAAAACTCGGAGTTCACATTCATATATATAGAGGAATGACCAAAAGACTCATATAACCCTCTTAAAATATGTTAGAAACACCCTCATAACATTAGGAACCATTGGGGGATAGTTTGATAAAGTTTCATGGGGTTTAAAAAGGGTTTAGAGACTTTACAAAACTCACGTTCCAGAAGGGTCGACCCTTGGGGTCGACCCTCGGGCAACCAGAGGGCTGGCAGAGCAAAAATAAGGCTCTGCCACTCAGGGGTCGACCCTTGGGGTCGACCCTTGTAGTGGGTCGACCCCAGGGGTCGACCCCTGCTGGCAAACAGTAGAATTTGGTTTTTGTTCCATCCAGAAACACTAAGGGTCGACCCATGTCAGTAATGGTTGGAAAAATACTTCAAACCCCATTCAATTCAAGCATAAAAAATGGTTAGATGTTACCATCATCCACTTGACACGAGAGGGATTAAAAACCATCCTTTAACCTGCAAAAACACACAAACATCAAGTTAGTTTATGTATCAAAAATTAAGTTCTCCTAAACTTGATTCTTCCACATCCAACTCCATATCTTTACACTTCCAAATGCACATTACATCAAGTAAATGTTTCCTTAAAAACATGAGCCACAAGCTTTGGCATTTGATGAACTTTGAATCTCACAAGCATTCAAATATAACCCATGGAAGCTCAAACATTCAAATAGCATTCGTGTATCTACCAAATCTTCAAGACACAAATGCTTCAACACGCACATGTAGATAAAATCATGCCAAATGCAAAAGCATGTACAATATCATGGAAACTCATTCATTAAATGAGAATGAGCTAAGTCATTCATGTTTATAAAAATAACATTCATGGATCATTGATTACATGAGGAGCATTGTTATAAACAAGTGATCTTCTTGAATCTTTCAAATAACCAATTAAGGCAAATACAATGGTATTGCATCTCAATCATTCATTTAGCATTAGCCGAAGTACAGATGCATAACATGAGGCTCAATATGACATTTATCCAAGCACGTTTTCCACAAAATCCTTCTCATTGAATACAAAGCAATCTTACCAAGTGTATATGCAATGTATATGTAATGTGCTAATATCAAAACACGTATGAGTCTTATAGAGTCACAAATGCATCCACATGATGAAATCACAATAACAACATTTTGTAATCATTAAAATCACATACACAATAATTTCCCCCATTTTGATGATGATAAAATGTTACGCAATAATGCTCTCTCCCCCTTTGACATAATCAGAAATGGAGATCATTATGGGGAATTCACTATAGCATCAAGAACAAAACTAACATGCTTTCTCCCCCTTTGGCAAAATCAGAACGGACAAGCAAAATACTATGTTCATTAATTAAGCACAAAATTACTACCTCTCCCCCTTTGTTATTGACAAAAATTGACAGACAATGGGGTTATTAAGAGAATCATATGCACAGTATGTTCAAAAAGATGCAATTCAGAATATGCATGTGTGAATGCTATAAGTGCCAAATATGCACAATATGCATAATATGTATGAACTTATTGCACAAGTTTGAAATGCAAGTAGAATGAGCAAACATGATTGACCTCCAAGCAGGTAAATGTATATACATGCAATATTGCTCCCCCATTCTATTTAGAGTGAAGGGATAGGTGTATGAAAAGTGCAAGTGAGTTAGTAAAACCAGTTTGCTCATGTGTACACCTAGGGGATTATGCAATCATATATAAGAGTTATGCAATAGTCAATGCAGTCAATCAATTTTCTGAATACATATTAAATCAAATTATCAAGTGAGAGTGAATAACATGAAAATCGACTATAGCCATATGGATATTCAGATTTTCAGATCAACACAATGAGAGATTACACAGATTGCACTTCAATCTAGAGAACAACGTATTGGAGGCTTCGCTCTGCCTTAATCAATTTTACATCAGAAATTTTCTCAAAAATTTCACAATAATAATCTGAATTTTTCAAAAGTGATCAAGTTCAAATAGTCCTTTTTACGCGAGGAGACACATGGATCTCATCCCAGACTCCCCCGTTACTCAGAACATTGACCGTCTCACTTCACATTGAGCAGAGATACTCTAGTACAACACCTTTCTAAAATGAACCACATCACGTCTGAGGTGATATGTGCCCAATTTACTCAGTGAGACTAAACATTGTTCTGCCTTTCATTTTTTATTTTCTTTCAACAAATAGGCAAGTAACTTTTTTCTCAACTGCCTCTTTAACATATATGCAGCTAATTTAATATCTCTAGTGTATTGAAAGGAAATTCCTATATCCTTATGACTTACACTCATTTCCACATTTTGTGCAAGAGGTGTGCGAATTTGATTTAGCATGTATATCGAAAATATTATGAGCACATGACAATGCAGCTCCCACTATCTAGATGCACTTATCAAATCTTTACTCCCCTGTTGGCACTCAAAATATGATCGTTGGCGACCAAGCCGCAAAGATGAATGATACGGCCCACTGAAGCACAGAAGCCGATGAAGAACAACCTGCTGAACACTTCTCGAGCTGCCAGAGCCTCGAGTCACCTGGAACGAACACTGGGGACTTCGCCTCAGGAAAGTCGAGATGAATCCACAACCAATCGGCAGTGCGACTAAGCCTGCCTAATGATCCGGCATCGACTCCGTCGTACCGCTACTCTGAACCCGTCGCCCGACCAAGGACGACGGTCTACCCGGTGGCTCGCCACCGGAATGAAGACTCTCTTGAGGAGGAAGAACGCCATCGGCCCTTCACAACAAGGAACTGAAAGCTCTGTCAGCAGAAGGTCCCGATCACCCGACGCGGGTTTGGCTTCTCGCCATAGTGGGCCCGTTAGTGGCCGAATGGTCGCCAGTCAAGACGGAATTATCCCGGATGCCATACCATCCCATAAAGAAGCTTTGAGCACGAGTCGGGCCGAGCCGGAAGCACAAATCATAGTGCCGAAGGCCGTGTCAGGGGAAAACCCACGTGCTCAAGCCAAACACACACATGGAGTTCGGATTAAGGCCACACGTCGTGCCGAGAGCTTCGTCAACGCCCCCGTCAAGGTTTTTCAAGGACCGCGGCGAGAGGAATGGCCAACGGTGACCTCCAGAATCATCCCCGGACTCGTCGATTAGCCCCCGACAATCGAACAAGGCTGATACGGCGCCCCACTTCACCGGCGCCCCCCTATAAACGGCGCCATCAAAACTGGCACGCAAATTCAGCCCCTCGAGGCCCCTTAAACCGGCGCCGTGTTGCCCGGTGCGCTCATCGCGACGCCGTATTAACCTGCGGTTATATAAGCAATACTTGGTTCGACCAAGTAAAAGGAGGAGAAGAATTAAGAAGGCAAGAGAGAACAGACAGGGACGAAGATAGAAGAGCAAAGGGAGAGTCTCCACCAATCATACTCAATCGAGGGGAGGGTTTCTTGAGAAGAAAGCTTCTTCCTCTAAGGGCTTTTCTCCTGTCACCGCCGTCCTCCGCTTTGCACAAACCTCCCGTTGCCGGAGAAGGATACTGTCTGCTTCCCTGTTCGTCTAGGTGGGTCGTCGTGTTTCTCCCGTCGATCCCTCTTCGTTTGGTTTTCCTCTCCGTGTAATGTAAGTAAGAGGGGGGGAGGGGCGATGATATGAGCCTACTCCCTCTCCTCACCACCTCTGATGGTCTCCCTCTTCTCTTGTGACCTTTTCTCTCGTCTGATGTTAATGGCGACCGTGCGACAACGTCGGCGCCGATATATAAACTTGTAATCCTTCTCTTATTTGTGGAATGAATGAATGCTTGACTACGCGAATGAGTCTTAGTCAATGTTCTTCTTCTTCCTCTGCATCATCTCTTCTCGTCTGTGCTCTATGTTTTCTTTCCGTGGTCGGTGAGACGGCGGCGTGCAACAATGTCGGCGCCAGAATTGGCTTCATACATGTGTGCACCCCCCGCTCATCGCGCACTGAATGGGCTATGTATAGTTGCGCTCGGCACCGTTACTGCTTATCCACTCATTCATCTTCCCTCTACTCCTGCGTGTAATTGTTTCCTCGCACACACGTTTCTGTACCCATCTTCTCCGGCGCCGGACATATGCCCTCGGGTTCCATGGGCTACAGCAACAACCCCCCTCTTCCCCAAGGCTTTCCTTCTGATGACATATGCTATGTTATTTTTCTCTCTTGTTCTGTGGGTTTGGTGATTGGGGGTGTACTTGTGTGCCTTCCCTTGATCACCTCTGTATGAAGTCGATACCCCACTCTCCTCTTCGCACTGTTCGATTGTCCAAGAGGGGGTTGTGGTCGTCGTCTCTAGAATATAGATGCCTACCTCGTGGGGATCATGAGGCGCCTGTGGGGCTTGCATCCGGGTCCACGACCTTTCTCTGTGAACGGCGAAACCCATCACCATATAGTTCCCAGTATGTGTGCCCCACGAGTGCTAGCACGCCGTTCAACCAGATGCATCCTGAGCCATGAGTCTCATCTCTTCTGTTCACAAATCAATATCCAGGGATTCGATCATGGACATTGATCTCGTTCCAGTGCCCGGGGAAGGGGAACATCCCCCCAATCTCTCATCCTAATCACTCGGTCTATAGGAAATCATCTGTTAGTGATGACTTTCCCTGCGGACTAATGAGTGTACAGTAACATGGGTTAATCCCAACACAGTCAAATCCATAGTCCTTGATGGATTTTGTGGTGACCGTGGGATGTGTGCCCTTCGTAGGCTAGCCCTCGGGGTTTCCTTCCCTCTACCGGTCATCCCGATTCGAGCGTTGAGTCAACTCGGGTCGCGTGCCCCTCGTAGGCTAGCCCTCGGGGTTTTCGCTCCCATCATGAGCCGACTCATCCGTTCACTTCCACCCAGGGACTTGGTGCCCCTAGTAGGCTGGACCTCGGGGTTTTCCTTTCCGTTTGGGTTTGCCAGCCGCCGTTGTGCCACCCGGCTTTTAGGGGTTGCTCCGCTACGTGAGTACTCCCCGCTCCTCACCGACAAGTCCTCCGGGACGGGGAGATGCTGTCGAATTTTTGGCTCGAGCGAGTTAAATAAACTGTTCAATAAATGAACTTAATAAACTTGCCTCATTCGGAACGATCGCCGCGCTCGAGTATGAACCTCACGCGAGTCTGTGACTCGACTTCCGGACGGCCCAGGGCCTATCCGTTGAATAACTGACTCAATAAACTTCCAAAATCTTCCAGAATGTTTTAATAAGTCCAAAAAAAAATCAATAAAACCTCGGTTTCCGTAAAACAGGGCTAAACCGGCGCCATCGACACTCGGCGCGCCTTAATACGGCACGCCTTAAAAGGGCGCACCATATCCCGGCGCGCCAGGAAGAGGGGCGCGCCGTTTCCAAGCCAAGCCCTACACCTACGTTAGGCAACGCCGTTTCAAGCCTTTACCCATGCTTCTCACGCTGTTTTAAACTCTATGCCTACGCGCATCGCGTCGGTTTCGTTCCGAATCGCGTCGTCGTGCCGTTTCAATCTTTTCCTCACCTTCGGGGTGATTTTCAATGTTAATAACAGAATCAAATAAACCCTGTAATCAATAAATTGAATAAACTGGTTCGTTTAAAACATGAATTAGCAATTCTCATAACTTCATCATTATGCTTTAGCCTAAGCATTCATGCCGCATCAATGTATACCTGAGTGCGCGGACCCTCGGTATGTCAAATGACATGAGCAGAAAGCCGGGCGACGTCCGATAGAAAGCTTTTGCCACGCGTGATGGTGGTCTTTGGATCTAGGTCCTCCGCCACGTACTGAGGGTCCACCCTAATAAACCGTGCATGGTAGATCATAACATCTTGCATGATCATTCGCATCCTCTGCATCCTTTATTCCGGCCTCGACAGCCCATTATCTCGGTAATTAATCAAAGGTTTTCTCTCCTCGTGGGGGATGTAATTAACGCCATAGCTTTTATGGTATGGCGGATTACTGGTCCCGACCGAATCTCACTCTCGCCCGACACGGGTCAGAATGAGCGCACAATAAACTCGTCACGTACGTGACTGGCACGCCTACGTAGTCAATTAGTCAGTTCACTACCGGTTAGTTAATTGGTTGATCGACACGTGAAATAAACCAAATAAACCCAAATGATAATAGACCAACAGAACACCGGTCAAACAAGTCTGGCACGCCCAGTGGGACTGTACATGATAAGATACCTCTGGTTAAAAAAAAAGAAGTAAACCTCGAAACAGTCTGGCACGCCCGGTGGGACCGGTGACACCTTTCATCTCTTTGCCGAGATACTTGGGCTTTGAGGCCCTCCCAAAGGCTACTGATCATCGGTTTGTTGGTCTTTTCAGGCAAACAATGACGACAACCACTAGATTGACTGGCATTGGTTTCGGCCCGTCGATCATCGCGGGTCACGCCCAAGGGTACCTGGCGGTGCCCACGGTGTTCGGCAGCTTCCCTGCCACTGTCGGCTTCCCCAACTTCTTGGGGCTGGCCTTCGTAGACACGCTGGAGAAAGAACCCTCGGAGCCCATCAAGGGAGCTGCGAAGAAGGTGGAGCCTCTGAGGGCTTGATGCTGCAACGACTCGTCCAAGAGTCCAACCCCGGTCACCAGCTGCCTGGTGCACCATGCTGTCCGTGGGGTCCGCCCCGATGCTGTCAACAGGAACTCTGGAGGACGTCAGCGCAAGCAAATCCGGAGGAGTACCGCTGTGGTTACCGAATCTCTGTCTCAATCCGGCAAATCTATGATGGTTGGTGGCCTATGCGTCTTCCTCGACGGGCATGACACACGGATAGTCCCGGACCGGGTCATCCCCGCCGTCCCCATCTACAACTCATACCAAGCCCTCGCCGGAAGGAGGGTGGAAAGAGAAGAAGTCGGCCACTACGGCCAAGAGAAGTTGGCCCCCAGGCCAAAGAAATTTAAACAGGTGTGGGTCCCCAAAAGGGTCCAACCTGTCTATCAAGCTGCACCTGTCCGCCGCCGCCTTGCTCGCGACGGAATGGAAGGAAGGGAGGAAAGGGGCCTGGCCCCAAGAGAAGAAGAAGTGGTTGACGACCCTCCGCGCCGCGAAAGCTTCGGAGCCTGTGCCCGCCAAGCCAACGTCCCTTCTGTGGGACGGAGATTCCAGCAACTTACCGACAGAGCTCGGATAGCTTATATCCCTCCTGCGGGAGGTCGACAACTGTCCCCCGTGCTGCATCAAGAATGGGGTCGAGAAGAGATGACCAATTTGGTCCAGAACTATTTCCGAGGGCTAGGCAACCCCTCACTTGGACAACAGCGGTTAATGCAGGAAACCGCAGCCAGTGAAGACTTCCGCCTACCAATGGCAGTTGAAGAAGATGAAAGAGAAAAGATGATGGTGTCGTCGGTTGACAACAATGGCTATGATTACGGCTTCGAGATCGAAGCCGATGAAGCCGCCCCTAAGCGAGAAGAAACAAGAAGGACTTCTGTGTTCGAGAGGCTGACCTTCCCGCATCAGGCTAAGAGAAGGGTCCATCGACAGAGAAGAAGGATGCAGGTTTTCACCTGTAACATGGCTGGCATATTCAGCCGATATGGGGGGCTTCCCGAAGACCCCCGTGAGTTGGCTCAATTGGCCGCAAGGCAGGGGCCGAATACTCGCAGAGCAGAAGCAGCAAGGGAGCTCCTGGCGGCAACTAAAGGAGAATAACCTCTGGTCTATCACCAGTGGGATGATGAGGCTCCTGTCTTAACCGCCAATGTGGTAACGGCGGAAGAAGAAGATGACGTCCTCCTCGACATCCTGCCCGAGGGTACGTCCGGGGAAGCAACATAAGCCATTCCCAGCGCTGCAACTTTGGACCCAACGGTCCTGATGCTACTTCAAAGATATCGGTAAGAGATAGACTTGCTAAAGAAACAACTGATGGAGAAGACTGAACAGTCGTCAGCTTCCAAGCTGCCCGAAGTCCAGGGTGAATCATCCCGGGGAGCGGCTCGTCATGTCGACCCTCCGCCACTTTACACCTTGCCTAAGTTGTCAGAGCCGAGCATGGCGACGACTCAGCAGCGGCCACCACAGTCCTAGCCGCTGATGCCACTGGTGCTCCCTCAAGTGCACCAGACACCCCCGCTGCTGCGTCCGCCACCGGTGACCACTCTGGTCACCCCGTACCTGCAGCCAGCACACTTCTACCCGGAGCCAGTTGACCCCACGGTCATGAACCGGATGATGGTGGAAAGAATGATCGAGCTAAAACTCACGGAGAGGAGTGAAGGCGACTACATCGCATTTGATGCCTATCGGGTGCCTTACCCGCAACACCATGCTGCCAAGCGGCTTCCCCGGGGGGTCAACAAGCCGCCCAAGTTCGACAAGTTCAACGAGAAGGGATCCCCGAAGGAACATGTTGCATATTACATGACTATCATGGGTGATTTGGCCACCGATGAGTCATACTTGCTAAAGTTTTTTGGGTCCTCACTGACGGGGCTCACATTTGAATGGTACTCCAGCCTCCCGGCCGGGTCGATCAGCGACTGGTCGGATATGCAGAGGAAGTTTAGGGAGAGATTCCATGTTACTGAGAGGAGGTCACAGTGGACGAACTCTACTCAACAAAGCAAAGGGCCAATGAGACAACCCTCGATTATGTCAAGAGGTGGAGGAACCTCGGAATGAGGTGCAAAGGGCCCCCACATCAGGAAGACGTTGTACAAATATGCAAACAGAACCTCAGGAGGGAGGTTCTAGAAAAGTTGATCAAAATGGAAATACGGTCGTTTGACCGATTGAACAATGTCGTGGCCAAGGTGGAATCCTTTCTGGCCATACCTCTCCCTACATCAACTACCAGCACAACCCAGAAGGGCAAGGCAGTGGAGCGGCACCCGTCGCCTAAAGAAGCGAACGCTCTTGACATCAAGGCGTTCAAACAACAGAAAGATGAAGGCAAGAAGGCGGTCACCCCACAGCCTGTAAAAGCCCCAGATGGCAAAGAAGGTCCCTCGCTGCGGGACAAGATGAAGAAAGCCTACTCATTTCCGAAGGACAAGACCCATATTCTGTTCGACTGGGTAACGGAATATGGCATGGTCACCCTGCCAGAGCCAAAGAGGATGGAGGACCTAAAGAGAAGAGATAGCCCAAGATTCTGCCCCTACCACTAGATGCCGGGGCATCCAATCAATGACTGCTATGTTTTCAAGGATATCATCGAAGGGATGGTGAAGAAAAATGAAATCAAGTTGGGAGAGTACAAAGTGGACCCTCCTCAACCGCATGAAGCCCCTCTGAGGAGGGCAGGAGTCAACATGATCTCCCTAGACCAGGCACTGCCCAAAGAGATCTCTGAAGCAAGTATGCGGAGCACTTATGAAACTCATTTCTTGGAGCACGTGAAGGAATAACAGGGATGGCAGCAGATCCCTACGAAGCACAAAAGGAAGAAAGCGCCCCGCCCGAAAGTGGGGGCACATATCCGTGGTGTTACACCCCGACCTGCTCCGCCAGTGGCAACACCCGTGTGGATCACTCCACCTGCAACTATCAGGATACCTACACACAATCAGAGGAGACAAACTCCGCTGCCGGTGGTGAAGGAAACCAGTCCTGGGATTCACCGGCTGCAAAACCTTATTGAAGGGCTAGATGAGTATGTGCAGCCCGAATTGAAGCCCTTGCTGGTGCAGGACCATGTCCCATGGCAAGAGCTGGAGCAGCTCTCACTCGAGCAAAAGGAGGGAGCTGATGCAGCATCCGATAAGGAGGGCAGTCTGTTCTGGGGGCAGGCGCCTACTGAAGCAAAGAAGAAGAAGAAACAAAAGAAGAAGAGAAGGGCCGCTAAGGCCGATAAAGTGCAGCTTGTCTCTTGCAATACTCTATCAGCACTCTTCAACTTGCCCGGAGAGGAGGAAGAAGAGGAAATTTGCTTCACACCCATTTTTGGGGGAGGCAAGGTTGAGGCCGCAACTACTACACATGCAACCCGGTCAGGCCGAAAATGGGGGCGCCAGCTGCCACCCAACCACAACATCATGTTCAGGGGATAGTGATAACGCGAAAGTTCGTCGTTTAAAACACGCGTATAACAATCTTAAAACCGAACTCGCACAAAATGATCAAAAGAGAACGTAGTACTATGGCAAGTACGGGTCGAATCCACAGGGAAGAAGAGATTTTTAGAGTTGAAAACATTGAAGTCCTTTAGAAAACACTTGTGATTTTATTTTGCTTAAAGAAAATTGTGAAGTGATGAACAAACCAAACACTTAATTAAAAACACCTATGACTATGCGCCTATGCTATAGAAAATAATTGCATGAAGTGAAAAGAAGAGATAGAAGAAGGATGTAGAGAGGGAAGAAGATCAAGAATTAGATCAAGGAAATAACTCTTTTTATTAACTTAAAAGAAACAGTACATGAAGTGCAAGATAAGTTTACAACAAGGATGTGACGAGATTACAATGGAGTAAAATGAAACTAAAACAATCAAAATAAAAGGAGCATAAGATATGAACATGGTAGCAGCAATGGTGATGACAGCGCCGTCCTCTCTTGGCCTTGGATCACGAACCACCTTGCGGAAGATGTCGTCTACGCCGGGAGGAAGTCACCTTCGTCGTTGAAACCGCCTTTAGAGGGTGAATAACTTTGAAACCAAGACGAATTAGGGGATGCCCAAGAAGAAGAAGTTGAAGAGGAGGGTGATAGGAAGAACTTTTATGAATAACTAAGATAGAAAAGAAGAGTAGAAGGGCTACAAAATAGAAAAATAATATAAACTAGCACCTCGGATGAACAGTGAAATCATAAGACAGTAAGTTGAAAAATGAAAAATAACTTTCAAACCAGAAAGAATTAGAAGATGATGTAGAAGAAAACGTTATAGAACACGTAAAAACAAAGAACTTTTATGAAGATAGTAAGAGAAGAAAATGACTAGAAAAGGAAGAAATAAGGGGAGGAACAGAGAGAAACACTGATTCGCAGATGAACATGATAGCATAGTGAAAAACACGAAATACCTTAAAAATAGGAGGAATTAGAAAATGATGCACATGAAGAAGTTGTAGAGAACTTAAAAATAAAGAACTTTCATGAAGACAGTAAGAGGAGAAGAGGGACGGAAGAGGGTGAACTTGGCGGCCTAAAAAGATGTGAGAGGGAGAGGGAGAGAAAAATTACCAAAAGAACTCATTTCTCCTCCTTGTCATGGGCTATTTATAGGGAAAGTTGGATAGATAGAGGGTGAAGATTATATCAAAAGGAGATGGATGGCTAAGATTTAGGTAGAATATGATGCATGGGGAAGAGAAAAAGTAGGTGGGCACCCCCTTTCTTAGACTTTAGGCACCCTATTTCCCAAGGCTCATCATGTCTCTCCTTTATTTCAAACTTTGAATGTCATTTTCCTCCTTTTCAAACTTAAACTTTAAATTCCTCCTTTTCAAACTTTGAATTCAAAATTTTGAACTTTCTTTTCCCTCCAACCAAAATATTTTGAATTCTTTATTTGACTTGGTCAAAGTGGTGATGACAGTTTTACCCCCGGCTTCTTTTGTAATTACCTTCGGTGTCCTGCACACATATAATTACAATCTAGTCCATAAAAATTACCATAATGTGTACATAAATCTCAAATGCTCAGAGTTATGTAATAGAGAATTAATGCCCATGACCCTCAACTTTAATTTATCAAATAATATCACCAAATTAATCAATTTACGTGAAAGCTCTAATTTAAATGCGGAGTTGAGGTTAACTATGAAATATGCATAATTGCCTAATTATATGCACATAAAATGATGTATATGCAATGAATTACTATAGAAAATGGACACTTATCACACCCCCCAACTTGAACATTGCTAGTCCCTTAGCAATGTAAACAATTATAAAATTAGGACTAGTAAACACTCATGTGTCACAAATCATGGCAAGAACATTATGCATAATGATTTAGACTTTGGAGTATTACAAGTTCAAGTAGAATGTATTTGGTATAAATTTCATCAGTCAATGTGTTTAGACCTTTCCTCAGGATACACTCAAAATTAAATATCCCTTTGTGTATGAGTGATATTACTTGACTAGTGACTACCAAACAGTCTAGATGAATGAGTCTTCTACCTTTCACTTAAAGATGATTTTCAATTCTGCCCACCTCTTGAATTAAGCTTCTCGAATTACAGGTAGCTTCACTCTGCCAGTTTATACTTCTTTTTTTTTCTTTTTTTTTGACACACGGTGCTGCACATCCCTTCGCCGTTTGACGCGAACCTCAACTCTTGCCTTAGGAGAAGCAGGCCCAGTTACTAAGTTCAGGGGCATTTTCCATGTGTGTTTTTTTTTGGCAGGTAGCTTTTTCCTCACGATTACATTCAACGAATGGGCATAATATTCATCATCACCTAAGTGTGAAGTAAAATTCCCATCATCCTAATGTTTTTCATCCACCGATCTTGTTATTGTGCAATTGTGTGCAAGTTCAATAGAATTTTCAGGTGTATTCTGAGGAAAAGACTAAAGACATAACCAATTAATTCATCCCTTTGACTTGCAACTTTCACGTGTAAGACTCTAAGTCCTATCATTCTAAGAAAAGTTTCTCATCATGAAATATGAACATGAAACACTTGTTAGAGGTGTGATGAAAGGTTATAATTATTTTGAGAAAATTCGAGCTCAAGCTACCCCCCAACTTAGGTGACATTGTCCCCAATGACATGAACAAAATATAAAAATGAAATAAAGCCATGAAAAGTAGGGGGAAGGATAGATACGACCTGAGAGAGAGATGCCGCCGTCAAAAGAATGTGGCTCCAAGATCTTAAGAGAATATATATATATATATATATATATATATATATATATATTGAAAATGATAAAGAGTAATCGGGTTGCCTCCCAATAAGCGCGAAGTTTTAGTCTTGTGCCAGACGCAATAGAGCTCACAATGGATCACTCAGCCCGAGAGAGTCCTCCTGCAGCATTGGAAGATTTTCAATGTAAGGTTTCAAACGTTGACCATTGACAGTGAAAGTTTGACCAGTTTAGGATCAAGAATTGTTATTGCACTATGGTTAAATATTTTAATTACCACATATGGTCCGTCTCATCGGGATTTCAATTTGCTAGGGAATAATCGCAGTCTAGAGTTAAAAAGTCAAACCTTTTGGTTGATTTGAAAAGTTTTTCGTGAAATGTGTTTATCATAGAATGCTTTAGTCTGGGCTTTATAAATCTTAGAGTTCTCATAGGCCTCATTGCGAAGTTCCTCTAACTCATTCAGTTGAAGGGCTCTATGGGAACTAGCCTGTGCTGAATCAAGATTGAATTGTTTGATTGCCCAATAGGCCCTACATTCCAATTCGACTGGCAAATGACATGGCTTTCTGAAAATGAGCGTATAAGGGGACATGCCAATGGGAGTTTTGTAGGCGGTCTGATAGGCCCATAAAGAATCATCTAATCTTTCTGACCAATCTTTTCTATCGGGCCTAACAGACTTTTGCAAAATGTTCTTGATCTCCCTATTAGAAACCTCCATCTGGCCACTAGTCTGGGGATGGTAGGGGGTAGTAATCTTATGTGTTATCCCATACTTCCTGAGCAAAGCCCGGAATTGAGACTGGATGAAATGTGAACCCCCATCACTAATGATAGCCCTAGGACACCCAAACTAAGAGAAAATGTTCTTACGAACAAATTTCATGACAATTTTGTGATCATTAGTCCTTGTGGCTATAGCTTCTATCCACTTAGACACGTAATCCACCGCTACCAAAATGTACTCATGACCAAAAGATGGTGGAAACGGCCCCATGAAGTCAATTCTCCATACATCAAAAACTTCTACAACCAGGATAGGGTTTAAAGGCATCATGTTCCTGCGTGACATGTTTCCCATAGCCTGATAGCGCTCACAAGATTTATAAAATTTGAATGCATCTTTGAATATTATGGGCCAGTAGAACCCACTCTACAAAATCTTGGCTGCCGTTTTCTTACCTGAAAAATGCCCCCCACAAGCTAAGGTGTGACAAAATGTCAGAATGCTTTGTTGCTCACCTTCAGGGACACACCTCCGAATGATTTGGTCTGGTCCTAAATGGAATAGCTCGGGGTCTTCCCAAAAGAAGTACTTGAGCTTAGCAAAGTAGCGATCTTTTTCTTGTTTGGACCAACCTTCAGGGATTTTTCCCACGGCTAAGTAATTGACAATGTGTGCATACCATGGGAGTGAAATGTGAGATACACTAAGGAGGTGCTCATCTGGAAATGAGTCCTGTAAGGGTGTGGTGTCTGATGTTATAATTCGGGGCAAGTGATCTGCAACAACATTTTCACTTCCTTTTTTATCCCGAATTTCCAAATCGAACTCTTGTAGTAAAAGGATCCATCTAATCAACCTTGGTTTGGCATCTTTTTTAGACAGAAGGTGTCTAAGGGTTGAGTGGTCAGAAAACACAATGACTTTGGCCCCTAGCAGATAGGATCGAAACTTTTCAAGGGCAAAGACAACAGTAAGTAACTCCTTTTCTAGGCTGTGGATCTGAGATTGATTTCTTAAGGGATAATTGGACTGGAATAGGTCCTTTATCCAATGTCTCTGCTGCTAGCAGTTCATTGAGATCTGCTGACTCTGCTGTGATCTCTCTTAGAGATGTTCTCTCAGATAGTCAACATGCTGCTAGGGGGTCTCTCAGCGACCCTGCACTGTTATCTAATCTTCAGCTAACCAATGAGGCAGACACATATGTTTGGATGGGCACTCTTAAGGGTAATTTCTTTGTTAAATCTGTTTATAATATAATCAGACCTAGAAGCCATAAAAGACCTGCATGGACAAAATTGTGGCATTCTGCCATTCCACCAAGGGCAGCATTGTTTACATGGAAGATTCTCCATAGGGCTATTCCTGTGGACAGCAGGATAAAAGACTGTGGAATTTCTTTAGTCTCTAAATGTAATTGCTATCTCTTCCCCAGCCAAGAAGATCTTGACCATCTATTCACTACCAGTGAGATGGCATCTAATTTGTGGAGCTGGGTTACTCCTTTAATCTGTCACAGAGCCTGGTTAAGTGATCACATTACAGTCCGTCTATGGAATATCATATCAGTCACTAATATGCAGTCTGCCTGGAGTTTTACTGGGATGATTATGGTCATTTTGATGGTTTGGGAAATTTGGAAGAGCAGATGTGCTGCCAGGTTTGAAGGTATTCCTTTTAATCTAGCTGCCATCAAGAAAAGGATAATTCTTGCTATATCATTGGCATTGGACAGGCTTAAGTTCCATAAGCCCATATCCTCTACTCATCTTAGAAGTTTGGTGGCTTTTAATCTACACCCTCAGGTTGTTATTAAACAGCCAGTGGCTGTTATGTGTCAATTGGCCTCTTAGGGCTATACTCTTCACATAGATGGTGCTTCTAAGGGTAATCCTGGAAAATGTGGGGGAGGAGGGTGTATTAGAGATGATTCTGGAAGGCTAGTGATGGCTTTTGCATTCTCATATGGCACGGGCTATAGTCTATTAGCAGAAATAAGAGCACTCCATGATGGGCTAATGATTGCAAGCCAATGTGGCATAAGACTATCCAAGATATACTCGGATTGTGCAGCTCTTGTGGAGGCTGGTAGGAAAGGAGAAGCTCCTAGCTGGATGGCTACACCTTGGTGGAGACAGACCCGCTTGCTTCTAGTGGAAAGTGGCTGTCATCTACAACACATTTTCAGGGAAGGGAATCATGTAGCTGACTCCTTGGCATCATTTGCATGCAATATGTCGAGCAATTCTGTTTTTGTCCGAGAAATGGATCTTCCTCGGGCTGCTAGAGGAGCCCTTAGGGTGGATAGGGCAGGTTTGCCTGATTTTCGGCTTTGACTTATATTGTACTCTTTTAGTGCTTTCTTAGCTTTTGTTGGCTTGTAAAGGCATTATTACAGCCTCCTTGTTTTTCAGGGGCATGCCTCTTAGTTCTTGTACATCCAACTTAAAAAGAAATAAAATTTAGGGCCCTGGTGTAGCCTGGGGGAGTGAGCACATTCTCCCTCTTTGAGGGGGGGTGCACTCGACCAGCTTCTACTCCAGATTGGCCGGTGGTTCAATAAAAAAAAAGTAACTCCTTTTCTGTTGTGGTGTACCTAAGTTGGGCATCAGCGAGTGCGCGGCTCGCATAGTAAATCACCACCGACTTTTTATCTACTCTTTGTCCCAAAACAGCACCTAAAACATAATCTGAGGCATCACACATAATTTCAAAAGGCAATGACCAATTGGGAGTTTGCAAGATTGGGGCATCAGTCAATGCCATTTTCAACGATTCAAAAGCCTCAAGACATGATTGGTCAAGATGGAATGGGACCTCCTTAGCCAGCAGATTAGTGAGAGGTCTAGCAACTTTGGAGAAGTCTTGGATGAACCGGTGATAGAAGCCGGCATGACCCAGGAATGATCGGATTTATTTTACTAAGGTGGGTGGTGACAGTTTGGCAATGAGCTCAACCTTGGCTTTATCTACTTCAATTCCTCTTGCCGACACTATATGCCCCAGAACAATACCTTCTTTAACCATGAAATGGTTCTTTTCCCAACTGAGGACAAGATTAGTGTCAATGCATCTCTTCATTACTTTGACTAAGTGATCAAGGCAGGAATCAAATGTGTCCCCAAAAATGGAGAAATCATCCATGAAAACTTCTAAAAAGTTACCCACCATGTCAGAAAAAATTGCTAACATGCATCTTTGAAATGTGGCAGGCGCATTACATAATCTAAAGGGCATTCTCCGAAAAGTAAATGTTCCGTAGGGACATGTAAATGTGGTTTTTTCTTGATCTTCTGGGTAGATAGCCACCTGATTGTACCCAGAATACCCATCTAGAAAACAGAAGTATTTTTGCCCTGCTAATTTTTCCAAAATTTAGTCAATGAATGGGAGGGGAAAATGGTCCTTCTTTGTCATGGAGTTGAGCTTCCTATAATCAATGCAGACCCTCCATCCCGTCGTCAACCTAGTAGGTATCAACTCCTCTTGATCATTGGCGATCACAGTCAGTCCTGATTTCTTTGGGACTATTTGGGTTGGACTTACCCACTCACTATCAGAAATTGGGTAGATGATCCCGACATCTAGCCACTTGACCACCTCATTTTTGACCACCTCCTTCATGTGTGGGTTTAATCTCCTCTGCATGTCTCTACTTGGTTTTACATTTTCCTCCATATAAATGTGGTGCTGACAAATAGATGGACTAATCCCTTTAAGATCAACGACAGACCAACCTATAGATCCTTTATGAGATTTAAGGACCTCAACTAGTTTCTCCTCATGGTTAGGTTCAAGGTCGCTTGCAATGATGACTGGCAAGGTTTGGTCTGGGCCTAGGAATGCATACTTAAGAGAGGCCGGCAATGGTTTTAATTCAACGTAAGGAGGGGATTGCAAAGATGACAGAGCTGGCTCAGATTTAAGCTGAGGTAAGGGTTCAACTGGGGGCCACGGCCTAAGTTGAGTTGACAGGATGTCAACTTCTTCTCTCATTCTGGTCCTACTGTCCCCTTCAATCTCCAATAACTCCTCAATGGTGTCAACAGCATAGCAATCTTCTTTTTGATCATAAAAATTGGATGCCTTGAAAATGTTGATGCTGACTTTCTGGTCCCCAAAAGATATGTCCATAACTCCGGAAGCACAATCTATATTAGCCCTAGCCGTGGCTAAAAATGGTCTACCCAAAATGATAGGACTATGCTTGATTTCTTGGGGAGAAACCATGTCCAAAATAAGAAAGTCGGCAGGGAAGTAGCACTCATTCACTTTAATAATGACATCCTCAATAAGGCCTTTTGGAGTTTTGATTGATCTATCGGCGAGCTGGAGAATAATGGGTGTAGGCTTGAGCTCACCGATGTCAAACTGCTCATAGATGGAGGTAGGAACTAAATTCACACTGGCTCCTAAATCAAGGAGAGTCTTATCAAAGGTCACACCCCCAATGTTGCAAGAGATAAGGGGCGTTCCAGGGTCCTTCAACTTCATTGGAAGTTGGTTGAGGACTACATCACTAACGTTCTCGGGAAGCCAAACCTTTTCCGGGGTCACTCGTGGCTCCCGCCTAGGAGTGCACATTTCCTTCAAGAATCTAGCATAGGCTGGGACATGTTTAATGGCATCGAGGAGAGGGATGTTGATGTGTACTTGTTTGAAGAGCTCCATCATCTCCTCATTGTGGGCCGATTGTTTCTTCTTGGGCTTTAAGGCATTGGGAAATGACACTGTAGGTTGGTAAGTGCTAGGCCCTTCATCTAGTTTTCGCTTTCCCTTGACATCCTCTTCCTGGTTGGGTTCCTCTTCACTATCAGAAGATATTTCTGGGGCCTAGATCAATGAAGTAGAAGTAGACTCCTGGGGATCTTGGAGGACTTTACCACTTCTTAAGGCTGAAATTTCTTTTACATTTTTGAGTTGTGGGCCTTTTTGTGGTACTTGGCCTGATGGGTGCTGAAGGAGAGGAGGAATTGGCTGGTTCATGGGGAAGTTTGGTTGTGGGAAGCCTGGGGGATTATTTCGTGGGTTGGCAATGGGATGACTTGGCAGTTAGCCCACTTCCCTTCTCATGGTGGCTTCAGCCAATTGGCCTAATTGGGTTTCTAACTTAGAGATAGTTTGCTGGTGGGCTTGAAGGGTCTGTTGGAAAGATTGACTTTGGACTTGAATGGTTTGTTGGAAGGATTGATTTTGGGCCAGAATTAGTTGTTGTAATTGATGGAATCTATCATCAGTTTGGGAGTCATGATGGTGATGCAGAGGAGGTTGATAGGTTTGTTGAGAATTGGAAGACTGTCCGTAATTGGGCTGAGGAGGTTGGTATGGGGCCTGACCCTAGTTGAATCGGGGAAGTGGTTGTTGGGATTACGGTCCTCGACCATAAGCATTTCCTTGAAATGGTGGCTGAGTTTAGAATTGGTGTTGGATGGGTGGTTTGCAGGCTTGAGACGTAGAGGGGATGAAGGGCTGATTTGGAGCTTGTTGATTTCTCCAATTGAAATTGGGGTGATTCCTCCAGCCCGAATTATATGTGTTAGAAAATAGGTCATAGTTGGGCTTAGAGAACCCCTGGGCTGCTTGGACTTGCTCTTGTATAAAAGGTGGTAACTGGGCTGTTGTTGGGCAATCGGACACATGATGGTCCGAGCTAGCACATAAAGCACACACCTCATGGTGTGTTGGATCTGGGTATGGGTTGGATGTAGATAGGATAGTGGTTTCTTGTTTATTTTGGGCCAAGAGTTGGTCTAATTTGTGGGCTAGCATATCAACATGTTCTAACTTTTGGGCCATGATGTCCACCTTGTCCAGTTTTTGATGGATGAAATTCACATCCACTCTAGCTTCAGGTTCCACACGATACATCTCGGCCCGTTTAGAGGGCCCAATGGTTCTCTCATATGAGGATAAGGAAACATGGTTGATTGAATTCTCACTCAACATTTCAAATAAGGCATAGGCCTCATCCTCACTCTTACTCATAAAGGCCCCTCCATATGATGCATCCACAATCTGCCTAACTTCATCATCTAGGCCCTCATAGAAAGCTTGCACTATTTGTCATTTGGAAAGCCTGTGATGTGGGCATTTTCTGAGGAGTTCCTTTAATCTCTCCCATGATTCATGTATTTGTTCATTTGGGAGTTGCGCGAATCATGTGATTGCACGTCTCATGGTGTTGGTTCTACCGATGGGGTAGAATTTCTTAAGGAACTCATGCTGCATATCTACCCATGTGCCAATAGGTTTCCCTAAGGTCCCTAGCCAGTATTTGGCTTTGTCCTTAAGTGAGAAAAGGAATAAGGTCAGACAGAGGGCATCATCTGTAAAATTTTGAATTTTCACAGTGGAACAAATTTCTAAAAATTCATCCAGATGTTTATAGGATCTTTATTGGTCTTCCCATAAAATGATGGGAGCATCTGAATGGTGCTAGATTCGATCTCATAATGTAAAGTAGGGACATTAGGTAGTTGGATACAAGTGGATGGCTGATAATTCGAAGGAATAAAATATTCCTTCATCTGTTTGTGCACCCCTAGTTGGTGTTGTTCAGCCATATGTTGGATTTAATTTTGGGTTTGATTAAAAATGAATCGCTCAATCTCACTAATGGGCTCAACTAAGTCACGGTGTTGAGATCTTCTCCCTTGCATAAACCAAGGTTAAAGATGAGAGATGGGAGAATTTTTTTTATGATTTTTTTTATGATTTTTTTAATTGTTTTTGTGTTTTGACTCAAATTAGGATGAAGAGAGAGAAGATGAGACTTTTTTGTTTTTATTTTTATTTTTTTATGCAAACACAAATAAGTTGTCACATAAATTACTTAATGCCCTAGATGTGACCTAGACCTACAAATTGGATTTCACAAAATGGCTAAAGTGAAACTTAAGTTCACCCTCAATATTTCCACCGGCCAGGTAAGGGGTGGGGTAGTGGGAGGTTCCCCCTACTTTCGTAGGGACCTAATTATGCCAAACCACTAGCCCGCTTAAGGCGTTTGTCGTCCGACCGTCTTGCCTTAGGCATCGGTTTTCATAAGAGGGTAAGCCCAAATAACACAAGAACCACAGTGTGAACCTAGGGCTAATGTTTACTGGATTTTATTTAAGGTCTAGGTGATGCAAAGATGCATGGAAATTGTGGTTTGTGGGCTAAGGAAGGGTGATGAAATCTCCACCTTATCTTGCTTATGGGTGTTGCCCTTAGAATATTTTAGAAATAATATGCAACAAACCAAGTTCAAACAAGGGGTTCTATGCAAGCATGGAAATGCATGAGCATACTTTTAAAAAAATTAGAGTACTCACCTTGCCTCCCGCAATCTTCAATAATGTAATTAACAATAATTAAAAAATAAGAAAAAATAAATTCTATCCTAAATGATGCATGATTTAAAACATGAAAGTGTGGGTTCTATTCTTGCAAGGATGATTTTTATTGAAGTTCAAGTGATGATTTTTTTATTTTTATTTAGTGAACCTATCTAACCACAAGATATGAAATGTAGAGAAATGAAATTAAAATGAAGAAGGAAAAGTTTGGATACTTTCTTGAAAAGCGTTCCTCGTTCTTTTTTTTTTTGAAATGAATGACTAAATCACAAAGATGAAAGAAAGAAAGGCAAACTTACCTCTGATTTTTTTTAAGTTTTCAAGTTACTTTTTCCCCTTTTTTTCTGTAAAAAAGAAAAGAGGACTTTATTAGTACACTATAAACATAAGGAAAACAAAGTTCTTAAGTCAAAAATCATCATTCTTTTCCGGCAACGGCGCCAAAAATTGATAACGCGAAAGTTCGTCGTTTAAAACACGCGTATACCAATCTTAAAACCGAACTTGCACAAAATGATGAAAAGAGAACGTAGTACTATGACAAGTACGGGTCGAATCCACAGGGAAGAAGAGATTTTTAGAGTTAAAAACATTGGAGTCCTTTAGAAAACACTTGTGATTTTATTTTGCTTAAAGAAAATTGTGAAGTGATGAACAAACCAAACACTTAATTAAAAACACCTATGACTATGCGCCTATGCTATAGAAAATAATTGCATGAAGTGAAAAGAAGAGATAGAAGAAGGATGTAGAGAGGGAAGAAGATCAAGAAGTAGATCAAAGGAATAACACTTTTTATTAACTTAAAAGAAAGAGTACATGAAGTGCAAGATAAGCTTACAACAAGGATGTGACGAGATTACAATGAAGTAAAATGAAACTAAAACAATCAAAATAAAAGGAGCCTGAGATATGAAGATGGTAGCAGCAATGATGATGACAACGCCATCCTCTCTTGGCCTTGGATCACGAACCACCTTGCGGAAGATGTCGTCTACGCCGGGAGGAAGTCACCTTCGTCGTTGAAGCTGCCTTTAGAGGGTGAATAACTTTGAAACCAAGACGAATTAGGGGATGCCCAAGAAGACGAAGTTGAAGAGGAGGGAGAGAGGAAGAACTTAGATAGAAAAGAAGAGTAGAAGGGTTTCAAAATAGAGAAATAACAGAAGCTAGCACCTCGGATGAACAGTGAAATCATAGGACAACAAGTTGAAAAATGGAAAATAACTTTCAAACCAGAAAGAATTAGAAGATGATGTAGAAGAATAAGTTGTAGAACACGTAAAAAAAAAGAACTTTTATGAAGATAGTAAGAGAAGAAAATGACTAGAAGGGGGAGAAATAAGGGGAAGAACAGAGAGAAACACTGATTCGCAGATGAACAGGATAGCACAGTGAAAATATGAAATATCTTGAAAACTAGGAGGAATTATGTAGCGCCCCGCCCCGCACTCGGTACAATATATAACTCCCTTCGATTACGAGGTGGACGCCACAGTGGGAAAATACCCAACAGTTGCCGGAGACAGGTTGAGTTTACACAAATTGAGCATACATTTTTTTTTCTTTATTTGCAGCGGAATAATAAAAGGTAATGTCCTCAGCAAGTCTAAATTACATTACTCCGATAGTCCAAATATGATAAAGCCTTACAAATTTGCAATACACATAATTGAGACATAGAGTTCACAATTTATTTAAAACATACAACAAAGGAATAACTATATCATAAATCACGCTTCCTCCACGAAGTCAGACTCAAATTCCACGTTTTCTCCAGATATATTACCTGAAATTTCAAGTGTAAGTCTACGAATAGACTTAGCAAGAATAACATTCAACACATCACTTGTACAAGTATAATGGGTTAAACTATCAATTTAAGGGACAGTTAATTAAATTGCAGAATTTAACATAAGATACGGTAAGGACTATGCTTGCAATAGAACATGACTAAATGTATTCTACGAGCTTAGTATGCAAGAAGAAACAATTTGCACAAGGGAAGTTAAAACAACTAGAAACTTATACAGTTATACTCATGTGGACTTACACAGTTATACTCATGTGGAAGTCTAACCTCAGAATATACACATATACAGGTACAATTTCAGTTACTGATCATATAACAGAAAGCCCAAAGGCCACAATTATTCTGAGGTAGACAGAAGTGCAAAGGACAGATGATAGAAACAGTAGACAGTAGGTAATAGAGGGAAGGACCCGGACACATTGCCCAAACTACTATTAGCTGGTCAGTAACCTCGAAAGGTTTAAACAGTCACCAAGTTACCTAGGCTTCGGTAACAAGGTCTTGATTACTGCGCGGAATCGGAGGAAGATATTTCCCCACCTCAAAAAGGATTTTACCCCCGTGCCCCGCGGGGTCAGAAGGCCTCCCCATACTGGGCATTTCTACAGTTTGGCCTCAGTACCATCTATAGTAGCATTGTCCATAATGGTCCATAAGAATTTCAGTAATAGGCTTATTCAATATGCAACAATTGTAAAAATAAAGGGTACATGAGAAGTGTAGAGTGTATGAATAAAACTGGAATATACACTAGTAAAATCATTGAGTAGAATATATATAAATGTATATTTCAGGATGATTTGCAACACTGAAATCATGGTAAATTTAGTGAGACTTGTAGGTTTATAGTGAATACATTACTACTAATTTGGTAAGAACACCCCATGGAAACAATGACTTTACAGCACCTTAGAAATATATTTATAACATAAAAATAAAAAGGAATTAGGTGAAGTGGTAGAAGTATAAGAGTTAGATATATGAGAGAGGAACATTTTTCACGAAGGACTCAGAGTGAAAATAGTTTTGTAAGGATCTCAAAAATGGCAAAAGGCAGAAACTGTCATCTCGGATGAACAGTAACCGTATATGACAGTCAGTGATTAATTTGGTGATAACTCAAAATATGTGGGGATTTTAAGAAAATAGTTAAAAGATAAAATAAAGCTAACTTAAATATGGATAACTTTCATGAAGAAAGTATTTTGAAATGAAGGCCACACGGATGTGTAAACAGGCTTGACACTATTAAGGCATATCAAGTATAATTAAGTTAAAACTGGGTTTTACATTCTACGTAATGGTAACAGTCACTATTCATCAGCATATTCTAAAATCTATAACTATTTATCTAAAGGGAATTTTGGAAAACTTATAACTACACATTTTATTAGTATCATGGGCCCCATCTAGGAAAAATATAAAATAAATAAATTTCCACAAAAATAAAATGTGACCCGAATTATGAATAATAATAATAAAGCTACTAGATGTTAATCTTGTTAGAATCTAATAACCATATATAAGTGGTTAATGAGGGTTACAAAACTATGTTAAAAACACATAATCCATTAACTTTAACAAACTCTAACATGCTAAATCAACAAACCTAACATGCTAAATCAACAAACTAATACTTTAACAAACTCTAACATGCTAAATCAACAAAACTAATACTTTAACAAACTCTACGTGCTAAATCAACAAAACTAATAAGACAACATGCTATTAACAGGTTATATTAAGGCAACATGCTATTAACAGGTTGCGGAAAAGAAAACTACATTCCTAACAATCTAACCTATTTATCTAACTATCGTGGAGATCATGGAGGTAATCATTCCTTCTATTTCAAGCTTAAACTACTATACTTATACAAGATAATTTGTTGAAAACCACACTTGCCTAGATTACACTCCAGAGCTGCAGAAGCGCCACTCCAGAGCCAGCAGATCTTCCCCTCCAAGAGCCTGGGTTTTCTCCACGGATGAACCCCCTACCCAGCCCCTCCTCTAGATTTTAAGATAAAAGACCAGCACTAATGGTTCGTGCACAGGCTGGCAGGGAGGAACAGAGACTACTATTGGGGGTCATTGTCTCCCAATAAAAATGCCTCTTTGTCTCCCATAATGCGTGGGATTACCCCACCCCATGACAAGGACAACTAGATCAACCCCTAGGTAAGTGGAAAACAGGGAATCTACCCTAGTAAACTTGGGTTTACGTTGGGTTTTACATCCTACGAATTAGATGAATTAGATAAAAGTCACTATTCATCAGCATATTCTAAAATCTATAACTATTTATCAAAAAGGAATTTGGGAAAACTTATAACTACATATTTTATTAGTATCATGGGCCCCATCTAGGAAAAATATAAAATAAATAAATTTCCACAAAAATAAAATGTGACCCGAATTATGAATAGTAACCTTTAAATATTAATGTGATTAACATACTTCAATTGATGATTTGATAAAATAAATGCTAAAATTAATGACTTAAATTTTAAATTATATTTCCTTTATTTCGATCAAATTAATGACTAACATTATAATAATTCACAATAAAGCTACTAGATATAATCTAACTCTAAATTAGCGAACTTAAATTCAATTAGGGTATTGACGAGCTTTTATTGGAAAAGGACAGACTAAATATGAGAGCTAAGTTAATTAAACAAGAATCTACTTAATAAGCCAAAGATGGAATAAGCATATTCATTTAACCATGGTGTAAAATCAAACATGCATTAATCTAGTTGATACATTTTAAACAAAATGATAAGGATTCCATTCCTAACCACATTCCAGGGTGCTTGATTACCCTATTAACATTTTTAATAATAACCTCATACAGATAAATTCTAACAAGGTTAATTATCTACTAATGGCACTTAACAATTACATTTATTCCAACTAGATCAATTTAGATATTTCTTAATCAAATTAGCTATTAACATGCAATGGAATCATGATAAAATTACTAACATAAATAAATTATGAACATGGCTCATTTAAAAGAAAGCCGACAATATCATCATTAATATATTTATAAATATGCCGATAGATATCAACATTAATATAAATATTTATAAATATGCATATTAAGTGAAATAAAAATTCCGGGTACTACATCCTCTCCCCCTTAAAGAAACTTCGTCCGAAGTTAATTGAGAAACATACCGAAGAGATGAGGGTGCTTTTTCTCCATATCCTCTTCGAGTTCCCATGAAGCCTCCTCATGGAGCGCATTGCCCCATAAAACCTTCACCAACGGGATGGACTTCGATCTGAGAACTTTCACCTTGCGATCCAAAATCTGGATTGGCTGAACTTCAAATGACAGATCTGGTTGTAATTCTACTCCTTCGAAACTGATCACGTGGGACGGATCATAGACATACTTGCGAAGCATGGATACGTGAAACACCGGATGAATGGCCACCATTGATGGCGGTAAGGCCAACCGATATGACACATTTCCTACTCTGTCCAGAATTTCAAAGGGTCCAATAAATTTAGGTTGCAGCTTCCCACGCATACCAAATCTTGAAACTCCTTTAATTGGTGACGCCTTGAGGAATACATGTTCACCGACTGCAAATTCCAGATCCTTTCTTCTACTGTCTGCATAACTCTTCTGCCGATCATGGGCTGCCTTTAATCTCTGTCGAATTTGTTGAATCTTATCTGATGTTCCTTGTACCACATCTGGCCCGATTAGCTGCCTTTCACCAATTTCTTCCCAACACAGAGGAGATCTACAGGGTCTTCCATACAAAGCTTCCAACGGAGCCATGCCTATACTTGCATGATAACTGTTATTGTAGGCAAATTCTACCAATGGTAGATGTCGCTCCCAATCTCCTCCCCAGTCAAGAACACATGCTCTCAACATATCCTCCAAGGTGCGAATGGTCCTCTCAAACTGACCATCTGTCTGAGGATGGTATGCAGAGCTGAGCTTCAACTGGGACCCAAGAGCACTCTGCAGTCCTTGCCAGAATCGAGACGTGAAACGAGGGTCACGATCTGAAATAATAGACTTTGGCACACCATGCAATCTGATAATATTATCAACATAAAGGCGAGCTAAACTCTCCATGGATTGCTTCTTCTTCATTGCCAGAAAATGTGCAGTCTTCGAGAATCGATCCACGATCACCCAAATAGCATCTTTACCCTTTGATGATCGGGGCAAACTTGAGACGAAATCCATGGTGACATCTTCCCACTTCCACTGTGGTATTTCAATCTTCTGCATTAAACCTGACGGTCTCTAATTTTCAGCCTTAATTTGCTGACAAATCAAACACTTAGCTACAAAATCAGCCACATCCTTCTTCATACCCGGCCACCAAAATGACCGTTTCAAATCTTGGTACATTTTCTTACCACCGGGATGAATGGAGAACTTGGATCTATGGGCTTCTTCTAGCACTTCATCCTTCAATTCAGCCACATTAGGTACACACATTCTATGCTGAAATCTGACTACTCCATCCTCGTCTCGAGCGATACCTGCTTTACCAATCATACCTTGCGATTGAGGATCATTTAACTGAGCTTCCAACACTCGCTCCATAACAGCCGACCCAATGCATAATTGTGCAACAAAGGCTTGGCAAAGCTGAGACTCAACTGATATCATGGAACACGCAGCATCTTCCAACATCTTCCAATCTTGCTGCATTAAGGTCCGCTTTCTGCTAAGCGCATCGGCTACAACATTAGCCTTTCCAGGGTGATATAGCAGTTCAAAATCATAATCCTTCAAAAATTCAACCCATCGCCGTTGACGTAGGTTAAGCTCTTTTGAGAAAATAGATACTTGAGACTCTGGTGGTCAGTGAAGACTTCAAATTTAACCCCATAAAGGTAATGTCTCCAAATTGTTAAGGCATGAACAACAGCAGCCAATTCCAAATCGTGCGTAGGGTAATTCTTCTCGTGCTCCTTCAATTGTCGAGAAGCATAGGCAACAACCCTGCCATCTTGCATGAGAACACATCCGATCCCGACCCTAGAAGCATCAGTGTAGATAGTGAACATATCACTGTTATTAGGTAGGATCAGAAGTGGTGCTGAAGTTAGACGGTCCTTCAATTCTTGAAAGCCTTGCTCACATTCCTGGCTCCAAATAAACTTTACTCCTTTTCTTGTTAGCTTAGTCAAGGGTGCAGCAATAGAAGCAAAACCCTTAATAAACTTTCTATAATAGCCTGCTAACCCGAGAAAACTTCGGATTTCAGTGGGAGTCTTCGGAGCTTCCCACTCGAGCACGGCTTGAACTTTAGCTGGATCAACTGCCACTCCACTACCAGATATTACGTGGCCAAGAAAGTGAACTTCTCTCAACCAGAATTCACACTTACTGAACTTCGCAAATAGCTTGTGTGCCCGAAGAGTTTCCAGAACAATCCTCAAGTGTTCCTTATGTGCAACTTCATCAGGTGAATAAATAAGAACATCATCAATGAATACAACCACAAAGCTATCCAAATAAGGTCTGAACACCCGATTCATTAAGTCCATAAATGCTGCAGGAGCATTAGTTAGACCAAAAGGTAGAACCTGTAATTCATAATGACCATATCTGGTTCTGAAGGCTGTCTTGGAAATATCCTCCTCCTTGATTCTGAGTTGATGATAGCCTGATCTCAAATCAATTTTTGAGAATACCGAAGCACCTTGCAGTTGATCGAATAGATCATCAATACGCGGCAAAGGGTAACGGTTCTTGACCGTCACCTGATTGAGCTTCCGGTAATCAATGCATAGACGAAGTGATCCATCCTTCTTTTTCACAAATAAGACTGGAGCTCCCCACGGTGAGACACTAGGTCGAATAAAACCCTTGTCTATAAGTTCCTGTAGTTGCTTCCTTAACTCCGCCAATTCAGCAGGTGCCATCCGATACGGGGCCTTAGATATCGGCGTGGTATCGGGCACAAGGTCAATAGAGAATTCAATCTCCCTTGCTGGCGGCAAACCTGGTAAATCCTCAGGAAAGACATCCGGAAAATCCCGAACTACCTCAATTTCTTCTAGCAATGGAGTCTGAGGTACCTGAGTTGAGGTCACCATCCATGTAAGGAAAGCATTACCACCCTTATTCAGCAACCAGGCTGCCTTCATGGCCGAGATTATAAACTTTTCCGACCAGATCCGGGGCAAAGGATGAAAGAACTCCTTTTTTGCCAGGGATACGGAAGACCACTCTCTTCTTCCGGCAATCAATGAGAGCATAGTGTCTCTCAAGCCAGTCTAACCCGAGAATGATGTCATAATCCTTCATTTCTAGAAGGTAGAAGTGACCAGCTAATTCTTTATCTCCAATAACAATAGGCAAGGAAGGATAGCTCCTCCCAGTTGAAAGAATTCCAGCAGGGGTGTGCACTAGAAGAGGCACATCCAAACTTGATGGCATGATGCCCGATTCAGCAGATAATAACTTGGAAAAATGCCCAGATATAAAGGAGTGAGTAGCACCAGTGTCGAATAATGTTCTAGCATGGAAACCAGATACTAAGAGTGTACCTTCTGGCACATCTTCCGCTTGTTCCACATTCTCACTAGTAAGAGCGAATACCCGCGCCGATGCTCGAGGACGTCCAGCTGTCTTCATAGGTGCAGCAGCAGCAGTTGCAGGTGGAGCTTGAGTTGGCGAGAATGATATCAACTTTGGACAATCTTTGATCTTGTGCTCCGCGCTGCCACATCGAAGACATTTCCCCGCTAACATCCAGCACTCTTTACTTCCATGCCATTTGCCGCAATGTTTGCATTCACTTTTGGTGTCAGATGTTGAACCTCCTGCTCCCTTGGCTTGCATAGGAGCCGGCCTTACAAGTGGTCGAGTAGGTGTCTGGAAAGAGGGTTTCTTCACATGGTCCCCTCGCTGGAAAGATGACGAAGGCCTCTTCAACAGAACCTTTTTCTCTTCCTGGTATTGCTCCATATCGCTTTCTTGTCGGCAAGCCGCACCGAGAGCTTCTTCCATCGAGTGGTGATTAAAGGCCACCAGTCTTGTCCTCAATGACGGTCGAAGACCCGACACAAATTTCTTTACCTTCCTTCGCTCATCAGCTACAATATGGGGTGCATATCGTGCCAGCTCAGCAAAACGAGCTTCATATTCCAGCACCGTCATGGATGCTTGGGTCAGAGTGAGAAATTCCTGCTCCATTTTGTCTTGGATATGCTCGGGGATGTACTTTGCTCGGAACAAGCGAACAAAGTCCTCCCATGGTACCTCCTTATCTCCATCCTCAAACTGATTTCGCAGCACCGACGACCACCAAACCTCCGCACGTTCTTCCAGCATGAAAGTTGCTAAGTTAGTCTTCTCCTCTTCATCACATCGAATACTCCGAAAGATCTTCTCCATGGCCCGCAGCCAATGCTCTGCCACTAAGGGTTGACTCTCCCCCTTAAAGGAAGGCGGGTTCAGCCTTCGAAACTTCTCCATGACTGACGGTCCTTCAGCCCTCCTCGGTGCCATCTCCTGATGCAGTTGGGCTTGGGCCTGAACTTGAGCTTGTAAATCCGCCTACGCATTTGCCTGAGTTTGCATCACTTGCACCAATCCTTGCATAAAAGTGCCATAATCCACCAATGGCGGTGGTGGCGGCGGTGGAAACCCTTGTTGACCTGCCTCAGCTTCTCTCCTTGGTTCTTCATCCTGAGCAGAACGACGACGAGGTGCCATTACCTGAAAGAAAGTAATTGAGTTCGTCTACATTAGTAGCCTTCTTAGTGTTATCTACCAGTCAATTAACCATGTTTGGAATGTGAATCCTTGCTGATGATCTGATTTATGTAATCTCAACGTGAAGGGCTCTGATACCACTTCCTGTAGCGCCCCGCCCCGCACTCGGTACAGTATATAACTCCCTTCGATTACGAGGTGGACGCCACAGTGGGAAAATACCCAACAGTTGCCGGAGACAGGTTGAGTTTACACAAATTGAGCATACATTTTTTTTTCTTTATTTGCAGCGGAATAATAAAAGGTAATGTCCTCAGCAAGTCTAAATTACATTACTCCGATAGTCCAAATATGATAAAGCCTTACAAATTTGCAATACACATAATTGAGACATAGAGTTCACAATTTATTTAAAACATACAACAAAGGAATAACTATATCATAAATCACGCTTCCTCCACGAAGTCAGACTCAAATTCCACGTTTTCTCCAGATATATTACCTGAAATTTCAAGTGTAAGTCTACGAATAGACTTAGCAAGAATAACATTCAACACATCACTTGTACAAGTATAATGGGTTAAACTATCAATTTAAGGGACAGTTAATTAAATTGCAGAATTTAACATAAGATACGGTAAGGACTATGCTTGCAATAGAACATGACTAACTGTATTCTACGAGCTTAGTATGCAAGAAGAAACAATTTGCACAAGGGAAGTTAAAACAACTAGAAACTTATACAGTTATACTCATGTGGACTTACACAGTTATACTCATGTGGAAGTCTAACCTCAGAATATACACATATACAGGTACAATTTCAGTTACTGATCATATAACAGAAAGCCCAAAGGCCACAATTATTCTGAGGTAGACAGAAGTGCAAAGGACAGATGATAGAAACAGTAGACAGTAGGTAATAGAGGGAAGGACCCGGACACATTGCCCAAACTACTATTAGCTGGTCAGTAACCTCGAAAGGTTTAAACAGTCACCAAGTTACCTAGGCTTCGGTAACAAGGTCTTGATTACTGCGCAGAATCGGAGGAAGATATTTCCCCACCTCAAAAAGGATTTTACCCCCGTGCCCCGCGGGGTCAGAAGGCCTCCCCATACTGGGCATTTCTACAGTTTGGCCTCAGTACCATCTATAGTAGCATTGTCCATAATGGTCCATAAGAATTTCAGTAATAGGCTTATTCAATATGCAACAATTGTAAAAATAAAGGGTACATGAGAAGTGTAGAGTGTATGAATAAAACTGGAATATACACTAGTAAAATCATTGAGTAGAATATATATAAATGTATATTTCAGGATGATTTGCAACACTGAAATCATGGTAAATTTAGTGAGACTTGTAGGTTTATAGTGAATACATTACTACTAATTTGGTAAGAACACCCCATGGAAACAATGACTTTACAGCACCTTAGAAATATATTTATAACATAAAAATAAAAAGGAATTAGGTGAAGTGGTAGAAGTATAAGAGTTAGATATATGAGAGAGGAACATTTTTCACGAAGGACTCAGAGTGAAAATAGTTTTGTAAGGATCTCAAAAATGGCAAAAGGCAGAAACTGTCATCTCGGATGAACAGTAACCGTATATGACAGTCAGTGATTAATTTGGTGATAACTCAAAATATGTGGGGATTTTAAGAAAATAGTTAAAAGATAAAATAAAGCTAACTTAAATATGGATAACTTTCATGAAGAAAGTATTTTGAAATGAAGGCCACACGGATGTGTAAACAGGCTTGACACTATTAAGGCATATCAAGTATAATTAAGTTAAAACTGGGTTTTACATTCTACGTAATGGTAACAGTCACTATTCATCAGCATATTCTAAAATCTATAACTATTTATCTAAAGGGAATTTTGGAAAACTTATAACTACACATTTTATTAGTATCATGGGCCCCATCTAGGAAAAATATAAAATAAATAAATTTCCACAAAAATAAAATGTGACCCGAATTATGAATAGTAATAATAAAGCTACTAGATGTTAATCTTGTTAGAATCTAATAACCATATATAAGTGGTTAATGAGGGTTACAAAACTATGTTAAAAACACATAATCCATTAACTTTAACAAACTCTAACATGCTAAATCAACAAACCTAACATGCTAAATCAACAAACTAATACTTTAACAAACTCTAACATGCTAAATCAACAAAACTAATACTTTAACAAACTCTACGTGCTAAATCAACAAAACTAATAAGACAACATGCTATTAACAGGTTATATTAAGGCAACATGCTATTAACAGGTTGCGGAAAAGAAAACTACATTCCTAACAATCTAACCTATTTATCTAACTATCGTGGAGATCATGGAGGTAATCATTCCTTCTATTTCAAGCTTAAACTACTATACTTATACAAGATAATTTGTTGAAAACCACACTTGCCTAGATTACACTCCAGAGCTGCAGAAGCGCCACTCCAGAGCCAGCAGATCTTCCCCTCCAAGAGCCTGGGTTTTCTCCACGGATGAACCCCCTACCCAGCCCCTCCTCTAGATTTTAAGATAAAAGACCAGCACTAATGGTTCGTGCACAGGCTGGCAGGGAGGAACAGAGACTACTATTGGGGGTCATTGTCTCCCAATAAAAATGCCTCTTTGTCTCCCATAATGCGTGGGATTACCCCACCCCATGACAAGGACAACTAGATCAACCCCTAGGTAAGTGGAAAACAGGGAATCTACCCTAGTAAACTTGGGTTTACGTTGGGTTTTACATCCTACGAATTAGATGAATTAGATAAAAGTCACTATTCATCAGCATATTCTAAAATCTATAACTATTTATCAAAAAGGAATTTGGGAAAACTTATAACTACATATTTTATTAGTATCATGGGCCCCATCTAGGAAAAATATAAAATAAATAAATTTCCACAAAAATAAAATGTGACCCGAATTATGAATAGTAACCTTTAAATATTAATGTGATTAACATACTTCAATTGATGATTTGATAAAATAAATGCTAAAATTAATGACTTAAATTTTAAATTATATTTCCTTTATTTCGATCAAATTAATGACTAACATTATAATAATTCACAATAAAGCTACTAGATATAATCTAACTCTAAATTAGCGAACTTAAATTCAATTAGGGTATTGACGAGCTTTTATTGGAAAAGGACAGACTAAATATGAGAGCTAAGTTAATTAAACAAGAATCTACTTAATAAGCCAAAGATGGAATAAGCATATTCATTTAACCATGGTGTAAAATCAAACATGCATTAATCTAGTTGATACATTTTAAACAAAATGATAAGGATTCCATTCCTAACCACATTCCAGGGTGCTTGATTACCCTATTAACATTTTTAATAATAACCTCATACAGATAAATTCTAACAAGGTTAATTATCTACTAATGGCACTTAACAATTACATTTATTCCAACTAGATCAATTTAGATATTTCTTAATCAAATTAGCTATTAACATGCAATGGAATCATGATAAAATTACTAACATAAATAAATTATGAACATGGCTCATTTAAAAGAAAGCCGACAATATCATCATTAATATATTTATAAATATGCCGATAGATATCAACATTAATATAAATATTTATAAATATGCATATTAAGTGAAATAAAAATTCCGGGTACTGTAAATTAGAAGATGATGCAGAAGAATAAGTTGTAGAGGACTTAAAATTAAAGAACTTTCATGAAGAAAGTAATAGGAGAAGAGGGACAGAAGAGGGCGAACTCGGCGGCCTAAAAAGATGTGAGAGAGAGAGGGAGAGAAAAATTGCCAAAAGAAGAACTCCTTTCTCCTCCTTGTCATGGGCTATTTATAGGGAAAGTTGGGTAGATGGAGGGTGAAGATTGTATTAAAAGGAGATGGATGGCTGAGATTTAGGTAGAATATGATGCATGGGGAAGAGAAAAAGTAGGTGGACACCCCCTTTCTTGGACTTTAGGCACCCCATTTCTCAAGGGTTATCATGTCTCTCCTTTATTTCAAACTTTGAATGTCATTTTCCTCCTTTTCAAACTTAAACTTTGAATTCCTCCTTTTCAAACTTTGAATTCAAAATTTTAAACTTTCTTTTCCCTCCAACCAAAATATTTTGAATTCTTTATTTGACTTGGTCAAAGTGGTGATGACAGTTTTGCCCCCGACTTCTTTTGTAATTACCTTCGGTGTCCTGTACACACATAATTACAATTTAGTCCATAAAAATTACCATAATGTGCACATAAATCTCAAATGCTCATAGTTATACAATAGAGAATTAATGTCCATGACCCTCAACTTTAATTTATCAAATAATATCACCAAATTAATCAATTTACGTGAAAGCTCTAATTTAAATGCGGAGTTGAGGTTAACTACGAAATATGTATAATTATCTAATTATATGCACATAAAATGGTGTATATGCAATGAATTACTATAGAAAATGGACACTTATCAGAGAGCAGCCCTACAAAATACCTCCGCCGGAGATCAAGGGAGTCCAGATCCCTCCTCCGCCAGGCCTATATAACAAGAGTGGGGGCAAGGTGGTCCCTTCATTTCTTGAATTCATGAAGATGTCTAAGGGGAAGCAGCCTTGCCAGGAGGCTAACCCTGCACCTGGGAATGTTCAGCCGCAACCAACAAAATCTGCCGAAGCTCCAAATATAGATGGAGCTTGCCCCGCAGCAGCTAATGAAGAACATCAAGGATCCAGTGCTAACTAGAAAGGCGCCGAGTCTGAGGCAGATTAAGCAGGTCCGTTGGAGGCCGCAACTCGGGACTCTCCCAAGCCCAGGTAGGCTGAAGAGATGAAGCTCTCCAATGTCCGAGCTGGGAGCTGAATAATAAAGTTACTCAAGAAGCTCCCTACTCGATTTACCATCTGGGAGATCCTCTCTTTGAGTGAAGAGACTCGACAGGCGATCATCACTGCTCTGCAGACGCCTGCTCATTTTGAGACTTGCTTGGCTGAAGCAATGCCGGAAGCTAGCATGACCTTCACTCCAGAAGACATGCTGCTGCCTACCATCAGCAACAACTGTCACGCCCCGAGCGCGGAAGGAACCCGGGAAGAGCGTGACGAGTTTATATCAATCATGTCAATCAGAGCAAATAGAATTTCGACATCAACATAGAGTGCGCAATAAGACAAGAACATAACCAAATACTGATACCATTGATAACCACCTAATCCATTAAACAAAGTCACATAATTCCAAGACTTAATAAGTTTAATCAGGCCCGCAAGCCTTAATTATTACAATTCTTGTAATGACATAAGTTCCAATAACAAGACTCCAAGAATAAACTAGGGACAACATGACACGACATAGTGCAATAGCATGACGCTTGTAGGTTCTACGCTCATCACTCTTGCTCCTGCCCATCCGAGTCCGAGTCAGGGTCTGCATTACCTGAAAAGTTGGGGAAAAGAACTTGATGAGCGAACGCTCAGTAGGAATTATATCTCAAGAACTAGCAACTGGTTTAAGTAATTACCTTTTTCAAATGAAAATGCAAGTTTAGCATGTAAATCATGTAAAAATGAAGTGATATGGAATTTGAACATGATAACAAGAGGAAATAATTGTTGATCCAAGATAGGGAATTTCAAGTATTCAAGATTTCAAGTATTTGAACGAGTACCAAGTATATCAATAAAGTCTTTCATGTCATGAGATAATGGCTATTAGCAAGCAAGCAAGTACTTTGCCCATTCCGGGCCACGCAAGTCATGTCAAGTCAATCAAGTCTAGCACGTGAGAGAGAGATAGAGATATAGTGGAGTGTCGTAGATTCAAGCGAGTACTTCAGTGCAATGTCACACCATGATCAATATAACTCGCATGGGCACAAGTACTTTCGGGCGCTCCTCCCAGGACCAGATCGGGCCCTTAAATGCACAGGCATTGTTACATGTAAATATCTAGACAACCACTTTAGTGATAGCGATGGATTTCCAAGAACAAACTTATGTAGGATATCAAGGCGGATTCGTGGATAGGTTCCACGGAATTCAAGGAAGAACATTAGAGGGACAATGATAAAACCAACGAGAATCATGACGTGTCGATAACCTGGGTAGATTCGGTACCTTAACTAGGTAGCCGTGATAACTCGAGTGGATGACTAAACCTGTCACCAATCAAGGGGCATGAATCAAGCTGAGAGATTGACCCTATCTATAAGGGACTCAATCCAAGACATTGCCTAGTGGAATATCATCATTCCACAGGCTAAGATTCTTCTCTCATGGACCAAGATGGCACCATGAGAGGGCCGGTTTACCACAAGACGTGGCAATCAAAAGGTACAAGGTGTTTAAGGTACAACCAGCTCAGTCGGCCTTGAGGGAATCCAAGGCTACGAGGAGACTTACGGAGGTCCCAATGACTAACTCGCTAGTCCGAAGGAACGGAATGTCCAACAGAGGGCTCGTATGTCACCAAGAGTTGAGGGGTATGCGTGAACCAATCATGAAACAGGGACTCCATCTACAGACGTGAGATGAGAGTGCCAAAAGACCCGCGGTATGGGTCAAAAACGGAAGAAAACGGTGAGAATAAGAATGTGTTAATCATAGAGTTCATGTCCATCCTACCTTATAATTAACTATAATTAAATAAACTTATATTATTTAACGCCCGTGGGTGCCGTCATTTATTAATTAGCATCCTCTTGGGGAACGTTAATTTTCATGATTTTTAACTCAATTTATTTAACAAGAATTTACATTTATACCTATTTAATTGAATAAATTCAAAAACATACATTAAAAGGCACATTGATTTATTTAAAATAATTTAAGAAAATAGAATATATGATAATTAGGAGAAAAATACAAGGATTCCAAATACATTTTTTTTCATAATTTTCGGTTACATATTTTAATAAATATAGATTTTTAAAGACATATATACATGATATATATATATATATATATATATATATATATATATATATATATATATATATATATATATATATATATATATATACATACGTATATAGTTAAATTGACGCCTCTATACCCAAGCGTCAAAAATGAATATGACGACCTCACTTTGGTCGTTATTTGAAAAATTCAATTTTTTGGAACCTTTCGTTTCTGTAGTTAACAATGTCGGAATCTAGCTTATAATATACCGAAATGACCAGCTCGAAAAACTCTACCTAACCATATGTTCAAAATAATTTTTCGACGAGAGACGGGGGATCTTGCGATAGAGGGCACGAAAAATGGTGCAACTACTTCCACTACCTCGGTCCCCATCCCAATAGTACGCCCAAAATTTTTCATGGCGAAAGGATACTTCTATGTCCATTAACAACTATAAATGCGAAACACTCATAACTAACATATATAGAATTGACGACTGCTTGTTCATCAGTTTTTTTCAGAATTTATTAAGTGACGACACTGTGGCTGTCACCTTCTATGAGAATAACGCCCTAGGCAGGGTCGTTATTTACTGTAAAATTTTAAAATCTAACAGAACACATCCATAATCTATATGCATGATATCTACCATTTTAATCTAACATTTTGGCTTCGTTACTTGAAACAAATCATGAATTAACTTTGTTTGGACTACGAAACTTGAGAAAACCTACCTTTAGAGGGGATCGGGTGTTGAATAAGATGAAGAACTCCGTTAATACGATGCTCTGTTTTTGTAACTTGAAACAGAGGATGGATGGAGCTCCTTCCAAGCCTGCAGGTGGTTCACAGGAGGAAGAAGAATGAAGGGGAAGAAGAACTTCTGCCACTTCCTCACGTCCGCAGCAACAGGAAGCAGAGGGAAGAACTTCCACGTTCTTCACGAACACAGCAACAAGATGACGCCTCACGCCCCTTCGCGGTCGTCAACTAAGTGCAGCAGCATCAACAAGCCATGTCTTGTTCGATCGGGAAGTACTTTTATAGAGGAGGAAAGGCCTTAACGGGGTGATAGAACTAATGGTGGCAACATTCTGGAGGGTTCTAATGCTCGATATTGGAAAGCTTTACGTGTGGGATTGGCAGGGTTTAAAACCTACCATGCATGGTCGGCTCCCCTTCCAGCCGCCTGCTATGACCGAGCCTAGTTTTCCTTATTTCACTCTTAAGAAAATGACGGCAGAGATAAGGGCGTTTTCACCTTAAGTAGCGCCTTAACAGAGGGCGTCTTTTCATTCAGTGACGCCTTAACCTAGGTCGTCTCTTAATTTTTCTATATTTTGCCGCTTTATTTCCTTCGTACGAATTAGCGCCCATGCTAAAAGCGTTATTTTCTTTTCTATATTTAGCCGTTAATTTTCTTGGTATGAATTAGTGCCCATATACACGGGCGTTACTATTCTAAATAGCGCCCAGATGAAGGGCGTCTTTTTCTTCCGAATTTTCTCGAGATAAATTAGCGCCTTAATGAAAGGCGTTATTTCATTTTGGCCCATTTATATCTTTTAAGCGCAAAGCCCATTATCAGTTTGGGTTATTTTCTATTTATCGAATTTTTATTTTATTTACTTCCCGACCAAATTTGCCCAAATAGATTTTTATTTATTTAAAAATCTATCTTATTCTTTTAAAATTTTCAGGGGTGCTACACCCTCCCCCACTTAAAAGAATTTGGTCCCCAAATTCAATTGCGTGAATGGAGACATGGAGGGTATAGAGTACTTACGGTTTAGAATAATTCCAGATATCTTCCTCGCATAGCTTCCTCAGTTTCCCATGTAGCCTCTTGTTCCGAGCTTTTGTTCCATTGCACTTTTACCATCGGAATGGTCTTGTTTCTTAAGACTCGGATCTCTTGATCAAGAATCTTCATTGGTTTCTGCTCATAAGTGAGGTCCTTTTGAATCACTAAGTTACTATGATCAATGACGTGGAAAGTCGTGCACATATTTCTTCGGCATGGAAATGTGGAACACGTTGTGTACTTCCGACAGTTGAGGAGGCAAAGCGATGCGATAAGCTACCTCGCCAACTCTTTCCAATATTTCGAATGGACCAATGAATCTCGGTGTAAGCTTGCCTTTAACTCCGAACCTTCTTATTCCTCGACCGGGTGAGACCTTGAGGTAAACATGGTCTCTAACTTGGAATTCTAATTCCCTTCTTCTATTGTCTGCATAAGATTTCTGTCTGGATTGTGCTACTTTGAGTCTTTCTCGGATAAGTCCAACCTTTTCTGTTGTGTTTCTTACCATATCTGGCCCTTGTAGTTGCTTCTCGCCAACTTCATCCCAGCATATAGGAGATCGGCAACTCCTGCCGTACACGGCTTCAAATGGAGCCATCTATATACTGGCTTGATAGCTATTGTTGTATGCAAACTCGGCTAGGGGCAAATGATCGTGCCAACCTCCGCCAAAGTCAATAATGCAAGCCCGTAACATGTCTTCAACTATTTGGTTTGTTCTCTCGGTCTGACCGTCGGTCTGGGGATGAAAAGCAGTACTGAAGTTGAGCTTTGTCCCCAAAGAGTGTTGTAGACCCTTCCAGAAATGAGAAGTGAAGCGAGGGTCTCGATCAGACACGATTGATGTTGGGACTCCATGCAATCTCACGATCTCCTTAATATATAATGCGGCCAAAACATCAACCGACCATCGACTTTTAATTGGCAAGAAATGCGCTGACTTGGTCAGTCGGTCGATGACTACCCAAATACCATCATGTCCGCCTCTAGACTTAGGCAGTCCCATGATGAAATCCATACCAATTCCTTCCCATTTCCATTTAGGAATATCCAGGGGGTGTAACTTTCCGGCAGGTCTTTGATGTTCCGCTTTTACTTGTTGGCACGTGAGACAGCGAGATACAAAGTCCGCTACCTCCCTCTTCATGTTCGGCCACCAGAAAGTTCTTTTTAGATCTTTGTACATCTTAGTTGCTCTAGGATGAATGGTATACCTAGAGCGGTGAGCTTCATCTAGAATTTTCCTTTTCAACTTAGGACAGTCCGGAACACATGTCCTTTCCTGCAACATTAGTCTTCCATCAATTGCTAGCTTGAACTCGGTTCTTTGACCTAGTTTCTCCCTGATTTCAATCATTCCAGGATCTTCATCTTATGACTTCTTGATTTCGGATAGCAAGTCCGGATGCACACTCATGTGAGAGAGAGTAATGCACCCGTCTTTCTAGTCCGTGCTTATATTTAATCTAGAAAATTCTTCTAATAGTTTCCATTCCCGTATCATACAGCTGGCTATAAGGGCTCTCGGCTTTCGACTCAAGGCGTCGGCTACCGAATTCCCTTTACCGGGGTGATACTGAATAGTGAAATCAAAGTCCTTTAAATGTTCCAGCCATCGACGTTGCCTCATATTAAGCTCCTTCTGAGAGAATAGATATTTGAGGCTCTTATGATCGGAGAATACTGTGAATTGTTCTCCGTAGAGATAGTGTCTCCAGATCTTTAGTGCAAATACTACCGCGGCCAACTCCAAGTCATGCACCAGGTAGTTTTCCTCGTGCTTCTTCAACTGCCTAGAGGAGTATGCGATAACCCTTCCCTGTTGCATTAACACACAACCGAGGCCAATACCGGAAGCATCGGTATATACCTCATACTTCTCTCCTTCAATAGGAAGGGCCAAGACCGGAGTAGTGGTCAAACGGTCCTTCAATATTTGGAAGCTTTGTTCACATTCCTCATTCCACTCATACGGAACTTCCTTGCGGGTCAGCCTGGTGAGTGGTACTGCAATCTTCGAAAAGTTTTTAATAAAATGCCGGTAATAACCAGCAAGACCAAGGAAACTCCTGATTTCTGTTGTATTTGTCGGTTGTTCCCATTTCTTTACTGCTTCGACCTTTGCGGGGTCCACTGAGATTCCATCCTTTGAAATTACATGTCCTAAGAAGGACACTTCTTCTAACCAAAACTCACATTTGCTAAGTTTGGCATATAATTGATTATCCCTTAATATCTGTAATGCTATCCTCAAATGCACTTCATGCTCCTCTTCAGACTTTGAATATATCAGGATATCATCGATAAAAACCACAATAAATTTGTCCAGATGCGGTCTAAAGATGCTATTCAGAAGCTGCATAAAAGCTGTAGGGGCATTTGTTAGTCCAAAAGGCATAATAGTAAATTCATAATGCCCGTACCTACTTCGGAATGCAGTTTTGTGAATATCCTCGTCCTTGATCCTCAATTGGTGATAACCCGATCGAAGATCAATTTTTGAGAAATACTTTGCTCCATAAATCTGATCGAAGAGTTCATCAATCCTCGGCAACGGGTATTTATTCTTGATAGTGAGTTGATTCAGCTGCCGATAATCGATGCATAGTCTCATCAATCCATCCTTCTTCTTGACGAACAACACTGGTGCTCCCCATGGGGAAGTACTTGGTCTGATAAATCCTTTCTTCAATAGCTCCATTAGCTGTTCCTTCAATTCCTTCAATTCTGCGGGGGACATTCTGTAGGGTGCTTTGGAAACAGGTCCGGCACCCGGAACAAGGTCTATAGTGAATGAGACTTCTCTCTCTGGTGGTAGACCAGGTAAGTCCTCAGGGAAAATATCGGGAAACTCCCGAACCACTTGAATGTCTTCCAGTCTAGCTACCTTAGCCTCTGTGGCAGTTACAAATGCTAAGAATGCCTCGCATCCTTTGTTGATAAGTTTGTGGGCTCGAAGAGCAGAGATGACTGGCGATCTCTTCCGGGGAGTAACGTAAGTTAACTCCGGGAAATCCACAAAAGTTACTTTTCCATTTCGGCAGTCGACAGTTGCCCGATGGGTGGATAGCCAATCGGCCCCTAAAATTACATCATACTCCTTCAAGTCTAAGCAGATTAAATCTGCAGGTAAGTTGTGGCCTTTAACTATAATCTTGCAGTTTGGGTAATGGAAAGTGACATCAAACTCATTCCCTAACGGGGTAGAAATTACCAAGTCTATCCATTCAGGTTCCATAGAGAATGAAGCAGCAAATTTCTTTGAAACAAAAGAATGTGTGGCGCCTGTATCAAACAGTACTTGAGCAGATTTAGAATAGACAGTCAAAATACCTTCCACCAACCCTCCCTCGGTTGGTTTCGTCTCTTGGAGAGCTTGTAAACGTCCTTGCTTCTTTGCCGGACGCTTCTCTTCCTTTGTCTCCGGCTCACTTTGCTCATTCATCATTGGACAATCGGGAATACGGTGTTCTTTACTCCCACAACGAAGGCATGCTCCGAGCCTTCTCCAGCATTCCGCAGCCTGATGACCTGGCTTATCGCAATATTTACAATTCTCCTTTGGCGGTGCCGTGATGGAGAAAGGTTTGTTGTTGCCCTTCTTGAATTTCTTCACCTTGGAGGGTTCGCCTCCATTGTTGGTCCACTTTTTGAAAGACGGTTTAAAAGTGTTGGGGCTTGTGACATTCTCCCTTTTATCCTTACCACGGATTTTGTCAAACAATTCCGTGGCGTCTTCTAGCAGCTGGGTACGACGTACAATCTCTGAGTACACTTGAATATCTAAGGGAGCGAGCTGTGTGATATATTGAGGTCGTAACCCGTTCAAGAACCTTCTTGCCTTCATCTTTTAAGTGCATACTAAATGTGGTGCATATCTAGATAACCTAGAGAACTGGGCTTCATAGTCAGCTACCGACAGGGATCGTTGCTTCAAGGCAGCAAATTCTGCGGCCTTTTTCTCCTGAACACGGTCTGAGAAGTATTTGCTATTGAAGTGCTCGACAAATTCGCCCCATGAAACATGATCTTCAAGCAGGGTGGCCTCGACGGACTCCCACCAAGCACGGTCGTCCCGTTCTAGTTGGAACGTGGCCAAGAGCACCTTCTCACCATCCGCACATTGCATGACGCGGAAGATTCGCTCGATCTCTTTTATCCAATTCTCCGCATCCTCGGGATTTGATGAACCTGAGAATCTCGGAGGGTTGAGATTTCTAAAGCTCCGATGGAGGTCGCCAGCACCATGGTGTGCCCCACCCTGAGCCACCTGTTGCAAGGCCTGGGTCAGGCCTTGAACAGTTCGTTGCATCTCACGCCATTGTGCGCGTTCAGCAGCCATAGTCCTACAAGGAGTGAACCTTAATTAGTTTCATGTTGAAATTTGTAGTCGGATGCCCTACAAGGACTTGTACCCACGGTACTACCCATCCTCACGGTTTAGGAATAGACATATCCTTGGACTTGGGTTTCCTAGAAATTTGAAATCCTAGGCTCTGATACCACAAAAACTGTCACGTCCCGAGCGCGGAAGGAACCCGGGAAGAGCGTGACGAGTTTATATCAATCATGTCAATCAGAGCAAATAGAATTTTGACATCAACATAGAGTGCGCAATAAGACAAGAACATAACCAAATACTGATACCATTGATAACCACCTAATCCATTAAACAAAGTCACATAATTCCAAGACTTAATAAGTCTAATCAGGCCCGCAAGCCTTAATTATTACAATTCTTGCAATGACATAAGTTCCAATAACAAGACTCCAAGAATAAACTAGGGACGACATGACACGATAGAGTGCAATAGCATGACGCTTGTAGGTTCTACGCTCGTCACTCTTGCTCCTGCCCATCCGAGTCCGAGTCAGGGTCTGCATTACCTGAAAAGTTGGGGAAAGAACTTGATGAGCGAACGCTCAGTAGGAATTATATCTCAAGAACTAGCAACTGGTTTAAGTAATTACCTTTTTCAAATGAAAATGCAAGTTTAGCATGTAAATCATGTAAAAATGAAGTGCTATGGAATTTGAACATGATAACAAGAGGAAATAACTGTTGATCCAAGATAGGGAATTTCAAGTATTCAAGATTTCAAGTATTTGAACGAGTACCAAGTATATCAATAAAGTCTTTCATGTCATGAGATAATGGCTATTAGCAAGCAAGCAAGTACTTTGCCCATTCCGGGCCACGCAAGTCATGTCAAGTCAATCAAGTCTAGCACGTGAGAGAGAGATAGAGATATAGTGGAGTGTCGTAGATTCAAGCGAGTACTTCGGTGTAATGCCACACCATGATCAATATAACTCCCATGGGCACAAGTACTTTCGGGTGCTCCTCCCAGGACCAGATCGGGCCCTTAAATACGCAGGCATTGTTACATGTAAATATCTAGACAACGACTTTAGTGATAGCGATGGATTTCCAAGAACAAACTTATGTAGGATATCAAGGCAGATTCGTGGATAGGTTCCACGGAATTCAAGGAAGAACATTAGATGGACAATGATAAAACCAACGAGAATCATGACATATCGATAACCTGGGTAGATTCGGTACCTCAACTAGGTTGCCGTGATAACTCGAGTGGATGACTAAACCTATCACCAATCAAGGGGCATGAATCAAGCTGAGAGATTGACCCTATCTATAAGGGACTCAATCCAAGACATTGCCTAGTGGAATATCATCATTCCACAGGCTAAGATTCTTCTCTCATGGACCAAGATGGCACCATGAGAGGGCCGGTTTATCACAAGACGTGGCAATCAAAAGGTACAAGGTGTTTAAGGTACAACCAGCTCAGTCGGCCTTGAGGGAATCCAAGGCTACGAGGAGACTTACGGAGGTCCCAATGACTAACTCGCTACTCCGAAGGAACGGAATGTCCAACGGAGGGCTCGTATGTCACCAAGAGTTGAGGAGTATGCGTGAACCAATCATGAAACAGGGACTCCATCTACGGACGTGAGATGAGAGTGCCAAAAGACTCGCGGTATGGGTCAAAAACGGAAGAAAACGGTGAGAATAAGAATGTGTTAATCATAGAGTTCATGTCCATCCTACCTTATAATTAACTATAATTAAATAAACTTATATTATTTAACGCCCGTGGGTGCCGTCATTTATTAATTAGCATCCTCTTGGGGAACGTTAATTTTCATGATTTTTAACTCAATTTATTTAACAAGAATTTACATTTATACCTATTTAATTGAATAAATTCAAAAACATACATTAAAAGGCACATTGATTTATTTAAAACAATTATATATATATAGTTAAATTGACGCCTCTATACCCAAGCATCAAAAATGAATCTGACGACCTCACTTTGGTCGTTATTTGAAAAATTCACATATGTATATAGTTAAATTGACGCCTCTATACCCAAGCGTCAAAAATGAATATGACGACCTCACTTTGGTCGTTATTTGAAAAATTCAATTTTTTGGAACCTTTCGTTTCTGTACTTAACAATGTCGGAATCGAGCTTATAATATACCGAAATGACCGGCTCGAAAAACTCTACCTAACCATATGTTCAAAATAATTTTTCGACGAGAGAGAGGGGATCTTGCGATAGAGAGCATGAAAAACGGTGCAACCACTTCCACTACCTCGGTCCCCATCCCAATAGTATGCCCAAAAATTTTCATGGCGAAAGGATACTTCTATGTCCATTAACAACTATAAATGCGAAACACTCATAACTAACATATATAGAATTGACGACTGCTTGTTCATCAGTTTTTTTCAGAATTTATTAAGTGACGACACTGTGGCTGTCACCTTCTATGAGAATAACGCCCTAGGCAGGGTCGTTATTTACTGTAAAATTTTAAAATCTAACAGAACACATCCATAATCTATATGCATGATATCTACCATTTTAATCTAACATTTTGGCTTCGTTACTTGAAACAAATCATGAATTAACTTTGTTTGGGCTACGAAACTTGAGAAAACCTACCTTTAGAGGGGATCGGGTGTTGAATAAGATGAAGAACTCCGTTAATACGATGCTCTGTTTTTGTAACTTGAAACAGAGGGTGGATGGACCTCCTTCCAAGCCTGCAGGTGGTTCACAGGAGGAAGAAGAATGAAGGGAAAGAAGAACTTCTGCCACTTCCTCACGTCCGCAGCAACAGGAAGTAGAGGGAAGAACTTCCACGTTCTTCACGAACACAGCAACAAGATGACGCCTCACGCCCCTTCACGGTCATCAACTAAGTGCAGCATCATCAACAAGCCATGTCTTGTTCGATCGGGAAGTACTTTTATAGAGGAGGAAAGGCCTTAACGGGGTGATAGAACTAATGGTGGCAACATTCTGGAGGGTTCTAATGCTCGATATTGGAAAGCTTTACGTGTGGGATTGGTGTTGATTTGTTTTCTTAATTAGATTAGATTCCTATCCCGCCCCCTTTAAATACATATATGCATAAACATGTGAATGAAGGACAAGGAGATGAAAGGATGAAAATACTAACCGTGATCGCCACCAAGGATTAACAACGCCGCAAGGATGAAGAAAGGAGTGCAACGGCGTCGTATACCTTGGAAAGAAAACTTGATCGCGCTTGAAACGGGGTGCGGGGAACTTGTGGATTCAAACCTCCTCTCCTTCCAGCCGGCTAGAGGAAGAGGGCCTCACGTGGTGTTCATGCTCTCCTGCAAAACAAAGCCAAAACAAGGATAAAAAACCCATTAGAACATGCATGTGTAGTATCAATCCCGCAGTGATAAAATAGCATGAATAAAAGGGGGAGAACGCACCGGGGGAGGTTTTTAACCCCTGTGGAAGGGCGGAAAAGATAGGTGGGTGTGTTGTGCATGCATGAGATTTGAAATCATAGAATTTGATTGAGAGAATAGAGAGAAATCAATGATGCAAAACGAAGAAAAACGCATGTGTAACAGAAAGTGCAGGAAACTGTGATGATTTGTGATTTTGAGGAGACTAGAACTAAGAGTGTAGACCATGAAATCAAGCCCAGAAGGATGAAATTGAAAGCCAATACTTCCCTCTTCAAGATGGGGTCGAAGTTGTGAGTCGACGGTGCAGCATGGCTTCGCCCCACGTCCGGAAAAAGCCCCCCCGTCGCGACTGCGAACTGGGCAGTTTTTATAGAGTTTTGTAAGAAAGCCTCATCTCCTTATCACGACTCCCAGAGATAGAGTCCAAGATAAATCGAGTTCTCTGGATCAAACTCGAGATAATACTAAGGACAAGAGATAGGAACAAACGGGGATCAATTCAGAGGAGGATTCTAGAAGATATGTTTTTTGGAAGGCAGCCCCGGAGCCTTATCTGCAGAGTTTGAGTTGAACTAGGAAACATAAATCCTGATCTTGCGACCCAGATCCCAAGAGATATAGCCAATGAAAATTTGATTCCTATGAACCAAATTCAAGATAATACCAAGGGCTAGAAGTAGGAAAAAACGGGGATCAATTTGGATAAGAAGTCAAGAAGTTATGGACTCTTCAAGAGGGCCACGGCGCGCAAAAACGGAGCAGAGTCCAGCACGAATTGGACTCTCTGGTGCATGTAACGGTCTAGGGTCGGACCGCCACATTCTGGGGGTTGAACAGAGTGTTTCGGGCAAGTTTCGGTGTGACGGTCTATCGTAGGGCCGTCACACTTAAGTAACGCACCTATGTAGGGCCGTCACTTTGTGGGTGTTGAACGGGGTGTTTCGGGCAAGTTTCGGTGTGACGGTCTATCGTAGGACCGTCACACCGAAGTAACGCACCTATGTAGGGCCGTCACTTTGATGAAGGCAGATTCCGGGCAGACTGCGCGCGACTTTAGAAATCGAAGCGTATCTCTCAAACGGTGGAGAATTAGAAAAAGTGGTAAACATAGAAGTTGTAGATAACTGAGAGAGGAACAACTTTCATGAAGAAAGAAATGTGAGAAAATGATTGGAAGATGGTGAAAATGGGGCTGGAAGAGAGAGGAAAATTCTGGAATGTAGGTGAACAGCACGGCATGCCAGAAAAATGTAAATAGCTCACAATCGGGGCTGAACCGGCCAACAGTGTAGAAGAAGAAATTGTAGATCTTTGAAAGACGCACAACTTTGATGAAGACAACTTTTTGAAAAGAGGATTGGAAGAGGGTGAAAAAGAACCACTTTCAGGACTGCGCAGTGAGAGAGAGCCGATTACTTGGGAGAAGCCGGCCTAAATGGGCCGAAAGTCGACTTGGAAGTGGGAATTTGACAAGATAAGCTCCGGGGCTATAAGAAATCATGATCTCCAAGACTCAAAGGATATGGAATGGTAAAAATGGACTTGAAATTCATCCAAGGAAGCTCCAAAATAATGGCTAATTCGGGACATCAAAAATGATGAATAAGAGAAATGACACAACTTGTGGGCTAAAACGGGTGTCAACAGATGCCCCTCCTTGATGTCCGCTTTGCAAGGGAACGAGCGAAAGTGGACGTGGAGGCAAAATGGAAAGGAGGTGGAGTGAAAGCGACAGCGACGTGAAATGGAGATGAAGCGGAGATGAAGCGGAGAGAACTGATAAGCGGGCATCAAGGCCAAAAAAGACACCCGTTACAACCAACAAGCGACAGGAATTCTCCCGAAAACGCCAAACTAACCACCTGAAATGATTGACAAGGATGAGACATGTCTGGAGAACTAAACTAAAGGAGGAAAAGGAAACACGACCAGCCTCATCGGGGACACAATCCACGGACAATGAGTGGGTCGGAAGGAACACAGCATAAGAGCTGGAAAGGAGAGATAAGACTGAGATAAAATCCAGACAGGAATCACGCTGGCCAACCAGACCAAGCGGCAAGATCAGAGAAATCGTTCAAATTCGGAGTGGAATGAAGAATCTCTTATCCAAGAGAGCTGAATGCAATCAACCATTGCTGAGGAGAAATCCTTGAACGGATCACGAGACATGAATGCTCAAAATGACATGATGCATGCTGGGCTAAAATAAGGAAATCATTAAAACAAATGCAAAGAAATATAAAATAGAAAGTACTCAAGGATACTATTGCTAGACTAAGCAAAATGGGGTTAAGAGTCTTCTTGCAACCACAGCGTGCGAGACAGAGTCTATCGTCCCCCACCCGACTCAACCGAGCGGCTTATCCAATGATTAACCGTATGCTCCTAGATCATCATCGTTTTTGTTAAAGGGGAACATCAGATCCTAGAGCACACGGGCAACCAGCCGGTCCTTGAGAGGCTATAATAAGGTAGATATCATATAGTAATGCAACAATGAGAAGGGATAGAGAGCCATACCTGACTTACCTGCCAAGCGAAACGGCATTTTTTTAGATTTTTGATTTCTTGATTTTTGTGGATTTTCAAATAAGACACAACCACAGGACATGATATGAACATGAACGAATATGAACAAGCATGACATGAACATAACATAATAAGAGAAATATGAACGAAACATGGCACAACATAACATAACGAAGATGGATGAAACATAACAAACAAACAAATGGCAAACATACATGCGACTAAAGGCATGGCGGGACAAGACAACACGCACATGGTGGGACAGCACACGCAGTGGTATAAGGACATGGTGGGACAAAGACACGTGGGATGACAATACCACGGAGGACAAAGACACGTGTGATGAATGACACGGCGGGATAGGGATATGTGCGTGATGAATGACACGGCGGGACAAAAGACATGGAGGACCATAGACATGATAAAGACAACAAACATATTCTTCAATCAAAGCCCAAGATCAGATGAAGCGGAACCGCCAGGTTCAAAATCATGGGACAATGCCCTCTCATGGAGACATGATTAAGCAGATAAGCGAAAGCTGAGAAGGCCATGAGCTTCAGAATAGATCCAGAGATAGGATTGAAGAGATGAGAACATATCGAAGAATGTGAGCATGAGACAGAGCGAATGATAGAGCAAGGAAAGCTTGATCCTGCAACCTGCAGCCTGCACACTTAGCAAACATATTACGTATATGTCCTCAAGATAAAAATAAAAGGAACAAAAGGGAAGTATTTTTGGATTTTTGTATTTCTGATTTTTTTGCCATATTCAAATTTTTGGGATTTTTTTGACATATTCAATCTTTTTTGGGAATTTTGACAATATTTCTTTTTTGGATTTTGAACTATATTTCATTTTTTTTTGGATTTTGACATAGCAATCTGCAGCACCCAAAGACGGGCTCGAACTACTGGCCAGGGATCGCCGTCCCTCCCCTCTCATTAAAGACTTCCCTTGAGTAGGGCGTGCATGTGAGGGTGGCTTACCATAACCAACCGCCTCTAAAGAACGGTGCCCCTACTAAGGCCATACCCGGGATTCAACCCAGCCTAAGAGGGAGATAGAAGAAAATTGGAGACAAGCTTTATGCAGGATGGGAGATATCATGACTTGAATTCCTTCCACGGCACCACCCCTCAAAGAGTAGGTCTGTTGCGTCGGGGCTTTGTGTCTTTGATTTTGAGACCCATATTTATCAGGCACGTATACGACCGGGCTCATGACATCCCGCGGGGAACTGTACTGCCACTCTTGCCATGCCTTTGATCCATAATCTTGCTTTTTGATTCATCATTGATTTTGAAAGCCCTTATTGGCTAAATATTACATGAAAGCTTTCTTTCGAGGGTCAAGACTGCCCCTATTTGAGACCTCTCTCGTATTAGGGAGCGCCTAGGTTGGTCATCTTATCCATCAATCTCTTGCCCCTACACTTGGCCGAGCAGAGAAAAGAAAAAGACCTTTGTGCATACCCATGGTATGGCCAAAGTAGCAACGGTGTTGCACTAGAGAGATCGGCTATGGCTTGCCGTGAAGTGTATGAAAAACCCATGCTCAAAGGTCACCCTCAACGATCGGGGAAAGAACTGGACTCCCAGCGCGGAGCTATCACCATCCTAAGGATGCTGCAGAAGCGAACTCATTCTAAATGAACTAAGCAAATTTCTAAAAGCCACTTAACCATGTCGAGGAACCAACGTTATAAGCATGTGCAGGAGTAATAAGAGTAATAGAAATGATAATATATTCTTGCACAAAATGATGATACCTTACAAATCCATAGAGTGGAAGTAGCGTCCTGACGCGATCTTGATCATCGAGCTTCGCGCAACATGAGCTTCATATTCCTTACTTGATAGGACGAAAGGGAGAGGATAGCAAAGGATCAAAGATTCCTCTACACGGAGGAGCGGCAGACACGACACTGGATGAAGAAGGATAAAAAGGAAGAGAGACGAGGGCTAGAACTCCCTCGTTAAGGCACAGAGACCTTGATAACAAGGAACCAATTACAGAAGAAACCAGATTAACCGAGATCAAGGCGGGCTAAAGCCTCGAAAACAGCAAGAGAAAGGGCGAAGACCCCGAAAGGGTGAAGAGGAGAGAGTAGAAAGATGATAAGAAGAATCATCCGACGTGGTCGGAGAAGAGGGACGAGAATCATCCGACAGTGCCGGAGAAGGAGGATGGGAGACACCCGCCAAGGTCGGGGAATAAGAAGAACCCGGAGATACCGGAGGGGAAGAATCAGAGGCAACACCTGGAAGTCTCGGGGAAGAATAATCAGGTGATGTCCCGAGATTAGGATGGAATGATGACATAGGCCATGGCCTAGAATCGTGAGAGGAGGGAAAATCTGGAGGATCCGGGGAAAAAAGAGAGGAATGGGGACGCATGGACCTATGGAAGGAGGAGAAAATGATGGAGATAGGATCAGATGGAGGAAGATACACCACCCAAGGGTGGGAACTGAGTAGAAGGAAGGATGAATGAAAAGAAAAGGAGGAAGAGGTGGACCCCTGAATGCACAACCGATAGCCATTGAGTTTACGTCGCCGCCTCTTCTTGGCAGAAATTTCTTGAAAATGGACCCACCTGGTGCGGGCTTGGACCTTCGGGCTTCTTAATCTGTAATACCTTCTCAAATAACGGGCCCACCTAGCAGATGACCTGGCCCGACTGTGAACATGCAACTTCATCGGTGCGATTGCCCCTAGACACCCGGTGCTAGCAATATGCGAACATTCTTGAGCGAGTAACCCTTCAGAGTGATGAATATCACAAACCCACGAGGTTTTGTCTCTCGGCACTAGAAGCATGAGATTCGGTAACTCCACTCGGAACTCAGTCTTGAAGCACAACTCCCTTGATAGAAGAGACGGGTGAAGCTGAGGGAGAGTAATACACGGCGTTGACATGGCCGGTTTGCTAATAAACTGAGGAAGATTACATAACAGGTGCAGAATATCCTTGGAACGTGTAGAAGATACGGCCAATTGCCCCTTGAACATAGAACCCATAATCTGCTTGGTGGCCATATGTGTTAGCACAACGCGGGTAGAGAACCCTTCTTGGCCTGTCATCTGAACAGCAATAGAGCGAGGAGAAATAATAGCATCAACGGTGAACTCTCCGGTGAGCAAGGAGATTGCCACCGGCCTCGCTTGTGAAGAAACTGGCATCAACTCAAGGGAACTCTTCTTAGCAACTCTCATATTTGAAAGCAGAGGCGGATCATCCCCAAAATAACCAGGGACGAGGACACGAACCGGCATCCGACAGATAAAATCTTGAATCTTGAAATGCACGGCCGGCACTGAATCATCCTGACTTGGCTCATTGTCTCCCTGGGGATTAGACCCGAGGGGCACCAAAGGAAGTGCACACCCGCTCCGTGGGGTGGAAGTGGTTGGAGGAATGGGGATAGGAATCGGTTTAGATGGCATGGAGGTTTCAATGGGAGTGGTGATGTGTTTAGGGGGAGGCAAAGGGGTTGAGATGGTGGCAAGCCTAGGTGCGGACAAAGGTGAAGTCGGAGGTGAGGGTGGAGGTATAGCCTGCTCAGGCCCGAGCCACGATGGTGACGGAGATGGCAGAGGTGGTGGAGATGGTGGAGGTGATGGAAGCACTGGTGGTGGAGACGGGGATGATAATGATGGCAATGAGGATATTGATGAAGATGATGGGGGTAGTGGACATGGAGGTGGAGAGGGTGAAGAGGGAGGTTGTGGTGTCCACCGTCGACGTGTCGACATAACGCATCGAGCGGTGTTAGGAATAGGAGTAGTGGTAGTGGTGGCGGGAGAAGAAGGGGAGGCACTAGCCTGAGTAGAGGCTTGGGTTTGTGGCGGCGATGGAGCCGGGGTAAGAGATGGTGGAGGTAACGGAGTAGGTGATGGAGCGAGTGCATCACTAGACGAGGAATAATAGGGGTGCCCCTGACCTTGAAGTAACAGAGACGGCTGCCCGGGTGGCACTTCTTGCTGCTGTTGTTGGTTGTGAAGATGTAAAATAACTTTATGCATGGCAGCCCAATCAATCCTTTTCTTAGCTTCCAGATCATAAACATAATCCTGGAACTCGGGGCAATCCTCAACCAAATGCCCCTGCTGACGGTGGAAATCACAGAACTGAAGCATATCCCCGACCGCGGGTCGGTAAGGCACAACCGGAGATAACGGCAACGCGTGAGTGGCCATCAAAGCCCGAAATATATCGGTGAAACACTCCGGCAAAGGAAGATGAGGAGCCTGCTTCGGGCAAGGTGGATGCCGAGGGATATGTAATGGTGGAGAAGGTTGTGGAGACGGAAGTGGAGGTTGCATAGGCAGGAGTGCGTGGCTAGTGGTGGAGGGCTTTGGTGAAGGCATGTGTGGAACAGGATGAGGTGGTATGTAGACGGCATCTACTTGCTCGGGATGTGGTGTTCCCTTGACCGGAAGTGGAGATGGAGACGGGTATGTGGATGCGGGAGGCTGACTCATGGAAGGTTGATATGCTGAGGCGTATAGGTATGTAGAGGCAGGAGGTTGGCTCGTGGAGGGATATGCGGCGGAAGACTGACTCATGGCGGGCCGACTCATGGGAGCATAGGGTTGACATGTGGAGGGTGAAGGTTGATATGTGGAGGTGGATGGTGGAGAATCGAGGTCAAGGGAATCTTGGATTTGTTGGCGAATGAAGCGGGCTCGGCTGTATAATTGTTGCCAGGAGGTGATGTTGTTGAGGGCTAAGATGAACCGGTACTCGGGCGTTGCATTGGATATCAGCATCTTGATTTGTTCTCCCTCCGGAATGTGTCCCGAGACTTGCGCGGCAAGGTGACGCCAGCGGTCGGCAAAGGTGCAGAAATCCTCTTCGGGCTTCATCATCTCTTGGGCCAGATCCGCGATAGAATACTTGGGCCCAACCTGGTCTTGATACTGCTGAATAAACTTTTCTTGAACGGCATGAAAACTCACAACTTGCTCTTGCGGAAGAGAGAAGAACCAATCCCGAGCCGGGCCTTCCAATGACAGACCAAACAGATAAGCCATCAAGTGTTGGTCATGTCGAAATTGGGCCGACTCATAAATGAACTCCTTCAAGTGCACATATGGGTCACCAACTCCACTATAACGGCGATATGCGGGAATTTGTGAAGATGGCGGAAGCCGAAGACCTTGAAATGCGAATGGGATACTCAAGGAGGATTTGGGATCGATCCGGCGTTGAAGCTCATCAAGCTGGCGTTGGGTTTGAGCAATCATCTCCTGGGTAGGGAGAGATCGAGAAGAATATGGGCCAACTTGAGCAAGAGGGTGTGAATTAGGACCAGGAGTATGGTATTGGGACGAATAAGAGGATCCAGGCTGAGAAGAAGACGGGCCCATTCCGGGAATGGAAGGATATGTGGGCCTGGAAGAGGCATGAGCATATGGGTTGAATGGGCTGGCAGCAACATGGGCAGAAGGATGAGGCCCATTAAGAGAATAATGCCCATTAGCAATTGGGCCAGCAACATATGAAGGAGAAGGAGGAGGCCCATGAATAGGAGATGGCCCATTATGAGAAGAAGGCCCATTAAGATGAGATGCAATAAGACGTTGGGCCTGGGCCGGGTCCATTTGGCAAACAAGGCTTGAAATACGGGCCATGAGATTAGCCTGTTCCTCAGATGGGTCAGGGGGACCACGAGAAGATGGACCCAAGCAGGAAGAGGATTCCACGTGGGAATAGGAAGCAGATTGGGAAAAAGAATGATACAAGGGGTTAGAATACTGCTCCATGAGGGCAAATGGAGACTTAATACATGGAGATCAAGGACAATACAAATGGGGAAGCAATGGCTTAATGGGCTTGAGAACAAGGGGGGCCGACCCACTAATGCAAAGATGAATGGACAACGGACCACGGGACAATGGACTAGACAATGGACACACAAAATGGCCTAAGCTAAATGGGCCTAACAATAACAAAACATGTGGATGATGAAAGAATGCAACACAAAAATCACTAATGAGCTTGGACAAGCCCAATCAACACGAACAATGCAATGTGAGAGTCTTCACCCAAGTCAAATAAGTTAATATGATGGGAAATCTTTTAGGGGTTTCAATAGACCTTTTAATGATTTGAATTAATAATAATTCCCTCGAGTTAGGAATCCCATGGGAATAAGGTCCAAACTTTAGGTTGACTAAGGCTAACTCCCTCACACTTATGCAAATGCAAGCCTAAAGGGGTGGAAAGGTACAACCGGCCCGGCGTCCGTGTGGGAATCCACGGCTCACGGGGACTTATGGAGGTCCTTGATGTGTTTTCCTGGTCGGCTCCAAGGAATATGGAGACGAGAGGTCCACGCACCAAGGTAGGAAATGCAACTATGATATGCAATGTATGGCCCTATGTGCACCGGAGTGCATGCAAATTCTAGCTTAAAATTAGAAAATCAAGACTAGTTTAAACTATGCAAACATGATCCAACAAAAACAAATAGTATATGGATGGGAAGACAATACAAAGATCTGCACAACGGCCCCAAGAACAGATCAATCTGACCCCGGGAGGTCAATCAAATCACTAAGCAAAGATGCCCCCGTGAACCTATGCGCAGACCACATGCAGATTTTATGGACAAAATACTAAAATGATGATAATTTTTAACTAAGCAAATGAGACCCAAATGATGCAAATAAGCTATGGATGGAAAGACAATACAAAGGACTATCCAATGGATCAAAAATCAGTGTAATCAGACATCGGGAAGGCAGTCAAATCACTCATTAAAGATGTACCTGTGAACCTGTCCCTGAGCCTGCCTGCAGAACTTATGCACAAAACTCAAAAAGATGGACAAGATTAGAATATGCAAATGTTAACCAAATGATGCAACTGATATATGGATGGAAAGACAATACAAAGGGCTATCCAACGCAACAAGAATCAGCTCAATCGGAATCCGGGATCAAAAGTTATGCCTCGATGAACACGGCCCTGTGAGCATGCACGCAAGATTGCCAGAAGCCGTGTAACGGTCTACCAAAGGACCGTTACATGCATGTGACGGTCTACTGCAGGACCGTCACACAACCAAAGCCCTTAAAACACCAAAAATAGTTGGACAATGGAAGAAATATCACCTAAACATGAACATGCACCCACCCAACCTACAAAAGAGCATGAAAACAAGCGTGATGGGCATTGGTGTCCCACCGTGATCGCCAAAAAATTATCTGTTGATCGTTTGTTTGCCTATCTTTGATCTTACTTTTGAGGGCTGCTAAGTAATATGGCAAGATGACAAACAAGCAATCAAAGATCTGCTCAAACCTATGAACATGTGAACATGAACCTAGGCAATCATAGCTAGCTCTAGCATGGGCATGCTATCTCAATCAAATTACGCTAAGGAAAAGGGAAAAACACACGCCGGGGCGTGGAGCAAGGAGTAAATAAAAACACACCACTAGGGGTGGAACAAGCAAGGAAATAAAGATGTGATGAAGGAAATAGCTATTGCCCAGCACTAAGGAAAGATGTGATCGCCACCAAAGTAAACACAAGTCAAAGACTCGAATATACCTTGGAAATAGGAGGATGAAGCACCCGCCCACGGGAGAGAAAACCAAAGAAAGCCTGCAGATCAGCTTGAAAGTGACGGCCAGAGACCCGTGCGTCGCTTATAAATAACGGTCCCACCATAGACCGCCAGAAGAGAGTGACGCTCCTAAACCAGACCGTCAGACAACCTGCAGTAGTAAAGCTTGAATTCTTTTAACTCCAACTCTTCTAGCCGGCTAGAAGACTTGGGCCTCGTGCTAATGAACCTGTAAACCTGCCAAGGAAATAGAAAGACAAGACAAGACAACCTCAATCAACCCTCTTCACAAGCATAGCATCAATTCTTAAAGAACTTAAGAACATCAAAAGGAGAGGGAATTACCGGGGAGTTTTGGTTTTTTTAACCCCTCTGGGCGTTTTCAAAAGTTGGGAGGATGTTTGTATGCTTAAAACAACAGTGAAAAAAAAACGTGGAGGAGGAGGAGGGACAATGCTCTGTTTAAAAAGACCAAGGAAGAACTCAAGCATGCAAAGATGAACTTGAAAGATCAAAAACAAAAGTACTCCCTTGACTGGAAGATGGATGGACGTGGGAAGCAACTCCTCCTGGATGAAGATGGCTCCTGGGTTCGGCAGCACTTCGTCGTGAATCAAAAATCTCCCCCCTTGATTATGAAATCAAAGGTTCTATTTATAGACCTTCAAAACTCATGGGTCGAGTTGAAGATAAATCAGCCAAGAAAGGAGGATAATCCTTAGCAAAGCTTTGAGGATAATATCAACAAGAGTCCAAAGAAACAAACGAGAGGTCCTGAGGATTTAGAATTGAAGGAGATAACGCCAATCCAAAACCCTATCTCGTCCACGGAGTAGCAGAGAAAAGGCCTGAACTGCCAGGACTCTCTGAAGGAAGTAACGGTTGCACGATAGACCGCCACTTGGAAGTAACGCATTAAGGAACGACCGTCATTTTCAACCCTATCCAAAGGATAAGATCGTCGGGAAGAAGATCTAAACAATAGGACTCTGCAAGTAAGTAACGGCCAGGGAATAGGGCGTCATAAAGAAAAAAACGGCTAGAGAGTAGACCGTTATTATCAAAGGACAACGAGGCCCTAAGTCTTGGGACTCTTCAAATAGTAACGGCCTAGGCTTCATGCGTTATTATGAAATGACGCGCCTAGTCCAGACCGTTATTATCGTTGATTTTCAAGAAAAATAGAATGGAGGGATTGCCAAGCTTTTGAACGAAGTGCCACCAGGAACCAGGTCTAATCCAGGAATTGAGACCCAGAAAACAGACTTCAACTGATTTAAAAGGAATTCAATGAAGAGTGAACAACTCGGAGCATCATATTGAATAAATAAGGAGATGACCCGACTTATTGGGTATAAAACGGGTGTCAACAATTGGCAGGGTTTAAAACCTACCATGCATGGTCGGCTCCCCTTCCAGTCGCCTGCTATGACCGAGCCTAGTTTTCCTTATTTCACTCTCAAGAAAATGACGGCAGAGATAAGGGCGTTTTCACCTTAAGTAGCGCCTTAACAGAGGGCGTCTTTTCATTAAGTGGCGCCTTAACCTAGGTCGTCTCCTAATTTTTCTATATTTTGCCACTTTATTTCCTTCGTACGAATTAGCGCCCATGCTAAAAGCGTTATTTTCTTTTCTATATTTAGCCGTTAATTTTCTTGATATGAATTAGCGCCCATATACACGGGCGTTACTATTCTAAATAGCACCCAGGTGAAGGGCGTCTTTTTCTTCCGAATTTTCTCGAGATAAATTAGCGCCTTAATGAAAGGCGTTATTTCATTTTGGCCCATTTATATCTTTTAAGCGCAATGCCCATTATCAGTTTGGGTTATTATCTATTTATCAAATTTTTATTTTATTTACTTCCCGACCAAATTTGCCCAAATAGATTTTTATTTATTTAAAAATCTATCTTATTCTTTTAAAATTTTCAGGGGTCCTACAACAACAGGCCGCTGTATATGAAGGGGCACCTGAATGGAATGGAGCTGAATAGGATTCTGGTTGACCCCGATGCAGCGGTCAACATCCTGCCCTATAGAATATACGAGAGGCACCACTTCAACGTGCATCTCGAGAACGTCAGGGATATGCGTATCGCCGGCTTTAATCAAAAATGTGAAGTGTCGATGGGGGTGGCAGAGTTCACCCTTACCCTAGCGGATTTCACTACGACGGTGCAGTTCCATGTCATCGACTCCTGCACCTCGTACAAAGCACTGCTCGGCCGCCCATGGCTACATGAAAATATGGTGGTGCCCTCTACGCTCCACCAATGTATCAAGTACAGTCTCTAGGGGAAGGAGGAGAGAATATTTGCTGACCTCCACCCGTTTGAGGTATTTGAATGTCACTTGGCGGACGCCAACCTATATGCGGGGCCTGCTCAGAAGACCTCTAAAGCTAAGACCCCTGCGGGGGCATCAAGAGGCGCATCCGGCGACAGTTGGTATCCACCACCGCCGCGCGGATATGTCAAGCCCAAGGTGGTCTCTCATATCATAGCATCCGGGGATGTGGGCAGAATAACACCCCCAACATTATACCCTGAAGCTAATGAAGTGCAAGTCGATTGGCAGCACAACTACATTGGAGTCCTGGACGGCCTCACCAAGTCGAATCTCGGCCACGATGACCCCACTGTCGAGCCTTTCAAAACTTGGGAGGTGACACAGGTAGATGGACCCAGCAGTTTGTTCTATACGGCTGAGGAGCACCCTACTCGGGAAGACACAGATTGTGGCCTCTCCGAAGACAAAAGTAACCCGTTGGTCCCCGTCAGGGGTCTGGCATTCACAACCAGTCGGATGGCCAAGATGTTTCAAAGGTAGCACATCCCCTCCGATCAGTCTCAAAAGTGCAAGGAAGCTTTCCAGAAAATGTGGTATCCCGCAAGTCTAGATAAGAAAATGAGACGCGTCTCTCAGCATCCAGGGTTGGGCTTCACCCTGGAAGAATATTATCACAGTGGGCGATACGAGGTGGACACCCTCTCCGCCCTTTACCCTACTGAAGAGAGCCCGCTGGGGGTAACTTTTCATGAATACCCAGCAGAAGCTGAACATGCTGACCCGGGCCAGCCCGAAAATCAAGAAGCAGAGACCATGATTCCTTGCTGATGTTGGGAGCAGGTCCATCCCGAAGAGGCAGCCCTTCAGGCCGAATTTGATATGGCTAGCAGCAGCGAAGCCGAAGGTGTCGAAGAGACCGGGACCGCTCCCTCCAACAGAGTCCTACTGATGATGACCTCAGCACCTCTTGTGCCAATCGGGGAAGCCTTGACCAGCCCCGACCGAGAGGTATACACTGCCAAGGAGGAAAATGCCACTTCTATTGGAGATACAACTGCCCTAGAAGGTGAGACCTCCTCACCCTCTGCTACAAGGCTGGGATGTTGTTCCAGCCCAACAGCAAGCGGCCACCAGTCGGTCACGACTGCAACCCCATCTGCAAAGACGGAAGCTGCTCTCCTGCCCATGGAGACTGCAATGGCGGTGGATTTACTGAGAGAGCAATATGCACGGTTGCTACTGTGGGAACGCGGATTTTTATTATCCTATATATTTTTTTAATTGATTGATTTATTATTTATTGATTTATTGGCGTGCCAGTCACCGGAGTGACGATTTTATTGTGCGCTCGATCTGACTTGGTCAGTCGATTGTGAGTGATCGTGTCTGGACCAGAAGTCCGTCATACCATAAAGGCTATGACGTTAATTACGCCCTTCCAAAGAAGGACAACCCTTGATTAAACGCTAAAGATAGGAGGATGACAGCGGTAAAGCCGCATGCTCAAAAGAGACGGAAGTCGTTCACTTGCAAGACGTTAAATGGATTAGATGAAGCAGGGGTTGGTTATTTTCGGGATAAAACCGACGGCATATTCCCACCATCTTGGACCATGCCAAGTGGGGAATAGGAAACCACCCATGCAGTGGCAGGGTGGGATCCGTAAAAGATCGGGCATAATTGACCCGAAATCCGAGTAAGTACTGGCGTAACATGACGCGCTCCGTGCAGACGCGATGTTGCATCTATATCCCCCTTCAAAGGGCCATCGGAGAGCATGCAAGGACATAACTCCATAGGCTGGTGGGGTTGAGATAGAAAGCATCACATTTACTTGGCAAGGTATGTGTGAATTTCGGCAGCATGTCCCCTCAACTTGGATTATGCCAAGAAAAGATAGGTCATCATCCACAGAATGCCGGGATGACAACCGAACGAGGATGGGCACCGGGCCCCGGGACATCGCTTGCCTTTATACCATCGATTAATATCCCCTCGAAACCCCTCAGAACTCATGCAATGACATGGCCCTTTGGGTTCATGAGGGTGAAATCCGGATCGAGAATGAAGACTGTAGGGGAGGTCTTCCCCAATAATGTGTCTTCTCAAGGCATCAATGACGGTCTCTGAACATCCCCGGGACATATGTGTGAAGAGATCAGAAGGCTGATGAACGGTATTACAGAGATGGACCTCTGACTGGACTTCATTTGGCCAAGAAGAAGGGTCTCGGCGGTGGCTTTAGTTGGCCAAAAGGGAGAGGCTCTCGGCGTGGTTTTAGTTGGCCAAAAGGGGGGCTTCTCGGCATGGGTCTATTGGCTTAAAAAGGGGGTCTCGGCGCGGCCTCCTTAGCAAAAGAAAGGGGGATCTCGGCGGGTGGCTTCCCGGCGCGCTCCTGGCTGCTCCGGGAGCCTGGCGCCGAGAGCCTGTGGGCTGGGAGGTGTGCATGAAGGGTTTAGATGGCTTTTTATCGGTTTGCTGAAGAGGGAGGCCTCTCGGCAGGATAGTTCTCGGCGGGGAATTTTGTACACCGAGAAGGTGGAATGCTACAGGGTTTCAGGGTTTACAGAGCTCAAATGATACTCTGCTTCTGGGATTCCTGAGCTTTCTGGCTGCGATTGAAGCCGAATTTGAAGTGCAGGAGGGGGGATTTCATGGATGCTTCCCTGAGAAAGGGCCAAGGGGGATCTGGAGGGTAGAATTGACAGGGAACGAGACCATCGTCTGGATTTCTGAAGACTTTATTTGTTTCTGCCGCCGACCGTCTGGGGATCAAGAGATGACTGTCTCTGATCCCCTAGACGAACCCAATAGCATCTAAAAACCGGTGACTGAGGAACCTTTGGCATCGAAACTCCAGACCCTAGTCATCCAAGGGGTTAGAATGGAGGGTCGAGAGATCGAGATCGTTATTCGCTAGAATCTGCGGAATAGCATCCGTCTGCAGAGTAAACATATCCTTGTGTAGTCAGCAGTTCAAGGAACCAAGAGATTAATGTCTCTGGTTCCTGAATAGCACAAGGGGCATTGAGGGCCTTGAGAGGGACTCACACATATGCGATGAATCTGCCATCGAGACAGGAGGGGGGAAGAAGACAAAACCCAGTAGTCCATTGGATAGGGATAGGGATCCTATCTACGCTCCTCTAAAGAACAGATTCGTAGGGAGACTCTGAAACCGGGAGCGTATGAACCATCGGACATTTCAGATAGAAGACGTATATATATACACAGAGGGACGAAGGGAAGGGCTTTCAATTGCCCATTTCATTTCATCTCATAAGCATTGTTTACATCATCTGCAAGGCAAAAGCCAAAGAACAGAAGAGGAGGGGAACAAGGGGAAGCGAAAAGATAACTCTCGACATCGTATGAATAATCAAACACGAAGATATGGACTATTACATATGGAGGCAGATCAAGAAAACAGCAAACATGGGGGGGAGGGTGGAGCATTGACTTTTCTCCCTCCCCCGAGCAGCCCACCTGGGGTTTTTCTTCTTCTTCTTCTCTCAGACTTCTTCTCTTTCTTTTCAGCGGAGGCTCTCTCTCTCTTCTTTCCTATCTCCTTTTCTGGATGGATTTCTTTCTTTCTTGCTGTCTCTTCTCTTTTTTTTTTCGGTTCTCTCTCCTTATTTTTTTTTTATCCGTTCAAAGGGAGGGGGTTTTTATAACCATTTTCCTCTTCTCGGCAGGCTTCATCACGGCGCGCCCCATCTGAAGCTTCCCGGCGCGCCTGCCTTCAGCTTCTCGGCGCCCTCTTTTGGGTTTGACAGGTGATTCTCGGCGCCACCTTCACACAGGCCCATTTGGGTCTTTCAAGGGTATCATCACCCAAAAGGGTCTTCCATTGGTAACACAGCTTGTATCGAGATCATTATTACGGTTTTCATCAGTCCGTAGATAGGGGTTTCATCAGTCCGTAGATAGGGGTTTCATCAGTATTGCCATCTGAACGGTGACAAGACCGGGTATCATCTTATCGATATCGTCACTTGAATGGTGACGAGCTCGGACATCAGCTTTATTCTGGGAAGACCTCAGTCGGGTATATAATTTGTGGAGACGATTCCTCTTCTGTTTTGACTTTGCAAAAGCCTTTACAATCTTCATCTGCCGGTACCGGCTTCATCTTTATCTCATATTACATCTGTCATGAAGCCGACATCTGACTTACCCTGACATATCATCCGTGGATTCTTGGACGAAGCAGTAGTGCGGCTCTCATTAAAGTGTGCCAGGAGGTCTCATCAGTCGAGTGACTGCTGCTCTACCAGTGCTGCCGTCTGAGTGACATCGGCACCGGGCATCAGCTTGACCGACAAGGTCTTTAGCCGGGTGAATGGTTGACGAGCTTCATCAATGGTCTTTCACTGTTGGTCCGACCCTCTTTTCAATCATGCTTCGACCTTTGTTCATTTTCAAGGTGTCAACAAATGCCCCCCACCTGCGGGCGGCGTAAGCGCAGAATAAGCGGCACGGGGCTTGCAGGTGTCTTTCGTCATTCGAGGATATCTTCCTCAATTTGTCTTCAATCCGGTTCTCAGACCTGATCATCTCGTTGCAACAATATTCTGCACACGGATATTTTATTTTCATATTTTTCATCTTCATATTTTCTTTATTTTCAACATTTCGGAGCTTCTCGGCACGGGGCCATAGGCTTCTCGGCATGACCCTCTCGGCGCAAGGCTTCTCGGCACGCAAGACCTTCCGGCGCGAAGCTTCTCGGCGTGAGGGGCCTCTCGACGCGGCCGAAGGAGGGCTTCTCGGCCTGGGGGCTCTCGGCGCGCCCTTGGCCGAAGGGGGCTCTCGGCCCAGGTTCTCGGCGCGCCCTTTTGGGTGACGGGGGCTCTCGGCCCAGGGGTTCTCGGCGCACAATTCATCGCGCCGAGACCCTGCTCGCTTGGGCCTCTATTTGAGGCGCCGAAACTCTTGTTTTTTCTCATTCTCAACCTCTTTTTCTCTTTCTTCATCTTCTTTCTCCTTCTTCTGCTTTCTTTCATCGGCGGGGGCTTCTTCTCCTCTCGGCCGTCTCATTTTCTTCACCTGTTAGGACGGAGATTTAATCTCTTTTGATTTCGGGATCACCCCCTCTTGGTTGGTGACTCCCTATTCTCCTTGGGCAGACCCCGAATAAGGGGAGATACTGCCGAAATTTTCGTAGAGTCTCATGTTACAATCTTTATAAGACTGGCTTTTAATTCACACTTCTTCTCCGACTGCAGGCACTGCAATGGCTTCCAGTTCTGATGCTGCATCTTCCGGAGCTATTGGTGCTAGCTCATCGGCCCAGCCCGACATATCACGGGCCAAAGTAAACTGGCTGAACGTGCACAGTCTGGATTTTGGATACGATAGGATTGATTCAGTCGATGAATCGTCTGACTCTAAGACTGACACAGTGTCGACGGCCCGGGTATACTCCACGACGACCGAGACATGCTTTAGGCGGGATGGTAGCTATCGGCCAGACCTCCCGAAGGACCGACATTTGATGCCGTTCATCCGGACTTTCACAGTGGGCGGCATGCGAGACTACCGGATAGCTCGCGTAGTTGAAGCTGCCATCCTTGCTGAGCAGGATAGCCTGAAGGAATCAGTGTATCGCAGCAAGGCCATCTATCTTCCTGGGGAAAAGCGTGACTGGGATGCAGTCCTCGGCATATCGGAGCTGGAATCAGAGAAGAAGATGCTGGCCCGGGCCCCGGAATTCACACCTGCCCAGTGGGATAATGCTAGCGGCCGAGTTCATAGGGAGAAGCCCGGCTATGGCATGTTCTTGGCACCATTAAAGTGGGGATATCACGAAGAGCCCTTCGTGCTGAATTGTTCGGCCGTTCAGTTCAAGTACCATCTGGCCGCTGGTTGGTTCGGGGATACCAAAATCACTGACGCGCACTTATTCCGAGTAGGGGCAGTGGAGTTCACAGAGTTTGTTCTGAAGGAGTATTCCCCTCTGCTGATCAGAGCCGGGGTATATCACAGCATTTTCACTTCTAGATTTCGATATCCCATATCCAGAGGGTTGTGCTGCGGGATGTTCGAAGTGTTCTGCCCTTTATTCAACACTTTTTATACAGCGGAGGGTGAGACATCCCTGGACCTCTGGAGTTTATCACAGCTCTCCGGTCTGCCCATTGATGGCGAGCCGTATGAGGAAGTTTGCTTGGCAGATTCCGAGAAGGATAGCTCTGATGGCGAGGGCAAGTATTCCATCGGCTTCTCATATCGGTATCTGATGAAGGTATACCGCTCCATCTGTCTGGCGTACAACAGAGGGTCCTCCAAAGGCTATCATCCTCGAGAGAAAGACAGCAAACTGAGGGTCCGGATAGGGTAGTGGCTCCAGTATTTCTTTGACGGTCCCCTGAAGTATGCAGACTTTCCTTCCCTGGGACCAGTTGCCAGCAAACAGATAAGGGCCCCTCGCTATAAGTCGGCGCTGCCATCCTCATTGCGTCATGCGGGCAAAGGTGGTCCCAATCCGGCAGGAGTAGATCCCATCACACATTGTGCGGCCTATTTCACCTTCTGGTTGTGTACTTTCGCCCTCCCACAAGGGGACGAGACAGTCATTCGGCCAGAGGCCATATATCCAGCTTGCCAGATGGCATGGGGGATGAAGCTGTCGCTTTGCCCAGTGGCCCTGTGTTTGATATATAAATCTTTGGGGGACCTGCACAAGCATCGGACTCCCCGTTCTTTGAGGACCGTGGGTCCTTTTCACTTCTTCAACGCCTGGGTTTGCAGTATATTCCCTGAGTTGGCTCCGAGAACCTTGCAGGCAGATACGGTGTTGCCTAGAATGGTCGAATTCGCCAGTGCTGAGTCTGGTCCCTTTTATGATCAGTTGTTTAAAATAAGGGGCCGACTGATAAGGGTACCAGTGGACACCCCTGGCAGCATTCATTTCTGGAGCTTGGCGGCAGGTTCAGCTCCTTTGATTGATCCTCAGAGAGAGTGCAAGCTGGAAGAGATAGAGACTTATGCTCATCCTGTCACAGGGGCTGAAGTTGCTCGGCCTATCCTGGAGCCGGAGCTAGTCAGATGGGCCATGGCTATTCGGCCCAGTGTTTTAGTTTTCAGGAAGGGTGGCCTTCTTCTTTTGGAGCCATACTATCCGTTCCGATTTGGGCGGAACTTCGGCTACGACCAACACATCCCCACCTCAGCTGCTCAGTTTCCTTTGGATAGCCGGGCCAAGCACGGGTCCATCATTGTTGGCGAGGGCCGGTTGTGGTGGGATTTCTATCATCGCCAGGACGATGTAGTTTTCAGGGTGGCCACTGTTTCTAACCGTGTTCCCCGGGTAACATCAGAATATATCAAATGGTGGAACATCCGGACCGGTTTTTACAGGGACGATAGGGGTGCCTTCTGGGATGTGGCAGAGCGCTCCTTCCTGAAACAGCAACCTGGGCCGGTGTTTGATATTCCTGAGGCCCACTTGAAAAAACTTTACTCACAGCACCCGAGGGAGGCGGAGAATTATCTGACTCAACGTCGGGCATTGAAGGAAAAGAGTTCTGAGCCGCTTGTCCCTGTCTTTGCTGCTATCAATGAAGACACTTTCATGAAGACCTTGAAGCTCGCTTGGAGGAGCAACAGTACCCATTCCCTGTTGAAGAGCCGCTCCCGACAGTAGCTCCTTGGAAGGGTCCAATTGATAAATTTCATCCATATAGGACGTTTGTACGCCGAGAAGACAGAACTCAGACGTACTATAGGCAAACGTCCTGGCTGTTCATTCTGCTGAATTTGCATGGATTATCTGCAGAAAGCCCGATAGCTGGCATATTGAACAAGCCACTGTTTATATCATTTCATTATGTCGATGGTTGGGGCATGGACCATCTTGACTTATTTCGATGCCTTGACTTTCACGGCCATAATGATCTGGCAGCTTTAGTAGAGAAGTGCCAGATATTTGGTGATGTGTGCTGGCTCATCAAGGAGGCTGCTTCCCGCTCCAAGGAGGTAGCTTATCTGTACTGGCCACTTTCTGTATTCTACGACGGCCCGACAGGTAAGATTTCTTCTTTTCTGATTGCAGTGTTTTCTGCTTAGCATCTGAATTTCACACCCACTGATCCCATCACTCTTCTGCCATTGTCAACAGACCGGCCCGATATAAAGCGGCAGGGGCTCTATAGAAAGATTATTGCACAGGCCGAGAAGCCTACTTATTTTGAAGTCCCGACTGCAGCACCGACCACTACTCCCCTGCCCCCTGGCAAGAAGAGGAAGGCTTCCGCAGTCAAGGCTGCAGTTGGGAAGGCCAGGAAGGCCAAAAAGGCCCATGTTCAGCAGTCGACTTCGGTGGCGATGGACACTGGGACCCCTCTCCCCAACATTCCCTCATTCGATGAGTTTGAGTTGCAAAGGGAGGCTGCTCAGACACCGGTTCAGGGTAACATCATTAGCTTGCATTTGCATTCTTCATCATCTTTTGTAGATTTTCAAAGAAGTCTTCGACTCTGACCCCTTCCCTTTTTGCGCAGCTCAAGAGCCAATTGTGGCACCCTCCGAAGCAGAGACCAGGCTGCCTTCCCCCACGCCGGCTAGTGAGGCGGGGGGTAAGTGTGCTTTCTCATCTGTTTCACACTTCTATTGCTTTTTCTACTATAACCCTCAGAGGTCCCTTTTCTATTGAAGTGGCAGCCGAGGAGCAGACTGAGGTTGAAAGGATGACAGAAGAGCCGATTCAACCTCCGGAGGGTCACAAGACTCAGTCGAAGCGGGGTACTGTTCCGGCCAGGCGCATAATTACCCGGTCCACATCCCGACATGCTTTAGAGGCGTCCCCACAGCATGTAGCCAGGGTAGAAATATCATCGGGTAGCTCTACAACCGTCTCTGATGAGGAGGAAGTGGATTTCAGCGGCAGTGAGGGGGATGCTCCTGAATCAGAAGCCCCGCTTGTACTTGCAAAAGGTGCTCTGTCTTTTCAGCCTGCTAAGCTGCTGGTGCCATCTTTCGAGGAGGAGTTGCAAGAGGAGTTTGCCGGGCTCGACACCGAGATCGACATATCTTCACTCTTTGTCACTTCAACTTCGGAGTTTCCTCCTCTTTCGCCCCACTTCGAGGATGCGAACCCTGCTTCAAAGGTGGGTCCCCTTTCAGGCTTGCTGCTTCATCTGCATCTTCATTTAGTGCTAAAGGTTGTTTTGCTTTGGTCTCAGGGCCCTATCACTGCCAGCTCAGACACAACTGCAACTTTTATGGAGGTTCCTTCTGCAAACTGGGCTATTGTCCCTTTTCTACCTTTATCCTGCATGGGGGCTCCTGAGGTCATTCGCCCTGTTCCAATGCGAATACAGTCTTCAACAGATTTAGCATCGTTGGACCTGGGGGCCTCAGGAGACAGATGCACTCCTATCAGGGCTTCAGATTTCAGAGCCGAAGCTGATCTAGCCAGAAGTTCTGCTTTCATACCGGCCGCAGTGATGACCATCGCTCCTGAGTCAACAATTCCCACAACATCAATCATGGAGGGTGAACCTTTGCCTCTTCAGACTGTGGCCTCCGCGGCCTCGACATTGAAGGAATTGGCCACCGAAGCGGAGATGGAAGAAGGAGAGGTAGCTGCTGCGGAACTGGGAGTATTGCCTGTAACCGCCCCGGACTCTATCTCCATACTTTCAGAATCTGAGGAGGAGGTGCCTGAAGTTGCATCCGGGAGTATTCAGACGGCCGCTTCCGAGGAGATGGAAGTGGAAGATCTCTTGGCCACGCCAGAGGTTGCAGGGAGAGCTCAGTTGGTACCTTCGGTAGACCTCCCATCTTCTTCTTCGCAGTCGGATATCACCCTATGGGCGGACATTGATAGTGAAGTAACCTTTGAAGTAGCTCCTCTTCCTTTGCCTGGCTTTACTTCACCCGAGAGTTTTGTCTGGCAACATCTGGGCATGCTGCGCCAGCTAGTGGAGTCCCAGCCCGGACTAACCTATCCACAGTTGAAGGAGATAGCCGAGCGCTTCACCGCCGGCTTGCAGGCGATGGGATGTCCCACATAAATATTGGCCCAGCGGGTTCTTTTATTGTTAAAATTTGTTCATCGCCGGGATTTCTTGACACATATCATGTCTGACAAACTGGCGGCTTTGAAGTTGCAAAGAATGGAATGCAAATCCGAGCTGGCGAAGATGAACTCTATTCTTCAGGAGCGACAGTGCCAAATGCAGTCTTTGGCGGAGCGGGAGTAGTTTGTGCGCGACCGGATAACTATCCTGGAAGCTGAACTGTCCGATCTCCGAGCTGAGCTGCCGCAGCTAACAACTTCTCGACCGCAGCTCGAGGAAGAAGCAGCTCTATTAGAGGGGCAGGTGGCGTCCTTTCAAGATGAGTCCGTTCGACTGCAGGAGGAGGAGGCTCATCTTCATGAACTGGGAGCCGCCCCTTATGTGGGTCTTCTGGCTTTCGAGGATATCTTCAGGCAGCCATGAACCATCTTCTTTTTCTTTTGTACTCTTTTGCGATACAACGTCCCCTCGGGGCCCTTTATGTACTCACTTATTAATGAAAAGAAGTCTTTGGCTTCACGCGTATCCATTTTCTTCTGCATGTGATTTTATCACTTTGAGAAGTGGGGTAGCGGTTTTAGCAATCCCTCATGTGAATGGCCCGTACTTGGCAGGAGAGCGTCCACCCCCTCAGAGAAAGGATGGGGAACTCGCTCCACCGCGTGACGGCATCCGGGGAGGTGCTTAAACCGGATTCTGTTGGTAGCAGCAAACGTCCCTCTTGGCAATATGTGCTGCGAGGGAGACAATTTACAGAAATGTGAAAGAAGAGGTTTCATCGGAATAGACGAAAGGTCTAGACTAGGTAGAGGTTATAGCAGGTGGGACATTGAAAGAGGGTATGGGGTTTTCATCAGAACGGACATAAAGTACGAACTGGACAGATTGTATCATTGGCCGGGCGATGTACCGATCAGCCAACGGTTGACTTCATCATCGATATTGAGCTTATATCGATGCAAGGGGGATTTCATATGTTTTATCAGAATAGACGTAAGGTCTAAACTGGATAGGGTTTCATCATTGATCGGGCAAGGTGCCGGTCGACCAATAACTGGTTTCATCATCGATGTTGGGTTTACATCGACACAAAGAAGAGTTTCATGAGTTTCATCAGCATAGACGAAAGGTCTTAACTGGCAGGGTTTCATCATTGATCGGGCGAGGTGCCGATCGATCAACAGTGGGTTTCATCATCGATATTGGGTTTATATCGATGCAAAGGGGGTTTATAAGTTTCATCAGAATAGACGAAAGGTCTAAACTGGCAGGGTTTCATCATTGATCGGGCGAGGTGCCGATTGATCAACAGTGGGTTTCATCATCGATATTGGGTTTATATCGATGCAAAGGGGGTTTATAAGTTTCATCAGAATAGACGAAAGGTCTAAACTGGCAGGGTTTCATCATTGATCGGGCGAGGTGCCGATCGATCAACAGTGGGTTTCATCATCGATATTGGGTTTATATCGATGCAAAGGGGGTTTATAAGTTTCATCAGAATAGACGAAAGGTCTAAACTGGCAGGGTTTCATCATTGATCGGGCGAGGTGCCAATCGATCAACAGTGGGACGTAGGTAGAGGCGTAGGAATCGTCAGGATAGACGTAAGGTCCATTCCAGTAGGTTTTATCACGGGTGGGACATTTGAAAGAGGGTGTGTAGATTTCATCAGGACGGACGTAAGGTCTTTCCTGGGGAGGTTTTATCGTCGGTGGGGCATGGAGCCAGATGACCCACAGAAGGTTTTATCAGCGAAGGGGAAGTAAGGGCAGCGTGCCTGTTGGCACGGAACTTTGAATTACCACATTACTGACCCAAATGCCCTTTCGGGTTTTCACCGGAGCCAGCCCCCTCTTGCTTTTGCCCACGCGCCCTATCGGGTTTTCACGTGGCGGGGTACCAGATTTTGCCTGCAGTGCCCTTTCGGGTTTTCACCACAGCTGGGTTTTAGCCATTTTTGCCCTCGCTTAGAATGTCCGAACAAGTCTGGCGGGGTATCTCTATTTTTAACCCCATTTTTTATATATACATATATATATATATATCTCTTGAATTGGGACTTCAGCACAGGTCAGGCGATGTGCTGCTTCATTGGCGGCTGCTCTTATCATCGGTATTGGGTATATACCGACGCAAGGATTTCATAGGTTTCATCAGGATAGACGTAAGGTCTAAACTGGATGGGTTTCATCATTGATCGGGCAGTGTACCAATCGATCAACAGTAGGTTTCATCATCGGTATTGGGTTTATACCAATGCAAGGATTTCATAGGTTTCATCAGGATAGACGAAAGGTCTGGCCTGGACGGGTTTCATCGTTGATTAGGCAGTGTGCCAATCGATCAACAGCAGGTTTCATCATCGGTATTGGATTTATACCAATGCAAAGATGTCATAAGTTTCATCAGGATAGACGTAGGGTCTAAACTGGATGGGTTTCATCGTTGATTAGGCAGTGTGTCAATCGATCAACAGCAGGTTTCATCATCGGTATTAGGTTATACCAATGCAAGGGTTTCATGGGTTTTATCGGCATAGACGTAAGGTCTAAACCGGACAGGTTTCATTATTGATCGGGCGAGTGTGCCGATCGACCAGCAGCAGGTTTCATCATCGGTATTGGGTTTATACCAATGCAAAAATGTCATAAGTTTCATCAGGATAGACGTAGGGTCTAAACTGGATGGGTTTCATCGTTGATTAGGCAGTGTGCCAATCGATCAACAGCAGGTTTCATCATCAGTATTGGGTTTATACCAATGCAAGGATATCATGGATTTCATCAGGATAGACGTAAAGTCTAAACTGGAGAGGGTTTTATCATTGATCGGGCGAGGTGCCGATCGACCAATGGTGGCTTTCATCGCGGTGGAACCTGGGAAAAGGTATGAGGGCTTTTATCAGATAGACGTAGGGCCTATACTGAGTGGGTCTAATCGTCGATCGGGCAAGGCGCCGGTCGATTGACGAGGAGTTTTATGGCGGGAGGTGAGGCTTTTCTTTGGGATTACCACATTACTGACCCAAGTGCCCTTTCGGGTTTTCACCGGAGCCAGCCCCCTCTTGCTTTTGCCCACGCGCCCTTTCGGGTTTTCACGTGGCGGGGTACCCGATTTTGCCTGCAGTACCCTTTTGGGTTTTCACCACAGCTGGGTTTTGGCCATTTTTGCCCTTGTTCAGAATGTCTGAACAAGACTGGCGGGGTATCACTATTTTTAACCCCATTTTTTTCTTTTCTTTTATTTGGTATGCGAGCTCAGAGAGAGAGCAGCTTGGGCAGGGCGAGATGCCACTGGACCAAGGAGAGGGTAGCTCGATCAGGGCGGAGTGCCATTGACCAAGATGAAGTGGCCTGATTAGGGCGGAGTGCCGCTAACCGAGGAATGGGTAGCTCGGCTAGGGCGGAGTGCCGCTAAACCAAGAAATGAGGTAGCTCGGCTAGGGCGGAGTGCCGCTAAGCCAGGAAATGGGGTAGCTCGGCTAGGGCGGAGTGCCGCTAAGCCAGGAAATGGGGTAGCTCGGTTAGGGCGGAGTGCCGCTAGACCAAGAAAGAGGTAGCTTGGTTAGGGCCACTATACTAAGAAAGAAGGGTAGCTCGGTTATGGCAGAGTGTCGCTAGACCAAGAAAGAGGTAGCTTGGTTAGGGCGGAGTGCCACTAGACCGAGAAAGAAGGGTAGCTCGGTTAGGGCGGAGTGCCGCTAGACCAAGAAAGAGGTAGCTTGGTTAGGGCGGAGTGCCACTAGACCAAGGAAGAGGTAGCTTGGTTAGGGCGGAGTGCCGCTAAACCAGGAAATGGGGTAGCTCGGTTAGGGCGGAGTGCCGCTAGACCAAGAAGGAAGGGTAGCTTTTGGCCCGATTACTCGGAGAATGTTGGTTGTGCAGCATGATACAGCTTTAGGTGCCTACCGTTGAGTGGCGAGAATTGGATCTCCCCTCGATGGTTGACAACCATATAGGCCCCACCTTCGTAGACCCTTTGTATCACATAGGGACCTTCCCAATTAGCATTTAGCTTTCCTTTTGGGTTGGACGCCATGACTTCTCTTTTCTTGACCATAACGAGGTCACCTTTCTTGAACTCTCGTCCTTTTACGAGTTTGTTGAATGCAGTGGCCATGCGGGCCTGATACATTTGGATATTCTTCTGAGCTTGGAGGTGCCTCCCCTCCAATTCAGCCAGTTCTTCTAATCTTCTTTCTGTATTAGTCTGTTCGCCAGGGGCTAGGTCATATTGGACCGCCACTCTGAGTGACGGGACTTCCAGCTCCAGCGGGACCACTGCCTCTGAGCCGTACACCAATGAGTATGGTGAGCACCCTGTAGGTGTTTTGAAGACGGTGCGATATGCCCATAAAGCTTCATACATTTTCTCTTCCCAATCCTTCTTGTTGGAACTGACGACTTTGGCCAGCAATGTACACAAGGTCTTATTAAAAGCTTCTGCCAACCCGTTTGCCTGTGGATTGTAGGGAGTGGAGGTTCTCCATTCAATCTTATACTTCTCGGCAAGCCGATAGATTTTCTGATTTCTGAAATGACTTCCATTATCAGATATTATTCGGTTGGGGATCCCGAACCGGAAGATAATGTTTTGCTTGATGAATCTGGAGACCAGCTCACCAGTCACTTCTCTTAATGCTATAGCTTCCGCCCATCGGGAGAAGTAATCTGTTATGGCCAGTATGTACTTATGTCCGGCCGAGGAAGTTGGCAATGGCCCGACTACATCAGTTCCCCATTGTGCAAACGGCCAGCTAGGGATTGTAGGGTGCAGAGCTGTGGGTGGCCTTCTAGGCACAGTAGCATGCTCTTGACACTTCTGGCATGATTTTGCAAATTTACAGCAGTCTTCGAACATGGTGGGCCAGTAGTAGCCCAGCTTCTTAATCTCTATCTTCATCTTGGGACCGGCCTGGTGGGCACCTGCTGTCCCAGCATGTGTTTCTTTCATCGCTTGCCAAGCTTTCTCAGTGGACAGGTAGCGGAGCAGAATCTTCTTGCGTGCATCTGCCATTATTCGGAATAGAGTCCCATTTCTGAGTTCATAAGAATCCTTAATCCTCAAAAGCTTCATCTTTTCTTCTCTCTTTTGCGGCAGCTGTTGATGCAGAAACCACTGTAGCAAGTGCTGTCTCCAATCAGATGCCTGTAATGTGCTGATAGTAGCAACTTCTTCTTCTTCGGGGCACCCTTCTAGCATGCTGGGGACCTGCCGCCAGTTTATAACAACAATGTTCAGTGTTTCATTTGGTGGGACTGCTATTGAGCTGGCTAGCTTTGCCAGTGCATCAGCTTGGGCATTATGTCCAGGGCCCACATGCTTGAGTTCGATATGATAGAATTTCGCCATAAGGCTCACAGCTTTTTGGTGATAGGGATTCAGCTCTGGCTTTCGCACCTCGAACTCCCCTTGAATTTGTTTTATTATCAACATTGAATCCCCGAATACTTGCAACATTCGGATACCCATGTTGAGGCTGACATGTAGTCCGATTATCAGAGCTTCATACTCGGCCTCATTGTTGGTGCATGGCTTGTTTATAGAACAGGAAGTATGTACCACCTCCCCTTCTGGTGATTTCAGCACAATACCGGCTCCGGCCCGTATTCTGGTTTTTCCATCGGAATCTGTCTCCGTTCTGGATGCTCCATCAAAGAATAGATGCCATATAGCTGACTGAGCCTGGCAGGCTTCGAGTGTTTCATCATCGGGTAACTCAGTCCCCAGCATATCATTCTCAGGCACGGGATGCTCTGCAAAGAAATCAGCCACGGCCTGTCCTTTCATCGCCCTTCGGGGTATATAGGTAATATCGAATTCCATCAGAATCACTGCCCATTTGCCCAACCGGCCTTTGAGTACTGGCTGAGTCAATATGTATTTGAGTGGATCTGCTACAGATATCAATCTGACTTCATGTGACAACATATAGTGTCGGAGTTTCTTAACAGCAAAGACTAGTGCCAAGCATGTCTTTTCTATATAGCTGTAACTTTCTTCAGTCCTGATCAGCCTCCTACTTAGGTAGTACAAGGCTTGCTCTCTACCTTCTTCATCGATCTGCGCCAGCATTGCCCCCAGGGAACAGTGTGTGGCTGTAATATATAGTATCAAGGGTCTGCCTTTAATAGGCGCCCCCAGTACTGGAGGGGTCTTGAGATATTCTTTTAGCTTCTCAAAGGCCTCCTGACACCCATCGTCCCAGAGGAACGGTACATCTTTCATCATGAGCTTATGAAAGGGGTGACATCTTCCCGACAGATTTGATATGAATCGTCGGACGTAGGCCAGACGCCCCTGCAGAGATCTCATCTCGTGCAGATTCCTTGGTGGAGGGAGCTCCTGGATAGCCTTGATTTTGGCGGGGTCAATTTCAATACCCCTGTGCCGGACGATAAATCCGAGGAATTTTCCACTGGACACGCCGAAGGCGTATTTCATGGGATTCATCTTGAGTTCATAATTGCGCAGCCTCTAGAATACTATCCTCAGGTCTTGCAGATGGTCTTCTTTTCTGCTGGTTTTCACTACCAGATCATCAATGTAGCACTCTACTTTCTTGAAGAGCAAATCATCAAAGATCTTTGTCATGGCTCTTTGGTAGGTAGCGCCGGCATTCTTAAGGCCGAACGGCATCCTTTTGTAATGGAATATCCCTTTTGGAGTGCGGAATGCAGTGTGCACCCTGTCTTCTTCAGCAATCCATATCTGGTTGTATCCGGATGACCCATCCATAAATGACAATGCTTCATGACCAGTAGTTGCATCAATCATGACTTCAGTGATCGGCACTGGGAAATCATCTTTCGGGCAAGCCTTATTAAGGTCCCGGAAGTCGACACATATTCTGATCTGCCCATTCTTCTTCTTCACGGGCACTATATTGGCTAGCCATGTGGTATACTGGTTTTCTTCGACAAACCCCACATCAATCAGCTTATCAACCTCTTTGTTAATCTGATTTATCAGTTCAGGACGCATTCTCCTGGAAGGCTGCTTTACAGGGTTAGCCTCTGGGTTTATTGCCAATCGGTGCTGTGCCACATCAGAGCTCAGTCCCGGCATTTCATCATATGTCCATGCAAAACAGTCTCGGAATTCTTTCAAGAACTGTATATATTGCTCCCTGACATCTGGCTCCAGCAGTGCGCTGAGGAATGTCGGCCTTGGTTCATCCGTGGACCCCAAATTTATTTCTATCAGCTCATCGACGGTGGCTTGGCCTCCGTCTTCGACTTCGGGCGGGGCTTCTTGCAAATCAATAAAGCCTCCCGGGATGTAATCTTCTTCAGTTTCATGCTCCTCTGTTTCATCATATTGGTCATCAGCGGATGCTGGTGCATCATATAGGGCCAATATTATTGGATTATGTTCAGTCTGTCCCGAGGACGAGGCTAGTTCACCAGGAAATTCAGAAGTAGACTCTTCCATTTTTAGAGGCTCTTCTGATGTGGGCTCCCTTGACAGGTCATCATTCTGCAGAGCCCGGAATTCTTCTAGAATGCGTTCAAACTCTAGACATTCTCTCAGCTCTTTGGCTACTTGGTCTTCATCCGGGGTTCCCGTGTCAAATTGTGCTTCGGCCTGGAACAGATCCTCTTTGCAAGAAGGATTCTCCCAGCACCAACCCGTCTTAGTCTCATCAGACATCCTTGCCTCCGGCTGGTTGTCCTGGGCTTCATTGTCTGTTATGGATTGATACATAATTTCTTCATCTTCAAAGGGGTATTTGTCATATCCTACTTCAGGAGGATCTTCATTCTGGTAGAAGGCAGAGATGACATCCACCTCGGCTTCATGGTATTCTTGCAGGGTATAACCCAGTCCCGGGTGTTGTGTGATCTTCCTCAGTTCCTTGTTATCTCGAGGCGGATCCCATAGCTCCTTGAATGCTTTCTTCTGGGCAGCAAGCTGTAGTGATGGCATCTGCATCTTAGAGAACATCTGCGAAACCCGTTGGGTAGTATAGTCCAAACCTGTGATTGGCACCATCCGGTTTGTAGCTTCTTCAGGGACCATGCAATCTTGATCATCTTCTTCGACTGGCTCCCCGGTGTAGAATACGATAGGGGGCTCGCAGAAGCGAGAGATCTCCATAGTCTTCAATGGCAGCACTGTCTGGTATTCTAGGCTGGCGACGGGCTTGATTAAACCCTGCGGAACCTCCACCTGTGTGTACTTTTCTCTCATTTCTTCATCAATATCATCTGGGCGGATGCTAGGAGGAGTTATCCGAACAAAGTCTCCAGCATAGGAAATGTGGGATACCTCATGCTTTTTAATGTAGCCCTTGGGTGGCGGTGGAGACCAACTTTTTGTCTTTGTCACCGGCTTCTTCTGGCTGACCACAGCCTCTCTTTCTTCATCCTTCTGTGACACCTCGGTGTAATAGGATGCATCGAGCATATGACACTCGAATACTTCAAAGGGATGTAGATCAGCAAACACCCTTTCTTCTTTCCCTTCATGGCAATATTTGATGCACTGGTGTAGCGTGGACGGCACTATCTGATATTCATGCAGCCATGGCCTTCCCAGCAGGGCTTTGTACGTGGTATTGGAGTCGATTACATAGAATCGTACCACGGTAGTGAGGTCCCCCAAGGTGAGGTTGAAATCAGCCACCCCATGGGGGGTCTCACATTTCTGATTGAATCCCGCAATCTTCATATCTCTGACCTTGGTGAGCTGCAGATCAAAGTAATATTTCTGGTAAATGCGGTACGGGAGAATATTCACAGCGGCCCCGGGATCTATCAATATCCTGCTCAATGGCTGACAGTTCAGGGAACCCCTCATATACAACGGTCTGTTATGACCGGAATTCGGGATCAACATATCATCTTCTGTGAACGTGATCGAGGTCCCAGAATTCACTTCTGTCAAGAGTGCTTCATATTGTGCCGGCGACTGCAAGGCATCAATGATGGCTTGGCGGGCTTCTTCACTCAGAGAGAGGATCTCCCAGATGGAAAACCTGGTAGGGAGCTTCTTTAGCATTTTCATGATCCGGCTACCCACCCGGACATTGGATAGCCTCATCTCGTCCACCCAACGGGGTCTTGGAGGTTCATGTGGTGCCTGTGGCCTTTGATGCCTGGCGCCAGTTTCATCCTCTAGGTCGATTCCCTGGGATGCTCCTTCTGTAGCAACGGCCCTTGGCTTTGCTAAAGGGTTACTTCTTTCATTTTCTTCATGCTGCTTCTGCTTTCTATCTGTCGACTGCTGGCACTTGTTGTTTGTAGCTGGCATAACCTGCACTGACTGTTCGTTCTCCAAACTGGATAGAAATTCCAGGAATGAAGGGGCTTCATCTGCTTTTCTTCCCTCTTGGTATAAGCTGGCAGGCGGAGGAACCTGGATGCCTCGCATCTCTGGTTCCGGGATTCTATAGGGCTGCTCCCCTCTGAACATGATGTTATGGTTAGCTGGTGGTGGGCGTCCCCATCTTCTCCCAGAACGTGTTGCATGGGCTGAGGTAGAGGCCTCAGCATGGTTGGCTTCTAGTGGGGCATTTGATGCTTCATCCTCACCATTCTCCCCGGGCAAGGAAAAGAGTACCGACAGTGTATTGCACTGTACTGTCGTCATAACTTTCTTCTCCTTTTTGGACTTGGGTCGTCTCTTCTTCTTCTGGGAATTTGGCTTTGCTGGCTCCTGCCCCCAGAAGGGCTCAGTCTCATCTTTTCTTTGTTCTGCCTCTGGCTGCTCTTCAATTTTCAATTCCTCGAGCTGTTCCCAGAGTATACAGTCTTTCACCAACAGGTGCTTGGGCTCTTTTTGCTCATATTTGTCGAGCTCATTGATATACTGTTGTAGACGCCTGGCTGCAGGACTTACTTCTTTATGTGCAGGGAGGGGAGTTTGTCTCCTCCGGTTGTGAGTAGGGATCCGGATGACTGGTCCGGTCTCAGCTGTACGCCATACTGGCTTTATTGGAGGCGGCTCGGGCCTTGGGGTGACACCCCGGATAACTGCTCTGCTGGTATTGGCTGCGGGATTCTTCTTTTTGCTCTTTATGGGTATCATCTGCCATCCCTCCTGATCTTTCTGTGGGGTGAGGAAGCAAGCTTCATAGGTATGCCTGGTGCATTCTTCAGCGGCTTCCTTGGGCAGCTGTTGGTAGACTGAGATCATATTGGCAGCCATTCTCCAAGGTGGAGGCTCATGTGGACGAGGCGGCTTCACCTGGTAATCTCCCAGCTGCAGCTCACCCTTCTTGACCATTCCTTCCATGATATCTTTGAAGACATAACAGTCCTCAATCGCGTGCCCCAGCGCACGGTGAAATAGACAGAACAGCGGATCATCTTTCTTTTCCACATCTTCGGGTCTCTTCGGTTCAGGCAATGTTACCTTATTGAACTTATAGGCCCAGTTAAATAGTGCTGCCGTCTTATCCTTGGGAAAAGAGTAAGCCTTTTTCATCTTGTCCCTCAGAGAGACCTTGTCTTTTCTTTCTGCTGTGTCTGCCATCGGGAGAGCTTCATCTGCCCCTTTCTTCCCTTTTTGTTGTTCAAAGGTCCTGAAATCGACGGTGTTGGCCTCAGAATGTGACGGCCGTCGATCATTGGATTTTCCCTTCAACATAGTGGGAGCATTGGCGGTCGGACGCTTGGACAAGAACGTCTCGACCTCGGCCACTATATTGTTCAGTCGGTCAAATGTTCTGACATCTGCACCGATCATCTTTTCTAGCACCTCTCTCCTGAGGCTTTGTTTACATATCTGCACTGCATCTTCTTGATGAGGAGGTCTTCTGCATCTCATAGCCAAGTTCCTCCACCTTTTGATGTAATCTAGTACTGTCTCATCCTGTTTCTGCTTGGTTGCATATAGTTCTGCTATAGTGATCTCTCTTTCTGTGACATGAAATCTGTCACGGAACTTTCTCTGCATATTAGGCCAGTCAATCACCGACCCAGCTGGCAGGCTTGAATACCATTCAAAGGCTAACCCAGTGAGGGATGAGCCAAAGAATTTGAGCAGATAAGCTTCGTCGGCTGCCAAATCACCCATAATTGTGGTGTAGTAAGCTATGTGCTCCCTGGGGGAGCCCTGGCCGTTGAATTTCTCAAATTTCGGCGGCTTACTGACGCCTGGGGGTAGTCTTTTAGCAGCATACTGGGGAGGATACGGTACTTTGTACACGTCATAGGTACTTACACCATCACCGGTCTTCTCAGAAAGCTTCATCTCCACAATTCTTTCTATCATCAGTTTGTGGGCTATAGCTGGATCTACCTCTTCTGGGAAGAAATGAGCTTGTTGCTGGCTGTGAGGAGTAGTCATCATAGTTGCGCGCAAGATGGGCGCGGCAGGCTGCGTCTGAGATATAGAGGGCTGAGCCACTGTCTGCTGTGGAGTAGGTTGGCTCGGTGCTTTGCCCTTATCAGCCAGGAGAGGATTAGCAGGGGCAGCCGTTTCTGTAGAGCTGGAAGTTTGCCCCACAGGCTCGGCTTGTTTGGAGACCGGCGTAGCTTCATGTCTCTCATTGAGCTGTCTTCTGAGAGCACTGATCTCCAGCTGATATCTTCTAAACATCATCTGGATCATGGGATCAAGGGTTGATGGGATCTGTATATCTTCTGAAGTCCCTTCAGCATCATCAATGAAGGGATTATCCCCTTCTTCCGCTGTCACCACGTTGACTGTCATAGTGGTAACTCTGCGGGCTGCATCATCAGCTTTCATCTTATCCTTGGCTGCCTGGCTTCTTCTTGTGACGGGACCAGGTCTGGTTGCCAGCCTGAGCAACTCATCCGGCTGAGTTGGTAACATGCCTTGCCCCCTGGCAATTCCAGCCATGTTACAGGCGAAGATTTGCATTCTTCCTTTCTGCCTGTAAACTTTTCTTTTTGCCTGGTCGGGGTATTCGAGTCGGTCAAAGACCGATACTCTTTCTTTGACTTCCTCCCTGTAGAGGTCTTCTTCATCATATCCGGCCCTGAAGCCTTCTTCATAATCATTTGAATCGGAGGAGGAGACTCCGATTATCATTTCTTGCAGAGTTTCTTCTTCTTCTTCATCCATGGTGCCCAAAGCACGGGACAATCTTTGTTGACCTAGGGCAGAGTTCCCTAGGTAATGGAAGTAGTCTTGGACCACTTGCTTCATCTCCTCTGGGCTATGCCTTTGTGGCTCAGGTTGGAGTATCGATCTGTCCTGGCTCTTTTGCTGGTAAGCCAGTCTTGCCACCTGAGCATTCAAATGCTTGGTTTTGGAGTATCTGAAGATATCAGCCTGTCTGGCACATGCTCTTGGTCTTCTTGCAGCAATCACAGTGACTGGTTCACTCCTTCTCACATTGCCAATTTGGCAGCAGTTGGCAGCAGCATCATGGTTCTTTCTTTGCCATCTTCTGCCCCCGGCCCTAGAACGGACAGCAGTAGCATTTCTTTCGTCTTTTCTCTCTTCCCTTCTGCCCTCTGCTCTGAGGCGGGAAATAGTGACATCAGTAAGATTCTCTCTGTCTCGAGCTGGGACCCAGCTCTGTATCTTCTTCAGCCGCCAGACCTATTTGTATCTTGCTGGCTTGGGTGCCAGCGTCTTCCTTTCATCAGCTTCCCAGTTGTCCCTCCTGGTGGCCAGAACTTGGAACTTGTTGTTGGTTGGGATGGTCGGGATAATCCTGTCCGGACGGACTTCCCTGGGGCGGCCGTCAAGGTTCGTCCTAATATCACCCATCATCATCGTCTTCTCGGAATTGGAAAGACGACGGTTAGCAGCGGCACACCGGCTTCTCCGGTTGGTTCTTTTCCCCTTCTGGGCAGCAGCGGGGACCATGTCCTTCCTTTGGACATGATGGACATAGCAGGAGACAACGGTGGAAGCTATCTTCTTCAGTAAGCTAGCTTTCTCATCAGTGGTCTTCATCGGGGCACTCGCAGCAGTGCCTTGATCATCGTTGTCGACCTGCAGAAGGTCGGTGAAGACGAGGCCCAGGCAGTTGGGCAGCCCAACGGCAGGCGGCATTGATCCGAATGTAAGAGGTACCGCCAGGTAGCCCTCTCGCACATGCATGTCAATCGGTTGCTGGTCGAAGCAGACAGACATGATTCCAGCCGTCATTGTAGATTCCTGGAAATGAGGAAAGTGGACGGAATCAGAAGTTTGAGGGGGGCCCGCTGGGCCTCCTACTTTAGCGTAAAGATGAAGGGAGACTCGGTCCCACCGGGCGTGCCAGACTTGTGGGAACGCGGATTTTTATTATCCTATATTTTTTTTTATTGATTGATTTATTATTTATTGATTTATTGGCGTGCCAGTCACCGGAGTGACGATTTTATTGTGCGCTCGATCTGACTTGGTCAATCGATTGTGAGTGATCGTGTCTGGACCAGAAGTCTGTCATACCATAAAGGCTATGACGTTAATTACGCCCTTCCAAGGAAGGACAACCCTTGATTAAACGCTAAAGATAGGAGGATGACAGCGGTAAAGCCGCATGCTTAAAAGAGACGGAAGTCGTTCACTTGCAAGACGTTAAATGGATTAGACGAAGCAGGGGTTGGTTATTTTCGGGATAAAACTGATGGCATATTCCCACCATCTTGGACCATGCCAAGTGGGGAATAGGAAACCACCCATGCAGTGGCAGGGTGGGATCCGTAAAAGATCGGGCATAATTGACCCAGAATCCGAGTAAGTACTGGCGTAACATGACGCGCTCCGTGCAGACGCGATGTTGCATCTATATCCCCCTTCAAAGGGCCATCGGAGAGCATGCAAGGACATAACTCCACAGGCTGGTGGGGTTGAGATAGAAAGTATCACATTTACTTGGCAAGGTATGTGTGAATTTCGGCAGCATGTCCCCTCAACTTGGATTATGCCAAGAGAAGATAGGTCATCATCCACAGAATGCCGGGATGACAACCGAACGAGGATGGGCACCGGGCCCCGGGACATCGCTTGCCTTTATACCATCGATTAATATCCCCTCGAAACCCCTCAGAACTCATGCAATGACATGGCCCTTTGGGTTCATGAGGGTGAAATCCGGATCGAGAATGAAGACTGTAGGGGAGGTCTTCCCCAATAATGTGTCTTCTCAAGGCATCAATGACAGTCTCTGAACATCCCCGGGACATATGTGTGAAGAGATCAGAAGGCTGATGAACGGTATTGCAGAGATGGGCCTCTGACTAGACTTCATTTGGCCAAGAAGAAGGGTCTCAGCGGTGGCTTTAGTTGGCCAAAAGGGAGAGGCTCTCGGCGTGGTTTTAGTTAGCCAAAAGGGGGGCTTCTCGGCATGGGTCTATTGGCTTAAAAAGGGGGTCTCGGCGCGGCCTCCTTAGCAAAAGAAAGGGGGATCTCGGCGGGTGCCTTCCCGTCGCGCTCCTGGCCGCGCCGGGAGCCTGGAGCGAGAGCCTGTGGGCTGGGAGGTGTGCATGAAGGGTTTAGATGGCTTTTTGTCGGTTTGCTGAAGAGGGAGGCCTCTCGGCAGGATAGTTCTCGGCGGGGAATTTTGTACGTCGAGAAGGTGGAATTGCTACAGGGTTTCAGGGTTTACAGAGCTCAAACGATACTCTGCTTCTGGGATTCCTGAGCTTTCTGGCTGCGATTGAAGCCGAATTTGAAGTGCAGGAGGGGGGATTTCATGGATGCTTCCCTGAGAAAGGGCCAAGGGGGATCTGGAGGGTAGAATCGACGGGGAACGAGACCATCGTCTGGATTTCTGAAGACTTTATTTGTTTCTGCCGTCGGCCGTCTGGGGATCAAGAGATGACTGTCTCTGATCCCCTAGACGAACCCAATAGCATCTAAAAACCGGTGACTGAGGAACCTTTGGCATCGAAACTCCAGACCCTAGTCATCCAAGGGGTTAGAATGGAGGGTTGAGAGATCGAGATCGTTATTCGCTAGAATCCGCGGAATAGCATCCGTCTGCAGAGTAAACATATCCTTGTGTAGTCAGCAGTTCAAGGAACCAAGAGATTAATGTCTCTGGTTCCTGAACAGCACAAGGGGCATTGAGGGCCTTGAGAGGGACTCATACATATGCGATGAATCTGCCATCGAGACAGGAGGGGGGAAGAAGACAGAACCCAGTAGCCCATTGGATAGGGATAGGGATCCTATCTACGCTCCTCTGAAGAACAGATTCGTAGGGAGACTCTGAAACCGGGAGCGTATGAACCATCACACATTTCAGATAGAAGACGTATATATATACACAGAGGGACGAAGGGAAGGGCTTTCAATTGCCCATTTCATTTCATCTCATAAGCATTGTTTACATTATCTGCAAGGCAAAAGCCAAAGAACAGAAGAGGAGGGGAACAGGGGGAAGCGAAAAGATAACTCTCGACATCGTATGAATAATCAAACACGAAGATATGGACTATTACATATGGAGGCAGATCAAGAAAACAGCAAACATGGGGGGGGAGGGTGGAGCATTGACTCCTCTCCCTCCCCCGAGCAGCCCACCTGGGGTTTTTCTTCTTCTTCTTCTCTCATACTTCTTCTCTTTCTTTTCAGCGGAGGCTCTCTCTCTCTCCTTTCCTATCTCCTTTTCTGGATGGATTTCTTTCTTTCTTGCTGTCTCTTCTCTTTTTTTTTTCGGTTCTCTCTCCTTCTTTTTTTTTTATCTGTTCGAAGGGAGGGGGTTTTTATAACCATTTTCCTCTTCTCGGCAGGCTTCATCACGGCGCGCCCCATCTGAAGCTTCCCTGCGCGCCTGCCTTCAGCTTCTCGGACGCCCTCTTTTGGGTTTGGCAGGTGATTCTCGGCGCCACCTTCACACAGGCCCATTTGGGTCTTTCAAGGGTATCATCACCCAAAAGGGTCTTCCATTGGTAACACAGCTTGTATCGAGATCATTATTACGGTTTTCATCAGTCCGTAGACAGGGGTTTCATCAGTCCGTAGACAGGGGTTTCATCAGTATTGCCATCTGAACGGTGACAAGACCGGGTATCATCTTATCGATATCGTCACTTGAATGGTGACGAGCTCGGACATCAGCTTTAGTCTGGGAAGACCTCAGCCGGGTATATAATCTGTGGAGATGATTCCTCTTCTGTTTTGACTTTGCAAAAGCTATTACAATCTTCATCTGCCGGTACCGGCTTCATCTTTATCTCATATTACATCTGTCATGAAGCCGACATCTGACTTACCCTGACATATCATCCGTGGATTCTTGGACGAAGCAGTAGTGCGGCTCTCATTAAAGTGTGCCAGGAGGTCTCATCAGTCGAGTGACTGCTGCTCTACCAGTGCTGTCGTCTGAGTGACATCGGCACCGGGCATCAGCTTGGCCGACAAGGGCTTTAGCAGGGTGAATGGTTGATGAGCTTCATCAATGGTCTTTCACTGTTGGTCCGACCCTCTTTTCAATCATGCTTTGACCTTTGTTCATTTTCAAGGTGTCAACAGCTACTAAATGAAGCAGAGGACTTTCGAGAAGCTTTGATGACGTCAAATGGGGAAGGCGAGGTGCTCGACCCTGAAGATGGTATTCCAGATTTCATCGACCTCCAACCGGCAGCTCCGGAGATAGAAGACGGAGGCCAAGCTACAGTCGACGAGCTGATCGAAGTCAACTTGGGAAGTGAGAAAGACCCCAGGCCTACCTTCCTCAGCGCCCAGTTATCCCCAGAAGAACGGGAGCTGTACATCCAGCTGCTGCAAGAGTACCGGGATTGCTTCCCTGGACTTACAAAGAAATGCCAGGTCTGAGCCCTGCAGTTTCGTAACATGAGCTGACGATCAGCCCTGAAGCCGAGCCGGTGAAGCAACCACCGTGGCGCATGAGGCCGGAGCTCATCACTCAAATTTGTACAGAAGTCGACAAGCTCATTGACGTGGGATTTGTCGAAGAAAATCTGTACACCACATGGTTGGCGAATATCATCCCCGTGAAGAAGAAGAATGGACAGATCCGGATATGTGTTGACTTTCGAGATCTAAATAAAGCCTGTCCCAAGGATGACTTTTCGGTGCCAATAACGGAGGTCATGATAGATGCAACAACCGGTCATGAGGCCCTATCATTCATGGACGGGTCATCTGGCTACAACCAGATATGGATCGCGGAACATGATCGGGTCCACACTGCCTTCCGAACCCCTAAAGGCATCTATCACTACAGGAGGATGCCGTTCGGACTAAAGAATGCTGGCGTAACTTATCAGCGCGCAATGACCAAAATATTTAATGAGTTGCTCTACCACAAGGTCGAGTGCTATATAGATGATATGGTGGTCAAGACCAGAAGAAAAGAAGACCATCTACAAGACCTCCGAGTCATTTTTCAGAGGCTGAGGCAATACGAATTGAATATGAACCCTATGAAATGTGCGTTCGGGGTGTCGAGTGGAAAATTCTTGGGTTTCATTGTCAGATATCGGGGAATTGAGATAGACCCCGCAAAGATCAAAGCAATTCAGGAGTTACCTGCACCAATAAATCTCTCCGAGCTGAGATCACTACAGGGCCGCTTGGCTTATATCCGGCGGTTCATTTCCAATTTGTCAAGGCAATGCCAGCCTTTCCACAAATTGATGATGAAGGATGTTCCCTTTTACTGGGATGAAGATTGCCAGACAGCCTTTGACAAGCTGAAAGACTATCTGAAGACTCCTCCAGTGCTGGGCGCACTGGTGAAAGGACGGCCGTTGATATTATATATAGCAGCCACACACAATTCCCTTGGGGCAATGCTGGCCCAGAATAATGAAGAAAGGAAAGAACAAGCCCTCTACTACCTCAGTCGGAGACTGGTCAGAATTGAGGAGAAATATACTTATATTGAGAAGATATGTCTGGCACTGGTCTTCACAGTTAAGAAGCTTCGACACTACATGTTGTCGCATGAAATCAGCTTGGTATCCAATAAGGATCCGCTGAAATATATTATGTCCCAGTCGGCAATCAAAGGTCGCTTGGGCAAATGGGCAGTGATCCTTATGGAGTTTGACATCTCCTATGTGCCGCGAAAGGCTGTCAAGGGCCAAGCTATTGCAGACTTCTTCGCCGAGCACCCAGTACCCGGGGATTGCCCGCTGGAACCGGAGCTTCCTAAAGATGAAACCCTGGAACCCGCTCAGGTGCGGCCCTCCTTGTGGCAGCTATATTTTGATGGCGCTTCCAGAATTGACACCTCTGCCACTAGATCAGCCAGGGTCAGAGCAGGAGTAGGCATAGTCCTGAAATCTCCAGAAGGGGAAGTTGTGCACACATCTTGCTCGATAAATAAGCCTTGCACAAATAATGAAGCAGAGTATGAAGCCCTGATAATCGGGTTACAAATTGCTCTATCCATAGGGATTCAGATGCTGGAAGCATTCGGAGACTCCATGCTAGTTATAAAACAGCTGGAAGGAGAGTTCGATGTGCGAAAGCAAGAGCTCCTCTCCTATCATCAGCTGGCAACCCACATGATGTCAAGATTCTACTTCATCAGCATCAATCATATCGACCGATGCCAGAATGCTTAGGTGGACGCCCTCTCTAAGTTGGCCAGTTCTTTGACAGTCCTGCCAGACACAAGCCTGAATATAATAGTGATCAACCGCCGACAGGTCCCCAGTGTGACAGAGGTCTTAGCCGACGAACAAGAGATTGAGGTGGTAGCCGTCGAAGAGGTTCAGCAGCCCGATTGGTGAGAACATCTCCTACGGTGGTTTCAGCACCAATAGCTCCCAAAAGAAAAAGAACAGAGAATGAAACTCCGGAGGGTCAAAGACTCTTACGAGATGAGAAACGGAACCTTGTTCCGAATAATGGCGGATGCCCGAAGAAAAGTCCTACTTCGTTGCTTGTCTTCAGCTGAAGCTGGGCAGGTGATGCAAGAATTCCATGTGGGATCAGCTGGAGCGCATCAGGCCGGCCTAAAGATGAAAATTGAGATAAAGAAATTGGGTTACTATTGGCCCACTATATTTGATGACTGTTGCATGTTCGCCAGGGCTTGTCAGAAGTGTCAAGAACACGCCAATGTGTCAAGAAGGCCTCCAATGCCACTACATCCTACCTTACCAAGCTGGCCATTTGCTCAATGGGGCACGGACGTGGTAGGGCCACTACCAGCATCTTCATCAGGGTGCAGATACATCTTAGCAGCTACAGATTACTTTTCTAGATGGGCAGAAGCAGTTGTGTTAAGAGATGTGATGGGAGAACTAGTTGCAAGATTCTTCCGGTAGAACATAATATTCCGGTTCAGGATTCCCAGCCGAATTATCTCTGACAACGGTAGCCATTTCAGAAATTAGAAGGTTTACCGGCTAGCCGACAAATACAAGATTGACTGGAGGACATCATCCCCCTGCAACCCTCAAGCCAATGGACTTGCAGAAGCGTTCAACAAAACACTATGCACGTTGCTGGCAAAGACTGTCAAGTCTAAGAAAAAGGACTTGGAAGAAAAGATGTACGAGGTGCTCTGGGCCTATCGTACTGTCTATAAAACCCCAACCGACTGTTCGCCATTCTCCCTTGTGTATGGGTCAGAGGCTGTGGTGCCGATTGAATTAGAAGTTCCCTCACTGCGAGTCGTCATCCAGCATGGACTAGTCAGCGGTGAACAAACCAATGCAGAAAGAAGATTGGAAGAGCTCGCCGAGCTCGAACGAAAGTGCCTCCGTGCGCAATAAAATATTCAACTCTATCAAGCTCGCATGGCCCGTGCTTTTGATAAGCTGGTCAAAGGACGAGAGTTTAAGAAGGGAGACCTGGTAATGGTCAAAAGGAGAGAAGTGATGGCTTCCAACCCCAAGGAGAAGTTGGTTGAAAATTGGGTCAGACCATATATCGTCCGTCGAGTATATGAAGGGGGTGCCTACGTCTTGGTAGACCACAAAGGAGTCGTCCAGTTCTCTCCTCTCAATGGAAAGCATATAAAGCTGTATCACACGGCGCAATCGGCATTCCTTGAATAATCGGAATACCCTTCATCTTGGTCTAGTGGCACTCCGCCTTGATCGAGCTGCCTCCACCTTGGTCTAGTGGCACGCCGCCCTGATCGAGCTACCTTACCTTGGTCTAGTGGCACTCCGCCCTGACCGAGTTACCTCACCTTGGTCTAGTGGCACTCCGCCCTGACCGAGCTACCTCCACATTGGTCTAGTGGCACTCCGCCCTGATCGAGCTACCTTTTACCTTGGTCTAGTGGCACTCCGCCCTGATCGAGCTGCCTCCACCTTGGTCTAGTGGCACTCCGCCCTGATCGAGCTACCGCTACCCTGGTCTAGTGGCACTCCGCCCTGACCGGGCTATCCTTACCTTGGTCTAGTGGTACTCCGCCCTGACCGAGCTACCCACACCTCGGCCTAGTGGTACTCTGCCCTAGCCAAACTCACATAATATATACATCTTTGCCATTGCGGGCCTTACGCCCGAATCGGCATGAATCCATTCTTTGCGTTAGCATTGTCTCCTTGCTAACGAACAAACCCCTTTCCGACGTAAGACTTCGTGTCCTAGCCAACCTTTATACATCTTTGCCATTGCGGGCCTTACGCCCGAATCGGCACGAATCCATCCTTTGCGTTAGCATTATCTCCTTGCTAACGAACAAACCCCTTTTTCGGCGCAAGACTTCGTGTCCTAGCCAACCTTTACACATCTTTGCCATTGCGGGCCTTACGCCCGAATCGGCACGAATCCATCCTTTGCGTTAGCATTGTCTCCTTGCTGACAAATAAACCCCTTTTCTCGGTGCAAGACTTCGTGTCCTAGCCAACTTTTATATATCTTTACCATTACGGACCTTAAGCCCGAATCGGCACGAATCCATCCTTTGCGTTAGCATTGCCTTCATACTAACGAATAAACCTCTTTTCCTCGGGGCAGAGCTCCATGTCCTAGTCAACTCTCTCAACATCCTTATGTTATAAAAAAAAGGGGGGGAAGAAAATAAAAATGGGGTTAAAAAATAGAGATACCCCGCCGGACTTGTTCCTATATTAGGAACAGGGGCCAAAATGGCTATAACCCAGCTGTGGCAAAAACCTGAAAGGGCGTTACAGGTAAAATCGGGTACCCCGTCACGTGAAAACCTGAAAGGGCGCGTGGGCAAATGCAAGAGGGGGCTGACTTCAGCAAAAACCCGAAAGGGCGCTCAGGTCAGTAAAGTGGTAATCTGAAAAGTTCTTCTTTATTATCCTCCTAATGAAACTCCCAAGGGGCAACCATCAAAAGTCCCACAAGGAATCCCCTACAAAACCATGTTCGGCCCTCGTCACCATCGGCGAGATCGGTCGGCCTCCACCTTTAACTCGGACCTTTCGTCCCGGTTAATGAACGTACTCCTTGCTTCGACATGTAAACCACGTCGATGAACAAACCCGTGTTCGACCCTCGTCATCATCGGCGAGATCGGTCAGCCTCCACCTTTAACTCAGACCTTTCGTCCCCTGTTAATGAACATACTCCTTGCTCCTACATGTAAACCACGTTGATGAACAAACCCGGGTTCAACCCTCGTCATCATCGGCAAGATCGGTCGACCTCTATCCCTTAGCTTGGACCTTCCGTCCCGGTTAATGTACATACTCCTTGCATCGACATGTAAACCACGTCGATGAATAGACCCGCGTTCGACCCTCGTCATCATCGGCGAGATCGGTCGACCTCTATCCCTTAGCTTGGACCATTCATCCCTATTAAGAACTACACAGTCTTTGCTTCGGCATTTAACCAATGTCGACGAACTAAACCAGGGCCCGACCCTTATCATCATCGATAAGGCTGGTCGACGTTCCTGCAAGACAAGTTCTGCCATGTTCCGGGTTCTCCGTGGAATAAAAAAAAGAGAGAAAAGAAAGAAATAAATGGGATTAAAAATAGAGATACCCCGCCGGCCTTGTTCCTAGACTAGGACAAGGGCAAAAATGGCTATAACCCGACTGTGGCGAAATCCCAAAAGGGCGTTGCAGGCAAAATTCGGTACTCCGCCACGCGAAAAACCGAAAGGGCGCGTGGGCAAAAGCAAGAGGGGGCTGATTTCGGCGAAAACCAGAAAGGGCACTTGAGTCAGTAATGTGATAAAAAAATGAAATAAAAAATGATGATGATGATGTAGTAACGAGACTACCCTCGTTCATCATTTCACTTCCATCTACTCTTTTCAACCCTTGTCACCATCGGCAAGACCGACCACCCTTTTCGACCCTTGTCACCATCGGCAAGATCGGTCGCTACCCTTTTCATCCCTTGTCACCATCGGTAAGATCAGCCATCCTTTTCGACCCTTGTCACCATCGGCAAGATCGGTCGCTACACTTTTCGTCCCTTGTCACCATCGGCAAGACCGGCTATCCTTTTCGACCCTTGTCACCATTGGCAAGATCGGTCGCTACCCTTTTCGGCCCTTGTCACCATCGGCAAGATCGGCCATCCTTTTTGACCCTTGTCACCATCGGCAAGATCGGTCGCTACCCTTTTCGGCCCTTATCACCATCGGCAAGACCGGCCATCCCTTGTCACCATCGGTAAGACTGGCCACCCTTTTCGACCCTTGTCACCATCGGCAAGATCGGTCACTACCCTTTTCAGCCCTTGTCACCATCGGTAAGACCGGCCATCCTTTTTGACCCTTGTCACCATCGGCAAGATCGATCGCTACCCTTTTCAGCCCTTGTCACCATCGGCAAGATCGGCCATCCTTTTCGACCCTTGTCACCATCGGCAAGATCGGTCGCTACCCTTTTTGGCACTTGTCACCATCGGCAAGACCGGCCATCCTTTTCAACCTTTGTCACCATCGGCAAGATCAGTCACTACCCTTTTCGGCCCTTGTCACCATCGGCAAGACCGGCCATCCTTTTCGACCCTTGTCACCATCGGCAAGGTTGGTCGCTACCCTTTTCGGTCCTTGTCACCATCGGCAAGACCGGACATCCTTTTCGACCCTTGTCACCATCGAAAAGATCGGTCGCTACCCTTTTCGGTCCTTATCACCATCGGTAAGACCGCCCATCCTTTCGACCCTTGTCACCATCGGCAAGATCGGTCGCTATCCTTTCGACCCTTGTCACCATCGGTAAGATTGGTCGCTACCTTTCGACCCTCATCACCATCGGCGAGCCCGGTCAACTATTCTTTAACTTGGACCTTCCGTCCTCATTAATAGACTAACTACCATTGCTTCGACATTTGAACCGTGTCGATGAATAAACCGCACTCTCAGCTTTCGTCACCATCAGCAAAATTAGTGGGGCGCATCTGCCTACTCTACCCATGTCCCACCCTGGCCAAAGCTCGATTCCTGGAATAGTTAATCCGCGGTGGAGCGAACACCTCACCCCTTTGCTAAAGGCGTGAGCGCTCTCCTGCGCTCGTGGCTTATATCTCTGGACTGAGCTAATCGGCCGAAAGGAGAAAGAAAAGAAAGGAAAAAAAGAGAAGTCACGATTGAGGCAACAAATATTTTTTTTTTCCAGAAAACCTTGCCTAGAGTTTGATGGGAGAATGCTCCCCTTGCCAGAGGTAAGGAGATGAGCCACTCCACCATCAGACCCCTAGGAGGTAAATATTATTGCTAATAATAAAAGATGAAGTTACATCACTCGAATACTAGGCAAGCCTAGCTTGTCTAACCGAGCCTCTCCATTAATAATAGAGGGTAGCTCATTAAAAGAGAAAAAAATATTACATTTGGAATTACAAGATAACGAGGCCAAAGAATCTGTGACTTTATTCCCTTCTCTATAAATGTGGTTGATCCTGTCATGCTGAGTAGTTGATCTCCAGATATCACGAACAAATGAAAGAATAGACCATGGACAGTGAATCTCCTTATTGATAATCCTGACAAGAATATGAGAGTCACATTCGAGGTAAGCAGACCGATCACTGAAAGTATGCAAGTACTTGATACCATCAAGAAGTGCTCTAGCCTCTGCAATTAAATTGTTGGTCTGACCATAGTAGTGAGAGTAAGCTAGAATGACATCACCCTTGAAATTTCTAATGACCCCTCCTCCTCCAGAGACCCCATTTTGTTTGCAAGCACCATCAGAGTTGAGTTTAAGGAAGGGCCAAGGGGGGCATATCCATTTAATGATTTTCAGCTGAGGAGCATTAGGAGACTGAACAGCAATGCCCAGAGACTTCATAAGTTCTTTTTTTTCCTTGTCCGATTCCTTAAGATTAGCAGCCGCATAGTTCTGTATAACTTGGGAAATGATTTTATGTAGAATGCTGGAATATGATGTAGATTTACCTTCATACTTTACTATATTCCTGGCTTTCCATATGTCCCATAGACCATACCCAATGACTGCAAGCATAAGATGTCCATAACCTGATTTAGGAAGGATTCTGTTAGTTATCTGCAAGATGAAAGTTCTAATTGAGTTGCCTTCCAGACGCAGTCCAGCACTTCTGAAATGGGACCAGATGTAGACAACAAGTTCACTTTGGAGAAACAGATGATTCATATTTTCCTCATGGTGCATCTGACAGCAGGAGCATCTAGAACATAAAGGAATCCCCAATCTCTAGATATTAGAATCAACAGGAAGACAATTATGCAAGATCTTCCACACATGAATAGATATTTTGGTTGGCAGCCATTGTGACCATAACCGAGCCCGCATAATAGTAGACTGACCATTGTTATTATCAGCCAGAATCTGATAAGAAGAAGCAACTGTGCATTTTCCGGAGGATGACAGACTCCATACTTGAAAATCAGAATCTTGAGTCAGTGTGGTATTCTCAATAGCTAATTTGATATGAGAAGGGACCAGCCTATTCAGCAAATCAGAATCTTCACTAGATGGATGAGACAAAAAATCTTTCATAGTTACATTGGGATTTGGAATAATGTTATCAGGAACAAATTCTAATAGATAGTGTTCACCAATCCAAAAATCATTCCAAAAGTTTGTGCTATTTCCATCTCCGATAACCACTTTTTTATTTTGAAGGATAATGTTTTTTGCCTTGAGCCAGCTTCTTCTAGTGAAACCAATCATGTTTTTGAAATGCACTTCTCGAAGATGGGTCTGACCAATATACTTAGCTCTGAAATGGACGGCCCACAAGGAATTAGAGTGCAAAGCCTGCCATAGCATCTTAACTCTTAAAGCAGTTTCCATATGTCTGAGGGACATGATGCCAAGTCCTCCCTGTGTGATGGGCCTACAAATGTTCTGCCAAGATCTCTAGTGCCTTTTATTATTATAGTGGGAGCTGCCCTAGAAGAAGTTTGCAAAAGACCTCTCGAGAACTTGATGTGTTCCCGAATGCAAGGGAGAGGAAGAAAGGGAATAAATGGGGATCGAGGATAAGACATGCTTTATTAGAATTAGCCTTGCACCCTGGGATAGAAGCCCTGATTTACTGCCAGATATTCTTTTTTGTATGGAAGAAATAATACCTGCAAAATAATTTTTTTATTTCTGCCAAGAACCAGAGGCAACCCAAGATACTTATGAGGAAAGTTTAGCCTAGTGAAACCAGTGATATTATGAATCCGAGTGGCAGCAGACTCCTGAATCTTGGGGTGTAGAAAAAAACCACTCTTGCTAACATTGATAAGTTGACCCAAACTCTTTTCATAAGTGTTGAGCACTTTCAGTAAATTCCTGATTGAAACAATGTTTGCTTTGCTGAAGATCAAGGTGTCATATGCAAATAGAGATGTGAAATGGGGGGGCATCTCCAAAGACCTTGGTACCATTCAACACAGCCATTGGAATGGGTGAGCTTTAAAGATCTACTAAGACTCTCCTCAGCAATAATAAATAGTGAGGGGGCAACATGATCTCCTTGCCTCACACCCCTGGAAGACTTAAAGTAACCAGCTGCATCCCCATTTAACATGACTGAAAATGAACATTCTTGACCATTTTTTCAAGCATCTGAATGAAAGGTAGCCTGAAACCAAATTTGTATAAAACAGCAAACATGAAATCCCACTCTAACATGTCATATGCCTTTGCCATATCAAGTTTAAAAATGACATTGTTGCCTCTAGTTTTTCTGCCCAAATCATGAATTAGATCTTGAGTCAAAGCAATATTTTCAACAATGTGTCTACCCCTTACAAAAGCAGACTGCTCCATAGAGATGATCTTAGGAAGAATCAAAGCTAGCCTTTTGTTAACAATGGAAGAGATTATCTTGTAGAAAAAATTGCACAAACTAATGGGGCGGAATTCTAAAATGTCTTCAGCATTAGACTTTTTAGTGATAAGAGCTATAAGAGTTCAAGTCACACTTATAGGGAATTCCTGCTGGGTGCTAAATGCCTCTTGGACTGCAGTCACAACAAGGCTAGCAATTAGAGGCCAAGTCTTATGATAAAAAGCACCTGTGAACCCATTGGGCCTTGGTGCACTATCAGCAGATAGATTGGAAACCACATCTTTTATCTCCAACTCAGAGGGAATAGCACAGAGCATGTCATTATCTTCCTGAGTAACCAGGGAGGGAATGCAGTTCAAAGAATCATCTGTTATATAGTGATCCTGAGAAGTAAAGGCTCTTTGAAAATATGATGCATCAATTTCTTTCATTTCCTCATGATCTGAAGTGGGTAAACCAGCAGAATTTTGAAGCTGAGAAATGCGAAATTTTTGTCTCTTAGCCATGGTAGAGGTGTGAAAGAATCTAGTATTTTTGTCCCCCTCCAACAGCCATTTAATACCAGATTTCTGTCTCCAAAAGCATTCTTCCTGAAGCAACCTATCAGATTGCAGAGATTTAGCCTCCTCTAGGATTTGGAAGTTTGCCTCCGTGGGGTGAATATCATAATTGTGCTCTGCTTTAAGGATTGAGTCTTCTGCTTCCATTAATGCACATGGCCAAAAGTTTGCTTATTCCGAATCCTTAACATTTTTCTCAGATACTTGAGTTTCAGATATAGAGTTGTCATGGGAGAGGAAGCCAGGGGACTGTTGTGCCAACAAGATTGGATATCAGCCAGGAATTTATCATGCATTGTCCACATTTTTTGAAAACAAAACCTACTCTTAAATCTGCTTTGATTTAAAGCTTTAACCAATAATGGAGCATGGTCAGAAGCTTCTCTTGATAAATGTTCGACAGAAATGGGGAACAAATTCAGCCACTCAGCGTTGAGAAGAACCCTATCCAGCCTTGCCCAAATGCCTCTACCTCCAGTTTGATTATTGTGCCAAGTATATTTTGATCCCAAATATCCAGCATCCATTAACTCACAGTCAGCAACACAGTTATTAAAATCTAAAATAGCTGCTAGGTTAGGGGGGTTACCACCTAGCTTCTCATCAACATTAAGTATGCAATTGAAGTCCCCTGCTACTAGCCAAGGGCCATGTAACTGTGAGTGAACCAAGCGTAAAGAAATCCACAAGAGTTATCTCTCAGCAGAAGTGCATTTAGCATAAACTAAGGATATGTGAAAAGTAGGTAAGGCCGTGCTAGTCTGAGATAGAGTGATCTGCTGGTCATCTCTACAAACAATCACAAAATCCAAAGGATCCCTCCAAAGAAACCAAATATGAGCCATATCTGCACTATTAGCAATACCTTTGTTTAACCCCAGCTTTCTACAGATATTATCCAAGTTTCTGACATGAATTTTCGGTTCCAAAACGGCAAGATAATCAATTTTATGAGTTTTGAGGAAATGTTTAACCCTCCCTACTGATATATCATTTCCTATACCTCTAATATTCCAGATAATAGAATTCATGAAGAATTAGAGACAGGTAAATTACCCTCAGAACCTGACCTTGTCATGGATCTGGTGATGACCCCCGATCGATCCTGAAAAAGGACTCTCACATTATCAGTTTCAGCTGATTTAGCAATTACCTATCTTTTGGCAACCAAATCAACTTGGTGCCGATGTTGGATATCACATGAATTAGATATGAGGCAACAAATAAAGACATGTCATTGATATGAGTTTTCAGAATACATCTGTGTTCGGGGCGTGCCCCAAGATACATGAGCTCCGAAGACAAAAAGGAGCGAAAATAAAAAAAAAGAAAGAAGAAATGGAAATAAAATGAAGTTACTGTAGAGGGCGCCGCAAGAGGTCTTCCAATGCCAAAAGACCCAAGGAAGGGTACTGAGTCAGCTCTTGCAACCGAGATTCGGTAGCCGATAGCTGCGATAATTTTTCATCCAAGGAGGCGAGCTGCCCTTCTGCCAGGTCGGCTTCCTCTACGGTCTGAACCTCCAGGCGCTCAGTCTCCTGCAATTCTGCTTCAGCCCTGGCAAGTTATGCGCGTAATTCCGCTATATGCGCTGTGAGGAAGGACCAGCGTTCTGAAGTAGTGCTGGCAGTATCTCTCAGTAGCCCCACGGCCCCTCTCAATGAAGTGGCGGCAGCTCGACAATCAGCCTTCTCCAATTTCACAGCTGCCAGCTGATCAAATACCTCCCGGCTAAGGTACTCCCACCTGTTGGCATGCTTCAGCAACATGGCAACCCGCGGGGACCAATCATCCATTGGGCATCCGAATGCCAATAACAAGCGGGAGAGGTGTTCTATCAGACTCCTCAGCTGCACAAAAGTCAAGCCCGGAGAAGCCGATATGGCTCGCTGAAGATTGTCTAGAGACTGCCACACCATGTCACTAGAAAATTGTAAACCTAGTGGCGAAGTCTCGGGGAGCTGAAAGTCCACCCTGCTGTCCACCTCAACCCAAATATCATCGTTCGCCCCGGAGGACGTCGACGGCATGGTTTGCATGGCACCAACGCCAGACTCGACAACGGCGGCTGATGCAGTTGGGGGAGTCTCCACTATAGCAACTTCCTTGCCTGCCCTTTAAGGTGAATCCGTAATAGCCATCCCGGCAGTCGAGGATGCTCGCTCCTCGTGTACAGTCTCATCAGATTCTACAGAAGAGAATTCCTCAATGACGGCCAAGGCCTTAGAAGCATTGGCCTCTTCTTCAACAATTTCTCCTGCTTCTATCTCCGGGAGGCTACTCTACTCCAACAGCAATTCTTTGTCGGCGGCCGGGGCTTGAGATTCCGTGACTTCGGTCGAGCCGCCAATTTCTACAATTGCTCCTGGCTCCTCTGAGGTTGTTGCTGCGCAATAAGTCTGCAGAAGTAGTAAGGCGATGGGCCGCAGAACTGGTGGAAAGGTTGGTTGGCCCATGCCTGAGTCCGGAAGAGGTATGCGAACCGTCACAGTTGGCGGCACCACCTCAGCCTGCATCACATATATGTATGTCAGCCAACTGGCTTGGAAATAAAAGAGGGGCTGCTGGCGGGTGTCGGAACACTTCCTACCTCGACCGACACTATATTTAGGCCTCCAAGAGTGGCCTCCGACGGTTCTGGCCCTCCTCCTGCGATCGGGTATGATGGCCCATGCTCGATTCCTGGTAGCCTCGGAGGGCTGAATGTCAAAAAGTCACTTTCGTAAGCTGAAGAAGCCCCAACATCTTCAGTTTCTGTATCAGCCGGTGGAAGCTCATCATCATTGGAGCCACCACCGTAATCAACCCACTCTGGGGAGGAAGACTCTTTGGCCTGCTCCTGAATCTCCAGCATCTGAGCAGGTGTCGTGCTGCTAAGAGTAGCCCCCTTAGCCAGAACCTCCTCAACGATTTCTGTCTCAGGAGCGTCAGCTTGCTGAACATCCTGGGATTCTTCCTTGGAAGTCACCTGCTCTCCAGCAGTAGCTTCTCCCACGACCTCAACTTCGGGGAGCATCATCGGTCGAACATCGACTAGAAGTAAAAAATAATGAACAGTCAGGACCTGACTAAAGGCACGATGGACCACCGAGCTCTACAAGCAAGCTGCAAGTTACCTTCCATCTCTTGATGGGGTGTCGGTGAAGGTAGATCCCTCTCGACAAAAGTTGGAGGGGCTTCCTCCTCTCTCTCTTTGGCCGCGACACCCGTCACCGCCTCCAGCCCGACAACGGCAGAAACAGTGCCAGCAGCTACAAAAAGGTGATCAGCCAAGGTGGTAGAAATAAGCAAACAAGCCATACAGGAAAAAGAAGTTACCTTCATCTTCGGGCCCTTGTGTCCAAGCGGCCTCAAACTCAGCAAATGAGGGGATCCGGGGAGGCGCGACAGCTGGTTCCTCTTCAGCAGCCCTCCTTCGGCACGCTCGTGCTGCACGGGTGTCCGCCTACTTGGGCTTCTTAGCCCTGCTGATAGCCTCCTTGACCTGAGACCGGGTTAGCTTCCGCGAATCACCATGAGGCAGTGGCGTCGTGGTCGGAACAGGCTCCTGTATGTCAAAATATGACGGATTCTGCGCCTTAGAAATCAACTCCCTGTAATGCCGAGTCACCTCCACAGAGAGGTGAGCTGCAAAAGCGCATAGGTGAGAAAGATGCATACTGACTATGAAAGAAGCAGCTTCAAGGCTGAAAGGAAAGACAAGCATACCTGGCGGCCCTGTATATCAGGGAGTGAGCGGCCAATAAAATAATGTGGGCGCCTTGTCTCGGGAAGCCGCCTCACGAACAAGCCAACACACATCACCTATTTTCTCACTCTTCTCAACCAACTGTGCCAAATCTTCATGGCTGCAAGAAGATAAGTGATAATACAGGCTCAAGTGGTCCAACCCCCAGCCGTCAGCATACTTAAAAGATATTAAGAGCTGGTGGTCCAAAATGGCTTCTAATAGACCGGAAATTGAAAGCCCTTGAGAATGAAGCAGGGCGAATATCCAGGGGGTATTGGAATACAAGTCTTCCCGCCTATCCTCCCTCCTGATGAAAGTCCTATATGGATGAAGACGGTCAACTTCTGGATGCCAGCCTGCCGCTACAGAAAGGGGCTCCTCCGCTGGGATGGGAATCGTCTGAAGAACTGTTCGTTCACTGCTAACCCGACACATCCCCCAAAGTGTCTTGATGTAGTCATCCTTCTGAATGTCTGGCATCTTCGGGTCGGCCTTGGATGACCGACTCTTCATGACCTTCCTGGCTTCCAGATATGTCATCACCTCGGTATTGGACCAGGACTTCAGTTTCTTCAGATAAGATGGATCGAGGTCCAAAGCAAGCTCCCACTGAGAATCTAGGAAACGACGCTCGGCAACATGCCAGCAGTCTTTTCGAAAGTTCCGGTAGAAGCCCGTTCGTGCATTCCACCACTTGATAAACTCCGGAGTCACTTTGGGTTGGTGAGCGGGGGATGGCACCCTGAAGGACACATCCTCCCGGCGGTGGAAATAATCCCACCATGTGCGAGCTTCATCCGTGGCCGTCTGGCCAGCCCGATGCTTGTTCGGAAGATTAAATCGGGCTGAAGAAGAAGGAATCTGATGGTCGTACCTGAAATTTCGGCCAAAGCGGAAGGGGTAGTATGGCTCCAGCCATAGCAAGCCGCTCTTTCTAAAGACAAGGACACTGGGGCGAATGGCCAGTGCCCAATCAACCAGTTTCGGCTCCAGAATTGGCCTTGTACTCTTGGTGCTGGCAAGCGGATGGATAAACTCCTCTGTCTCGAACAGGCGGCATTGCCGCATCTTATTAACAAGGGGGCTGGAGCTAGCTGCCAAGCTTCAAAAATGCAAAACTCCGGGGGAATCTACCAGGACTGTGGTCAACTTCCCCCGAATAGCAAAGAGCTGATCTACCATTGAAGACGGCTCAGCACTGGCAAACTCGATCATCCTCGGCATAGGACGATCTGACTACATCAACCGGAGAGCTGCTTCAGGAAACAAAGTGTAGACCCAGGCGTTGAAAAAGTGAATCGGACAAACTGTTCGTGAATTTTTGGGGATGCGTGATTTGTACAGGTCCCCCAACATCTTATATATGAGACATAAAGCCACTGGGCACAAGGACAACTTCATCCCCTAGGCCATCAGACATGCGGGTAAATGACCTCCGGTCTGATTACTGTCTCGTCCCCCTGAGGAAGAGCTAACGAGCAAAACCAATATGTCAGATACACCGCACAGTGTGTGACTGCGTCGACTCCTGTAGGGTTCGAGCCCCCTTGTCGCCCTCTCCCTGAAGCGGTAGGATAGGTTGTCTGGCGGCGGGCCCTCTTCTTTCGCTTCACTGCTGTTGGAGCTACTGTGGGGAAGTCCTCATATTGCTGCTCCCCACCAATGAAATACTGAAGCCACGTGCCCATCCGCATGTGTCTTTTCTCACCAGGCTTCCACGCTTCCCGTGAATCGAGCGTTAAACGCAACAGGGTGCGGTACGCCTTCATTAAATAGCGATAGGCAAAGCATGTAAAGTATTTGCCTTCACTATCCGTCTGGTCCTTCAGCCAGTCCGGGAAGTAAACTTCTTCATACGACTCCCCATTTATCGGTAAGCTACTCAACTGGGACAGACTCCAGAGATCCAGCGAAGTCTCTCCCTCTGCAGTATAGAAAGTGTTGTATTCTGGGCAGAAGACTTCAATCATCCTGCAGCACAGACCCCGGGAGATTGGATATCGATACCGGGAAGCATATACGCTCTGATAGACGCCGTCATGCACCAGGATTGGAGCGTACTACCGTAGCACATAATCTGTGAATTCAACAGCTCCCGGTCTGAAGGCATGGGCATCGGTGACTTTGAGCTCTCCAAATGACCCCGCTGAGATTTGATGCTTAAAACGGACTGCTAAGCAGTCTAAGAGAAAGGGCTCATCTCAATACCCCCAGTGCAGCGGGGCAAGGAATAAACCGTATATGGGCTTCTCTCTGTCAATGCGCCCGGTGACCTCGTTCCAGCGGGCTGGCGTGAACTGTGGTGCTCTTGTCAGTAGCCCGGCCTCTAGGGATAACTCCTGCACGCCAAGAACGGCTCCCCATTTTCTGAGTTCGCCTGGGAGATATATAGGCATGTCATGAATGACCGACTCGGTCAGACTATCTCTATCTGCCAGTAAAGCTCCTCAGCTCGAAAAGACTTCCGGGTCTGCTTGCCTAGAGCACATGCATCACAAATTTTTGAATTTGAGTTGAATTTTATTTTAGGTAAACCTCTAACCATATCAAATTTTACCAATTTATTTAAGGTAGTGTAGCTAGCATGACCTAAACGCATATGCCAATTAAAAGTATTATTGTCTAAATCAGCAGAAAGACAAAGATTTGATTCAGAATTCTTGTTAAGATCTACCATGTATACATTATATACCCTATGTCCTAAGAACATGATTTTGTCAGAATTCATTTCAAAGATTTTGCATGCATTGTTGTCAAAAACAACTTTGTGACCTTTGTCACATAACTGACTAATGCTAAGCAAGTTATGTTGAAGACCATCTTCCAGCAAAACTTTTTCAATCACATTAGAGGGGGACTTACCAACTGTCCCTATTCCTATGATCTTATCTTTATTCTTACCTCCAAATTTGACCATACCTCCCATCTTCATTTCCAGCTTACTGAACTTTGACTGGTCACCTGTCATGTGCCTGGAACAGCCGCTATCCAGGTACCATCTATTGTGTTCGGCTGCCAGACTGACTTGCAATCAAATCAAGCACAAGGAAATTTTGGAAACCAAGAAAAGTTGGGTCCAAAAAAGTTACTCATTCCTTCCAAAATAATCTTAGGAATCCAGACTTGTTTTGTCTCTTTCTTGTGAGCATAATTTTCATTTTCAGCATGCAATGTTTTATTAGCTCTGGTCCTCGAATTTTGATGAATTTTGTTCTTCATAGCATGTGAGTTGTTCCAGTTATAGGTTTTTCTTTGTGGGTTATTCCAGAATCTTTTCTGATCGGGGAACCTTTGTGAGGTTTTAGGGTGAACCCAATTTTGCATATTATGATTCCACTTTTGTTTCTGACTGGGTGCCCTATGATGACTCCACTGCTTTGGAGCACTCCAATTGTTGCCATAATTCTTTTTTTTGAATTGATCATGGTTTGCTCTGTAGACACCCGGGTTCCTTGAGGGAGTAGTCTTGCTACTCTGATGCATTGTGGGTTTAGCATGATCATTCTTTTTGGTGTTCTTTGACGGAATGGAGTTAGTTTTCACAAATTCTTGGGCTTGGCCGTTAGAGCTAGATGGGGTGTCCAGCTTCTCTTTTCCCTTTTCAGAGCAGAAGGTTATAGTCTTAAATTCAAATGGCCTTTTGTTAGTGGGGTTGTATCCCAAACCTTCCTTGTTGAAATTCACTCTCACACCTAGCATGGTGTCTAGGTTGGATTTTCCTTGCACAAATTTTTCTAGGGTGTTTTGCTTATCTTCAAGATCCTTTTTCAACTTTTCACTCATTTTCTGTATCTCAAAATTGACATTTTTATAGCATCATATTTTTCAGAAAACATACCATTCTCCTTTTGCAACTCATGAAATCTTACTTTGAATTCATCCAGATTCTTGTTAGCTAGTTCAACATGATCTTGGAGGTCTTTATTCTCAATTTTTAAACAGTTTAATTATTGAATTTCTTTCTTCAGATCCTCATTTTCCTTTTTCAAGCAGTTTCCTTCCTCGACTACACTATTCAATTTTTTCTTAAGCATTTTGTAGTCCTTTGTTTGACAATTAAATTTATCAAGTAAATCTACATAAGCATCCTCCCAATCATCTATATTATATTGTGCAAAAGGGATGCTTGCCTCAGTGCCTGTGTCGGCTATCAGAAACAATCTTTCATCTTCTTCTTCGAAAGAATTTCCATCAACATCCTCCTCCTCATCACTCCAGGTGCAGACCATTGCTTTGGGCTTCTTCTTCTGCACCTTGGTGTTCTTCTTCTGAAGTTCAAGGCAATCATTTTTCATATGGCCAGGCCTGTGACAATGAAAACAAGTAAGTTTGTCAGTGGCCATGTATTTGCCATACTTGGAGTTAAAATTTCTTACCAGATGATTGAGGTTTTCTTTTCCTAAACTTCTTGCCTTTGGATCTCAAGAACTGTTGAAATCTGCGGGTCAGTAGGGCATGCTCATCTTGGTCAAGATCTGAGAAGTTTCAAACTCCTCACTATAGCTGCTATAACTACTGCTACTGCTGCTACCACTGCCACTACGAGACCCCTTAAGAGCAATGTTCTTGCCCTTCTTATTTACCTCTTCAACATCCTTTTTTAACATCATTTCATAAGTCATCAGAGATCCAACTAGTTCTGTGACAGTCATTTTAGACAGATCCCTGGATTCTTCTATGACGGTGGCCTTAGTGTGCCACACGGGAGACATCGATATAAGAAATTTTCAAACTACATCCTTTTCAGAAATCTCTTTTCCAAAACCCTTAAGACTGTTCGTGATCAATGACAGTATGGCATACATGTTAGTGATTGTTTCTTCAGATTTCATTTTAAACAATTCATACTCAGAGGTGAGCATGTTTACCATCGTTTTCTTAACTTGGGATGTACCTTCATACATGAGTTCAAGTTCATCCCACATCTTCTTAGCCGTCTAGCAGGTAGAAATCGTCACCTATTCCTCAGAATGGACTGCGCACTGCATTATGTTGAGTGCCGTCCAGTTGACTGTTGAAAGCCTGATGTGTTCCCTCGTCCATGTATCCTCCTCTGGTGGGAGCTCGAATGGTCCTGTCGTAATTACCCTCTAGAGTTCGTCACTCTGCGCCCTTAAAAACACCTCCATCATGTTTTTCCAGTAGAGATAATTGACACCATCAAAGAAAGGAGGTCTGTTAATAGAATGTCCCTCGGCAATGAAGCTACGAGGGGTGTTAGTTCCAGGTCTACCCTGGTCGTTGGACCACATAATGGGCAACCTACTCTGATACCAATTGATAGAAAGGCGGAGAGTGATCTAGAAGGGGGGGATGAATAGATCACCCGTATTTTAAAAAAAAATTGAGACCAAAAAATCACAGTAGATGACTCGAGAGATAAGATGCAAAGCACTTCACACTCGATAGGAACATATGCTCATCACGAAATGAACGCCCAGATAGCAATCGGTAATACACAGCTAATTGATCGAGCATATGGGGGGTCAAAGAAGCCAACGTAGATGGCAACCTCCACCAACGAACAATCAGAAATCTCCAGAAAGCAAAGCAACAATCACATGAAGAGACAAAAGGGTTTTTTAGGTGGTTCGATTGCCCACTGTAATCTACGTCCACCCCTCATCCACACCGGGCGAGGATTCCACTAGCACAGGCTAGAAAAATAGACTCAGTCTGCGACAACGGCTACCTCACAGCTTGACCAGAGGAACATACTCCTCTCTTCCTCCAACCTGGAGAGAAAACACTAGCAACACCCCGTTACTAGCAACCGGAGACTCAGTCTCCCTTCCTCCAGACCGGAGGGAACCCACAAGTGACACCCCCGTCACTTGCAAACTGGAGACACTGTCTCCCTTCCTCTACACCAGAGGGAACCCAAAAACACAGCGATAATACTCAGATCAAAATTAAAAACAATAAATGAGAAAACACTAGAGAATGTAGCTTCAAAGAAGCGTAAAGACTAAACAAGTTCTTTTGACTGGTAGCTCTCAAAGACTATTCTATCTTTATCTTGGTTTGAACTGGGTTTCTCACGATCTCTCTTTCTCCTGGAGATGCTCTCTTTTCAGGTGGAGATGATGGGAGCTTTTTACGGCCGGTTTCTCCAGTTCTGTTCAGCACCAGCACCCCTCTTCGAAGGGTAATGTTGCTTTATATAGGAACATGGGCTTCGTATGGATCAAGCAATAGAACCCTACTGAAATTCTGTTGGTCCACGTGTTAGGTAATAGAAGCTTCCTTTCCTCGGATCACGTGCCTATCATTTCTCTTTTATCCATGTGCCAGCCTTCTGCCTTTTCAGAGGTCACGTGCCTCTTCTGCAAACCTGATTGTTCCCTGTAAAAGGAAGATAGAGTACCGTTAGGGTTACTTGCAACAAACTAGAATTCGCCACGTAGAAGATCAGACAATGTACAGACGTTGGGCTCAATTAAACAGATGTGCACTGACCTTATTTAGCTATGAATAAAAGCACGCTCGGACCTTGGGTAATACACAACAACACATGCACCAACCTTCCATAAGCTCATTGAGGAAAACACACTGACATTGCATGTAGACAGTAGAAATGTGCACCGAGATTGTATATGCTTTAAACAAAATATGCACCGACTTCAAATGTACCTGAGAGAAAAGATGCACCGACTTGGCCATGCATCGAACATGTTTATGCGTTAAACAAAACTAGCACAGACTCTAACATGCCTAAGACAAAAAATTGCATCGACTGTGAAATGCACGAGAGATAGGATATGCACCGATGTTGATCATGCGTGAGAGACACTTGCACCGACCGTGCTAAAACAAAACATTGCACCGACTTCGTTTGTGCACCCTTAGACATAGCATGAGTCACAGATTGAGACGCAACACATGCACTGAGACGCAGAATGAGACACAAGACCATAAGTGCATGAGACACAGACACGGTCGCAGCTGTGCATGAGATGCTAACAGAGACCCAAACACGGTCGCAGCTGTGCATGAGACACTAAAAGAGATGCAAACACGGTTGCAACTGTGCATGAGACGCAAACAGAGACACAAACACGAAAATACCACCGACCTCATATGTTCATGTGAACATTGAAATGCATTGACTTTAAATGCACTGCTACAGGGATATGCACAGACTTGCACGGACTTATCATACTAACCCTGGATGTGCACCGACTGTGCATGCGGTTCCATAAGAACCTACACTGAACTAAGATATACCAAATGCAAGACTAGCACCGACGACATCTTTTTGGGACTCGATACTAACATAGACTAAGTGTATGCGTGAAATGCAGCTAACATCGACTTTAAGTTGTTCGATGAAATGCCATGCACACTGAAATGGCTTCCACACTTACTGATCGATAAGCTAATCATGCACACACTCCAAGGCACATTCTTGTGAGAATTTTTATGATGTTTGACTTATGGTGTATGACATCATCAAAACCATAGAGATGCAACAACCTTTAGACTCCCCTAGCCCTCCAGATTTTGGTTTAGGTTGGATTAATCCGTCCCGACAGGGGTTTGCTAAGTCCTCACTGCATGATCCCTGATCGGAGAGAGGGATATAAATGTTCTGATTTGTGCCACTCATTTCCTTGGAGGGTACAGAAAGGCCACTATGGATGTTGCCGCTTTCGTGCGCATACTTGTTATTATGGGACCATCTCAGATTCTCCGTGGACGAGCACCCTCTTTACACCCTCCCCGATGTCTCCGGTTTGGGGGAAGTGCTGCCAAAATTTTACCAAGACTTTATGCCAATAAATGAAAGGAATAAACAAAAGAAAACAATAACAATAACAATAAATTATAAATGATGAAATGATGAAATTAATTCATTAAAAAAGAATACACAACAAAAAATAGAAAAAAAATATAAAAGGGAATAAAAAATGAATAAAAAAATAGCAACAAACATATGTAGTTATGCTTAAGAGATTAAAAAAAATGTTGTGATCAAAAGAAAAGAAAGCAAAAAAGGAAAGAGAAAAAGAGAGAGAGAGAGAGAAAAAAAATGACGACGAAAGCTTGATCCGGCAGGGGGGGTGCCGCCGGATCATGGCACCCAATGGGGTGCCATCCAACGGCACCCCCTCTCCTATTATCCCTTAATTATTATAAAACAAAAAACAAAAAAACAACAAACACGATCTAGCGGGGGCGAGTGCCGCCGGATCATGGCACCCCCTGGGTTGCCATCTGGCGGCAACCCCTCCCACTCGCCCTTATATATAAAAACAACAAAAAAGGGAAACACACACACAAACACACACGTAACATTCACCATATACACGTAACACACACATATGTGTAACACGCGCACCCACATGCACTTAAAAAAAAGAGAGAAAAGAGAAGAAGGGAGCAAGGCCAGTGCGTTGACGCAACCTAGTCTTCCCCCTGGGCCAGCCTTTCTCTAAATAAAAATAAAAAATAAAAAATAAAAAACAAAAAAAACCAATCTAAATATCAACAAACAAAAGGGAATATAATGGAAAATGAAATGAATACAATTGAGTGGACCCTAAAAAAATAAAAAAAGAAGAGTCAATGATCGAACAAAACAAAGAGAGGAAGGAAGTTGCCGGTAGATGCTAATTCTGCCCCCAAACAAAAAAAAAACAAACAAGAAAAAAATGATAAACAAACTTATAACAAAGAGAAAAAAGGGGCAAATAGCCGTAGAGAAGAACAATAACAAAAAATGATATAAAAAGAGATAACAAACTCAACGATATTCGTTCTGGAGCCCCCACCTCCTCTAGACCCTGGACATGAGAATATCAATGACGCCCATGCGAGTCGGGCTTAGATCTCGGGGACCACCCCCATCATGGCCATGGCCCGACTTCGCCCCCGAGCAAATAACCCACTAAATCCAACTCATTCCCATTGTGTTCTAAACCTCATTGCTTCCTTTTTTTTAAAAAAAACATCAAACTTGTCATGCGCCGGCAAACATTTGCCTAGATATTGTCTATATACTTGTGATGCTTCAAATTTGGGCTCCTGTCCGAACATAAAATGGTCGACAAGATGACCAATATGATTTGAATGATTTACCCCCAATATGGGGCGCTCTTATGCAATTTAAGATATCCTTCATTTCTTTCATTAACACTAATCTCAGGCCATAGGGCCCCTTCTCCTAGCAACTAATCAAAGGTTTTCTCCTCTTCGAGGGGATGTAATTAACGCTTTGGCCTTTATGGCACGACGGGTTTTGGTCCCGACACGATACCAACATTGTCTGATTAGTCAGACGGTGCACACCAATGGCTCCATACAACATTAGTATTCAGAGTCCGGATAAATTGTCACTTTGTGACTGGCACGCCCACGCACTAATAAGCCGAAATAAAATAAACCAAGAACAGAAAGATGAAGAAACGAATAAAAAGATGAAGTCCATAAAAAGTGCGTCCACCGTATTCTATGATTTGAAGGTCATTTTCTCTTATTCGGATTTACTTACTTACTCCAATTTTAGGTATCTTGCATCTACTTGGGTCGGATTGCGATACATCCTGGAGTGTGCCTAAGTCTCACGTGTGATTGCTGGGGGGTCCCTTGGACTGCTGATACAAGCCCTATTAAATTAGATTTCCTTCCTCTCCTTTTGAATGACCTATCTTATCGCATTATGCTTATCCGTCCCTATGCAAAGCTCAATTTTCGCTCAAGAATCTCTTTGAGCGGGATGTCCTAATTAGGCATGTTTCTTTACCGAAACACCGATTTATCCGTTCGTCGGGCTCCCTTGCAAAACGGACATTCCGGAGGGGCATTTACGGTAACACGGTTGTTTTCCTCGGATTGATCGTTGTCTCATGTTTAAAGTCTCGTCCACCTTGCACTATTGGGCCTTGATCGAAGGAATAGGGGTTGAAAAGCCCGTGGGCTTGGCGGCCAGGTCAATGGCCGCCTAGGTTGGCCGAGGGGCCAAGACTCTGGCCGCCCAGGTCTAGTGGGCGGCCAATCACCTGGCCGCCTTCTACTTGTGAACGGCCAGTGACCTGTCCGCCTAGCTGCAACAATTGGTCAAACACTCATGCCCCACATCCACATCCCACACTTCAAACGTGCCCCGTTCGATCCCAACTTCCAGCCACGTTGCCCACATTCCGGGCACAAAGCTGGAACCTCCTAGATGATATTCCCGGAGATAAAACTCCCAGGGAGCGGCCAACGAAGAGGTGAGGAGAAGAGGGGGGAAAAGAGAGGAGAAGGCGGAGAAGGGAGAAACGAACGAATAGCAGTGAGAGGACACGAGGAGCGATCGAAGTGAGACTCCTTGGAGGGTCAAGAGCTAAGAAAGTTCCCCGGTGTGAGAGGGAGGACTGGCAGTTGACTCTTCGCTCTCTTAGTGTCTCTGTGATTTTCCAAGCCCGCGTTCACTAGAAGGGACAGGCGGCCATCGACCAGGCTGCCTAAGCTTCTGGGCAGCCAACACTTTGGCCGCCTCCTGGTTTGATCCCTTGCTACTCTTTCACTTTTGTTTACATACATCCGCATGCATCTACATTTTTCATTGCATATTAAGAAACTCGTAGAACCCTTGTCATAGATGTTTTAAATCTAAACAATCGAGAAGGTGGGTGGTTGAAAGTCTTGACCATCCTCCCTTCCCAACCACCCTCCAGGTAATATCACCACCATGCACTCCCATATTGCTCCAAACTTTTATTACACTTCATAGTTCTAATTGCATTTTCCTTTTGTTTTCTTCCATTTGATAATGCTCGCAGGACTTTCGGCACTCTAGACTATGCAGGGCACTTTGTTCTTGGACGGATGACCATGGAGAAGTTGGGTCCCCGAAAACTCCTTCACTAAGGCAACTTCGTGCGATCATCCATCCTGTGGGAATCAGGTAAAATTCCCTGACAATCACATCCTATGTTCTGACTTCATGTTTTGTATTTCAGGGTATCAGTAGCACCGGAGGAGAAGCTAACACCCCGGAGGAGGAAGGAGGAGGCTAAGCGGTCGTGAGCCCTCAACCGCCCTGTCCGTCTTGTCCCACCCGGCATTCGCTCGTCCCAACCATACGTTCCCGCCTACAGTGTTGAACATGTGTGCAACATGATTACTTTTATGGTTTTGATGATGTCTGCCTCTGTAGTCATTAATGAGCTATACATGCACTTGATAATGTTAATATTCATACATTTCAGGTCATTATACCTCCAGTGCAGACGATCAAGATCACGAGACATGGTTCAGCAAGTCTATACATCCAACAAAGTCCATACACTCGGCTTCAGCAAGTCTATACATCCAACAATGTCCATACACTCGGCTTCACATGCAAAGTCTATACATTGGATTGCATAGCTTGTCATGCAAAGTCTATACATTCTCTATGCATATCCATTAACAAGTCTATACATTGGATTGCATAGCTTGCCATGCAAAGTCTATACATTCTCCATGCATCTTCATTACTAAGTCTATACATCCTGCAACTCAAAGTCTATACATCATCCTGTTGCAGGCACATCAAGTCTATACATCCTTCAGCAGCAAGTCTATACATCAGCAAGTCTATACATCCTGCAACAAACACAAAGTCTGTACATTGGACGAAGTCTATACGTTGGATAAAGTCTGTACGTTGCTGAACATGAAGTCTGTATGTTGGCTGCCTAGCACAACTCGAAGTCTATACGTTGCTACACACAAAGTCTATACGTTGCTGCAGAGGAAGTCTGTACGTTGGCTGCATGCACAACTCAAAGTCTGTACGTTGCGGCAGATGAAGTCTATACGTTGCTGCAGATGAAGTCTGTACGTTGGCTGCATGCACAACTCAAAGTCTGTACGTTGCACAACACGAAGTCTGTACGTTGCAGAAGATGAAGTCTGTACGTTGCTGCAGATGAAGTCTATACGTTGGTTGCATGCACAAAACAAAGTCTGTACGTTGCACAAGACAAAGTCTGTACGTTGGCTGCTAGCACAACTCCAAGTCTGTACGTTGGTTGATGGCTGCAACACAAGTCCATACATTGGCCAGCTACTTCCCACGCAAAGTCTATACATTGCGTTCTGTTATGTTCGTGCATCAAGTTACCAAGTCTGTATGTTCATGAAGCAAGTCTGTACAGGCTCATGCATGCTCAAGGTGCAAAGTCTTTATAGAGTTCATACATGCACACAAAGTCTACACGTCCAAGCCTTGATGCAAAGTCTATACAACAACTACAAGCTTCATTCAAATAGCCAAGGCCACTGCACAAGATGGAGTCAAAAGACAACGATTCAGTTGGTACTTTCTAGACCAACAAGGATGAAGTTACAGACATGAACAGGCTGCTAATGGACACAAGCGACGGAGCTGAAGCGGCTAACGGACCGACCCGGGCTGGACCGGGGTCTGCCCAGCTGGCGGTCGACCGCCAGCATAGGGGCGGTTGACCGCCCCAGCCAGCAGACTCCCGTCTATAGTTCTGTCAGCCAGTAGCGGTCGACCGAAAATCCCAGGGACCGCCCGTTTGTAGATTTCTCAGTAGAGGTCGACCGCCAGAAGCTGTAGGTCGACCGCCAGCCCCGAGCCATCAATTGTTGACTTTTATTTCCACTTCAAAAAGGGCCATTCAACATGGATTTGTTTAATCCAAAAGTCACCTAATCATCCATGATTTGTGGATCTGGTCTGGGGCTTGTCTATAGACCATTCAAAGTCTATAAAACCAATACAAGAGGGTTAGAAATCCTAGTTGATGTAGTTGATGAAGTGAATCAAAGAGAGCTCAATGGAGGCCATTTCGAGGGTACTGTAGCACCTACGTGAACAGTACTTCAGGCTGGAGTTCTTCATCCTTCCAAGATGATTCAAGCTCATATCTGAAGCCAAGCAACCTCCAAGCAAGCAAGAAGCATTCAAGGCTCTCAAAGGTGATCAAAGCTACATCTATACACCTCTTCATCAACTCAAGGAGATTCAAGAAAAGATCAAGCTACATCCAATATTCTTCTTCATCAACTCAAGGAGATTCAAAGGAAAGATCAAGCTACATCCCATGTCTGCTCCATCAACTCAAAAGGATCAAAGGAAGATCAAATCCTCAACAGATTCAAGATCCAACAATCTCAGACAAGATCTAATTCATTCTAGCATATCCTTATATCTTGTTTGAGCATTTTCATCTTGTTTCTATTTTCATTTCATTCAATCTATTGAAACTGAAGATCATCCCTACCGGTGGTTAGTAGGAAGTCAATCGGGAGTTCTCCGATCTGCGATGTAGCCATCCCTGCCGGCTTTGTGTGTAGGAAGACAGAAAGAGTGTTTTCTCTATTCTGTGGTTTGGGGCGTGTCCCCGGTCAAGCTGTGAGTCAGCAAGGAAGCCTCACCGGGTTTTGGTGAGGGGTGGACGTAGGTTGCGGGGTTGCAACTAAACCACCTTAAAAATCCCTGTGTTGTGAGTTGTTTATCGTGTGTGATTGCTCTATCTCTTCTAACCCCATTCACAGGTTCGTGTGGTTCCATACTTGGTTAGATTGTTCACACACATATGCACTTTGAGTAATCAACATATCACATACACACACGCACAGTTGTTGCAAGCTATTGCATGCTCTAGTGTTATGCTTTATGATCCCTGCACTATAAGGCTGATTTCTTTCAAGATCACAAATGTGCTTAAAGAGGTGTGGACGTTTCATAGCTTGTAATCCAAGTCTTTTCATTTGAGCCACTCTACTTAATTCCGCTGTGTATTGTCCCTAAATGATTCATGCACTTTATAAGAGTGGTTCATGCTTCCGATAGCTCAAAGTTTTAAATAGGCCAAAGCTTATGATATGATCTATTCAACCCCCCCTTCTAGATCCGTTTACACCTCGCGGGACCCAACAAGTGGTATCAGAGCGAGGCTCTATCATTCCCAGATCCAACGATCTGCAGGGAATGATCCCGGTGTTTGTTATTAAGATGGATTCACATGCTACACTTGCTTCGATGGCTTCTCCACCCATTTATGATGGTTCAGATATTTCTACATGGGTTGGAAGAATGTTCATCTATGTTAGCTCCATAGATCCACAATTGTGGACTCTTATATACAATGGTCCTCATGAGCTGCCATCAAATTCAATTGATTGGTTAGCCGAACATGAGACCAAACACAATGATAATCATCTTGCATATAACTTAATTACAGCTGCAGTTGATCTAAGACTAACTCATCTTGTGTCCTCTTGCAGCACAGCCAAGCAAGTATTGGACAAGTTGGTGAAAATCCATGAAGGGAAAGAACAAGAACAAGAATGCTTCATGGCCGACCGTGCAGAACAATCCAGCAATACATCCTCATCACAGGTAAACTCTGACTCCGAGGAATTCACTTTTGAAGAGCTTATGGAAGCCTATGATGAGTTGATCACACAATACAAAAAAGGTAAAAATAGAAAATAAAAATTTGAAAAACGATCTCAAGAAAATTAACAAAAATGAAAGCTCGATTTGTAAAAAGGGTTCTATTTTTGAAGAGCTCAACAACACTATCTCTTTTGATCTAGATATGCATAAACAAAGCATTGCATGTCTAAGGGATGAAAATGAAAATCATCATGGTGAAATCACTAGGTTGGATGAAATTGTAATAAAACTTCAAAACCAACCTAAGTCAATCTCTAATGATCTTGAATGGTAACAAAAACTGATTGACTCTCTGAAAGAAGAGAATAGAGAGTTGTTGGAAAAGAAAATTGAACATGAAAAGGTTGAAGAAGAAGTGCATGAAAAATTGGTTGCACATGAAAAATGCAAATATGTCATTGATGATCACTCTGAAACTTTGCATGCTCTCGAACAACAAAATCAAAATCTTAAAGCAGTAAACGCCATGCTCAATGAGCAATTGGCAGCATGCGAAGATGGCCTTGTTGAATCTAAACAGCACATTTCCTCACTTGAAAATGAAATTCAAGGTTTGAATGATTTCTTGTCAACGTTTGCCCAAATCCAAGATTCTAGCTCACCGGAAGCCACCACTTCCTGTGGTCACCAAAAAGGGCATACTGCTCGAAAGAAAAGCAAAATTCAGCATGCTCATCCAAACATGCGCCATAACATGTCCAATGCTAAATACCATGCTTTCCACAAAACGAATGTCCATTGTTATTATTATGATAAACATGGTCACACTGTGCATGATTATTTTATCTTGAGAAATGATGAGCTTAGAGTAGGACAGCAAGTGAAAGAGCAAAGAAAGAAATAGGTCAACACTGGCAGTGGACCTACTCAGCAGATATCTGCATAGAATTACACGGGGAGTCAAAAGAGTCGACACTCTCATACAAGCAGGTCGACACTCTCCATGGCTTTAAACAAAAAACTTCCTCCTTGCTGCTCTCATTGTGGTAAGTCTGGCCATACTGTCTAAGAGTGCTGACACTTGAAGGGAAAGCATCACCTTCATTCCATGAAAGGTAAATCCCATGCTCTTCCACAAAAACAAAATGCATATGCACACACACATGAACATAAAAAGAATGCTCAATCTTTTGTGCACTGTTTTTACTGTGGGAAAAATGGTCATGACATGTATGATTGTCATACAATGAGAAAGGATGATCTAATTTCCTTAAAATAGATGAGCTACATTGGTGAATATGATAAAGCTGCTAACCTACAAGGACCCAAGCAATCTTGGGTACCTAAAAAATTTCAAATGAGAATTTTGGGTGCAGGATGTCTTGAAGCTGAACAAAGGATCATAAGATAAATAAAAGCTCAAGACACAGGTATGTACATAAACCTTTAAGTTTAGACATCTTGCATGTTTAGTCTTGACATGTAGATAGTGCATCATACGTCTGCCCAATGTCATTAGATTCTGCAAACTGAATTGCTCTTTGAAATGCAAAACCCCCAAGGTGTGAGATGAACTTTTGAGCTTGATAACTTGCTCACACCATGCTTGATTTCAGTTGTTTAATTCATGAAAAACTTGTTATGCTGATGAAGTTGATGTGATGATGAGTTGCTTAAATCTTGCTATCAGCTACATGAAATGCTTGGACTTTGGTTTTGATGATGCATACCATGGCTGCATTCTCAACTCGTTATTCATGTTAGCATTGCTCAAAAGGCAGAGTCTAGCAATTGACATCATCATGTTGCATTCAGTTCAAAATCAATTATGAATGATTTGTGTTTGCATCATCTTGTATCTCATACTATTTTAATGCAAATCATGTTTAGGAAAATAAGAAAAAATGTTCGAACCTAAGCATGCATCTAGAATGAGCAATCATCTTGCAGCATCTTCATTGCTTTGAGCATTCACATAAGACTTAGGCTGCATAATTCATTGCCAATCCATGCATAATAAAATTGAATTCATGTTCACGATACATTGCATGGTTTGTATAGCATCATTCTTGCATGGCCATGGTATATCAAATGTTGATGTATGGAAAGGCAGGTTATGCTTGCCTAGAAGCACTCAATATGCGTGAGGTTTCACCTCCGCCACGTACCATGCATCAATGTCGCATATAGGCCATATAGTAAGGGGGAGCTGTCTCTTTGCAGCATTCATGCATATGTTTCATCTTCATTCTGTTGACATCATGGCATAGAATGCATCTTCTCAGGGGGAGCTTGTTCATCATGAAAATCCAGTCAAAATTCTGCCGGTCGACCTTACTCCTTTGACAGGTCGACCCCACATTTCTTTCTGTCTAAAAATTACTTTTGTCTGAGCTCAGTGCATAACCTCAGGGGGAGTGTTCTTCATCTATTCTTGCCTACCAGTTATGCAACACTCTCTTCTTAAACCAAGCCACTGCATGATATTGCTTAATCCTTTTGTGGTTCAACTTGGATTCAAAGTGCTTTGAACTTCTTGGAGGATTCCCAATCTATTATTGAGGTTGTTTATCAGAGTAAATCTTCAAGAAGAATTTTCTCTTATAGAGTCTTGTGATTGCCTTGAACATGAATGATTTTGGTTTAACATTAATGATTTCTTGAGTATTGAAGTTTGATGGTCTTGAACATGTTTGTGATCGGGTTTAATAGGCTTAAACTAGTTTCTCGTGTTTTGACTTGTTATGCCATCTTGAATCTGAAAAATTTTTGAGTACAAAGGCATCCTTGATCGAGAAACTTCAGCTAAGTATTGTTTTTAAACATTTGTTGAATCTGTTTATTTCAAAAAGTGGCTATACTTAAAGTAAGCTCAAGGTAGAGCAATGGCACTATTGCTGAGAAATATATCTCCTTATCAAAGAAAATGAGGTTCGATATGTCATGAGGTGACTATGCTATCTCTGTTCTAAGTGAAGCAAAATCGTGAGCTACACTGAGTAACTAGGGGTGCTTACGTCTGGTAAACGTGCACACTCACGTCAAAAGGTGGTTGCTACACTTGACTACTCGTAAAATGATACCAATCATCTTTCAAATGATTTCAAAAGAAAAATCTGAATGTGTAGCTCTCATGAATCAAATCTAAGTCATCTAAGTGTTTAGCCTCAATACTTATTGTGGTCACTCTCAAGGGAACCAATGAAACTGAATGAGTAAGATAAGAGAAGGTTAATCTGGTTTTGACATGAATTTCTGGTTCACTACTATTAAACTTCCATGCAAATGTTTTCATGTGATTCTACTGAGTAGGCCAAAACTCATTAGCATTAAACCAATCTGAATGTAAGAGCTGGTACATTTGGGTTCTATAACTGAAAATTCTGAAAAATCCATAACTCTGATTTATGAACTTGGTTTCAGATTAAAGAACCTCCATTCTCTCTTGAGAAGTCATATCTTGATGCTCCTTGTTGTTTGCCTTCATCTGCCATATCTACATAAATCATTCAGGCTGCCCCAATTACATCACCATACTACACAAGTGGTATAATCCAACAAGTGGTATCATCTTGATGCACCTTTTAAGTCATCTCCAAAATCATTGGTGTCCTCTGTCAAATGATATCACATTACTTTCTCATTCATTGGCATTTGGCATAAGTCCTAGCATCATTGTCATCATGTTTTCATGCATTAGGGTGGCATGCATGTCTTGACTTCATACAATTGTAGCTTGCATCAAAATTTGATCATTTCCATGCATTGCATAGAAAATCCAAACAAAATCTGAATATTGGAAAACCACTAAAAATCTGCAAAATTTGAAATCAAAAATTTGATCTTTGGCTACTCTATCCATCTCCACTATTTGAGGAATTGAATCATGCTGCTGTGGCTCCACCTCTCACACTTACATTATCTTTGCCAAGCCTCGAGTCCCTCGTTCTCTTTTCTGGATCTTTTGATATTGTCAAAGGGGGAGAAGATTATGAAGATTATGTGAGTCATTCATCAAAAAGGATGTGGTAAGAACCATGTGCGTCATTGTCAAAAGGGGATATAGTAAGAACCATGTGAGTCATTGTTACAAGATGAATGTTGTTGACTCATAGTTGTCATGAGAATTACTAATGCATGTGAATCTCTACTGACTCATAGTTCAGAATGACTCATAGTTGCCATCATCAAAAAGGGGGAGAATGTTGAACATGTGTGCAACATGATTACTTTTATGGTTTTGATGATGTCTGCCTCTGTAGTCATTAATGAGCTATACCTGCACTTGATAATGTTAATATTCATACATTTCAGGTCATTATACCTCCAGTGCAAACGATCAAGATCACGAGACATGGTTCAGTAAGTCTATACATCAAACAAAGTCCATACACTCGGCTTCAGCAAGTCTATACATCAAACAAAGTCCATGCACTCGGCTTCCCACGCAAAGTCTATACATTGGATTGCATAGCTTGCCATGCAAAGTCTATACATTCTCCATGCATATCCATTAACAAGTCTATACATTAGATTGCATAGCTAGCCATGCAAAGTCTATACATTCTCCATGCATCTTCATTACTAAGTCTATACATCCTGCAACTCAAAGTCTATACATCATCCTGTTGCAGGCACATCAAGTCTATACATCCTTCAGCAGCAAGTCCATACATCAGCAAGTCTATACATCCTACAACAAACAGAAAGTCTGTACATTGGATGAAGTCTATACATTGGACAAAGTCTATACGTTGCTGAACATGAAGTCTGTATGTTGGCTGCCTAGCACAACTCGAAGTCTATACGTTGCTGCACACAAAGTCTATACGTTGCTGCAGATGAAGTCTGTACGTTGGCTGCATGCACAACTCAAAGTCTGTACGTTGCGACAGATGAAGTCTATACGTTGCTGCAGATGAAGTCTGTACGTTGGCTGCATGCACAACTCAAAGTCTGTACGTTGCACAACACGAAGTCTGTACGTTGCGGCAGTTGAAGTCTGTACGTTGCTGCAGATGAAGTCTATATGTTGGCTGCATGCACAAAACAAAGTCTGTACGTTGCACAAGACAAAGTATGTATGTTGGCAGCTAGTACAACTCCAAGTCTGTACGTTGGTTGATGGCTGCAACACAAGTCTATACATTGGCCGGCTACTTCACACGCAAAGTCTATACATTGCGTTCTGTTGTGTTCGTGCATCAAGTTACCAAGTCTGTACGTTGATGAAGCAAGTCTATACAGGCTCATGCATGCTCAAGGTGCAAAGTCTTTACAGAGTTCATACATGCACACAAAGTCTACACGTCCAAGCCTTGATGCAAAGTCTATACAACAACTACAAGCTTCATTCAAATAGCCAAGGCCACTGCACAAGATGAGAGTCAAAAGACAAAGATTCAGTTGGTACTTTCTAGACCAACAAGGATGAAGTTACAGACATGAACAGGCTGCTAATGGACACAAGCGACGGAGCTGAAGCGGCTAACAGACCGACCCGGGCTGGACCGGGGTCTGCCCAGCTGGCGGTCGACCGCCAACACAGGGGCGGTCGACCGCCCCAGCCAGCAGACTCCCGTCTGTAGTTCTGTCAGCTGCAGGTCGACCGCCAGCCAGTAGCAGTCGACCGAAAATCCCATGGACCGCCCGTTTGTAGATTTCTCAGTAGAGGTCGACCGCCAGAAGCTGTAGGTCGACCGCCAGCCCCGAGCCATCAATTGTTGACTTTTGTTTCCACTTCGAAAAGGGCCATTCAACATGGATTTGTTTAATCCAAAAGTCACCTAATCATCCATGATTTGTGGATCTGGTCTGGGGCTTGTCTATAGACCATTCAAAGTCTATAAAACCAATACAAGAGGGTTAGAAACCCTAGTTGATGTAGTTGATGAAGTGAATCAAAGAGAGCTCAAGGGAGGCCATTTTGAGGGTATTGTAGCACCTGCGCGAACAGTACTTCGGGCTGGAGTTCTTCATCCTTCCAAGATGATTCAAGCTCATATCTGAAGCCAAGCAACCTCCAAGCAAGCAAGAAGCTTTCAAGGCTCTCAAAGGTGATCAAAGCTACATCTATACACCTCTTCATCAACTCAAGGAGATTCAAGAAAAGATCAAGCTACATCCATTATTCTTCTTCATCAACTCAAGGAGATTCAAAGGAAAGATCAAGCTACATCCCATATCTGCTCCATCAACTCAAAAGGATCAAAGGAAGATCAAATCCTCAACAGATTCAAGATCCAACAATCTCAGACAAGATCTAATTCATTCTAGCATATCTTTATATCTTGTTTGAGCATTTTCATCTTGTTTCTATTTTTATTTCATTCAATCTATTGAAACTGAAGATCGTCCCTACCGGTGGTTAGTAGGAAGGCAATCGGGAGTTCTCCGATCTGCGGTGTAGCCGTCCCTGCCGGCTTTGTGTGTAGGGAGATAGAAAGAGGGTTTTCTCTGTTATGTGGTTTGGGGCGTGTCCCTGGTCAAGCTGTGAGTCAGCAAGGAAGCCTCACCGGGTTTTGGTGAGGGGTGGACGTAGGTTGCGGGGTTGCAACTAAACAACCTTAAAAATCCCTGTGTTGTGGGTTGTTTATCGTGTGTGATTGCTCTATCTCTTCTAACCCCATTCACAGGTTTGTGTGGTTCCATACTTGGTTAGATTGTTCACACACATATGCAGTTTGAGTAATCAACATATCACATACACACACACACGGTTGTTGCAAGCTATTGCATGCTCTACTGTTATGCTTTATGATCCCTGCACTATAAGGCTTATTTCTTTCAAGATCACAAATGTGCTTAAAGAAGTGTGGACGTTTCATATCTTGTAATCCAAGTCTTTTCATTTGAGCCACTCTACTTAATTCCGCTGTGCATTGTCCCTAAGTGATTCATTCACTTTATAAGAGTGGTTCATGCTTCCGATAGCTCAGAGTTTTAAATAGGCCAAAGCTTTTGATAGGATCTATTCAACCCCCCTTCTAGATCTGTTTACACCTCGCGGGACCCAACAAGTACCCCATAACCTTAACCTAGTTTTCCTTTCCATAGATTGGCGTGAAAGGATCGATCTAGGAGAGGAATTTGTTATCTTTTCTTTGAGTTTTGTGGAGTCACCGTTCTTCTTCCTCTTCTTCCTTAATCAACACAAAGGTAGGTGATCTCTCAGGCTAAATCTTCAATTAATGATTCAAACAAGTGCATATGCATGTTCCCTATATTTCGACGTCGTTTTCCCCAATATTTAGGGGCTATATTGCATGAATTTCATGAATCATGGATTGGTTATCGTCGTTTTAGGGTTTTTCTGCCGAAACGGTTCTCTGTTCGTAATCGCGGCCCATACAGGAATCGCGTCTCTGAATGGGGTGGGCCGATAGACCGCGACTTGATATTTGAAATTTTATTTTTATTAATATTCTTGTTAAGATTGCGGTACCCCGACTGATCGTGGTCTTGATAGTCATGGCACCCCTGATGACCGTGTTCTGGCATGGGTTCCAAGGAACCCTAGTGCCCTGTCCAGCATGATAAGTGAATGTTAGTGATTTTAGATGCATGATTTTACATCTGCATGTCATCTAAACCAACTATTGTAATTAGGAAACATGTTTAACCCTTAATTTTTATAAGTCTCCATGATCATGTTCATAGCCTGGACCAATGGATTAATTTGTTTATGGATCAGATTTTCTTGTAAAAAAGTCATTCCCTGCTCTATATATGAAGCATCTCTTCGAAGAGGTGCGGCTGCCACTACTGTTGCCTTCGAAGTGTGAGAAGCTATCAGAGAAAGAGAGAGAGAGCCATTTTCAAAATCAAGAAGAAGATAAGAGATAGGAGAGGAGAGAGAGAACTCAAGTGCAGGCAGGACATTTCAGTGAAGAAGGCTTCGATTGAAGCTACAGTTGTTTGAATTACATTTTTTATGGTTTCTCTATTTTTGTTTCTTATTTTTCGTTTGTTTTAGTTCGCAGTATCTTGTTTCTTTCCTTGTTGTGCTAGGCGCACACAAGGTATTTGTGCACAGACCACATCTGTTCATGGTCTGACTGTAGAGCAGTCATGTTTTTGATCTTGCTGGGTGTGAGATCAATTTGTGGACAGCGGGGTGCTGTTCACGTTTCCTTTGTGTCTTCGGAGGAAGGGATAATCGTTCCTCCAGTCACTGCATTGTGCAGTGGGTCTGATCTTGTTGGGCGTAAGATCTAGGTGAGGGATTTGTCTCCCTCGGATTTAAGCTGTGGAATCAGCCTGTATTGCAGACTGAGTCAGCGTTTAATTGTCTTGTGCAAGAAAGCCTCACTTTGATCAAGTGAGGGGTGGACGTAGATTAGTAGCAGCAATCGAACCACCTAAAAAATTGTGTGCGCTATGTGGTTTGATTTCAGTATATCCTATCACTATCATCAAACAAACAAGGGTGGTATATCAAAAGGTGACGCTGGATAGATAGGTCTAGCCTATCCTGAATGCCCAACTTTGTGGGAAAGATCCTTGGATCAAACCTCTGCCTCGTACCAACCTTAGTTTGTTTGCTTACTTTTGCTTGGGTGCATGGTATGCCTTCCTCAATCGTACTCTAAGCATTCTGTTTCCACACTGTGTTCCATTTCTTCCTACTCATCTAGTGTTTGTCTATTGGTCTGTCCGATCCCTGTGCTGGTTTATTCTATTACTTAGTAGCAGATCATTTCGCGGGGCTTGAATTTTATTTTTGGTTATTAGGCTAATTAGACCTATTCATCCCCCCTTCTAGATCTAATTCTTCATCTTCATCAAAGGCCAATCACTTTATGGACGGATTGAGGCATGTCTTTGTCAAGCAACCTTGGCCCGAAAATATCTGAACTTATACAGAGATGGTGTATAGGGCCCATTTATGTGAAAGGACCCTTGAGAAGGTTGAGAAGTTCCAGGGCAAGGGAGAAGAATCAAGCCGGAAGTAGGACAAGAGGAAAAGGGATGAAGAGAAGTTTAGTATCATGGGAACCTACAAGTCCCGCGACAATAAGAAGAGGTCCCATAATGGCAACGGGAATGGCAAGAACAAGCAGGTAAAAGAAGAGGAGAAGCAAGTCATGGCGGCTTGCTCATTCTGTGAGAAGTTCGGTCATTCGGCCGAAGAGTGCTGGAAGCACCTTGGCGCTTGTCTTCGCTGTGGCAATAGGGAGCATCACATGCCCGATTGCCACCTTTTGAAAGAACAACCCTCCAAGAATGATGGTGGGCGCAGGCGGTAGGCTCGTTTAAATGCCGTGATGGAATATGAAGCCCCAAAGGAAGATTATCTAATCAAAGGCACAATCCATATCTATTCACATCCAGCCTTTGTTTTATTTGATACTGGAGCTTCACATTCTTTTATATCAACTGCTTTTGCTAAAACTCTGCCAGTTTCAGCTGTTCCTTTACCTTCAGACCTAGTTATTACTACACCTCTAGGCTCTAGAACCGAACTAACAACCCAATACCCCAATAGTAAGGTAACTATAGGAGGTCATAATCTTCTTGCAAACCTCGTATGCCTTGACATGGAAGGCTATGATGCCATTCTAGGTTTAGATTGGCTATGTGAACACTATGCCGACCTAAATTGTCATCATAGGTGAATTTCCTTCTACAAACTGGACCTTCCAAAGTTCCCTTTCCTTGGCATCAAATACAGAAAGCATCATATTCTCATTTCATCCCTTCACGCTTGCAAACTCATCTCGCAAGGTTGCGAAGCTTTCCTACCTTCCATGGTTGTCACTGAGCCGAAGGAAATCACTCTAGAAGAAATTCCTATTGTAAGAGACTTTCCTGATGTCTTTCCTTCTGAACTACATGGCTTACCACTCAAAAGGGAAGTAAACTTCTCTATCTAATCCCTAGAACAGCACCTGTTTCAAAAGCTCCTTACAGGATGTCTCCCACGAAACTCAAGAAGTTGAAGAAGCAACTCCAAGAATTGTTGGAAAAAGGTTTCATTCGACCAAGCACATCCCATTGGGGTGCGCCGGTTCTTTTTGTTAGAACGAAGGATGGATCTCTCGGGCTATGCATCGACTATCGATAGTTGAATCAACTCACAATCAAGAACAAATACCCACTGTCACGTATTGATGAGTTGTTCGACCAGATCTCTGGTGTGGAATATTTCTCAAAAATAGACCCCAGGTTTGGTTACCATCAACTGAGGATTAAAGATGAAGATATTCACAAGACCGCTTTCCATAGCAGATATGGGCATTATGAATTTGTGGTTATGCCATTTGGGCTAACCAACGCCCCTGCAGCTTTCATGCAATTGATGAATAACATCTTCAGCCCCTATCTAGACCAATTTGTGGTCATTTTTATTGATGATATTCCCATCTATTCCAAGACACAAGAGGAACATGTAGAACATTTAAGAATGGCGTTGCAAATATTGAGAGATCACCAACTCTATGCAAAGCTCAATAAATGTGAGTTCTGGTTAAAGGAGGTCTCTTTCCTTGGCCATATTATTTCAAAGGAAGATATCTCTGTGGATCTTATAAGGTTGAAGCAGTCAGGAACTGGAGCCGACCAACGACCGTGACTGAAGTTAGGAGTTTCCTTGGTCTGGCTGGCTAGTATAGGTAATTTATAAAAGATTTCTCAAAGATCACCGTTCCTCTGACTAGACTTACAAGAAAGGAGAATCTTTTTACATGGTCAAAGGATTGTGAAGAGAGTTTCTTAACCCTCAAAGAATATCTTACCACTGCACCTATTTTAGCACTACCTATCGAAGGTGGTGGTTTTGAAGCCTACACAGATGCATCAGGCGTTGGCCTTAGTTGTGTCCTCATGCAGCATGGCAGTATGATTTGTTATACTTTAAGACAACTGAAGCGTCATAAGGAAAATTACCTGGTACATGATCTTGAACTTGCTGCTGTTATCTTCGCCTTGAAGATATGGTGACATTATCTCTATGGAGAGAAATTCATGGTATTCTCAGACCACAAAAGTCTGAAGTATCTATTCTTTCAAAAAGAGTTGAATATGAGGTAGAGGAAGTGGCAGTAGTATCTCAAGGATTTTGATTTTTCTATTCAATACCACCCTGGGAAGGCAAATGCTGTAGTACATGCACTTAGCAGAAGACCACTGGCAACCTTATCAAGCCTTAGGAGAGGTATGACTAACCTTGTAGAAGACTTTGCTGAATTGAATCAGGATGTCGACTCGGAGATGAAAGGTGCATTATCGCCAATATCCGGTCACAACCCACATTAATAGATGATCTAGTCATGTTGCAAGAAAATGACCCCACACTGTTGAGATCATGGCTAATATTGATCAATGTACGGTCGGATTTTTCTGTCACGATCAATGGAAGATTATTAGTCCGAGGTTGGATTTGTGTGCTAGATCATGAGGAGATGAAGAAATTAATTATGTAGGAAGCTCACAAGTCAAGATATGCACTTCACCTTGGTGCTACCAAAATGTACCAAGACTTAAAAAGAAATTTCTGGTGGCCCAATATGAAGAGAGAAGTGGCGAATTTTGTATCTCACTGCCTCACTTGTCAACAAGTAAAGGCGGAACACTTAAAACCCGCTGGTAAACTACATCCCTTAGAAATTCCTGAGTGGAAGTCAGTGAGTATGGGGATGGATTTCATCATGGGTCTGCCTAAGACAAGAGGTGGGCATGATGACATATGGGTAATAATGGATCTATTGACAAAATCTGTACACTTTCAACCTATTAAAAGTGGATGGTCCGTGGATGTCCTGGCAGCATTATATATAAAGGAGATTGTTAAACTACACGGTGTCTCTGTCATTATAATATCTGATCGAGACCGTCGTTTCACATCACAATTCTGGAAGGGTCTACAACACTCATTGGGGATCCAGTTAAATTTCAGCACTACATTTCATCCACAAACTGATGGCCAGACCGAAGGAACCAATCAGATAGTATAAGATATGCTTAGGGCATGTGCAATTGACTTTGGTAGAAGTTGGCATGACCACTTGTCTCTTGTCGAGTTTGCCTACAACAATAACTATCAAGCTAGTATTCAAATGGCACAGTTCGAGGCACTATATTGTAGGAGTTGCCGTTCACCTATCTGCTGGAATGAAGTTGGGAAAAAATAACTTCTAGGCCCTGAACTTGTCAGGGATACCACCGAGAAGATACAACTCATCAAGGAGAGACTCCAGATGGCTCAGTCAAGGCAAAAGGCATATGCTGATGTTAGAAGAAGAGACATGGAATTCCAAGTTGGAGACCATGTGTTCCTCAAGGATTCCCCAGGTCGTGCGATTTGAAGATTCGACATCAAAGGTAAAGTTTACTCCGAGATTTATTGGCGCTTTTGAAATTCTTGAAAGGGTTAGTGAGGTCGCGTATTAGATAGCTTTGTCCCCCCAATTATCTGGAGTTCATAATTTGTTCCATGTCTCGATGCTTAAAAGGTACGTTCATGACCTATTTCATATTATAAGTCATGGTGATCTGGTGGTGTAGAAGGATCTGACGTACGAGCAAAGGCCACTCAAAATACTTCATCGAGAGGTATGTCAGCTTCGAAATAAAACTATTCCCACGATAAATATCCCGTGGAATAAATGCCTGGAACAGGAAGCAACATGGGAGATGGAAGAAGCTATGCGCAAAAGATATCCAGAGTTGTTCAATTGTAAGTAATCGCCCTCCACAATCTCATGCAATGAATTTGGGGACCAAATTCTTTTTAAGTGGGGGAGGGTGTAGCACTCCTGAAAATTCTATGATAATTATTTAAAATTCTTAAAAATTAAATAAATTATTTAAGCAATTAATAGGCTTAAAAAAGGCTTCATAGGTTAATTAATTGATTTATAGGTTAAGGCCATTGATAAATAGGCCCAATTAATAACCAAGTGGTTAAGCCCACTTAAAATGGGCCTTAAACCCTAAAACCTAAGCTTTTGGCCCAAGCCCAAACCCTAGAGACGTACTAAGGTATATTTCTTAAATTAAAATAGATAAGTAGGGAAATTGGGGGATAATTAGGAAGGAAATTTGAATTAAATCCAAATTCCGGTGGCCCAACCAAGTAGCGGTCAGTAGCGAGACTGCTATCGGGAGGAGGCGGTCCTGGCATGACTGCTATCTAGTTCCGTAAATGGAAGGAATTAAACCTAGAAAATTCTAGATTTTTATCCTTCCAATTGCCAAAGATCGATGTGATCTAGCATGGTAACTTGCCTAGGACTCTTAGGGGATCGGATTGACGCCCCATAGGATGTTGGAACCCTAGTTTTGATGATGACACACTATGAATCATGTTGAGACAAAAATGCTTAATAATGATTGATTGAGTCATCATCCTTCATAAGTCTAAATGGCATAACTTGTCCAGGCATTTTAGTCACTAAGGTTTTATAAGTCTTTTATCCACTAAGTGTCAGAAATCAGTACCATAACAAGATGAGATTTTAAATTTTTTTTTTGAAGCATGGCTGTGAGAGGAGAGAGAAGCTCTAGCGATTCTGAAGCCAAGATCTCCGCTCTGCATGGGGAGGATTCTCCTCGTCTTCCCTCTCATTTGGCGCCATCCCACCCCGTCCCTACTATTCTGCTAAGGCCTCCTTCCGCTTTGAAAGGGAGAGGACATCATAGATTTCGCTCGAGATCTCGCTCCAGACTGCCTGCACGAGTGTCTTCTCAGCCGCAGACGTGGACCAGCCTATTCAAGGCTGCTACACCAGCCCAAGACCAAGACCTGCGAAAGTTGGAGTATCTTCAGCCTTCCTCCATTGATTCTCAGAGTATCCAGTCTGTGATGTCGGGGACTCTGTAGAGCTGGAGGAGGTATGGTCGTCTACTCTGGTAGGTTATGTTGTGGGCCTCTCCACCTCCTTCCTACCTCTTCAAGCTTTCATCAAGAGCAGATGGAGTCCCAACGGGTTCCAGCTCTTCATGCTGGATAATGGGTTCTTTCTCTGTAAATTCGATTTAGAAGATGACTTGCAGCGCATCCAGGAGAATTTTTGGACAATTAGAGGTCATCCAATGATTTTACGCAGATGGTCTCCGGATGTTTCTTTTGAAGTTGATTGTCTTCAGACCATTCCATTCTGGATTTCTTTGCATGGTGTTCCTCTACATTTGTGGACTAAGCAATTCTTTAGACGCATATGTAGTCTCATTGGAACACCCCTACATATTGATAAACTCACGGCTTCAAGGCAACGCCTTTCCTTTGCCAGAGCTTGTGTTATGGTGTCAGCCAATAGCAAACTTCCAGATGAAGTTTTTTTCAAGGATCTTGAAGGTAAGATTCGCAGAGTTTCAGTTTCTTATACATGGAAGCCTAAATCTTATTATGTTTACAATTCTTTTGGCCATTTAGAAGGGCAGTGTTCTGCCAAGGCTCCTCCAATTGAGAAAGTTAATAAGCATAATGAAAAGTCTTTTAGACAGACTTCTATGCACAAGTAGCTAGATTATTCAGTCAATTCAGTTTCTATAGGAATTAAATTCTTAGCTCTGGACTCTCTAACAGAGCAGAATGATTCAGCTGAGGATTATAATCATGCAAATCAGAATGTAGATTCCGAGTCCAATGACAAGATCGAGCAAGGTGGGCAGGCTGGAAAAGAACACCAACATCAAGGACAAGTGCATTCTCAACACGAGCCAATCTCAGTTAGTTCCTCCGATATTCCCTCTGAAGGCAACAATTTACAGTCTTTTTCTGCGGAAGGGGATTTGAAATTCAAATCTGGTGCTACTCATCATCAAGGGGATTTGAATTTGGAAAGAGTAGAATTCCCGAGTTTGCAGGAAGTGGTTGAGCAGAAGACAAGTAATGATTCTCAATTGCCTCCTATTTCGAAGGGAAAAAGGAAGGTAGGTAACCAGTGTGGTTTTTCCAAATCAAGGCGATCTCCTCGCCTGTCTTCATAACTTCCTCAGCTTTATTCTTCTATTAGTCTCATGAAGATTGTTAGCTGGAATGTTAAGGGAATCAATAAACCAGAGTGACGAGCTCAACTTAAGCTCATTATCTCTCAATCAAGATGTGATATTGCTATCCTTATTGAGACATTCACTTTAGAAATTCAACAAGATTTAAGCAGAGCATTTGGCCAGATGCTGATCTTATACATAATCAGAATGCCAGAGGTAGGATTTGGATTTTTAGTAATCCTAAGAAGCTCAAAACTAGTACGATTAAATTTTCAGATCAGTTCATCCACATATCTGCAATTGATTCTGCAATGGGACTTCAATTTCTACTTACTGCAGTTTATGCTTCTAACCTTCTTTTTCACCGAAAGATTCTGTGGAAGGACATTCATGATTTATCAATTAACACAAATGGTTCTCCATGGATGGTGATAGGTGACATTAACACCATTCGCTATCAGAATGAGAAACTGGGTGGTAACCAAGTCCCTTCGGCCATTCTTCAAGATTTTGATAAAATGATTGTTTCTTCAAATCTGGGTGACATTAAATCTAGTGGCAATTGTTATTCCTGGAGCAACTGTTCACTTCCTCCCAATAGGATAGTGGCAAGGTTGGACAGATGCCTCATTAATGATACTTGGCTGAATATCTTTCCAGACTCTTATGCAGAATACTCTTCTGAGATATTTTCAGACCATTCTATGATTAGAATTTTCTCTGAGAAAGAGGTAAACACATGAAAAAAACCTATTAAATTCTTCCACATGTGGACTCAGCACCCTCAATTTCTAGATATTGTGGAGGATGTTTGGAAGGAGAGCTTCAGAGGTTCCCCACAATTTATTCTATGGTTTAAACTTAAGAGACTTAAGCAAGTTATTAGGAATGGAATTCGAGCTGTTTTGGAAATGTGAATGACAACATTTAGAAGACCAAAAGGGAACTTCTTGCAGTTCAGCATGAACTCAATTCTTATCTTATGAACATAACTCTGGTTTGTAAAGAGAAGGAGCTGAGACAACAACTCACTAAAGATACTCATATTGAGGAGTCATTTGCAAGGTAGAAGTCAAGACAAAGTTGGCTTGCTTTGGGCAATTCCAATACCAAATTCTTCTATGCTGCCATGAAGAGCAGAAAGGTGGTGAATAGCATTAAGAAATGTAGACTTGAAGATGGAAGTGCTACTACTGATCCTGAAGAGATCAATAGACATGCCGTTCATTTTTTTTCCAATCTTCTTAATCAATCTTCTTCTTGCAGTGTCGAAGATTGGAATTTTGTTCCTAAATCTAAGCTGTCAGAAGAGGAAGCAGGATTGCTTATTGCTCCTATTTCGGATGAAGAGATTAAACAAGCTATTTTTTAAGCACCTAAAAACAAAAGTCGGGGTCCTGATGGTTTTCCAGCTGAATTCTTTCCGGCTACTTGGCATATTATTGGTGAGGAAGTCAAGGTAGCTATAAGGCATTTTTAATCCTCCAACAGTCTCTTAAAGCAATTCAATTGCACTTTTATTTCCCTTATTCCCAAGAAAGATGGGGCTGATTCTTTTGAGCAATTCAGACCAATTTCACTCTACAATTTTATTTACAAATCAATCTCTAAAGTTATCTCTAATAGGATTCAGAGAGTTCTTCCGAAGCTTATCAGCAGGAATCAGTCAGCCTTTATCAAGGGGAGGAGTATTCATCACAACATCCTTCTGGCCAATGACATTGTTAGGGACCTGCATTCCAAGACCAAAGGAAAGTTCATTTGTCCGAAGGTAGATATCAGGAAAGCTTTTGATTCCATTAATAGAAGGTATCTCTATTACCTGATGAACAATATGGGTTTTCCAATGGAATGCATCAGATGGATTTCAACTGGTTTAGAAGGGCCTGTTTTTTCTGTTTTGATGAATGCCTCACCTCAAGGTTTTTTTTATAGTACTAATGGGATTAGACAAAGAGACCCATTATCTCCTTATTTATTCACTATTGTGATGGAAGGACTAACTTCAATGTTGAAAGATAAGGTTACAAATAGAGAAATTAAATGCCCCACAGCAGGTAACTTAAAGATTTCTCACATCCTATTTGCTGATGACCTGATTCTCTTTTTGAAGAATGACCCTCAGACAATCAGACAAGTGGGACCTCTGCTTCAGCAATTTGCCAATATGTCAGGAATCAAACTGAATTCAGATAAGAGCAAGGCTTATTTAGGGGCCTGTGTTCAAAACCATCAAGAAGTAATTAGTCAATTGGGAGTAAGTCAAGGTGATCTTCCTGTGCCATACCTGGGACTTCCCTTAATCTCCAAATCGATTAAGAAGGGTATTTTTCTACCAATTATTGAAAAAATCAAGAGAAGAATAGATTCCTAGAAAAATAGGTTACTCTCAAGAGCAGGAAGACTGGAATTGGTGAAGTCTGTTCTCTCTTCATACTCACTTTATTGGGCAACTGCATTTTCTCTGCCTACAGCCTTAATTGATGATATTGATAGACTATTGAGGAACTTCTACTAGACGGGCCACTCATCAAAACCATCCACATATATGGTTTCATGGAATCAAATATGCAAACCCAAATCTGAAGGGGCACTGGGTCTCAAAAATCTAAGAGAGTGAAACAGAGCTAGTTCAGGTATGTTGCTTTGAGAGATTCTTCAGAGGAAAGAGTCACTATGGTATGACTAGGTTAAGAATAAGTATCTCGACAAGAAAAACATTTGGGAATATAAGGTCAAGCATTATTATTCCTCGGCATGTAAGGGGGTTCTGCAAGCCAGAAGATGGATTACAGAACATATTACTTACCAAATCTCAGATGGTAAAGATACTAATCTGTGGTCGGATCCATGGATTAATGGAGAATGTATCAATCAACTATATGGAGACCAAGTCAGGGAGGACCTTGAACTAGCCAAAGATTCTAAGGTTGAGATACTAATTTTAGCAGGGAAATGGAGTCTGCCTATTGGCCTGTCAAATGAAATGCTTGAACTGTGGGATAGAATTAATTCAATTCTAATTCACAATGGTGGATGACATGTCATCAAATGGAATCACTCTATGCAAGCCATTAAAACCAGCAACATCTGGGAGGTCATCAGGGAAAAAAACACTGCAATGTTGTTTCATGAATGGATTCGGAAGAACCCGACTGCTCAGATGGCTTCTCATTGCACTTGGCAAGCTACACTACAAAAATTGCCCACTGCAGATAACCTCCAGTCCAGAGGACATTATCTACCAAGCATATGTGTGTTATGCAGAAATGCAAGTGATACTCAAGATCATCTATTCTTTGAATGCTCTTATACTAATTGGATTTGGAAACACATTCTTCTTCGGTTTGATCTTCTCAGGGAACCAATTACATGAATTTATCAGGAAATAATGAAGCTGCAGCAAGAATTCATAGGATCTTCTCCTTTGCTCAAGTTGATTACAATCCTACTTCGATTCACTATTTGGAAGACTTGGAGGGAAAGATGTTCAAGAATCTTTGAAGGCTCAGCAGCCACCTCAAAAATTAAGCTCTTCTTAGAAATAATTGCGGATGCAAGAAGTTGTTTAGAATTTTATGGGTCTAGTAGCTTATTTAAGAGGCAGAAAGCAATATTCAACAAGTTTAACTTTAACTTAAGTTAACCTTTGAGTCCACAACCTGTGTGGTCCGGAGGTTCTTTTTCCCATTTGCTAGCTCGACTAGAATTATCATGATGTACACTTTTTTCCTTCTTTAATACAATGCAAATTACTTACCAAAAAAAAGTGTCAGAAATCAAGGTTGATGCACATATAGGCACTTAGTCATATAAGGTCGATGCACATTCTAGTCTGAAGCTTGTCAAGTCGTTGCAGCTATGTATTTCGTTGAACAGAACGTCGATGCTCATTCACGCTTTCATCCTATCAGGTCGGTGCACATACTTGCATTGAGACCGTTAGGTCAGTGCACATATTTGCATTGAGTCTGTTAGGTCAGTTCACATACACATTTTACGTCTGTTAGGTCGGTGCACATTGAACCTTCTGTTCAGTAAGGTCAGTGCACATTGGACCTTGTGTTGAGCAAGGTCGGTGCACATTGGACCTTATGTTGAGCAAGGTCGGTGCACATTGTATCTTGTGCTCAGCAGGGTCGGTGCATATACATGCATTTACTCTATCAGGCCAACACTCATGCAAGCATCATGTCCATGATGTCTTTGCTCATACGTCAGTCACTAGACCCGATCAGCATAGTCATATGAGTTGGAATCTTTAGGTCGGTGCATCCTCATGAGCTACAATATTCAGGTCTGTGCACATGTAGAATCTAAGGTCGGTGCACATGTAGAATCCAGGTCTACCAATGTTTTACACAGGTCAGTGCAGTTGTAGTTAACATACTGCAATCATACTAAGGCATGCTCACATAGGTCAATGTATTGAGTTTTTACATTGAAGCATATACATCATTCATATACATGTTTGATCTGAGTGACTAATTTTCTGAAATTGGCTAAGTATGCATTCTCCTAAGCAATTATGATGATAAGGTGTTTGATGAAATATTCAATATCTTATTGACAGGGACTTAATCGAACATTTAAAGAGTAGAGAGCATCAATGACTTAAGTGATCATGTGGTTCAAGATCTGAGTTAGCAAGCACGTGATCCATGGCAAAATGTCCTGAATATCGATTGGGCACATGGATTCACCTCGTCTTCAAGAATTGACACGTGGACTTCTTTAAATAACTTTTGCTAAAAAAATTACTGGCAAGAATCCTCCCTCCACGCGCAAGACTGAACCCATGCGGGGACCACTTGATTAGTTCGTTGGTATAAAAAGGGGATCTCTCGGTCGAAGCAAAGGTGAGGAGAAAAAATCAAGGAGAACACATGAAGTGATAAGATAATCCATAGTAGAGTGTAGAAGATAAGAAGAGAGGAGAAGTTGGGAGTGCTTCGAAAGAAAAGGAGTTAGTTCAAGAAGAGCGAGTGAGAGGCAAAACAGGGTATTGGAGAAGAGGAGAAGATGTCAGAGAAGAGGTTGCTGCTGAAGTCACAATTTCTAGATCAGATCTAGAATCGTCTGCTCGTTTGAGATACATTGTTTTTCATGTTTCATCTGCATATTGTTTTCAATCTTTTGTGTTTTTCTTATATCTCTGTTTTTCAAGCTGTTAGGCAGCGGGGCAAGCTGTGATGCTCAGCGGCAAGGATTAGCTCTTCGTACAGCAAGCTGTGGTGCTCAGTGGCAAGGAGGTATTCCTCTGACAGCAACCTGTGAGGCTCAGTGGAGCAAGCTGTGAGGCTCAACGGTCTGTAGGGATTCATCCCCGAAGCTATGGATCAGCAATTTAAGCTGTGTATCTGTGGAAGCCTCACTCTAGTTTGAGTGAGGGGTGGACGTAGGTCTTAGGCTTGAGACCGAACCACCTAAAAACTCATGTTTCTTGTGTGATTGTTTATCTGCTTATTGATTCGTTAGATGTATGCTTAGGACCGTTCTCAGTTAGCATTAGATTCTGATTGCATTTCCATATGAATAAGTTGTGTAAGCCTTCAACCATCAAGTATATAAAAAGGCATGGAAGGAAAGATAGGTTAGGCCTATTTGGAATGTCATCTCTTGCGTAAGGAGATCTTAGATCGAATTTCCGCCTCGTACTTGGTTGTTGGTTGCTCTTCTCATTTGAATGACACATGCTGGAATCTGTATGCATACTGAGTGACTGATTTCAGGTTTAAGTGAAGAGATTACTCTGCATGAAAGTGTTGATATTCCCTTAAATCAGTCAGCATCGTTTTAAATTTTAATTCTGCAAAGTTTTTTTTTAACGGGGATCCATTCACCCCCCCTCTAGATCTCATCTGTGCACTTAACTACTAGCACCAACTCTCCCAACAATTGGTATCAGAGAGGTTTCTGATTCAACAGATCCAATGATCTGCAGATCTGATCCTACTTTTGGTGCAAGCTATTTTGGTGCATTCGTTGTTTTTGCTATCCATTGCTTTTGATATTCGTTTCAGTATGGTTTCAATGGCCAATCCTCCGAAGTTTGATGGTTCAAGTTTTTACAATTGGCTAGGGAGATTCAAAGATTTTTTGAACTCCATAGATTCTAATCTATGGATTTTGATAGCATATGGTCCATATGATATTCCTGAGGATGAATCCAAATGGAATGTCATACATAGATTGAAAAATGCTGATAATATGAAACCCCTGAAGCTAATGAAAAGGGCGATAAATGTTAATGAGTTCCCTTGTGTTTCTAAGTGCAGGAGTGCGAAGGAAATACTGGACAAGCTGACTGTCAGTCATGATAAAGAAGGGAACAAGTGCCTTATGGTCAGAGATCACAACAGTGATCAATTGGATGAGTCTTCATCGCAGGTAAGTTCTGAATCAGATAAACTTACTTTCAATGATCTGATGACTCTTTATGATTGATTGTTAGATAAGTACAAGAAAGTTAAATCTGAAAATAAGAAAATGAAAAAAACAATGTCATCTGAAATAAGTTCATTGAAGTCTGAAACTGAAGAGCTAAAAATAGAAATGAAGAAAGTTGAAAATTCATGTGTTAAGTGTGTTTCTGTAAAAAATTTGAATGCAAGTCTTCAATCTGAGCTAAAATGGCAAGAAGAGCTGATTGACTCTCTTAGGGAAGAGAATGAAGAGTTATTATACCGAAAGAAAGACCTCGAATAGATTGAAGATAAATTGAATGAAAAATTGAGCTCGATGAATAAAGAAGATTTGATGGATGAAAATAAAAATCTGAAAGAACAAAACAAGAAGCTCATGGTTTTAAACATTGTCATATCAGAGAGGCTTTTGACTGTTGAAAAAGGGAAGTGTGTTTTGAAAGAAAATGAAGCTAATAATGAATTTAAATTGAAATAGGAAATTGACACCCTCAAAAGTTTAAATGATGCATTGCATCAACAGATAATTTCCTGTGAACATGACATTGCAAGCTATGAGGTTAACGTTACATCCTTAAACTCTAAAATCCAAGATCTGAAAAGCTCCATGTCTAAATTTGTTAAAGGAAAGGATATCTTAGATAAAATTCTTGGAGCTAAAATAAATTTTCAGAGAAAAGGACTGGGTTACAATCCAGTCAACAAGAAGAAGTTTGAGAATAAACTCATTACTTCATTTGTGAATAGTTCTAAGCCAACAAAAACACCTTCCTCATATGTTTTTCAATTTACTGCTTAAAGTCTGAAAAACAAAATAAAAATCCAAAAAAGTCAAAAAAGCCGAAAAAGACTGACAATCTGAAAACACTTAAAAAGTATCCTGCTACCCCTGTGCATGTAGCTAATGAGTCTCACACACACTCACATGCACACAAGAAGAATAACACGTCATTATTGTAGTTGGGCAGGGCATGTTATGTATGATTGTCATGTCATGAAGTTGGATGATTTGAATGCATCTAAGAAACTGAATGGATTTAAAAATGTCAATAATCATGCCGTGTAGAAAAAGAGAATTCAATGCTTTCACTGTAAAAGATTTGAGCATATGATGCATGACTGTTGGTTTGTTAAGAATGATGAATTGAAAGCCAAAAGAGGCTTTACTGATTAAAGAAGGCCAAATTTGTTTTCAAACAAAAGGCCTCATTTTTTTAACTGCAAAAGAATTGGCCACATAATCAGGATTGTTGGCATGTGAAAAGAAATTCTAAGTTCCATGATGGAAATGGTAGAGTTAATGTCATCCCACAGAAATACTTTACTTATGCATCAAAAAGGAACATGAATGCATTTATCTCATGTCATTATTGCGGGAATGTGGGGCATGTTATTGATAATTGCTTTGTGATGACTTGAATGCTTGAAACTCTTGGAGAACACCTATTAGAGGTGTAACTTATCTGACAGGACCCAAGAACTCTTGGGTTCCTGATGTGCACTACACTCGTCTTTAAAAGACGTGCCACAATTTTAAAAATAACTACACTCACTCACTAAAAAGATATTAAATATAAGTAGAGTGGTAAGAACGGGTCGATCCCACGGAGAAGAAATATTTTTCTTTTAAACAAGTTGGAAACTCCTTATTTCTTGAAAATCGAATTTGAGTGAGTTTATGCTAAAGGAAAATAAAATTGCATAGAAATAAACTATTTATAGAATATGAGAGGGTTAAAGAAGAGAATTTAGAAGGAGATAGAGAGAGAACTAGAAAAATACAATTGTAAAGAATGAATTTTTATTGCTAAGGAAAGATCACAACTCTATGAAAAATAAAAATTATAACTTGAAGTAAAAGAATAAGTGAAGAAATAGAGCCAAGATGATGAAGAATAGCGCCACCATCTCCGTGCCAAGCCTTTGATTGAATCGCCCCGTCTTGGAGGTAGACGCTGCCTTGTGAGCACCAAAAGAAGAGAATCTCTACCTTGGGATGTGTGAAGAAAATAGATGAGGGAAAGATAGATAGAAGAGGATGAAGAGAGTTAAAAAACTTGAAAACAGAAATAAAACTAGAGCAAGATTGAAAGTAAAATTTCTTTGAAATCAGAGAGAATTAGAAGATGTGGTAGAAGAGAAAGTTGGAGATCTAGATGAGAGGAAGAAGTTTGATGAAGAGTGTAGAGGGAGAAAACATGAGGAAAAGGGTGAAACTTGAGGAAGAATAGGGTGGTGTCTGCGTGGATGAATAGTAAATTAAAAAAAAATTAAACTTGGAAAAAGTGATTGTAACTTTAAAACTAGAAAGAATTGGTGGAAGATGAAGAATAAGAAAATCTAGATCTAAGACAAACGAAGCACTTCTATGAAGAGACTAAGATGAAAAGAATAGCATAAGGGGAATAAAACTTGAGAAGAACAAAGTGCAGAACTGCGGATGAACAGTAAAAATGTAGGATAGAACCTTGAACAACTTGAAATAACATAAAACAGGAGAGCATTAGAAGAAGAGGAAGAAGAAGAAGTTGAAGAGTACTTAAAAATGAAGAACTTTGTAGAAGAAATAAAATTGAAAAGATGAACATAAGAGCATGTAAGGAGGCTAAGAAATGACTAAGATCTTTTTCAGTTTGCTCTGGGTGACTTTTTATAGAGTGCAGGGGCTTTCCACGATTGGAGGCTTTGGGATCAAGTCAAAATCCGACTTTCTAGCATCAAATCTTACTTAAACTAGGCCTCTTGCCATCAAAGAGTCCTCCTTGCATCAAAACTTGGAAAGATAACTTCCATCAGAGTAACTTGGTTCTGTTTATGCTTCAAACTGTAAATGGCAACCACCGTAGTGCCATTAATTCATAAAATAGCGGCTTTTCAAATGGGCGCAATTTTTTTCTCTCCATATTTTGATATTTCTGGCTTTTCCATATAGTTGAATAAATGACTTTCTAGATGGGCACTCATTCTTTTTTTTATTTTTCTTGATTTTTCTTCTAATATTTTCATACAGGTAATGGGCGCCCCTTTATATGGTCATTCATTTATTCTTTTTCCAAGGAATTGACGCCAGAGTGAGGTGTCGTTCATTCTTTTTTTCTTTTCCATTTCCGTACAAAGAATGGGCGGCTCTCAAAGTGTTGCAGTTTGTTTAATGGGTGCCCTTTCAGAATGGCGTTCATTAATTGGCACCTGGAGCTTGGTCGCTCATTCCTGAAAATTTAAAAAATTCAAAATAATCAATGTTCTTTATTTCAAAATGAATTATGACAATTGTGCATTTTCTTAAATATTTCTCACATTGTTATTTTGACTCAAAATGATGATAAAATCATGTAAACTCAAATTAATGATGAGAATGAGATTTTGGCCATATTAATGCACAACTATGCTTATTAAATGCTCAAAGATGATATATGTGATGCAAATTATGATATAAAATATGACACTCATCACACCCCCCAACTTACTCATTGCTAGGCCCTTAACAATGCAATTAAATTAAAATTCAAGACCAACGAGAGTTTACAAAGTTCATACTTTCATATCTAGCTCTTCCTTCATAGAATTAACCAAAGATTAGGAATCCGGAATCATTAATGCACACTTGTCTTAGTTTAGAAATTTAGGAACATGATCAAGAATACAACTCAATGTTCAATAGCACATGTGCATGTGTAATACTAAATCCATAACATAGACAATTACATCCCCCATTTGTTATTCCAAGTAAGTACCTTTAAATCATGCATCTCTTAATCAGAGCATTAAGCATGCTAGTCTTTTGTCTGCCTTATTTATTTGTCCCTTTTTGTGATCTTTTTTCTACACACATGATATTGCACTACCCTTCACTATTTTACACGAACCTCGACTCTTGCCTTAGGAGAAGCAGGCCCGGTTACGCAGATCAAGGTTCTCTTTTTTCGTTTGACGCGAACCTCAACACGTCTTAGGTGAAGCAGGCTCGGTTACTAAGATTCGAGACATTTTCATGGTGTTTCTTTTTTTATTTTTTTTTCTCTTTACTTTTTTTTCATTGTGCTTTTGCACTTATTTGATAGATAACTTGGCAGAAAGCTTATAAAAGATCTCTTTCTCAAGAAGTGCAGAGTATCAGACAATATACCCCAAAATAACAGAAGGCTTGTCCCGCTTATTTCATTAGCGTGCAATTATTTCTTTTCTTTTGAAGTGCTAAAAGACTTTAAAGAGATTCTTATATCAGTTTTCCATGGCTAGATCGAAGAAATTTTTCATCATCCTTCTCCCTAGTCTTTCCTATTCCAGAATTACTTTCAATTCAAGCATGAATCAAGAAAACTTAATTGGGGATTTCATCTTTTTACTTTTCATGTTCAATGCAAGACAACCTAGAAGATATGCATGACAAGATGCCGGACTCATGTCAGGTTTGTATGCATCATGAAATTAAATTCTCTCCCCCCCAACTTGAATGACATTGTCCTCAATGGCATATATAAGCAATAAAAGTAACAGAACAATGTAACAATAAAAATTGCTGAGAAGGAAAGAGACAACCTGATATGCGGGGTGAATTACTCCTTTAATATAGCGGCGACAACGTCAGCTTCTTCTTCTTGACATGTCTACTGAAAAATACACTAAAACATCAAATAACAAAAATCTTGGGTTGCCTCCTAGAAGCGCTAAGTTTTCTGTCTTCAGCCAGACGCATGAACAAGAGGTGCAAGCTCCATAACCAACGAGTTGAGTTAAGAATGAGCCACCACGTTATCTTATCTACTTTCAATTTCCAGCATTTGTGCCACGAGAAGATACAATTTTGCATGTACATGCATGGGCTGAAAGTATGTTGGTTTCGTATATTATTGAGCTGAACATTAGAAGCATATGTGAACAAATTTTCTTCCTTAGGGGGCATATACAAATCAATGGCCATTAACCTAGCAAGATCTGGGTGGAACCTTTGCCCAGTATCTACCCACTGGTCTCCTTGTCCTGTATCTATCCACTTGACTACCCATTTATTGGCTACTTCCTCCATGTCAGCTTGTTCATGTGCCGATGGCTTTTGAATGAGATTGGCATTACTTAAACTATGATGCATGCATGCCGATGAACTAATATCTTTCAAATCTGCCACACTCCCCTTAATGCTAGCCTATGGTGCATTAAGAGCACTAATCAACTGGTCTTCCTGATGGAGAGTCAAATCAAAGGTGAAAATAGCTGACATATCCCCCTCAGGCCCTAGAATCTCATAATGAAGAGACTTAATGTTCACGGGAATCAAATTGGCAGGAAGCATGAGCCCAGAATCAAGGGTCAGATCAAATGTGAAATTCTCTAATACGGCTCCTTCATCAAATTCATCAATCGATAGATTATTCATCAAATTATCCAATAACGGGGTGGGTAGATTAAATGTAAACTTTTCTAACAATGCCCCTTCATCATATTCTTCAAAAGGAGGAGGATGTTCAGAATTCGTCTCTAATAAATCGTCACAATTATTAACCACAAAGTAATCCTCCTCTTCATGTATATCCTTAAATGAGTTCTTTGGGCCACTATTCTTCTTAATGATACTCTTAGCCTCAAAACATTCATAGGATGGGGTGATGATATCAAGATAATCAACATTATTCTTCAATCCACCCCCTAATGCCTCTCCTTCCTTCAACATGGTGTTGCTAGTGCACTTCCCCTCACTCTCACTATTGACGTCTTGAGCCAAAATGACAGGGATAAGATCATCATCATCATCATTCATGTGTTGAGGAGGTTGGTGTACTATTGAAGAAGGGTCATGGTAAGTAAACTGAGAATACATAATCTAAGGTTCAGAGTAGTGGCCTAGGGAATCTCCCCTAGAATTGATATTGCTGTTGAAGTTAGGGTGAGATGAGTTGGGATGAGGTTGATTACACCTGAGTTGATCATGGACTTTTGGGGTGAAAGTTTAGATGAATGGACTTGAATTGTTTGATCCATCCAAAGGAAATTTGGGTGATTGCTCCAGCAGAGATTATAATCATCAGAGAGGGTATCATACTCGAGCTGAGAGAACCCTAAGACATATTGGACTTGAGCTTGGATGACTGGTGGGAGTCGGGCTATAGTAGGATAGTCACTCACATGGTGAGTAAGACTGGCACAGAAATTACAAGTTTCCTTAGAAGTTTGGGATGGACTTTCATATAGACTTGATGAGGGTTGGACAATGGCATTATCGTCTATCTTAGAGTCAAGCCCTACCCATTTTTCTATCTCATGACGCCTATCTTGTCTGAAAGGTCCTATAGATTTTTTATGAGATGAGATTAAGGTAAGATTCATCGAATTTTCACTCAAAATTTTAAACAGATCATAAGCCTCATCTTCACTCTTATTCATGAAGGTCCCTCCATAATATATGTCCACCATTTGTCTATCATAATCAGATAACCCCTCATAAAATGCATACATAACTTGCCATTTGGGCAACCCATGATGTGGACATTGACGTAACAAATCCTTCAGTCTTTCCCAAGATTCATGAATCTGCTGTTCTGGAAGCTGAGTAAAGCATACAATCGCCCTTCTCATAATGTTGGTCCGGACTATGGGGTAAAATCTTTTCAAAAATTCTAATTGCATAACTTCGCAAATCCTAATGATATTTCCAAAACTCCTTAACTAACATTTTGCTTTATCTTTCAATGAGAACAGAAATAAGTCAGCATCATTTTAAATTTTAATTCCGCAAAGTTTTTTTTTAACGGGGATCCATTCACCCCCCCTCTGGATCTCAGCCGTGCACTTAACTGCTAGCACCAACTCTCCCTACAATGGACTCCTAATTTGACCTAATCCCTCAGCCCTAGGTCATTCCCTATAAATAAGGCCCAGACTCGTTCTACGGGAAACCTAATTTTGGATCGCATGGTACGAAGGTATAATATCATTATTTCATGTTCTTCTTTTAGAGTTAATTACTCCCTTTAGTGTCTTCTAACTCTCTGTAAACTTTCGTGTTAGGAGATCATGTAGAGCCCCAAAATTTATAAAAGTAATTTCTAGTTATTTAAATGATATTCTGACATTAATTAGGCTAAATAATCAATATAAGGCCAAAATTGTGTTAATCAATTAACCCAACCCACTTAATTGAAGTCCAAAAGGGTTTAGGACCTAGACCATTAGGTTTGGCCCATATTCTAGAAGATATTTAAGCCTATCCACAGATATTAAGGATAAATACTAATAATATAAGATAATTATTTAGATAATTAACAAAAGAGTTTTTATAAATTGAAACTCTAAGCTACGATGACTGTAACGGTCTATCGTAAGACCGCCACAGCCATGTAACGCATGGGCACTCGACCGTTACATTCCTGTTAGTTCCGTAAGTGAAGGGACTCATGAAAAGATTGGAACTTGATGTTCCTATCCACTATGGATCGACTTGGGAAGGATTGTAAAGACTCTAAGGACTCTTAGAGATTAGGATTTGATGAAATAAGGACTCTAAACTCGATCTAATCCTCAAACCCTAGCCTAAACTCTATAAATAGGGCATAGTTCTGAACTGTGCGACCCTTACTTTTTGGGCGTAAGGAAGCAAGGTAATGAGTCATTATCTCAGGTAAGTTCTTTAGAATAATTTGTTCACAATACTTTAGACTAACTCCCCTCCGAAATTCACATCTTTAGGTCAAGAGGGCGTGGAGTTAGAGCCCAAGGAAGTTGCTGGAAAAGTCACAAGAGAAGGAAGGGATCTAGGGCAAGGTTCTCAACTGGAGAGGGGGATTTTTGTAGCCCACCCAAAGAGCAGCCCAACAAGACCCAACAGGGTCCAACGAGGCAAGCTCACCCGAGTGATAGCCCACAGGGCCCACTCAGGAAAGGAAAGTCCAATGAACAACACTCGAGGAACCAACTCTCCCCGGCGGCCCCTAGGCTCGGAGGGCCCGAGTGATGGTCAGGTCACAAGGAGGGTCCGGTCTAAGCCGTCTCCCCGCTCGGGAGAGACAGGCGCCAGCCGACCTATCCGCCCCCCCCTTTTTCCGAGCTATGCTCATCGCCCGGACAGGGCTGGCGTTTCAGTAGCTCGGCCGGACCAGACACTAGCCGTTCGTGTTGCCGTTAAGAGTCCCCAACGGACAGGGGAATCAATAAGCCGCCGGGCTTCAAGGCGATAACGTCCCCACGATAAAGGCCATGAAAGCCCACGTCGAGGACGTAACTCCCGCCGGAGACCCCTCAGCTTACAGGACTCTTGAAGGCGGTATACTACTTAAGCCAGGGCTACCCTCCGGTAAGAAGAAGAGAGAAAATTCCTGAGCAATCCGCTTCACCCCCCTTTTGGTGGAGAGGAGTCTCGCGCACCAGCTTTCCTCCTCCCCTCATTACTTCCACCGCAGCTCTACTGACTTAGCCATCGGAGGGTTTTACCCCAGGGAGATCCCCTGGTCCCTCTGATACGTTTTCCTGTCTTGCAGTTTCATCTTCTGGTGATCCACGGCCCGCTCAGGACGCAACGCGAGATTTCGCCTCTTCATCTGGTCCCGTCTGTGGGAAACGCACGAAGAGCCAAGATGGTGAGAAGAAGCTCAGGGAGGAGATCCGCCGTCGAGAAGGGTAAGGCCGTGGTGGCGGCGGGAGTTGACCCCTCTAGGGCCTCACAGAACCCTCCCTCCAACACCAGCGTCCCCACCAACGGGCCGCCGCCCCCTCCGACGGCGACGGGGGTAGCCCCCAACGGCGGCGATGAGATCTTCCAGGCCCTCAATAAGTAGCTTGATGTCCTCGTGGAGCTCATGAGGGCCCAGGCGGCAAGGGATGCCAGGTCTCGCGCCCCGTCCGGGAGCCCCCCATCGAAGTGCGTCCCAGCATACCGCTGGAGGTCGCTTCACCCTCCGCGGTCAGCAGCTCATCCGCAACAACGAGGGAGAACCCTCGCAAGCTCCACCCCCGGAGCAAGAGGCTTCCTCCACGCCCAGGAGAGGGAAACAGGGGGCGAGGCCTCCACGCCCGAGCTCCGGCGGTCCTGAGGATCGCAACGGCGCTCCCCCCAGCCCCACGGCGCGACCGCAGCCGGAACTATCCCTTCGGCTGTGGGATTTCGAAAGACGCTTCACAGAGCAAGAGCGCGCCGTCTGCGCCCTGCAGAAGACCTCCCTCCCGAGGATGAGGAGAAATCCCCTTTCTCAGAGCACATCTTGAAGGCAGAGGTATCTCCCAGAACCTCCATTCCTACCTTCAAGCTCTATGATGGCCAGGGCGACCCAGCCGACCACTACGACAGCTTCGACGCCCTGGTGACTCTGCATGGAACACCGGATCCTATTAAATGCCGAGCCTTTGCGGCCACCCTGGTCCAAGGCGCTCAGGCGTGGTTCCGGGCCCTCGCCCCTCGGTCCATCCGGGACTTCAGGCAATTAAGGCGAGTCTTCAAGGAGAGCTTCGCCGGAAGTGCCCCCCCGAGGTCAGTAGCGGGGCTCCTGGCCCTCAAACAGGCACAAGGGGAAAGGCTCCGGGCTTATGTCCACCGATTTAAATCGGAAGCCCTCAGGATTCCCCGCCTGGATGTGGCCTCAGCCACGACCGCTCTGACTAGGGGCACCCGGGACGAAAATCTCCGCCGCGAACTGGTCCTCCACCCTCCCTCGACCCTTGCCGAGCTAGTGACTCTGGTACTGCGCCACGCCGAGTGCGAAGAAGTACTCAGCGCCTGCCGAGACACAACCGGCTTGGGTCGGGAGGGGGACAAGAAGCGGGCCCCTGAGTCAAACCCTGGCTCGGGCAAGAAGCGTGATCGGGAAGGAGAGCACAAACGGAGGTATGAGCGGTACACCCCGTTGACCACGCCAGTCTACGAGATCTATGAAGACATCAAAGACTCGGGACTCCTCCGCTAGCCCGAACCAATGAGGTCGAAGAACCGCAAGCGCAATAGACATTGCCTGTTCCACGGCGACCACGGGCACCACACCGGCGACTGTCACCAGCTCTAGGACGAGATCGAACGCCTCATCCGTCAGGGGCACCTGGCCCGATTCGCAGCTGGGCACAAAGAAGACAAAGACGCCGCCGAGGAGATCGACAACACCCCCCGAGGGGTCCACATCAACGTCATCTCCGGAGGAACGACATCGGGCGGCGACACCAGCCGAGGAAGGAAGCGCCATGCCGAGCGGGCCAACCGGGTCTCAGAGCCCTCAGGGGCCCCGCCGAGGGAGCCCCATGTCATAGTCTTCTCCGACCAAGACCTGGAAGGGCTAAGAGCCCGCATGATGATGCCCTCATCATCTCGGCCACAATAAACCATTGTAACGTCGATAGGATTCTGATTGACAATGGAAGCGCCCCCGATGTATTATCTTATGACTGTTTCCTTAAGATGGGGGAAGACCCATCCAAGCTCCGCCCGATCTGAACCCCCCTTTGCTGGTTTAACGGCCTGGCCACCTACCCCGAGGGAGCCCTAAGCCTGCCGGTCACCATCGGCACCCCGCCCAAAACCGTTACGGTCATGGTGGACTTCATAGTGATCAAGGGTATGATAGCGTACAACGCCATTTTCGGCCGGAAAATTCTCAGCCGAATAAAGGCCGTACCATCTACCTATCACCAAAAAATGAAGTTTCCCACCAAAAACGGGTTGGGGGAAGTCCGAGGTAACCAGGCCACGACTAGAAGGTGCTACAACATCTCGGTGGAAGCCTCAAGGCCGGACGGAGGGGATAAGGGCCCCAAGGGAATCGAAGGGAAGACCGTAATCGCCGAGCCCGGTGGCGAATTGCTAACGGTATTCCTAAACGATGACCCGGCACTCGGAGTAAGGATCGGAGTTGACCTATCATCCAAGGAACAGCAGCAATACAAGAAATTTCTTTCTGAGTACGCTCAAGTCTTCGCTTGGGCCGATGATCAACTCCCTGGCATACCAGGGGAGACCGTGATGCACAAGCTCAGCCTCGACCCCACCGTCAGTCCCGTACAGCAACGGAGAAGAAAGCATGCACCCGAGAAGCAGGCGGTCATCAAGGCGCAGGTCACCAAGGGACAAGAGACAGGCCTCTTCAGGCCAGTCCTGTACCCTACGTGGCTAGCCAATGTCGTCCTGGTGCCAAAAACCACAGGCAAGTGGCGAATGTGCATGGACTTCACCGATCTGAATAAGGCTACCCCCAAGGACTGCTATCCGCTACTGAGCATCGACCAATTGGTTGATTCAACCTCGGGCAATGAGATACTCAGTTTCCTGGATGCCTATTCAGGTTATCACCAGATCAGAATGAATCCAGAAGACGTCGAGAAGACAACCTTCATCACTGACTGCGGCATGTACTGCTACACCCGGATGCCCTTCGGGTTAAAGAACGCCGGAGCCACATATCAGCGGCTGGTAAACCACGTGTTCGAGGGACAGCTAGGTCGGAACGTCGAGACTTACATCGATGACATGCTCGTCAAGACCCCCAAGGCCCAAGACCACTTCGCCGACCTTGCTGAAACCTTCGGCACCCTCCTGAAGTACAACATGAAGCTCAACCCCGCCAAGTGCGCCTTTGGAGTAAAATCCAGGAAGTTCCTGGGTTTCCTAGTCACTCAGCGCGGGATCGAGGCCAACCCCGACAAAGTTCAGGCCATCCTGGACATGCGCCCGCCCACGTGCCCTAAAGACGTCCAGCGTCTGATGGGGCGTGTCGCCGCTCTCAGCCGTTTCCTGTCCCGTGCGGCCGAACGATGCTTGCCCTTCTTCAAATTGATGAGTGGGCCCAAGCTAGCATCTGCTACGTTCGCATGGGATAAGGAATGCCAGACAGCATTCGCCGAGCTTAAGGAATTCTTGGCCTCGCCACCGGTGCTCTCCAAGCCCGTCCTAGGCGAGGTCTTGCTGCTCTACCTCTCGGCGACGCCATCCACGGTCAGCCCAGTCCTAGTCAGAAATGACTCAGGAATCGAAAGACCGGTATACTACACCAGCAAGGTGCTCAGTGGGGATGAACGGAGGTACCCCACAACCGAGAAACTCGTGCTAGCGTTGGTCACCTCCGCGAGGTGCCTCCGCCCCTACTTCCAGGGGCACCCCATCACCGTGCTAACCGGCGAGCCGCTGAAGAAGATTCTGGCCCACCCCGAGGCCTCGGGGTGACTCGTCAAATGGGCCATCATGCTCGGGGCCTACGACATCTCGTACCGGCCGTGATCAGTAATCAAAGGCCAAGCGCTCGCCGACTTCATTGCCGAAAGCACCATCCCTGTCGAGGACAGGCCTCCGACCACAACCGGGCCAGCCTGGGAACTGTTCGTCGATGGATCGTCCAATTCGGCAGGCAGTGGTGCGGGGATCCTCCTAAGGTCCCCCGAAGGGATAGAGCTACAGTACGCCTTAAGATTCAACTTTCAGGCATCCAACAACGCTTCCGAGTACGAGGCCCTTATCTCGGGAGCACGCATGGCCCGACGGCTGGGGGTCGAGCGAGTCAGGATCCACACCGACTCTCAACTAGTCGCAGGTCAGGTCAACGGCGAGTATGAGGCTCGGGAGGTACCCATGATCAAATACCTTCAGTTGGTCCGGAGCCTGGCCCGAAAATTTGAGGGATTTGAGGTAGTCCGGATAGCTCGGGAGCAAAACTCCCGGGCGGACGCCCTCTCTCGATTGGCCTCCTCCCTAGACCCGGAAGGTACACGATCGGTCCTCCTAGAAGAGCTAGAGAGCCCGAGCATCGACACGGAGCTCCTCGCTGTTGACTCGGCCACCCCAAGTGACTGGCGCTCCCCCTACCTGTCCTGGCTACAAGACTCCCAAGAGCCCTCCGACCCTCGAGAAGCCCATCGAATGAAGTATCAAGCTCGGCGCTTCGTCGTCCTCGACAACGCCCTCTACCGAAGATCGTTCTCTGGTCCCCTCCTGAAGTGCCTCGGTCCTGATGAGGCAGGCCGAGCCATCCAAGAGATTCATGAAGGCATGTGCGGAGCGCACTCAGGGGCACGGTCGCTGGCTAGAATCCTGTTACGACAGGGGTACTGGTGGCCAACCCTGCAGTGCAACTGCTCAGCCTATGTTCAACAGTGCGACCGATGCCAGCGGTTCGACCACTTGGTCCATCAGCCGGCTACGGAACTTGTCACCCTAGCCGAGCCTTACCCTTTCGCTCGGTGGGGAATCGATATCCTTGGGCCATTCCCAACGGCCCAGTCCCAGAAGAAGTTCATCATCGTCGCCATCGACTACTTCACCAAGTGGATCGAGGCCGAGGCTACGGCAAGGATCACCGAGACAGTCATTTGGGGCTTCGTTTGGAAATCGATCATTTGTCGCTTTGGCATCCCCCGAGTGATAGTAAGTGATAACGGTCGGCAATTCAAACTCTCGGTACTTCCGAGACAGATGCGTCGACCTAAATATCCGCAACCACTTCACTTCGGTCGCCCACCCTCAGGCCAACGGGCTGGTTGAAAATGCCAACAAGACTATCTTGAAAGGCATAAAAACCAGACTCGGTAAGGCTAAGGGTACCTGGCTCGAGGAATTGCCTAGCGTACTGTGGTCGCACCGAACAACCCCCAGGACGGCAACCGGTTAAAGCCCCTTTCAGTTGGTATATGGCACCGAAGCCGTCGTTCCGTTGGAGATCACCAATCTGTCTCTCCGAGTGATCAGCTTCTCACCCAAGGCCAAAGGGCAAAAATTGCTCGAGAACCTCGACCTGACAAGCGAACTCCGAGAGATCACGAACGTCCGGGCAACGGAGTACCAGCGCCGCCTCACTTGATACTACAACGCCAAAGTCCGAGACAGACGTTTCCAACCAGGGAACTTCGTCCTCAGGAAGGCCGAAGCCTCTCAACCACTGGAGGCGGCGGGCAAGCTATCCCCCAACTGGGAAGGTCCCTACCGAGTGGTCGAGACGCTCGGGAAAGGTGCGTACAGGTTAGCGACAATGGAAGGGGAGCCTATTCCTCAGACGTGGAACGCAGCCGCACTACGCAGATTCTACTTTTGAAATTATACAGCAAGATGGACAGAATAGAATCCCTATTTTTTTTCATTCCAAACCATTGGTACATCAGGTAGGCAAATGCCAGTACATCACATAGCAAAAACAAAGCAAAAGTCCATCTAACATCGTCTCAAGGGGTCATCGCTCGACTGACTCGGTCTTGATCTCCTCGCATCCAGCCACTGACTCTGCCTCGTGCGGAAACTGGCTCGGACAAAAGGTGGTCGAGCCAGTTGGCTCGGATGGCCCATGACAAAGGTGACAGAGGGACTTCAGGAGGAAGGCCACCTTTAAACATTGAGGAAGGCCACCTCCTAAGTTGGCAACAACCAGGAAAAAGGAGCACCGTGAAGGCCTCCCCTCTTCCAATCTGCCAACTCCTTGGAAGGAAGGAGAGAGCAAGCAGCCCCCGAAGAGTGAAAGAAATGAAGAGCAGAAGAGGGAGAAAGAGGCTGCAGACGGAGGAAGGCCTCGGTGAGGAGGGAGTGACGGCAGACTCCCCTGATGCCCCCATCCGTCCTCCGCCTCGGCGTCCACCCGGAAGCCTCGCCGGAGCTAAGAAGAGGCCAACGGCATGCGTCTACACGCCGAAGTCCTCCCCAGATCCGCGCGACGACCGTCGGACCCGTCTCATGCACGCGCGGTGACCGTGGGATCCGTTCAACATCACAGGACAGCAGGAGCCAGCCGCTCCCCGTCATCGGCGGCATCACCCTCCGAAGGATCCTCCATGCTCCGAATACAAGGGCAAAACGCAGAGTGAAGAGGAAGGAATGAGGAAAGACTGTTAGAGAAAATCCCAAGCGGTGGAGAGGAAAGGGCACCTTTCGGTCCTTCTTATAGGCCAAAGGAGGCTACACGCCTTAAATGCCCCCCTCGAAAACACGCCGAAGGATTTCTCCCCTGAACAGTCACCTCCAACTCCTCGTTTCCCGCCCTCGCTGGATTCACGAAGCGGCCTGACATTCAAAGCGTGAGGGGACGGAGGGACACCCCGTCAGAAACCTACCAAAACAGCGTGCGAAAACCGTGCAGGACATATCGGCACCTCTCAACCACTCAAGATTCGCCAACCAAATCGCGGCAAGGATAGTACTCAAACAGAGCAAGTCATTTATTATCGTACCAAAAGGAAACCCTCTAAAAAGAGGAAAGAGAGACAAAAAGGGAAAGAGGCAAAATACATCAGGCCTCGGGCCCACTTTGACGCTCGAGACCGGCGGAAGGAGACGCGTCACCCCCGGCGCCTTCTGTGACGGCCGGCTCGGACACTGACCTCGCCTGTGCGAGAACTGTCTCAGCCGTGAGCCCTCCCGAGACGCCAGGAGCCGGTGACCCCGACGGAGGTGACGCCTCCGAATCTTCCCCGACCGACGAAGAAGAGCTGGAAACCGACTCATCCGAGTCATAACACTGGCCAAAGGGGAACTCGACCGCGAAGTTTTGTTCATTGGCGCAGTCTACCGCCCGGCAATAGCCCTACTTGAACCCCTTTCGAGCACCTCGGCGTAGCGCTACCTCGTAGTAAGGTAGGGCGGCTTCCAACAGGTCGACCGAGTAAGCATCCGAGCTCCTGTAACGCTCGATTGCCTCCGCCTCGATCTGTCCCGCCCTTCCGACGAGCTCAACCCGAGCCCGCTCCGCCTCGGCCGTACGTTCCTCTGCCCGGGCCCGGTCCACCTCAGCCTCAGCTCGGAGACACTCCGCCATCTCCGCCTGATCTAGCAGCTCGGCGCGCTCGAGCTCCCAGCGATTGTCCAGCTCGAGGCGACGCAGACGCTCCTCCTCCAAGGATCGGCTTGCCCTCTCAAGAGACTCTCGGGTCTTGGCGAGTTGTTCAGTCAGCACCCCGGCTTCCAGTCGGCTTGCCCGCGCCACCTCTAGGAACGCGGAGTACTCCTGCCGGAGCCCCTCATGCTCCCCCTTAAGTCGGGCCAGCTTCCTCTCGCATCTCCCGAGGGTCCGAGCAAGGTTCGACCGCTCCGCCTCCGTCCGTGCGTGCGCCTCCGCCATCAAAGCCACCGACTGAGCTATGACCAGGCCGCCCTCCATCAGAACATCGAGGAGCCCGGGGGGGTACTGCGCCTTTCTCCCCCCTTCATCCTCGTGGCAATCAATCGGCAGACCCGATACAGGTCGCCCGTAACGCCGAGCCTTTCCAAGGGCTCCGGCAAAGGAGACCGCTCCGCCCGGGGCACTCCACCAGAGGGCTCTGCTCGAGCAACGGGACCGCCCACCTCGCGCGCCACGGTCGGTTGGGGTTGCGACGCCTCCCTGGGTGAACCCCCAACCTCGACCGGTGCCGCAGGACCAACCACACCGGGAGCTCCAAGCACCTGGGGCTGCAACGCCCTCGCGGGCGAACCCCCAGCCCCGCCTATCTCAGCCCGCACCTCGGCGACCGGGACGTCACCGCCTCCGGCCGACCCCCGGCCCGCGGTGTCAGCTACTTCAGCGTCGGCCCCCTCTACCCCCGTGGGGGGGAGAGCCGACCTATCGCCGTCCTCTGAAGGGCCCCCGGTCTCCTCGGCCCCCTCTCGCCTGGCAGATGGGGGAGCTGGCCCCGAGGGGTCGGCCCCATCTTGCCCTCGAGAGGGGAGCGCTGCCGAGCCAGAGTCACCCCCGGCGGTAGGAGGGAGACCTGCCTTCTTGGCCCGTTTCTTGGCCTTCGCGGCCTCCCGCAACTTTCCCGCCATGGGATCCTTGCACTTTGTGCCAGCTGGCCGTGAAGACCCCCCGGGGGCCACCCCCTTGCCCTTATCCCGGGCTTGGGCGCGACCCACAGGAGCCTCCGGCTCGTCGGCCGCCGAGTCATCTTCTCCCAGATCGATGACCTCAGCAGTTTCCTCCAGAGGTTCCCGCCTCACGTCTACAGCAAAGAAAGAAGACCCGGTCAGGAGAAGAAAAGTAACTACCACCCCAGGGGAACAACCTCGAGGGCGGTACCTGTCGACTTCAACCGCGTAAGCAGACACCGTTCGATATTCTCCGGCGTCACCACTTCCTCGTTCGATTGGCGGTTATCCAGCAGATGGGCGGCCGGCCGCTCCACGTGGGGAGGGAACTGCTCCTGGCGAGGAGGAATGTTCGGATGGAAATTGGGCGAGATCCGGCATCTCCAAAACTCATCTGTCGCCTCCGCCTTCACCCAGAAGAATTGGGTTTTCCACCCCTTGTGCAAAGAGTCCTTCGCCGCGAGGGAGATGCAACTCCTGTTCCTCCTCACCTGGATAAAGTAGAAGCCCTTCCCCGCCGACGGGTGCGCCTTCAACTCGAAAAAATAATGAAAGAGGTCCAAGGAAGGAAAAATGTCGTGCTGACGACAGAGGATCCGAAAGGTGGAAAGGAGGAGGTACGAGTTGGTCACCAACTGAATGGGCGCCAACCGGAAAAATTCGAGAATCTGGAGTACAAGGGGCTCGAAGGGAAGGCGGAACCCGCTTTTCCAAGCCAGAAGGAATGTGCAAATGTGCCCCGTTCGGTCGTCCAAACTCGTCTCGTACGGGGCGGCGGCAGCAAAGCTATACCTGAGAGGCAAACGAAAGCGATGCTCTAGCTTCCTCAACTCGGCCTCCCCCAACTCACTACGGTTGGGGACGGGCTCCCGCCTCACCTACCCGATTTCCAGAGGCGAACCAACCATCGAGCCGGAAGATGATCCCTCGTACGAGCTCGAGGACTCCGGGGGGGAAGGAAGTTGCCGGACCGCCTCCGCGGTTATCCTCGCCAACTCCTCGAACGCCGTCGCAAGACTTCGCGCCTCCACTGTGCCCTCACGGTGCATCAAGGAGCCCCAAAAGCTAAGAGACTAAGGAAAGCCCGAAACCCTGGAAGCCTAGAACGACGAACAGCGCCCAACGCCTATAAAGCCCTGGAGGGAGGCGGCGCGTCGTTCCGTGCTCCGAGAAAAGGGGGGCCCCTTCGTTTCAAATCCGTCAGGATCATCATTACGGGCCCCGGCGACCACTACACGTGGCTTCATAAACGCCAACAGAATGCCACCCACCTGAGCCACGCCGGCCCAAAGCCTCAAAAACTACCCAACCGAGCCTCCATGGCTCGGGAGTAGGAGGGGGACAAGTGGAGAGGGGGATTTCTGTAGCCCACCCAAAGAGCAGCCCAACAAGAACCAACAGGGTCCAACGAGGCAAGCTCACCCGAGTGATAGCCCACAGGGCCCACTCAGGAAAGGAAAGCCCAATGAACAAACACTCGAGGAACCAACTCTCCCCGGCGGCCCCTAGGCTCGGAGGGCCCGAGTGATGGTCAGGTCACAAGGAGGGTCCGGTCTAAGCCGTCTCCCCGCTCGGGAGAGACAGGTGCCAGCCGACCTATCTGACCCCCCCCTTTTTCCGAGCTATGCTCATCGCCCGGACAGGGCTGGCGTTTCAGTAGCTCGGCCGGACCAGACACTAGCCGTTCGTGCTGCCGTTAAGAGTCCCCAACGGACAGGGGAATCAAGAAGCCGCTGGGCTTCAACGCAATAACGTCCCCACGATAAAGGCCATGAAAGCCCACGTCGAGGACGTAACTCCCGCCGGAGACCCCTCAGCTTACAGGACTCTTGAAGGTGGTATACTACTTAAGCCAGGGCTACCCTCCGGTAAGAAGAAGAGAGAAAATTCCTGAGCAATCCGCTTCACCCCCCTTTTGGTGGAGAGGAGTCTCACGCACCAGCTTTCCTCCTCCCCTCATTACTTCCACCGCAGCTCTACTGACTTAGCCATCGGAGGGTTTTGCCCCAGGGAGATCCCCTGGGCCCTCTGATACGTTTTCCTGTCTTGCAGTTTCATCTTCTGGTGATCCACGGCCCGCTCAGGACGCAGCGCGAGATTTCGCCTCTTCATCAACCAAATTCAGAAACTACAGTCTAAGTAAGAGGTAGGTTATCTCATGAACGGAAAAAATAGCATGATAGGACTAAAAGCCCTCTGGTTTGATTGAATTCCATGCATTATAGAGCGTTGATTTCATGTTTTATTTGTTCTATGCACATCATGCACCTCTTAGCCAAATTAAGAAATTAAAATATGACTATTCATCTATTCATGATTATCTATGCACGTAGATGGCCTTACTTCGTTAACATGACTAGAAACTCATCATGTTTTGATAAAAGACATGATGTGAGTTGATCTCTTAGTTTCTATGATTATTTTCTGTTAGCAGATACTGTAATGCACTAGCGTAGGACCGTCACTTTCAAGTAACGGCCCTACTACAGACCGTTACAAACTCTGTAGTATTTGAATTGCACTGATGTTTCTAACGCGCTTGGACAGACGCGTTACATTCAAGTAACAGCTTGATCATGACCGTCACTTTCACTGTGACACCCCCTCTTAAGACCGTTATATCTTGCGTTCTGTCAACCCTAAGACAGAATATAACCTGCCAATCTTATTATGGTTAAAACCTAGTTACCTAAGTTTTAAACCTAATCATGTGATTTTAAGGATATTTGATTATTCATGATAGGTATTGCATGTTTTGTCATCACTTCTACTTAAGTTATGTTAAACCAAATTCTATAGTTTTATACTATAAAGCATGACTTTTTAACATTGTATTGACGGAGTTTTTATCATGATTTTCACGTTGATTATACATATCTCTCTCTGTCAATAGAGTCAATTCTATACGTACATGGCACATATTCCGGTATGTTGTCATTAGTTCACACTATGCACTATAGGAACACAATCTTGGACATGAGGACCTCTCTATTGGATAATCCTTCCAATGGACTAGGAAATCATTGTTTCAAGGCCTCCGTAATTCTCCGCGAGCCTGGGATTCCCACTAGGACGCCGAGTTGGTTGTACCAATGAAAGCCCATTAATTAGAACACTCTATCATGGCTTTGATTCTTGAAATGTAACGGCCTTGAACTGGACCGTCAGGCTCATGTAACGGCACAGTGCCAGACCGTCACATTCCTCTGGGTCTATTTTTATCCTTCTGGACTCGGATCACTATAACGGCCTATTACTGGCACGTTACATAATGTAACGGCCCAGCCAATGACCGTTACATAGCTTGTTTATGTTAACCCAAGGTTTGACCAAGTGTTGATATTTCAATGATTTTAGACAAACCTTGATGATCTAGAACTTATCATATTGTCAATGGACTTAATATAATGGATGAAAGTTAAGGAAATATACCGTTATGCTTCCGATTTATTCTATAAGCATAACTTAGTTTAAATGTCATTCTTGATCTCATATATTCAAAATTGAAGCATTCATTCATTGATTATTGTTATCATGGAATTATTGGAAGTGCTATATTCTTGGCCATACTTTACTGTTATACTGCGTGGAAGTAGCTTAATTTATAACTGAAGATGCGATCGAGCACTGATTGTGTTCAAGGGCTCTATTCTAGTCCCCTCGGCTGATTGCCGGAAACATACTATTTTACAAACCATGGGGTATGATGCTACTGGCGCCGCATTACACTGGGAATACTATTTCTATAAATAAGTGAAGATCCACGGCACAACATGACATTGTTGCTCGATATTCCACAGAAATTCATGAACTATGTACTCAAAAGAGACTAGTGTGATGAATATGTGGCTTGCTAGTACAATCTCGTTACATTCTTGTTCATGGAAGGCCAATATCATGTTCTTGTTATATTCTTGCTAGCTCATTCTTGATCATTCTATCTTACATGGTTATCTTGTTTCTATTGATTTGATCGTATGATTGGTTCGCATTCGCATGATTTTACCTTATTTCTTTAGAGCTAAAATGATAAATATTTAAATAGTGCCTTCATGTTGATGCGAAGATACCTACTGGGCAAGTGTGCTCATTACCTTTTTCCAATGTTTTTCAGGAGATGGAAATAGTTCGAATTCGGATTCGGGTGATTCAAGTAGCAGGTCCGAGAGCGATTAAATATTATTATGACAAGAGTGATGACATAGGAAGTCTAAATTGTCTAGATTGAGTCAATGTAATTTTCCTATTTCTTGAGTCTAGGAGAATGGAAATCAAATTAGTGATTGTATCTTGAATATTTAGCATTATGAAATAAAGTTGAAGTTTGATTAAATCTTGTGCAATTGCATTTACTTATGTGATTGTCTTGCGCTCTGATTGATTCTTACTTGCAAGAGGCTTACCATGCCGGCTGTTCGCGCTCCCTGAGTGAGTCTTACGCTGTAATTAAAGGCTCGGGGCGTGACAGTTAAGTTGGTATCAGAGCCTAAGTCTTAGGACTTAGGGAAAAGAGTCATGTCATAGGATAATTCCAAGGTTTAAGGACCCATACCTATGAACTAAGGAAGAAAATTTCCGTACCCATGTGAGAATTGAGTAGAGCCCGGGATAAGATAGCTAATTAGTTTAAGATTTATTATGCTTATTCCAATATTCATGAGAAATAACAAGTTGTTATTTTCTCTCAGGTACCTTATTATTCTTATCATGGCTCATCGCGTAGATTGGGACAGTATGCAACAAACTGTTGCCGGCCTCACCCAGGCACTGCAAACTATAGCACAAGGTGGTGCGGGGGCAAGGGCAGGAGACCTTCATCACAATTTCCGGAGTCTAAATCCTCCGTATTTCTATGGATCTTCTAATCCAGACGAAGCAGAAAATTGGATAGACGAGATGAATAGGATTATATCTTTCCGAAAGCCCGGTCTTCCAAGATTTTCCTTTCTTGGCATCAAATACAAGAAGCATCCTACCATTATATCTTCTCTACACGCTTGCAAACTTATCTCGCAAGGATGTGAAGCTTTTCTTGCTTCAGTCATTGTCACCGAATCTAAGGAAATTATCCTAGCAAATATTCCTATTGCAAATGAATTCCCAGACGTATTCCCATCTGAACTACCTAATTTACCGCCCGAGAGGGAAGTAAACTTTACCATCGAACTCATTCCAGGTGCGGCACCTGTTTCTATAGCCCCTTATAGGATGTCCCCCACAGAACTCAAGGAATTAAAGAAGCAATTACAGGAACTTCTAGACAAGGGTTTTATCAGACCTAGCACATCCCCTTGGGGTGCACCAGTTCTATTTGTCAAGAAGAAGGATGGTTCTCTCAGGTTATGCATTGACTACCGGTGATTGAATCAACTTACAATCAAGAACAAATATCCATTGCCGCGTATTGATGAGCTCTTCGATCAGCTTTAGGGAGCAGAATATTTTTCTAAGATTGACCTAAGATCAGGTTATCATCAGCTTAGAATCAAAGAAGAGGACATTTAAAAATCGGCTTTTCGAAGTCGTTATGGCCACTATAAATTCGTGGTAATGCCGTTTGGGTTAACTAATGCCCCAGCAGCGTTCATGCAACTTATGAACAGTGCCTTCCAGCCATATTTAGATCAGTTCATCGTCGTCTTCATCGATGATATCCTGATATACTCCAAGACTAGAGAAAAACATGAAGAACATCAAAGGATAGCCTTGCAAACACTTAGAGAACACAAGCTATACGCCAAACTCAATAAGTGTGAATTCTGGCTCAAGGAAGTCTCATTCCTAGGCCACATCATTTCAAAAGAAGGTATTGCTGTGGATCCTACTAAGGTAGAAGCTGTCAGAGATTGGAGCCGACCAACGACTGTATCTAAAGTTAGAAGCTTTTTGGGTATAGCAGGTTATTATAGAAGATTCATAAAGGACTTTTCAAAGACCGCGGTTCCTTTAACTAGACTTACCAGAAAAGAAAATCCTTTTGTCTGGTCGAAGGACTGTGAAAAGAGTTTCCAAAGTCTTAAGAATCATCTTACAACAGCCCTTGTTTTGTCACTACCAATAGAGGGTGCTGGATTTGAAGTATATACGGATGCATCTGGAATTGACTTAGGGTGTGTCCTTATGCAAGATGGAAAGGTGATTTGCTATTCTTCAAGACAATTGAAACGTCACGAAGAAAATTATCATGTACATGATTTAGAATTGGCAGCAGCTATCTTCGCCTTGAAGATTTGGCGTCATTATCTTTATGGAGAAAAGTTCACTGTCTATTCAGACCATAAGAGTTTGAAATATTTATTTTCTCAAAAAGAGCTTAACATGAGGCAGAGGAGATGGTTGGAATATCTTAAAGACTTCGATTTCGCTATTCAATATCACCCTGGCAAGGCAAATACTGTAGCAGATGCACTCAGCAGGAAACCAATGGGTATGTTATCAAGTCTCATGATTAGTATGACTAACCTTGTTCCTCAATTTGCTCAATTGAATCTAGATGTTGACATTAAGGAAGACAATTGTTTCATGGCAAATATCTGAGCTCAACCAACATTGATTGAGGATTTGGCCAAGTTACAAGAGGATGACCCAATTTTACTGGAAATTATGGCCAATATTGAACAAAGACCGGATTTTTCTATATCCGAAGATGGAAGAATGCTATTCAAGGGCCGAATGTGTATACCCGATCACGAAGATATAAAGAAATTGATCTTAGAAGAAGCACATAAATCTTAGTATACCATTCATCTAGGAAGTATAAAAATGTATCAGATCTCAAAAGAAACTTTTGGTGGCCCAATATGAAGAGGGAAGTAGCTGACTTCGTATCTCGGTGTCTCACATATCAACAAGTGAAGGCGGAACATTTCAGACCCGCAGGTAAATTACATCCCTTGAGTATTCCGGAATGGAAATGGGAGAGCATAGGAATAGATTTCATTATGGGACTACCTAAGACAAGAGGTGGACACGATGGAATATGGGTAATTATAGACCGAGTGACTAAATCTGCACATTTCATATCAATAAAAAGTCGATGGTCTGTAGAAATTCTAGCAGCACTATACATAAAAGAAATTGTCAAGTTACATAGAGTCCCTGTCGCTATTGTATCAGATAGAGATCCCCGATTCACATCACAATTCTGGAAGAGCTTACAACATTCACTTGGGACTAGATTAAATTTTAGCACCGCTTTCCATCCACAAACTGATGGTCAAACAGAAAGGAAAAATCAGGTGGTAGAAGATATGCTCAGGGCTTGTGTCATTGATTTTGGAGGAAGTTGGCATGATCACTTGCCTTTGGTAGAATTTACATATAACAACAGCTATCAAGCAAGAATACAAATGGCACCTTTTGAAGCTCTATATGGGAAAAATTATCGATCACCAATATGTTGGAATGAAATAGGGGAAAGGCAATTTCTGGGCCCTGATTTAATCAGGGATTCTACAGAGAAAATCAAGCTCATTCAGGAAAGGATGAAAATGGCACAAGATAGGCAGAAATCTTATGCTGACAATCGAAGGCGCGACTTGAAATTTCAAGTAGGAGAACATGTATATCTAAAGGTTTCTCCAGGTCGTGGTATTCGAAGATTTGGCATTAAAGGAAAGCTAACTCCAAGATTTATCGGTCCATTTGAAATCCTCGAAAGGATCGGTGAAGTGGCTTATAAATTGGCTTTGCCACCACAGTTAGCAGAAGTTCATGACGTATTTCACGTCTCGATGCTGAAGAAGTATGTGTATGATCCATACCATATTATCACTTATGACAATCTGGAGATTCAGAAGGACTTGACATATGAACAAATGCCAATGAAGATTTTGGAACGAGAAGTACGTCAACTCAGAAATAAGGTCATTCATATGGTTAAGATTCAATGGAAGAAAGCATGGCCTTATGAAGCAACATGGGAAACCGAATCAGCTATGAAGAAAAGATTCCCGGAATTATTTAATTGTAAGTACACTCTCCTCAATCCATGAATTAAATTTGGGGACCGAATTCTTCTAAGTGGGGGAGGGTGTAGAGCCCCAAAATTTATAAAGGTAATTTCTAGTTATTTAAATAATATTCTGGCATTAATTAGGCTAAATAATCAATATAAGGCCAAAATTGTGTTAATCAATTAACCCAACCCACTTAATTGAAGTCCAAAAGGGTTTAGGACCTAGACCATTAGGTTTGGCCCATATTCTAGAAGGTATTTAAGCCTATCCACGGATATTAAGGATAAATACTAATAATATAAGATAATTATTTAGATAATTAACAAAAGAGTTTTTACAAATTGAAACTCTAAGCTACGATGATTGTAACGGTCTATCGTAAGACCGCCACAGCCATGTAACGCATGGGCACTAGACCGTTACATTCCTGTTAGTTCCGTAAGTGAAGGGACTCATGAAAAGATTGGAACTTGATGTTCCTATCCACTATGGATCGACTTGAGAAGGATTGTAAAGACTCTAAGGACTCTTAGAGATTAGGATTTGATGAAATAAGGACTCTAAACTCGATCTAATCCTCAAACCCTAGCCTAAACTCTATAAATAAGGCATAGTTCTGAACTGTGCGACCCTTACTTTTTGGGCGTAAGGAAGCAAGGTAAGGAGTCATTATCTCAGGTATGTTCTTTAGAATAATTTGTTCATAATACTTTAGACTAACTCCCCTCCGAAATTCACATCTTTAGGTCCAGAGGGCATGGAGTTAGAGCCCAAGGAAGTTGCTGGAAAAGTCACAAGAGAAGGAAGGGATCTAGGGCAAGGTTCTCAACCAAATTCAGAAACTACAGTCTAAGTAAGAGGTAGGTTATCTCATGAACGGAAAAAACAGCATGATAGGACTAAAAGCCCTCTGGTTTGATTGAATTCCATGCATTATAGAGCATTGATTTCATGTTTTATTTGTTCTATACACATCATGCACCTCTTAGCCAAATTAAGAAATTAAAACATGACTATTCATCTATTCATGATTACCTATGCACGTAGATGGCCTTACTTCGTTAACATGACTAGAAACTCATCATGTTTTGATAAAAGACATGATGTGAGTTGATCTCTTAGTTTCTATGATTATTTTCTGTTAGCAGATACTGTAACGCACTAGCGTGGGACCGTCACTTTCAAGTAACGGCCCTACTACAGATCGTTACAAACTCTGTAGTATTTGAATTGCACTGATGTTTCTAACGCGCCTGGACAGACGCGTTACATTCAAGTAACGGCTTGATCATGACCGTCACTTTCACTGTGACGCCCCCTCTTAAGACCGTTATATCCTGCGTTCTGTCAACCCTAAGACAGAATATAACCTGCCAATCTTATTATGGTTAAAACCTAGTTACCTAAGTTTTAAGCCTAATCATGTGATTTTAAGGATATTTGATTATTCATGATAGGTATTACATGTTTTGTCATCACTTCTACTTAAGTTATGTTAAACCAAATTCTATAGTTTTGTACTATAAAGCATGACTTTTTAACATTGTATTGACGGAGTTTTTATCATGATTTTCACGTTGATTATACATATCTCTCTCTGTCAATAGAGTCAATTCTATACGTACATGGCACATATTCCGGTATGTTGTCATTAGTTCACACTATGCACTATAGGAACACAATCTTGGACATGAGGACCTCTCTATTGGATAATCCTTCCAATGGACTAGGAAATCATTGTTTCAAGGCCTCCGTAATTCTCCGCGATCCTGGGATTCCCACTAGGACACCGAGTTGGTTGTACCAATGAAAGCCCATTAATTAGAACACTCTATCGTGGCTTTGATTCTTGAAATGTAACGGCCTTAAACTGGACCGTCAGGCTCATGTAACGGCATAGTGCCAGACCGTCACATTCCTCTGGGTCTATTTTTATCCTTCTGGACTCGGATCACTGTAACAGCCTATTACTGGCGCGTTACATAATGTAACGGCCCAGCCAATGACCGTTACATAGCTTGTTTATGTTAACCCAAGGTTTGACCAAGGGTTGATATTTCAATGATTCTAGACAGACCTTGATGATCTAGAACTTATCATATTGTCAATGGACTTAATATAATGGATGAAAGTTAAGGAAAGATACCGTTATGCTGCCGATTTATTCTATAAGCATAACTTAGTTTAAATGTCATTCTTGATCTCATATATTCAAAATTGAAGCATTCATTCATTGATTATTGTTATCATGGAATTATTGGAAGTGCTATATTCTTGGCCATACTTTACTGTTATACTGCGTGGAAGTAGCTTAATTTATAACTGAAGATGCGATCGAGCACTGATTGTGTTCAAGGGCTCTATGCTAGTCCCCTCGGTTGATTGCCGGAAACATACTATTTTATAAACCATGGGGTATGATGCTACTGGCATCGTATTGCGCTGGGAGTACTATTTCTATAAATAAGTGAAGATCCACGGCACAACATGACATTGTTGCTTGATATTCCACAGAAATTCACGAACTATGTACTCAAAAGAGACTAGTGTGATGAATATGTGGCTTGCTAGTACAATCTCGTTACATTCTTGTTCATGGAAGGCCAATATCATATTCTTGTTATATTCTTGCTAGCTCATTCTTGATCATTCTATCTTACATGGTTATTTTGTTTCTATTGATTTGATCGCATGATTGGTTCGCATTCGCATGATTTTACCTTATTTCTTTAGAGCTAAAATGATAAATACTTAAATAGTGCCTTCATGTTGATGCGAAGATATCTACTGGGCAAGTGTGATCATTACCTATTTCCAATATTTTTCAGGAGATGGAAATAGTTCGAACTCGGATTCGGGTGATTCAAGTAGAGGGTGCAAGAGCGATTAAATGTTATTATGACAAGAGTGAAGACATAGGAAGTCTAAATTGTCTAGATTGAGTCAATGTAATTTTCCTATTTCTTGAGTCTAGGAGAATGGAAATCAAATTAGTGATTGTATCTTGAATATTGAGCATTATGAAATAAAGTTGAAGTTTAATTAAATCTTGTGCAATTGCATTTACTTGTGTGATTGTGTTACGCTCTGATTGATTCTTGCTTGCAAGAGGCTTACCATGCCTGCTATTCGCGCTCCCCGAGCGAGTCTTCCGCTGTAATTAAAGGCTCGGGGCGTGACAGATCAAGAGGTTACGGAGCTAGAGCGCTCAGAAGTAGCAGTTTCTATGCAGGACGCGTAGGAACCAACACCCTCTTTCGGTGAGAAATTCTCAGATTAGGAGCAAACCCAGAGGTAGGTTATCTTATGATTGGCTTAAACAGCTTATTAGGAGTAAAATCTCTCTAGCCTTGCTTGATTTCATGCATTATACATGGAGAATTTTATGTTTTCCCATGACGGCACAGTTAGGTTTTTCATGGCATTCTATCCCTGCAACACTAATAAAAAGATAGGAACTTATGATCTAATTCATATTTTTCCATGCATTAACTTCATGTTAGCATGCTATCCTACCTTATCCTTTTGTTTTAAATAGCTTTCATCCATTAATTGCCCTAGAATAGGCTCTGCACACCAAATTTTACCTTCTGTCTGATGCAGACAGATAGTGGTCCTGTAGAGACCGCTACCTGAAAGTAGCGATCTTCGACCAACCCCATTTTGGTTTCAGTAACCAGATCCAACACATTAAATTCATGTTATATATGATAGTAGTTGAGCTTGATTTCATTTAACTATGATTTCTGATCATGACATGAATTTTATTTAGGTCTTAGCATGTTATAAAGCTATTTTTCATGTATGTTAATTTCATGCCAAAACTTTATATTTTTGTACTTAAAGGAAAATTACCATGACTTAAGTACACGTTGCTTTATGCTTTGGCACATTCCCTTCTCACCTTATTTCTGTTTCGTTACTTCACATGCAGTGCGTTCCCCAGTATGGTTGCTATTAGATCACTTGCACTTGATAGGAACACCTCCTGGACTTGAGAGCCTCTATGTCAAGTATTGCTTCTACCGGTCTTGGTGATCTTGTTTCAAGGCTTCTGTAAGACTCCGCGAGTTTGGGATTCCCACTAGGACGCCAAGCTGGTTGTACCTTAAAAACCCAAAGTCTAGAGAGCACTTCGTGTTTTCTGTGTTTTCTGTGAACTGTCTTGATAGCAGCCTGGACATGACCGCTAGCTGAAGATAGCGGTCGGCCCATGGCCACTACTTGGTTTAGTTTTCTGGCTGAGTCGACCTGATTCCCTTCCCTGCGTCGACTCCACTGCTTGATAGTTGTCTTGACATGACCGCTACTTCCATATTACAGTCTTCACTAGACCGCCTTCTTCTTTCGTCTAACCTGCGTCGACGCAGCCTTATTGACTTCCTCTTGATAGCGGTCACCTGCTGACTGTTACCTTGAGATAGCGGCCCTCTCTAGATCTCTTTCTTTCAATCCTTGTTCAACCCGAGGTCTGACCCAAGGGTTGATTATACTCTATTCTCAGGTGATATTCTGATTCTCTGGAGCCCAACTCTTATTTATTAAGTCATTAATGAACTATAGAACTTTATTAATATACCGTTATGCTGCCGGAATTCCTCTGTGGCATATTATTCTATTAAATCATTCTTGACCCCTCATGTTTATTTTTGATGCGTTCTTACCTTGGTTTTTGTTGCCATGAAACTTTTGTTTGAACTTGGTATTACTGGCCTACTTTATTGTTATATCTCGTCGAAGTAGCTTGATTTATAACTAGAAGATGCAAGGGCGGGCACGGATGGTGTCCAAGGGCTCCACGCTAGCCCCCTCGGCGAATGGCCGAAAACATACTATAAACCATGGGGTATGATAAACACTGGCGTCGCATTACGTTGGGAGTACTTTTTTTATAAACGGGTGAAATTCACGATGCTATCTTATGATATTTACATGCTTGCTAGTACATTCTCATTATTGCAAGGCCATACTATAATCTTGCTTGATCATGCTCTCATATTTACTTGAACTCTCACATCTTTACAGATTATCTTGTTACTTGATGTTACTTTGGTTTATTCACATGTTTTATCGCACTTTCATTATTGCCCTTTTTATGGATCAAAAATGTTAATTACTTTAACTTGCCATCATGTTGATACCAGGATACCTATTGGGCGAGTGCGCTCATTCCCTACTTTTCCAATCTTTTTTAGGAAATTCTAACTAGTCGGAATCAGACTAATCGAGTGGTGAGTCCGAGAGTGAATGAAGCATGAGTGAAGCCTTGATACAGTCAATTATTGTAATTTAGTTATCTTAACTGTATTAGACGGTGAAGTTGACCATGTCATGTAATTTTTCACTTTATTGAGTCTAGTGAATTAATATGTCAAAAGGAGTCAAGTGTCGTTTGTAAATATATGTTATTATTCAATAAAGTTGAAGTTTTGAGTATATGTTGTGTTCACTCTTCTATGTGTGGATGTTATAGCGCTCTGATTGTCATTCTAGCATGAGGCTTTATTTGTCGGCTGTTCACGTTCCCGACTTAATTTCGCTGCATATCTCGGGACGTGACACAGCTACTCCAACCTCAACGGCCCCGGTCATTCTAGTCACCATGGTGCCCATGGCACCCAACCGTCGTAGCCGCGACGATGTCCAGCTACTCTTGCTTCAACGGCGCCTAACTGCTCTGGGGATTGTCATAAATGCCAGAATTCTCCCGTGGCTTGTGCACACTTGTAATAGGGCTTTCAGTGCCCCACATAACACCTTTTACGGCTTATAGTGATATAATCTAGTCAAGGAATTGAATCCCATCTTCCCTGCTTCCAGTCTCAACACCGTCCAGTAAACTGCCATCCTCCTCCCAGTTCAGTCTGTGCCGCACTAACAGGATGGACCTTACACCCCAGGCAGCACCTGACTACTCCTTGCCTAGCCAGTGTCAGCCACTTCACACCTGAGTCAGCACCTGCCTGCTCCTTGCCGAGCCAATGTTTGCCACTCCACCTTTCTAGCCAATGCCTCACTTCCCTAAACTCAGAGTCCATACCTTCTCTAGTTCCCACACTGAGACCGGTCTCCCTACTTCTCCTCATCCATGTTGTGCTATTGTTGCTCCATTACTATTACACGGATCAAGCCCTCTTGACGTCATAGCTCCCACGGTTCCTGACTCTCTTACTTCGACAGTAGAAAAAAGGTGTTCAAATTATGTTTGATGCAAATTAACATTGACTCTGGTCGAAAGGCTCGGTCGATTGAGAAATGTCTTGCAACCGAACCCTACATCGTCTAGTACACCTTCACCCACGGAATTCAGTTTGCACTAGCAATCGAAACAGCAACCATGCACACACATACAATCAACGTATCGCCCATATGTCCATGCACACGTGCCGTGCCCTAGAGGTACATCCCAGTTGATCCTCAATTCCACAGCAATTGTCAAAACTCGACTAGCATGCCCACAAAACACATACACCCTGCAAATTACAAATCAACCACATTAACAATAACATTATTATTATTATTATTTATTCTCTCGCCGATTTCAAGTGTTCCACGAACAATTACATAGAGAAGAATGAATACATAAGAAGGCTGAAGTCAAAGAGAAATTAACTAGTTATGGCCTACTGGAGGAGTCGATTTCGGAGCTCGTTTGATCAATCCGAACTGTCAAAAAAGGACAATAAGCTATTCTTTTTTTTGAGTTGAAAGTTTGTGAGTATCAAAATTGTATAACATCTCCTATATTTATCTAGTTTAATCCCATAATATGTCTTCATGAATGTAATAACATAAAATTTATTAGTAAAAAAATAAAAAATATTACATTCATTTCTGATACAATAGCAACAAAAGACTGGATAAGACTACACACTACACTACATTGAATGAATGAATAGCATAAAACTGCACCTACTAAAGTTTATTAAATATAGAGAAGAATGAATACAAGAGAAGGCAGAAGTCAAAGACAAACTAAATAGTTATGGCCTAATGGAAGAGTCGATTTTGGAGCTTGTGTGGACAGTCTGAATTGTCAAAAAAGGCCAATAAGCTATTCTTTTTTTGAGTTGAAAGTTTGTGAGTTTCAAAATTGCATAATGATGACCTGGTGCAACAACAATCAAGAGGGAGGGGAATTGATTGTTGAAAATAAAAATTATGAAAACTATGTCAACCTTTTAAAATTAAAAGGCCAATGAATTCGACCAACCAATGTGAAGCAGAGTTTAGATTTAAGTTGAATTGATTTGGAAAATATAGACAAAAGATATTATCTACAAGGTTCACTCACGTAGCCTTCTCGATTAATGTGATTTGAAAGTATAAACGGATTATGTGTGTGTGTGAGATTGTGATGATTTCACAATGCCACAATGAAATGAGAATATGCACAACACAATCACACCAAGAGGGACATAATTTTTTAGGTGGTTCGTATGCACTCGTGTGCAATCCTACGTCCACCCCTCACAACTCGTGAGGATTCACTATATGCAAATTGCTACAATTGTAGCAGACCACACACATGGAGATTAGATCTCCACCACACACACACGCAGACTTCATTTACAACCAATGACGCTAAAGCGTCAAACCACACACACACGGAGAACATGGAATCCGCACCACATTGTGTATCTCTACGAAATGATGACCAAAATGTGCTCAGATGTATACAATTGAGCCCACAATATAAAAGAACATCAAGGATTTAGTTTCCCCTTGATCTTCAACAAAATGCTCAAGCCAATGAAGTCGGTGATCAATCTTCTCGATGATCCCCGAACTCCTAGAGATGATGGATGAAGGGATAAAGCTTTTCCAAGGATCAATTTGCCTTCACACACTTAAAGATGATCATCTACAGCATTCCCATGTAGTTCTTGGTTTCTTCCTCTCTTCTTCTTCTTCTTCTTTTCTCCTTCTCTTACCTTCACTTACCTTATCCTTCCCCAAATTCACATATATTACTTTGAGAAAAATCTTAGGAGCCAAAATACCAACATACCCTTTCTAAAAGTATCCCAAAGTCTTCACACATCATACACCATCAGTTGGGGGAATTTTGGACATCTTTGGTGGCCTTAAGGAGGCCCCACGGACGGCACACGTTCAGTTTGCACCGTGCACGTGAGTAGGGGAATGAAATCAGTTGACCAGACCTCCCATCGATCGACTGGTCCCTGAAACAGAACATAAAAATAAAAGTCAGATTGCTCAAATCGGTCGACCGGTCCATTTTCTTGCAGGTTAAGAAAATTCCTCTGTTGCGATTAAGTCAACCAGTGCACTCGTTCGATCAATCAAAATTAGTCTGGACTCTTGTTCTCTGCAAGTGAAATCCCATTGCCTAGTTTTGGTCAACCGACCACGCATATTGGTCGATTGATTGCACCTAAAACACAGAAATAAACCCAAGTTAGCATGTAATTCACCCCAATAAAAGCCACATACTTTGGATTAGTATTTTGACGATCTTTGGGGCCCTTTTAAACCTGTTAAACACTAAGAGTGAAATCAAATGTCGAATTCTTCATCAAACAACAACATGATTTCGCAACGAAATTGTTACTCAATGAAACTCAAGGCACATTCACATTCCATAAGCCAACCCAATTCAAATTGACAAATTTAAACTCAATCAATATACAATCTTTTTTGACAAACTTTCAACTCAAAAAAGGAATACCTTATTGACCCTTTTTGACAATTCTGACTGACCAAACCGGCTCCGAAATAGACTCCTCCATTCAACCATAACTACTTTTTTTTGACTTCTGCCATCTCATGTATTCATTCTTTTCCATGTTTAATAAACTTAAGTAGGTGTAGTATTATGCTACTCATTCATTCAATGTAGTGTAGTGTATGGTGTAGTCTAATCTTTTATTGCTATTATATATAAAGTGAGTATATTTTTTTCAATTCTTTTACTAATAAATTTTCTATTATTACATTCAAGAATCCATATTTTAAATTTAAAATAAATAAATATGTGAAATGTTATACAATCTTAAAACTCACAAACTTTTAACTCAAAAAAAGAATAACTTCTTTACATTTTTTGACAATTCAGACTGACAAAACGAGCTCCAAAATCGACTCCTCCATTAGGCCATAACTACTTAGTTTCTCTTTGACTTCTACCTTCTCATATATTCATTCTTCTCTATGTTTAATAAATTTCTGTAGGTGTAGTATTACGCTATTCATTCATTCAATATAGTGTAGTGTTATCTTTTACTGTTATTATATCAGACATTAGCGTTTTTTTTTCAATTTTTTTACCAATAAATTTTATGTTATTACATTCATGAAGACATATTATGGGCTTAGAATAGATAAATATGTGAGATGTTATATAATTTTAAAACTCATAAACTCTCAACTCAAAAAAAGAATAGATTATTGAACCTTTTTGACAATTTTGACTGACCAAATGAGCTCCGAAATAGACTCCTCTGTTAGGCCATAACTACTTAATTTCTCTTTGATGTCTGCCTTCCCTTATATTTATTTTTATCTATGTTTAACAAACTTTAGTAGATGTTGTACTATGCTATTCATTCATTCAATGTAGTGTAATTTGTAATGTAGCCTAGTCTTTTGTTGCTATTATATAAGAAGTGAGTGTAATTTTTTAATTTTTTTACTATTAAATTTTATGTTATTACATTCACGAAAAATATTTTGGGCTTAGAACAGATAAATATGGGAGACGTTATGCAATTTTGAAACTCACAAGCTTTCAACTAAAAAAAAAGAATAGCTTATTTACCTTTTCTAAAAATTCTATTAGGCCATAACTAGTTAGTTTGTCTTTCACTTCTGCCTTCTCATGTATTCATTCTTCTCTACCTTTAATAAACTTCAGCATGTGTAGTACTATGCTCTTCATTCATTCAATTTAGTGTAGTGTATAGTGTAGTTTAGTCTGTTGCTACTATTGTATGAGAAGTTAGTGTAATTATTTTTCAATTTTTTTACTAATCAATTATGTTATTACATTCATGAAGACATATTATGCACTTAAAATAGATAAATATGTGAAATGTTATGCTACTTTGAACCTCGCAAACTTTCAACTCAAAAAAGGAATAGCATATTCACCATTTTTGACAATTTTGACTTACCAAAAGAGCTCCGAAATTGACTCCTCCATTAGGTCATAACTACTTAGTTTCCCTTTGACTTCTACCTTCTCGTGTATTCATTCTACTCTATGTTTAATAACCTTCAATAGGCGTAGTATTATGATATCCATTCATTCAATGTAGTGTAGTGTATAATGTAGTCTAGTCTTTTACCGCTATTGTAAAAGAAGTGTGTAACTTTTTTCAATTTTTTTACTAATAAATTTTATGTTATTACATTCCCGAAGATATATTATGGACTTAAAATAGATAAACATGTGAGATTTTATACAATTTTGAAACTCACAAACTTTCAACTTAAAAAAAATAATGGATTATTGACCTTTTTTGATAATTCCAAGTGACTAAAGGAGCTCTGAAATAGGCTCCTCCATTCGGGCATAACTACTTAGTTTTCCTTTGACTTCTACCTTCTCATGTATTCATTCTTCTCTATGTTTAATAAACTTCAGTAGGTGTAGTACTATGCTATTTATTCATTCAATGTAGTGTAGTGTAGTGTACAATAGTCTTTTGCCGCTATTGTATAGGAAGTGACTGTAATTTTTTATAATTTTTTACTAATAAATTTTATGTTATTACGCCCTTGAGGAGGGTAAAAATGGTTCGACCCAGAAACGGCCCAAACTCGAGAGGCCCATTAAGGTTTGGGCAAGCTAGGCCCAGACAAGGGGCGAACATACACGCTCAACCCAATAAGAGGATGACCGGCCCAATAGAGCATCGGATTCCACGACGCCGATAAGGCCGGCCCAAGCGCAGTTCTCGCCGGAGGACACTCCGACGACCGACCGTTACCCCCATGACGTCGGCCTTGACCCCGTAACGGGCAAGCACGCGCCATGAGTGCCGTAAGACTCGCCCAGGGACCGGCCAGCACCGGGGCTATCGCCCTCCAACGGAAAATTCCCGCCAACATAGTGGGGGAACATTACTCTACTAAACAGACCCTTCCCTATCAAGGGATGAGGCCCCTCGCTCCAGGACAACCCATATAAAAGGGACATCGACAGAAGAGAAGAGCACGATAGATTCTTCTACTAAACTCCATGCTACTACGCAAGAGGAGACACAGTGAGCACTCCAGCAACTAGAGCTTCCTGCTGAGAAGAGAGCAACCCAACATGCAACTACGACAGAGAGGCCATCCGCTACAACCAGAAGGCTTCTTTCTCTTGCACGGCCTTACCACCTAGCGAGCACTCTCCGAGAGCCCATTGGGAGCGGCGAGCACGCGTGCAAATGACCTACACGCCTCTCGGATCATCTACTACGGCCTCTACTTCTCTCCCACCTAGCTCTTCTCTATTGCTCATTAATCCCTTGCTGACTTAAGCATCGGAGGGTTGTCCTCTAGGGTAACACCTGGGACTCCCTCTGACGCCCTTCTGGTTCCTTGGTGTGTGCAGGGCTCCACGGGCGCGAGACGACTTCCCCAACAAATAAATAGAGAAGGTGGTACGTGGCCTAGGAATCATTTTCTTGCCGCTACACTTCTTGGCACCATCTGTGGGAACCCGAGCGAAAAGCTTTGGCGCCCCGTGGAAGTCTCCGCAATGCTAGCAACCGGGGATGGGGTTCCCATCAGGGACCCAACTCTCGCCGGGGATCGCAAGAAGCTTCTTCTGCTCACCCCCGACTGGAGGTCACCCCGGGTGACCTAGATGAGCTCCGCCAGGAGGTCCGAGCCCTGGTGGAATTCTGCCGAGAAATCTGGGACTAGAGGCCCCAGTACGCCCCACCCAAACGATGGGAGGGCGAAGGAGGCCAGGCCGGAGAGAACATCCGGCATGTGCGGGAGTCATCCCACGCCTCCGTCACGAGGACCGACGGTCACGCAGCGTGCCTGTGCCTAAGACACGCAGCCCACTACATTCCAACCCGGAGATGGACCGCCGGGTCCAACGGTTCGATGAAATGGAGGATAAGTTCTGGTACCTGGATGACGACCTCCTGGCCGCGAAGAATCACGGCCTCCTCGACGACGACCTGGACTTCCACACTCCCTTCTCCAGGGAGATTATGGAAGCCCCCATCCCGCCAAAGCTCCAACTGCCGTCATTCGCCTCCTATGATGGCACCTCCGACCCGACCAAGACAAGACTGCGTTCACCACCGACCACGACTTGTACTGCTATACCCGCATGCCATTTGGGCTGAAGAACGTGGGAGCCACATATCAACGCCTAGTCAACCATGTGTTTGACTCGCAGATCGGCCGCAACATGGAGGTCTACATCGACAACATGCTCGTGAAAAGCCACTGAGGAGCCGAACACTTGTGCGACTTGGCGGAGGCCTTCACCACACTTAGAAGGTACAACATGAAACTCAACCCTGCTAAATGTGCGTTCGAGGTGCGGTTAGGCAAGTTCTTAGGTTTCCTCGTCACCCACCAAGGAATCGAAGCCAACCCCGATCAGATCAGAGCAGTGTTGGAGATGGAGCGACCTAAACGGGTGAGGGATGTACAGTGCCTCACCAGGCGCGTCGCCGCTCTAGCCCGGTTGTTATCTCCATCGAACGATGTCTACCCTTCTTCCAGCTGATCAAGCAAGCCATCATGGCGTCGAAGAAGAAGGGATGGATCAACTGGGACCAGGAGTGCGAACAAGCGTTCGAAGAATTAAAGCGCTACCTGACGACACCTCCTGTCCTCGCCAAACCCCAAGGGGGGGAATAGGTGCTCTTATACCTATCTGTAACGCCCAGCACCATGAGTGTTGTGCTCACACGGGAGGAGACGGGAGTCATGAAGCCGGTCTACTATGTCAGCCGAGCATTGCAAGGACCAGAATTCTGGTATTCCCGGACCGAGAAGTTCACCCTCGCACTGATTACAGCTGCTCGCAAGCTACGGCCATACTTCCTGGTGATGGAAATGTAAGTCACAGATTCAGAGGGGGGGTGAATGAATCCCCTTTAAAAAAAAATTATTGTGAAATTAGAAACTAGAACAAGTTAGGGACAAACAGCTAAGGGTGCAGAATCAATAGCTCAATCTTTAAGAGTATTTCTGCCCTAATCAAAACCAAGAGCATAGCCTGCTCACAACCTAAAATAATAATCGACGTGTTCGGCACACTCAAAAGGGCAAATCTCACAGCGTACAGAAACAGAAATGACTTGGAATCAAAACCTATGAAGGGGATAGATGAAATGGCTTCACACTTATAAAGTAAACCACTAACACAGGATTTTTAGGTGGTTCGGCCAAACACCAAGTATGCCTACATCCACCCCTCTCTGAACTCAGTGAGCATTATCGCGGACAAACAGCTTGAAACGCTGAGCCTCACAACTTGCTAACAGAGGAACAAATCCTCAACGCTGAGCCTCACAGCTTGCTACACACGCTGAGCCTCACAGCTTGCTAACAGAGGAACAAATCCTCAACGCTGAGCCTCGCAGCTTGCTACTCATGCTAACTAACAGCTTGATGAAAGGAATCAAAGGAAAACGGAAAATAAAGAACAACTAGAACAATAGCAACGGTAGCTATGAAACTGAAAAACACGTTGGCTTGGATTTGATCCAGAGGCCAAGAAAGAACACACAGTTCTTAAAGGGAAATCTAGGTTGCACACTTTTCTTCCACGGGCTGTCTCTTTCTCTTCTTCTTCTCACTTTTCTTCTCTCGAGCTTCTCCTTCCCTTCTTCTATGCTTCAGTGTTGCCGCATTTGATCGCAGGAGCGGCCTTCTTATAGGGCTGTAGGCAGGGTTTCCATGACCTCACGCGTCCGACGCATGTAGGGCTCATCCCAGCCTTTTCCAGAGAAGCCACGTGTCAAGAGAGGATTGGGGCGTTGATCCACGTGGCAGAATGTCAGAAGTATTCTCCCTTAGGATCACGTGGCAATCATTGAGTCCGTTATCCCCCACGTGCTCATACTTCAGGCGTGATGTGAGGAAGACCACGTGCATTGTAGACGCTCGATCATGTGCCAATCTGCAAGACATAAGTGTCAAAGTGAAAACATGCACAGACATATAAGACATTGGACAGACCTTGAATATGAACGCACAAGGCAAAACTTGCACCGACGGTGTCTTGCCTAGACAAAATCATGCACCTACGTTGATATGCACTAACCTTCGTATGAACAACCGAAGACATGCACCGAGGTAAACAATGCATCGAGCTCTATATGAACGTGTGAACAGTAGAAACATGCACATACCCTCTAGCATGCGTGCATACAGCACTGAGTTACCATATGCACCAACCCTATATTCACTAGGCCAAAACCTGCACCGAGTGCACATATGCACCGACCTGATGGGCCAATTAAAGGATGCACTGACTATGTGTCTGCTTTAGACACAACCTGATATAGTGTAATGCACCGACTTCATGCAATATGAGACTCAAATTGATGAGACGCTAACAGAGACACAAGACCATAAGTGCATGAGACGCAAACATGAAAATATGTATGAGACGTAAATAAAAAATATGTATGAGACACAAGGCATGCGCTAGAGACGCAGGCGATAGAGAGACGCTAAGACTGAAAATAGCATTGACCTCATATGTTCATGTGAATAGTGAAATGCATGGACTTTAACACATGCACCAACCTTGCACGGACCTTGCTTGGCCTAACACGAGATATGCATAGACCTTGTTTTAGCACGAGATCGATATGCACGGACCTCTACAAAGATTGCACCGAGGTTGTGTGTGCATAAGGAAGACTTTACACAGACTTCAACTATGCAACGAGTCATATGCACAGACTTGAGACAAGCTCGGACCTGGTATATGCTAAGGCTTGAAAACATGCACAGACCATACAGTAAAAGCATGCACGGACTATGTGGAGAAGTGCACGGGCCTTATATGCAGTTGAGTAGAAAGTGCACAGACTTTGAATGTAGTGTAGCACGGACCTTGTGCAACATGCACAAACCTACTTGCTGAATAAGAGAAAGTGCAGTGTATGAAGGATTTAAGCCCATGAACAGAAATGTCTTCATCAAAACCAAAAGCAGTCACGCAGGCATCATGAAATCATCAATGTGTAAATGTGCACATATGTAGCATGATATGAAGGATTTCCATAGTGTCTGAAAACATCAAGGTCATATCAAAACAGCAGCATATATAGTGTATACATGACTCATAGTTTTGACAACATCAAAACATAGGGACACAACAATCTCCCCCTTTTTGATGATGGCAAAATTATGAGTCATTACAAGTCATGTCAATCAAACAACTATCTCCCCCTTAGCAATGTAGCATATTACGGACACAGCAAGCATCAGGCAACCAATGACTGACTGAATGACCCCAATGACTGACTGAATCAACTATTCTCCCCCTTTGACAACTTCAAAAACGAGAGGTTTGAGAGTAGAAATGAGAGATGGAGTCAAAAAAGGAATTATCACCACCAATTTAGCAGATAGAATGAATTTGTAGATAGGCCAATGTAGCAGATAGGAATGAAGAGATTCACAATTAGATACGAATTTCATAAATCAGAATGAATTCAAGTTCAGACTCTGTCATTATAAAGGAGTTATGATAAGATCCTTATTTAGATGCGTGGTTCAAATCTAATAGATTCAGAGTTTATCAATGAAAAGGCTTTAAAAAGAAAGAACTGTATTCTTGTTTAATAGAAATGAACCAAGATTCCAAAATAGAGCCCTGTCAACCTCCTATTATCTTACTCAAATAAACCAATGACACCTCTAGGAGTTACTTAAAAATAGTATTGAAGTTAAACACAAAAACCGTTCTGTTCAGGTTCTTAGGGTTTCAGCACAATAACTTGACCTTCGATCACATTTTCAGATTTTTCTTTTTAGCTCAGAATATTTTTAAGAGCAATCAAGTATAGTCAGCACCTTTTGACTTAGGGGTACACGTTTATCAGACGCCAGTACCCCTAGTTACTCAGTGAGACTAACTGTCTTGCTTCAATTTGAACAGAGATAACAAGGACACTTCATGACTAAGTCCACTCCATTTCTTTGATGGAGGTCATAGTTTCTCAGTGAATCCTTTGTCATTACTCTGCCACGAGCATTGAAATATACTTTTATCAGGCTGCCCTTAGAGTTTTCAGATTTTTCTATGTTTAAAAACAATACTCTATCCAAGTATCTCAACCAAGGGTAATCATAATTCTTGATTTTCAGATATCAGGTAGATTTAACAAGACACAACAATGAGAGAATTGGTTAAGACCTATTAAACTGAAAACATCTTTTTTTCAAGATAATTTATCTTTAAACTCAAAGAAATCATTAAAATCAAACCAGAAAATTATTTAAGAGTATCATAATCATGTATAATAGAAGATTCCGAAACAAGAATGTTCAGATTTATGATCATAGTACACAAATTGGAATCCTTCTGAATTTTTGGTGTTCTTGAAATGGGTGACAGATAAAGCAGAGAAGATAGTCAAGGCGAGTTCAAACAATAGTACATGACTCCCCCTCAAAAGATGCAGACAATTTGACTGACTGAATGGAGTGAGTCATGAGGTAAAGAGTGAAAGATAGTCAAGCAATTTCAGAGATATGCCTTATACTCCCCCTAAGTGTATGCACTCAAACAGCCTTTTTGGTATTTTCAATATGAATGGCATGCAATGAAATTTGAAATCAGTATATGCACTTAACAACATGTAGGCATGTGCATTGACTCCCCCTAACTAAATGCACTACATGTACTCAATGTATGAAGAAGCTCAAATTGTGCAATTAAAATGACTATTCAGTTAAGAACATGTATGCATGAGATTTTATTTGACAACTTAAGCATGAAATGCATCAAACGGGATTTCTAACGAATTTTGATAAACAAGCCTGAGTGAAAACGGAATGTTACCTGAAGGGTGCAAAAATGGGTTCTCACACCAGGGTGCCTTGGTTTATTTACCCCTTTTATTTCTCAGCTCCAAGGTACACCTGCAAGTTAACTTCCTATTTTGCATAAGCAGGTACCCAAGTAGTCTTCGGTCCTGAAGTGACTGTGGCACCTTTGAATGGTGCTCTCAACATTTTCTGAGCTAACATGTCATCAAATTTCATCAGATAACAATTAGACATAGAATGTCCTAACTGTCCATAATAACAACATGATGTAGTATTTTTAAAATTCTCTCTATGCACATTACTGTAATCATGGAATCTACGTGCATTTTCATGGAAATTTCTGTTAATAGAATAAGCATTATTGTGTTTATTGAAACCAGCCAGCCAACATTTAACAGCTCTATGGCCTAGCTTTCCACAATTGAAGCATGCAATGAATTTTCTGTTAAAAATAAAGTTATTCCTATCAACAGCCTTTTGGTTTGCAGGGAATTTAGCATGATATGACTGTGAGTTTTTCTTACCTTTTGCAAACCAGCATTGTGAAACAGCATGTCCTATTTTCCTATAGTGAGAACAATGAATTTTTCTTTTCTGTTCAGCAGGATGTTTTCTTTTATGAAACTTCATAGCTTGCATTCTATCATCTTGTTCCATCAATCTACACCCATGCATTAAGTGACCAAATTTATGATAGTAATGACATGACATTTTCTTTTTGTATGCATGAATGCGTGTGTTTGGGTTATGAATCTCATGCATAGCACCAGCATGAGTGTTTCTTTGCTTATTCTGCACATGAACATTCTTTTTGACTTTTTCAGCTTGTTTTTGATTTTTCTTAACAATAGCCTGTTTAACTTGAGATGTAGTGGCAACATTTGAAGTTTTTACAAAAGATGTCGTTAGCTTATTTTTGAAGGCTTTCTTATTGACATTGTTGTAGCCCAACCCTTGTTTCTGGCCATTTACCTTAATTCCTAGCAGTTTGTCTAGGTTTTCTTGCCCACTCACAAACTTTGCCAAAGATTCATTCAAACTTGTAATCTCAGATTGCAGTTTGGAAACATGAAGCTCATAGTTAGCAATTTATCTTCATAGCACACAGCCTATTCGTTTAACATCTGATTGATGGTCCTTAGGCTAGCAATTTTTTGTTCAGCATTCAGCAACTCATCAGAGCTACCCAGGTTTACACTCTTCCCCTTTTCAAAAGTGATTAGCCTCTCAGACAGAGCTGTGTTTAGGTGTTTCAGCTTGTTAATTTCCTCTTTCAATTTACAATTTTGCTCCTGGAGTTCATCATCAAACACCAAATCATCTAAGGAAGACTAACATTCATCAAACATTTCTCGTTGATTTTCAGATTGAAGTTTGTCAAGATTTTTCTGAAGTTCTAAATTTATAGCTCTATCAGTCTCCCGTTTTCAGACATCAATCTATTTTCACTTTCAAGATTGATTGATCTACATTCAGATTCCTTAGACTTTTTTTTGAGTTTTTCATTCTCAGACTTCAAATGTTCCAGTTCTGAAGTAATGGCATTAAAATGTACTAGCTATCTTCTGAATATCTCATTTTCTGTTTTCATAATTTCACTATCATTTCCTTTAGCTATTTTTCTGAGGGATTCATTTTCATATTTCAGCTTGTTTAGATCTGAGTTAGCCTGTTCAAGATCTTTCAACAATTTTTCATTCTGAACATTATCATTAGTAAAATATTGATCATCACTAGTTGAGTTAAGCTTTTCTTCTAGTTCAGAAATCTCATTTCCAAGATTTTGATTTTCACTTTTGAACACGTCAATTTGTTTCTTAAGCATTTGAATATTAGACAAACAAGCATCAAGAGATTGTTTCAATTCCAAACACTTTTCACATGTGGAATCTGAAGTATTCTGACAAGTTTTCTTTTTCAATTTTTTGTATTATTTTCTTAATTGTTCATGTGATTTAAATATCACAGTATATGCATGCTCCCAATCATCTATAGTAAAGTTTTCAAAGGGTTTACCTGATCATCATCCTCTTGATCACTGTGGTGATTACTTCCATCTTCAATGGCCATAAGGCCGCAGACTTCAATTTCCTCTTCATCACTCGAAACACTTTCTTCCTCATCACTCCAAGATGACACCATGGCCTTGGTTTGCTTTTTCTTGCCCTTGGCATCCTTCGTTACCAGCTCCGGGCATTCATCTCTGACATGCCCTGATTTCCTGCAATTATAACAGATAATCTTGTCAGATTTCTTGTTTTGGTCAGATTTAGAGTGATAGCCTCTATATGCCTGGTAGGGTTTGTTCTTCTTGGCATACTTACCTCTCATTCTTAAAAACCTTTTGAAATTTCTAGTGAGGAAAGCATGTTCAGAGGCCGACAGTTCATTAAACTCCTCACTTAGTTCATCATTGCTCTCACCAATACTACCAGACCCCTTGAGGGCTAGTGTCTTGGGTTTCTTCTGCTCATCTTCAGGCTTCCTGAAGTTTAACTCATATGTCATCAAAGACCCAATTAGCTCATCCACCTTCATGGTGGTCAGATCCTTAGACTCTTCTATCACGGTGGCCTTTGTGTGCCATGCGGGAGATAAATACCTGAGTATTTTCCTAACAATCTCACTATCAGAATAATCCTTGCCTAGTACTTTAAGATTGTTAGTGAGCTGAGAAAGCCTGGAGAACATTTTCTTTATCGACTCATCAGACTTCATTTTAAATACTTCATACTCGGAGATCAGCATATTTACGTTTGTTGCTCTTACCTGGGACGTTCCTTCATATATCAGCTTCAGCTTGCCCCACATGTCTTTGGCTGATCTGCAAGCAGAGATCCTAGAATACTCTTCTGGATGAACTGCGCACTGCATTATGTTCAGAGCAGTCCAGTTCACCATTGAGAGCCTGATCTATTCCCCTGACCATGCGTTCTCATCTGGTGGGAGCTCAAATGGTCCTGAGGTAATTACCCTCCAGAGTTCGTCGCTCTGCGCTCTCAGGAATACCTCCATCCTGTGTTTCCAATAAATGTAATTAGTGCCATCAAAGAAAGGAGGGTAGTTAATAGAATGTCCCTCAGCTATGAAGCTGCGAACATTTCCATTCCCAGGTCTTCCCTGGTCGTTGGACCACATCATGGGAAACCGGGCTCTGATACCAATTCATGGAAATGTAAGTCACGGATTCAGAGGGGGGTGAATGAATCCCCTTTTTTTAAAAAAAAATTATTGCAAAATTAGAAACTAGAACAAGATAGGGACAAACAGTTAAGGGTGCAGAATCAATAGCTCAATCTTTAAGAGTATTTCTGCCCTAATCAAAACCAAGAGCATAGCCTACCAACAACCTGAAATAATATTGGACACGTTCGGCACACTCAAAAGGGCAAATCTCACAACGTACAGAAATAGAAATGACTTGGAATCAAAACCTATGAAGGTGATAGATGAAATGGCTCCACACTCACAAAGAAAATCACTAACACATGATTTTTAGGTGGTTCGGCCAGACACCAAGTATGCCTACATCGACCCCTCACTGAACTCAGTGAGGATTACTGCTGACAAACAGCTTGAAATGCTGAGCCTCACAACTTGCTAATAGAGGAACAAATCCACAACGCTGAGCCTCATAGCTTGCTACACACGCTGAGTCTCACAGCTTGCTAATAGAGGAACAAATCCTCAACGCTGAGCCTCACAGCTTGCTACTCACGCTGACTAATAGCTTGATGAAAGGAATCAAAGGAAAACGGAAAACAAAGAACAACTGGAACAATAGCAACGGTAGCTATGAAACTGAAAAACACGTTGGCTTGGATTTGATCCAGAGGCCAAGATAGAACACACAGTTCTTAAAGGGAAATCCAGGCTGCACACTTTTCTTCCACGGGCTCTCTCTTTCTCTTCTTCTTCTCACTTTTCTTCTCTCGAGCTTCTCCTTCCCTTCTTCTGTGCTTCAGTGTTGCCGCATTTGATCGCAGGAGCGGCCTTCTTATAGGGCTGTAGGCAGGGTTTCCACGACCTCACGCGTCCAACGCGTGTAGGGCTCATCCCAGCCTTTTCTAGAGAAGCCACGTGTCAAGAGAGGATTGGGGCGTTGATCCATGTGGCAGAATGTCAGAAGTATTCTCCCTTGGGATCACGTGGCAATCATTGAGTCCGTTATCCCCCACGCGCTCATACTTCAGGCATGATGTGAGGAAGACCACGTGCATTGTAGACGCTCGATCATGTGCCAGTCTACAAGACATAAGTGTCAAAGTGAAAACATGCAGAGACATATAAGACATTACACAGACCTTGAATGTAAACGCACAAGGAAAAACTTGCACCGACCGTGTCTTGCCTAGATAAAATCATGCACCTACGTTGATATGCACTGACCTTCGTATGAACAACTGAAGACATGCACCGAGGTAAACAATGCACCGAGCTCTATATGAACGAGTGAACAGTAGAAACGTGCACAAACACTCTAGCATGTGTGCATACAGCACTGAGTTACCATATGCACCAACCCTATATTCACTAGGCCAAAACCTGCACCGAGTGCACATATGCACCGACCTGATGGGCCGATTCAAGGATGCACTGACCGTGTGTCTGCTTTAGACACAACCTGATATAGTGTAATGCACCGACTTCATGCAATATGAGACTCAAATGGATGAGACGCTAATAGAGACACAAGACCATAAGTGCATGAGACACAGACATGAAAATATGTATGAGATGTAAATAAAAAATATGTATGAGACACAAGGCATGCGCTAGAGACGTAGGCGAGAGAGAGACGCTAAGACTGAAAATAGCACCGACCTCATATGTTCATGTGAACAGTGAAATGCATGGACTTTAACATATGCACCAACCTTGCACGGACCTTGCTTGGCCTAACACGAGATATGCATAGACCTTGTTTTAGCACGATATAGATATGCACGGACCTCTACAAAGATTGCACCGAGGTTGTGTGTGCATAAGGAAGACTTTGCATAGACTTCAACTATGCAATGAGTCATATGCACAGACTTGAGACAAGCTCAGACCTGGTATATGCTAAGGCTTGAAAACGTGCACAGACCATACAGAAAAAGCATGCACGGAATATGTAGAGAATTGCACGGGCCTTATATGCTATTGAGTAGAAAGTGCACAGACTTTGAATGTTATGTTGCACGGACCTTGTGCAACATGCATAGACCTACTTGCTGAACAAGAGAAAGTGCAGTGTATGAAGGATTTAAGCCCATGAACAGAAATGTCTTCATCAAAACCAAAAGCAGTCACGCAGGCATCATGAAATCATCAATGTGTAAATGTGCACAGATGCAGCATGATATGAAGGATTTCCATAGTGTCTGACAACTTCAAGGTCATATCAAAATAGCAGCATAGATAGTGTATACATGACTCATAGTTTTGACAACATCAAAACATAGGGACACAACACCTGGCCCACCCGATCGCCGTCCTCACCGATCAGCCCCTCTGGCAAATTCTTCAGAACACTGATGAATCCGGGATACTAGTCAAGTGGGGCATCGAGTTGTGAGAATTCAACATCAAATTCTGACCGAGGACAACGATCAAGGCCTAGGAGCTCGCAGACTTCATCACTGAGTGCACCCTACCCGCCGAGGACTCACCCGTGAAGTCCTCGGGACCCGCCTGGGAACTATACGTCGACGGATCATCTTGCACTGCGGGCAGTGGCGCGGGGCTGGTCTTACTCTTGCCAGAAGGAGTGGGGCTATAGTACGCCCTGTGTTTCAACTTCTCAACCACAAACAATGTGGCCGAGTACGAGGCGCTCCTCTCCGGGTTACGCATGGCGAAACACCTGGGGGCGACAAGTGTGCGAGCATACAGTGACTCGATGCTAATCGTCAACCAGGTCAGGGGGAGTTCAAAGCCCGCGATCCGTCCATGATGAAATACAGAGAAGGCCAAGGCTACGGCAAATGAATTCACCCACTTTCAAGTGGTCCACATCCCGTGCGAGGAGAACGTCCGAGCAGACGCCCTCTCCCACCTACCGTCAGCCACTACAGTCTCCAGTTCCAGGTCGATCCTGATAGAGGAGCTATCAGCACCGAGTATAGATGATCTAGCGCTCTAGGTAAATGCCATCGACTACGAACCTTCCTGGATAGATCCTCTTCTCGATTTCCTCCTTCGGCAGCAGCTTCCTAGCAATCATGCCGAAGCTCGACACACGCGGGCAAGAGCGGCCCACTTCACCATCGTGGACGGCCGGCTATACCGTCGGTCCCTCTCAGCTCCTCTACTCAAGTGCCTCTTCCCCACGGAGGCCGACCATGCCATCCAAGAAGTCCATGAAGGACTCTGCGGGAGCCATGTGGGAGGGCGAGCACTTGCAAGGATGCTGATCCGACAATGGTACTGGTGGCCCACCTTGCAACAAGATTACCTCAACTATGTCCGAAGGTGCCCCCAATGCCAGAAGTATTCCCACCTGAACCACCAACCAACGGCGCAGCTCCACGCCTTGACGGAGCCCCGCCCATTCGCTCGGTGGGGGATCGACATATTGGGGCCCTTCCCTAAAGCACAAGGAAGGAAGAAGTTCCTCATAGTCGCCATCGACTACTTCACCAAGTGGATTGAAGCCGAACCATTGGGGAAGATAACAAGCGAAGCAGCCTAGAAATTCATGTTGCAAAGCATCATTTGCCAATTTGGGATCGCCAGGGTTCTCACTACTGACAACGGTAGACAATTCGTGAGCACTGCCTTTCAGGAGAAGTGCTCGGAGTTGGGGATCTGGAACCACTACACTTCGGTGGGGCATCCCCAAGCCAATGGGCTGCTGGAGAACGCCAACCAAACTCTACTTCATGGCATCAAGACCCGCCTGGACCAAGCAGGTGACGCATGGATTGATTCAATCCCCAGTATTCTATGGGCTCACCGGACCACCGCTAGGGCCGCCACCGGGGAGACGCCTTTCCATCTCACCTACGGAGCTGAGGCAGTGGTTCTGGTGGAAATATCTAACTCCTCGTTACGAGTGGGACATTTTGATGAGGCCAGGAACAACCAGGCAATGCGAGAGAACCTGGACTTGCTCAAGGAAGGAAGAACCAACGCCCAGGTAAAACTTGCGGCATATCAACAAAAGCTGGCTCAATATTACAATGCCCGGGTTAAGGAGCGATACTTCTTCCCTAGAGATCTGGTTCTACGATGAGCAAGCGTGGCTGACCCATGGGGGGCCGCAGGAAAATTCACACCGAACTGGGATGGCCCGTACCGGGTAACCGAAGCACTCGGCAAAGGAGCGTATAGGCTAGTGACGCTGGGGGGGAGAGAGGTGCCCAGGACGTGGAACTACGTCAACCTCAGGAAATACTTCTAATGAAACGTCACCAGCCATACCCCACTAAGGTAAGTTGCCCACGAAAGGTAACCTAAGGGTTCCCTAAAGGCGCTAGCACTGCTCCCCTTGAAAACAAGAAGGCAACCTATGGGTTCCCAAAAGGTGCGGGCACTGCTCCCCTTGAAAACGAGAAGGTAACCTAAGGGTTCCCTAGAGGCGAGCACCACTCCCCTTGAAAATGAGAAGGTAACCTAAGGGTTCCCTAGAGGCGAGCACTGCTCCCCTTAAAAATGAGAGGGTAACCTAAGGGTTCCCTAAAGGCACGAGCACTGCTCCCCTTGAAAACGAGAAGGTAACCTAAGGGTTCCCTAAAGGCGCGAGCACAGCTCCCCTTGAAAATGAGAAGGTAACCTAATGGTTCCCTAGAGGTGAACACCGCTCCCCTTGAAAATGAGAAGGTAACCTAAGAGTTCCCTAAAGGCGCGAGCACTGCTCCCCTTGAAATCAAGAAGGTAACCTAAGGGTTCCCTAGAGGCGCGAGCACTGCTCCCCTTGAAAATAAGAAGGTAACCTAAGGGTTCCCTAAAGGCGAGCACAGCTCCCCTTGAAAATAAAGTGGAAACCTAAGGGTTCCTGTGAAGGACACAAACACTATGGAATGCGAGCACGGAGGATCGCCCAGAAAGCACGCAGAAGCACTCCAATGAAAGGTACACAACAATATTGGCTCAGAATAAAGAATTTATATTTCTTTAGTCAAAATACAAGCTACCAGAAATTGGCAAAATACCCTCATATGGGCCAAATACAAGTACGCGGAGAGACAAGACGTGCTCGACGGTGGTGACATATGACTCCAGCGACTAGCTTCTTCGGCATCGTCCTTTACAACGATCATGCTGAATCTCCGAGCAAGCGCCAGGTACCCATTTTTGTTCTTTGGGAGGGTACCTACGGTGAAGCCTCCTATGCCAGAGAAGAGGGACAAAACCCCCCAGGCCAACAAAAGGCTTCACTGGTAGAAGGCCTGCACAATGAAAACTGGGCCAGCGGCTCCGGCCACCCCTGCTTGGAAGAAGGCCAGCAAGGTCCACCTGTTACAGGGAACCAGCAGACCGACTCAAGCCAACGGGGGGATGCGGTACTACAAGACCAAGACATTGGGAAGGCCACCCCAGCGTACTGGCCATGCCTCCAAACTGGCGAACAAGGCCCCGCTGCCACGGCTGCCACCAGCGCCTCCGTTGAATGGTGAGGTTGTCTTGTGTCTTACCGCGGATAGCCTGCGACAAGTCCCCTTCAGCGGCGGGGAGGGACATACTGGCCATGCCTACAAACAGATGAGCCCACCGCCATCGTCCAAGCCCCACGGCCGTGCCTACCATGTAGAAGAATGGAAAACAGATCCCATCCTTCCTTACGATCCTTCCAACCAGAAGGTAGGAAGATGTTCCAACAATGAGGAGCATCTTACCAAGCACCTGCAAGGAGCAAACAACGGTTATATATCATGAAGACAAGTGAAGAGAACTAGCTGAGGAATGTAAAGCAGCAATACCCTGACGCTTCTCGTCCCTTCAAGGACGGAACTTATCCAGCTCCAGAAGTAGGACTCCCCTACCGGCATACAAGCGTTCAACCTTAACTGTCATTGAGCTTTCACTTTTGCCAACTCCACTCCATTCCTTGTCCATTCATTTGCATATCTGTCATGAACAAAATATCATGTATGTCAGTCATATAAGAGTGAAAAACAACAATGACTAATAGTGTTTAGCCATTATCAAAATCAAGAATGTCAAATAACTCAAATCACCACATGATGATGTCGAATGACCCAAGTGACCGCAAGATGACTCAAATGACCATAGGGGCACAACATTCTCCCCCTTTTTGATGATGGCAACATTGTGAGTCATTATGTGGCAGTAATATCCAAGATGGCAAAGTTTATGACATATGCAACAAGTGCAGCTCAAGATCCATGATAGTAATAGCATGTGAATGCAACTATGAATGCATATATGAGTGCTATGCAATTACGCAAACCCCATCACATACACATAAAAGATACACAAAGCGCAAAAAGGATTCTCCCCCTTTGACTCTCCCCCGTACACAACTCACTCATCCCCCAATGACAACTCACAAAGCAAAGGACGACTCACAACAAAAAACTCTCCCCCTTTGACAGTAGCAAAAAGGAGGGAGAAGTTAGAGAAGCGACAAATGTCGGTGAGACCAGTTCTTAAAGGGGTGTAGAGCAAGCCATTATATGCAAACCTGAAACATACCGCGAGCAACATATATGGTTCAAAGCTAATGAAATCCGAGATCATCAACAGAATTCAAAAAGCAGCTACATCCAAGATTTAATAGAAATGAACCAAAGGTGCATATCATGGCAGTGTTTAACCTTCCCTTGTCTTATACATCCATATTCAATAACGACAAAGGGAATAGCACAACAACTAGTATTGAGGCTAAACAAGCATGAGTAAAGCATGGAATTGTATGATTGCAACATGTTTAATTTTTCAGGAACTTTTATATTTGAAGGCACATGACTCATTATTTACTAGCAATCAAGTCTAGTACATGCCTCCTAGCCATAAGAATACACGTTATTTAGACGCCAGTATCCCTAGGTATTTGGCAAGACTGATGATTATGCTTCAAAATGAACAGAGATAGCAAAGTCACGTCATGACATATCCAATCTCATTTCTTTGATGAGAAGATATATTTTTCAGCAATTATACTAGTGCTCTGCCTAGAGTCCCAATATAATTAAGACAGAGATAACAGGGGCACATCATGACATATCATTCGTCACTTGATTTGATGACGTGACATATTTCTCTGTGCAACAATATCAATGCTCTATCAAATTGATTTCTAAGAATTCTAGTTCATCAAGATGTTTAGAAATAATATTAAGCTCTAGAGTATCACCAAGATTGTCATGACGTTTGGATTTTCAGATATCAGGATAGTCATGCAAAGCACAATATGCAATCTCTAGTTAAGGTCTATTAAAACCACAAAACATAGATGATTTCAGAATAAATATTTTTGAACTTCAAGGAAATCATTAAATCTGAACCATTTTCATTGGATGGACAATCATCAGGGCATATAATAGAAAGCTCTTACGCCGTAGTTCTTTCGGTCTCATGATCTCATATTCAGACTATAAGTCATGAAGTTCAGATTACAAGAGAGTAAGAATAACAGTAGGACTCCCCCTAAGGATATGCAATGAATGCACTCAAAGAGTTATGTTTGCAATCAAGTGGAATGACGAATGTCAAGGAGAAGTTGACTAGAACCATGCAGGGGTTGACCTGATCAAACATGAATTTGGCAGACATGAAATGCATGACCCAACACATGGTTGTGCACTTATTAAATGCAACAGAATGAAGATGAAACATATGCATGAATGCTGCAAAGAGACAACTCCCCCTTACTATATGGCCTATATGCGACAGTGACGCATGGTACTTGGCGGAGGTGAAATCTCACGTATATTGAGTGCTTCTAGGTAAGCATAACCTGTCTTTCCATACATCAACATTTAATATGCCATGGCCATGCAAGAAGGATGCTACACAAACCATGCAATACATTATGAACATGAATTCAATTTTATTATGCATCATGACTACATGCAATGCTACACCATATGTAAAATGACATATTTGCATATAAACAATGCATGTACACCAATCTGTAAAAACACACAACTAAATTGAACAAAATCATCATTTCAATTTTTATTGGCCTGAGGTCAGCAAAGACCAAGCTCTCTTCTGAGTGTTAAAAACATGTCATTACACAAGGGCTTGGTGAAAATATCAACAATTTGATTTAGAGTATCAACAAAATGTAGTTTAAAATTTTTCTTACCGACCTCATCTCTAATGAAGTGATGCCTAATCTCAATATGCTTAGTCCTAGAGTGCTGGACTAGATTTTTTGTAAGGTTGATGGCACTAGTGTTATCACACAGAATCGGGACACAACCAAGATCCACTAAGTAGTCTTGGAGTTGGTATTTAATCCACAACACTTGGGTGTCATAGCTCCCCGCAGCAACATATTCTGCCCCTGCGGTTGAGAGGGTAACCGAGTGTTGTTTCTTGGAGGCCCAAGGAACTAAACACCCGCCCAGAAATTGGCAGTAGCCACTAGTACTTTTGCGATCTAGCTTGCATCTAGCATAGTCCGCATCAGAATAAGATATAAAAGATAAATCACATGATGACGGATACCACAATTCTAAATCTTGAGTGTCGGCAAAATATCTAAGGATACGTTTGACGGCAGTCAAGTGGGATTCTCTAAGACTAGCTTGAAACCTAGCACAAAGGCATACACTAAATTGGATATCTGGTCGGGATGCAGTCAAGTAAAGCAAAGAGCCGATCATACCTCTATAGATCTTTGCATCCACTAATTTACCATTTTGATCCGAATCCAGTGATGTTGTGGTGCTCATAAGAGTTGCAATGATTTTACTGTTCGTCATGTCAAATCTTTTCACCAGCTCCTTGTTGTATTTGGCTTGACTTATGAAGCAACCATCTTGTCCTTGGTTGACCTACAAATCGAGAAAGAATTGGAGTTCTCCCATTAGGCTCATCTCAAATTCGCTAGTCATGAGGTTAGCAAATTCCTCACACATTTTAGATTTAGTAGAAACAACACAATATCATCAACATAAATTTGAACAATCAAGATGTTCTTACCTTGCTTCTTGGTGAAAAGTGTTTGATCTATCTTACCTCGTGTGTACCCTTTTTCAATGAGGAACGAGCTTAGTCTCTCATACCAAGCTCTTGGTGCTTGCTTAAGTCTATAAAGTGCCCTGTCTAACTTGTATACAAAATCTGCATGGTTAGAATTCTCAAAGTCAGGGGACTGCTCAACATAGACTTCTTCTTTGATCAAACCATTCAAGAAAGTACTTTTTACATCCATTTGGTACAACTTTATTTTAAGGGAGCATGCAAAGGTAAATAAAATTCTGATGGCTTCGAGTCTAGCAATTGGGGCATAACATTCATCAAAGTCTACCCAAATCTCTTGATTATACCCTTGAGCCACCAATCTAGCATTGTTTCTTATTATCTTGCTATCCTCACTGAGTTTGTTCCTAAAGACCCATTTAGTGCCTATGACAGATTGTGATGAAGGTCTAGGAACAAGATGCCAAACTTGGTTTCTTTCAAACTGGTTTAACTCGTCTTGCATTGAATTTATCCAGTTTTCATCTTTTAATGCCTCATCAACATTCTAGGGTTCAATCTGGGAGACAAGAGCAAGTTGATCTAATTCTTCCACAATTCTAAAATGTGACCTTATTCTAGGTGGATCATTCAAGCTACAAATGACATTTTCTAAAGGATGATCCTTAAGAATTCTACTGTTTGTAGAATCATTACCTTCTCTTGGAGCTTGATCCCTTGCATTACTTGATTCAACTAGGTCACCATCTTCTCTTGTTTCTTATTGTGGAGGATCATTCTTTTCCTTCATGCTTAGGAATTCTCCATCTTCATCATTTTTCCTGCAAGAGTTATCATTTTTAGAATCATCATGATATTCATCAAAGGAAACATGGGGTGATTCTTTCACAGTTTGACTCTTGACATTATAAATTCTATAAGCCCTAGATCTATCAGAATATCCAAGGAATATACTGTCATCGCTCTTGGGCTCGAATTTATCTAAGTCTCTTTTGTCATTGTTGTGGATGAAACATTTTGACCCAAACACTTTCATATGTGAGAGAGAGGGTTTTTTACCTTTCAGCAACTCATAAGGAGTCTTTTTGGTGTGTGGCCTTAGCATAGAGCGGTTGATAATGTAACATGCCGAGTTTACCGCTTCAGCCCAAAATTTCCTTGGGAGTTGTCGTTCGGCAAGCATTGTTCTTGCCATCTCTATGAGAGTTCGATTTCTTCTTTCAACTACACCGTTTTGCTCTAGTGTTCTTGGTGAAGAAACTGGTGTGAAATACCTTCAGCCCTGCAAAGATTATAGAAGGTAGCATTTTTAAATTCACCACCATGATCAGATTGAATGTTGGAGATTTTGAACTCACCGTCTTGCTTTATCTTCATATAGAGTGCATGAAACTCATCAAAAGCATCATTTTTATTTGTGAGAAAAAAAACTCATGTGAACCTAGAGTAATCATCCACCAAGACATATCCATATTTTCTACCACTTAAACTAGCAGTTCTAGTTGGACCAAACAAATCCATATGAATTAGCTCAAGTGGTTTAGATGACATGTTTGCAGATCTAGCTTTGAAGGATTTTCTTGTTTGTTTACCTAGGGCACATGCATCACACAATTTGTTTTCTTGTTTAAAAGAAATTACAGGCAACCCATTCACCATTGAATGCTTTAACAGTTTATGTAAGACATTGTAGCTAGCATGTCCTAGTCTACGATGTCATAACCATGCAAGTTCAGATTTTGGTGCAGCAAGATAAAGATTTAAATGAGCAAGATCATCTAAGTCAATCATGTAAACATTGTTGACTCTCTTACCAGAAAATTTTACCTTGTCAGATTTTGGTTCAAGGATTCTACATTCATGAGAGTCAAACAACACTTTGTGACCTTTATCACACAATTGACTTATACTAAGCAGGTTGTATTTCAAACCTTCAACTAGTAGCACGTTACAAATGGAGTTGGAGAGGTTCTTTATAATGCCCTGGATCTTTGCTGGATCCTTTGTAGGTCTTGTGGGATCTTTGTTGGGTCTTTCGGATCAGTTTTGGATTGGTTTCGCTGAGTTTCGGTTCGCTTTTGTGGCTTCCGAATTGAGTTTGACGAGCCGTGTGGGTTTTTCTCACGTACTAGTTACGGAACCCTACGGTGAGTTTGTCTGTCAATTCTCGAACTTGTGGATGCTACAGCGATGATGTACTCTTCGAGCCGGTCGTTTCGGCTATTTTTGCATATTTTTCTGAATTTGTGCATTTTAGGCGCATTTTCAGAATTTTTGGAAATTGGGAAAATTTCCTAATTTCTTTTCTATTTCTTTTCTTTTCCTCTCTCCTCCTTCTCATCCGCCGCCGCCATCTCTCTCTCTTCCGTTCTCTCTCGTTTCGCCTCCTCGGCTCCGACTGCAGACGGGGTGCCTAGGGGCGTGTGTTGGGGACGTGATGGAGCTGGCTAGGTGTGCGATGGGGCGAGGATCAGATCGATTCTGGCGCGATCCCGAACGGTGGATTCAAAGCCGGTGAAATAAGTTCGCGAGTGGATTTCAGCGTGGTTTAGTCCTTTCGGGGCTCGGTTTCTTCGGTGGAGGTAGGGTGACTGATCCTCACTTCTTCCTCTCCGTTTTCCCTGCCATTGCACGTCGTTCGGCAAGGAAACGGTCGAGCTTGGGCTTGGTTTACCTAAACCGTTATTTTCGTGGTTTTTAGGGTCGGCCGGTAAATGGCGACTGTTTGCAGCGTAGTTAGTTTCTAACTGACCGCTGGGATGTCAGGATCCCATCCACGTTGATTTCGTGTTCATTGGTGTTCATTCGAGGCCGGTAGAAGTCCGGGAACCTCACTGACCCATTTTGGGTCAATTTGATGAAATCGCCCGGATCTTATGTTTTTGAGCTTGCATGTGGGCGTTGTGGCCCTCTTGTGTTGTTTATTGTCGTTTGGGTTTGGTTCCCCTGTGTCTCGGTGTGAATGGGGCGTGGAACGGGCCGATTTGGCCGTTCCTCTATTTTCCCGCCGTGACCGATGTAACGGTCATTCCAGTGGCCGTCACTTGTGTTTAACGGCCCTACGACTGACCGCTACTTCGTCTGAGGTTTTTGAGCTTTCTGGCTTCTGGGTGAGTGACGGCCCTAGGGTGGCACGTCGCTTCCCTGTTATGCGCCTAGGTCTGCGCGTTACTTCGCTTGTTGTTGCCTTGTTTTGGGGTTGGGTCGGTTGGTCTAACGCGCTTAACCCAGCGCGTTAGAGGGAAGTAACGCGCCATGCCTTGGCCATTATTGTCCGTTTGACCGACGTTTGACCGTTGAGGCGGTTTCCCCGACGGATGGGTTCCCATCCGTTATTTTGAGTGTAACGCGCCTGCCCCTGGCCGTTGCATTCTATTTTGGTCGACTGTTGGTGGCTGTGCCGTTGGTTGTAACGCGCCTGTCCCCATGCGTCGTTTGTGTGTAACGCGTCCTTCTTGTACCGTTACATGCTGTTTGGCTGAGGGTTGTGGGTGTTGTGCTGTTCGATGGTGTAACGGTCGTGCCCCTGTGGGTCGTTGTTGTATAACGTGCTTGCCCCTTGCCGTTATTTGTTGTTTTATGCTGGGCTGAGGGTGGCTGTGCCATTGTGAGTAACGCGCCTATCCCTGTGCGTCGTTTGGTTCTGACGCATCTCCCCTGCCGCGTTGCTTGCTTGTAACGCGCTTGGCCTTGTGCGTTACTTGGCCTTGATTCGTGTGTTTGTGTTTTAGAGTGGTTAGGGTGGTGTGTGTGAAACGGCCTATCGTCTATCCGTCGTTTGGGTGTAACGGCCCAGGTCTAGACCGTCATATGCTTGTAGCGGTCTAGGGGTGGTGCGTTACTTGCCTTGTGCTTCGATTTCCGTGCTTCGATTTCTGCTTGTCTTGGCTTGGCCTTGTGGTCTGCCTGTTGTCTTGTGGATGTCTTCCGACGTCCTATGAGGGCTAAGGCTACGTTGTGAGGTGGCCAGGAGTCTTCTTGCTTGAGGTAGGACTCTCTTTCCTACTGTTCAAGCATTGTTTTGGGTTCAGGTCAACCCGGTATGACCCAGTGGTTGACATGTGACCTTGTGTGTGTGTGTCTCGGTGGTTGTGCCCGGCTCGAGACACTGCTTCTTGATGCCTCGAGGTGTTGCCTTACCTCAGTTTGCGTGTCCAGATGTGCTGAGGGTTTTTGGTGTTTCCCTCAGGTCTCCGTGTGTCATTTTCTGTGGAGCATTATTTTTCTGGCTTAGGATTAGACCGATTGGCAGCTTGTTCCGCTGTCTGTGACGATTGTGCCTTTGAGTCATTCGACTCGGGATCGTTACGTGGTAGGTCTAGTTGCTTGGTCCTGATTCTGTTGGCGGCGGTGGTACTGCCAGTGGTGCTTGGTAGTACGTGCGACAGGGCTTTCCTTAGACTGTCTGTACCCTAGCACTTGTGTTTTGGAGTCTGTGCCTTGTGAACCTCCACTAGTTGTAGCCTGTGACGTAGGCTTTTCTTAGTACGTCACCCACCGGGAGTGGTGGACGGGCAGTTCCCGTTACACGGTTTTTAAGCTAGTTCCGTGGGCCCCGGCCAACGGTAGCGTCCTACCGAGGGGAATACTAGCTAGAGGCCTGGCCTACGTGCGGGTCAGTGTGTGCACACGTGGTCAGGGACTGAGGACTTGCGTCGACGGGCGTGACCCTAACTAGTTACTTGCAGTTGTGGCGCTGCGGTCTTGTGTCCGTGAGGTGCCATTTTTCCTTGGAACGTCGTTGTTCCTCGGACCTGGTTCTTGGTGTGTCTAGTCTCCCCCGTGCTGCACACGGTCGAGTAGACATGACACTTGTGGCGCAGTGTAAGACGTCAGTGGATGCATCTGGTTGTTCTTCTAGTGTGAGGGTACTCCTATCACTTGACCAGCGACTCTTGCGTTTCTCGGAGCCGGTGTTCTCCTTTTCGTGTCGGCTAGTCTTGGCCTTGTCCAAGATTTACTACCCTGGCTGTGTGGTCTGTTCTTGGCTGTGTTCAAGATGAGCCTGGGGTTGCGTGCACGATGTTCCAATCGTGTAGGCCGTCGTGATTGTTTTAGCCGTCTTTGTAGGTCTCTATCTTAGACCTGGTGTCGGGTTGGTAGATCGGTAACTTCTGGCCTTGTTGGATCAGAGTCGCCCTTCTGCTGTTGTTTGGAGTAGTTTGGGGTGCCGAGGTTAGTTCGGTCGCCACTTGTCTGGCGCGGGTTCTTCCCCTTTCTTGCTTGTTCCTTACTCCTACCTCCCGTCTGTTTACCACTGCCTATAGCGTAGTTTTACAACTTTTTAGTGTAGCCTTTCCTGCTTTGCTGCACTAGCTGTTTCTGTTGTTGCTTCCGTTGCACTGTGCATTTTCCAGTGGGGATCCGCGTGACCCCTACTGAGTTTCTATTTTGAGACTCACCCCTACTTTTCAGGTGGGTTTCGCCGTCTGCCTCTGCTGTTCCTGGTGGAGCGCGTTGTTGTAGCTGCCAGCTGTACCTGTGTCGGGCTTCCCCCGACTTCTATGTACGTTGTTTTCTGTCAGACTGTACTTGTTGTCTTTCCTTTGGACTAGACTCTGGTGTATAATTGTAAAATTTGAATTATTAATGAAAATATAATTTTATTTCTGCTACATTAGCAAACTGTTCTAATGAAATTTAATTGCTGGCTGTTATATGTGTCAGTTCAATGTACTACACGATAGTCCTTTTTCCCTTCGGCGCTTTCCCGCGCTTGGGAGGCCTCGCGGGTCCCATGCGGTACCACGTGTATCTGGTAGTCCTACCGGGTGCACCTGGTATCCGGAATCCGGGTCGCCACAGCTGGTATCAGAGCGTTGTTGTGTGAAGTACATGGGAATGTCAGATATTCAGTTTCCAGAGTCGTGAAGGTCCTGTACAGTCTCTTGCTGGCGTAGGTGTTGCGATGGTTTATCGCGTTGTTTACTATGTGTGGTCTTGTGCGTGCTTGGTTGGCACTGTGAGAGATGGTTTTGCTCTCGTCTGGGTGTGACGAGGTGCTTCGTTCGGTTTTAGTGTTGATCTCGATCGGGTTGCACTTGGCAGTGTTTGTCAGATAGTATGAACCTGCAGTGCCTTGTTCGAGCTGTTTTCGGTGTTTTGCTCAGGTGGCTTATGATTTCTAGTGTTGGTTTGATGACCGTACACGTTCTTACATTGTCTTGGTCATCCCGGCTTGAGTTTGTTCAGCTCCTGATGTGTTTCGCTTCTGTTGAAGTGCTCGTTTAGATTCCGTGTTGGAGAAGTTGCTCAGGCAAGCTAGGATTTTCCCTTCCTGGTGAGCTTTGGTGGTTGAGCTTCTTGCTTCTCGTTCCTTCTGGTGGAATCTTTTTCGAGGTTTGCCTTGGATTTGTTGTCTTAGTGATGCCTTTGTCCTGTGTCTGCTTAAGTGTGGACAGCTTTGTCTTGAGCCTGATCTGCTCTCTACCTTACGGTTGCTTGGCTTTGGACCTATTCATTGGGTTGTGTACCGTAGTTGTCGTGCTGTGTCTAACGGCCGATGTATTGTGAAGGCTCATTTATCATTTTCAGGACATGAAGTTAAGCTGAGATTGATGCTTTCCTTGTGCTTTGTGCTGAAGCTGGTGCTCTTTTCTTGTTGCACTTAGGCTCCTTGTGATCGGTTGTTCGCGGGATCGGTACTCGTGGCGTGTGGGTTGCGATCTTTGTTGATTGCGATGGCGCATGGTATGTGCTCAGGTGTGACTACTGAGGTTATTCTGTTGCCGTGTGCATTGTGTGTTGTAAGAGTACGCAGCGGAAGTGTGTGGGCTGGCTACCCATGGGTTCAGAATCGTGTTTTCGAGTTTTTGGCCAGTCGAGAGAATTGTTCTTTCTCGTGGTGACTTGTCTTGGCTTCCTGTGCCTTGACATTGTTGTTGCCGTGCCGTGTTGTGTCGGTTGCCCGTTTGCTGTTGGCATTGGTTTCTGCGAGTGTTGGGGGAAGTTGTCGGCATCCTCGCTGATTGAGTACCCTTTGCTCTGCATTTCCTTCTTGGTGTTGTACTCTCGAGGCGTGTTTGTAGTCCTTGAGTTGCGTTCTCCGAGATTGTTGTCGTTTCTCGTTGTTGTGGGTCTCTCCTTGGTGAGCAATCTGATGCGTGACCCGTTCCGTGTGGTCGTGTGCTCAGCTGTTTCTGTGCCTTGATGCAACCCTGCTTGCAGTTGTGTTCCATGGTTCTATGTTCAGAACGGAACCGGAATCTTGCAGGTGCTGCCGTTGTTGTTTTGGGTTATTTCTTTATGATTTTGTGTCTTTGTTTGGACCTGGACGTGTCGATTAGCTTGCTGTACTCTTCTTCCCTGGAGTTAGCTTGTGACTCGATCAGATGTAATATCTGAGTGAGGACTGACTTGATAGTGGTTGTGGCTCAGTGTTGTCGTTGGCGTCCTGTGTGCCAGGTGTTCCCTGTTACCTTCAGCACTGGAGCCGATGATGTGGTCAAGCTGTCAACTGAGAGGACTGTGGCTCCTGGTGTAAGCTGCTGCTTGCCATGCTGTCGTTGTGTTTTTCAGTGTTGGTTATCCGTTGTTGTGGCAGTCGTGTCTCCGTTCCGGGTGAGACGTAAACGACGTTACCCTTGCTTCGGAGGTGTCAGACGTGTTCACTTTGGTGCCATGCTCGTGTTGCGGCCTTGCTATCTTGAAAGCTGAGTGTGTACCTGTAATTGTGATCTGACAGTGTTCCTCTAAGCTGTGTTTCTCGGGATTTGCGTTGTCTTCGTGGTTGTGTTGTCGGGTTGTTCTTCCCTGCTTCTCCTTTGTTAGTCCTTAATTTCGAGGGCAAAATTTCTTAAAGGAGGGGAGGATGTAATGCCTTGGATCTTTGCTGGATCCTTTGCAGGTCTTGTGGGATCTTTGTTGGGTCTTTCGGATCTGTTTTGGATTGGTTTCGCTGAGTTTCGGTTCGCTTTTGTGGCTTCGAATTGAGTTTGACGAGCCGTGTGGGTTTTTCTCATGTACTAGTTACGGAACCCTACCGTGAGTTTGTCTGTCAATTCTTGAACTCGTGGATGCTACAGCGATGATGTACTCTTCGAGCCGGTCGTTTCTGCTATTTTTGCGTATTTTTCTGAATTTGTGCATTTTAGGCGCATTTTCAGAATTTTTAGAAATTAGGAAAATTTCCTAATTTCTTTTCTATTTCTTTTCTTTTCCTCTCTCCTCCTTCTCATCCGCCGTCGCCATCTCTCTCTCTTCCGTTCTCTCTCGTTTCGCCTCCTCGGCTCCGGCTGCAGACGGGGTGCCTAGGGGCGTGTGTTGGGGACGTGATGGAGCTGGCTAGGTGTGCGATGGGGCGAGGATCGGATCGATTCTGGCGCGGTCCCGAACGGTGGATTCAAAGCCGGTGAAATCAGTTCGCGAGTGGATTTCGGCGTGGTTTAGTCCTTTCGGGGCTCGGTTTCTTCGGTGGAGGTAGGGTGACTGATCCTCACTTCTTCCTCTCCGTTTTCCCTGCCATTGCACGTCGTTCGGTAAGGAAACGGTCGAGTTTGGGCTTGGTTTGCTTAAATCGTGATTTTCGTGATTTTTAGGGTCGACCGGTAAACGGCGACTGTTTGCGGCGTAGTTAGTTTCTAACTGACCGCTGGGATGTCAGGATCCCATCCACGTTGATTTCATGTTCATTGGTGTTCATTCGAGCCGGTAGAAGTCTGGGAACCTCGGTGACCCATTTTGGGTCGATTTGATGAAATCGCCCGGATCTTGTGTTTTTGAGCTTGCATGTGGGTGTTTTGGCCCTCTTGTGTTGTTTATTGTCGTTTGGGTTTGGTTCCCCTGCGTCTCGGCGTGAATGGGGCATGGAACGGGCCGGTTTGGCCGTTCCTCTATTTTCCCGCCGTGACCGATGTAACGGTCATTCCAGTGGCCGTCACTTGTATTTAACGGCCCTACGACTGACCGCTACTTCGTCTGAGGTTTTTGAGCTTTCTGGCTTCTGGGTGAGTGACGGCCCTAGGGTGGCGCATCGCTTCCCAGTAATGCGCCTAGGTCTATGCGTTACCTCGCTTATTGTTGCCTTGTTTTGGGGTTGGGTCGGTTGGTCTAACACGCTTGACCCAGCGCGTTAGAGGGAAGTAACGCGCCATGCCTTGGCCATTATTGTCCGTTTGACCGTTGAGGCGGTTTCCCCGACGGATGGGTTCCCATCCGTTATTTTGAGTGTAACGCGCCTGCCCCTGGCCGTTGCATTCTGTTTTGGTCGACTGTTGCTGGCTGTGCCGTTGGTTGTAACGCGCCTGTCCCCATGTGTTGTTTGTGTGTAACGCGTCCTTCTTGGACCGTTACATGCTGTTTGGCTGAGGGTTGTGGGTGTTGTACTGTTCAATGGTGTAACGGTCGTGCCCCTGTGCATCGTTGTTGTATAACGCGCTTGCCCCTTGCCGTTATTTGTTGTTTTGTGCTGGGCTGAGGGTGGCTGTGCCGTTGTGAGTAACGCGCCTATCCCTGTGCGTCGTTTGGTTCTGACGCGTCTCCCCTGCCGCGTTGCTTGCTTGTAATGCGCTTGGCCTTGTGCGTTACTTGGCCTTGATTCGTGTGTTTGTGTTTTAGAGTGGTTAGGGTGGTGTGTGTGCGACGGTCTGTCGTCTGTCCGTCGTTTGGGTGTAACGGCCCAGGTCTAGACCATCATATGCTTGTAGCGGTCTAAGGGTGGTGCGTTACTTGCCCTGTGCTTCGATTTCCGTGCTTCGATTTCTGCTTGTCTTGGCTTGGCCTTGTGGTCTGCCCGTTGTCCCGTGGATGTCTTCCGACGTCCTATGAGGGCTAAGACTACGTTGTGAGGTGGCCAGGAGTCTTCTTGCTTGAGGTAGGACTCTCTTTCCTACTGTTCAAGCATTGTTTTGGGTTCAGGTCAACCCGGTATGACCCAGTGGTTGACATGTGACCTTGTGTGTGTGTGTCTCGGTGGTTGTGCCCGGCTCGAGACACTACTTCTAGATGCCTCGAGGTGTTGTCTTACCTCGGTTTGCGTGTCCATATGTGCTGAGGGTTTTTGGTGTTTCCCTCAGGTCTCCGTGTGTCATTTTCTGCAGAGCGTTATTTTTCTGGCTTAGGATTAGACCGATTGGTAGCTTGTTCCGCTGTCTGTGACGATTGTGCCTTTGAGTCATTCGACTCGGGATCGTTACGTGGTAGGTCTAGTTGCTTGGTCCTGATTCTGTTGGCGGCGGTGGTACTGCCAGTGGTGCTTGGTAGTGCGTGCGACAGGGCTTTCCTTAGACTATCTGTACCCTAGCACTTGTGTTTTGGAGTCTGTGCCTTGTGAACCTCCACTAGTCGTAGCCTGTAACGTAGGCTTTTCTTAGTACGTCACCCACCGGGAGTGGTGGACGGGCAGTTCTCGTTACACGGTTTTTAAGCTAGTTCCGTGGGCCCCGGCAAACGGTACCGTCCTACCGAGGGGAATACTAGCTAGAGGCCTGGCCTAGGTGCGGGTCAGTGTGTGCACACGTGGTCAGGGACTGAGGACTTGCGTCGACGGGCGTGACCCTGACTAGTTACTTGCAGTTGTGGTGCTGCGGTCTTATGTCCGTAAGGTGCCGTTTTTCCTTGGAAAGTCGTTGTTCCTCGGACCTGGTTCTTGGTGTGTCTAGTCTCCCCCGTGCTGCACACGGTCGGGTAGACATGACACTTGTGACGCAGTGTAAGACGTCAGTGGACGCATCTGGTTGTTCTTCTAGTGTGAGGGTACTCCTATCACTTCACCAGCGACTCTTGCGTTTCTCGGAGCCGGTGTTCTCCTTTTCGTGTCGGCTAGTCTTGGCCTTGTCCAAGATTTGCTACCCTGGCTGTGTGGTCTGTTCTTGGCTGTGTTCAAGATGAGCTCGGGGTTACGTGCACGATGTTCCAATCGTGTAGGCCGTCGTGATTGCTTTAGCCGTCTTTGTAGGTCTCCATCTTAGACCTGGTGTCGGGTTGGCAGATCGGTAACTTCTGGCCTTGTTGGATCAGATTCGCCCTTCTGCTGTTGTTTGGAGTAGTTTGGGGTGCCGAGGTTAGTTCGGCCGCCACTTGTCTGGTGCGGGTTCTTCCCCTTTCTTGCTTGTTCCCTACTCCTACCTCCCGTCTGTTTACCACTGCCTGTAGCATAGTTTTACAGCTTTTTAGTGTAGCCTTTCCTGCTTTGCTGCACTAGCTGTTTCTATTGTTGCTTCCGTTGCACTGTGCGTCTTCCAGTGGGGATCCGCGTGACCCCTACTGAGTTTCTGTTTTGAGACTCACCCCTGCTTTTCATGTGGGTTTCGCCGTCTGCCTCTGCTGTTCCTGGTGGAGCGCGTTGTTGTAGCTGCCAACTGTACCTGTGTCGGGCTTCCCCCGACTTCTGTGTACGTTGTTTTCTGTCAGACTATACTTGTTGTCTTTCCTTTGCACTAGACTCTGGTGTATAATTGTAAAATTTGAATTATTAATGAAAATGTAATTTTATTTCTGCTACTTTAGCAAACTGTTCTAATGAAATTTAATTGCTGGCTGTTATATCTGTCAGTTCAATGTACTACACGACAGTCCTTTTTCCCTTCGGTGCTTTCCCGCGCTTGGGAGGCCTCGTGGGTCCCATGCGGTACCACGTGTATCCGGTAGTCCTACCGGGTGCACCTGGTATCCGGAATCCGGGTCGCCACATTCTTACCTACATTACATGTTCCAATGATTTTTGCCTTGTTGTTCCCTCCAAATGTGACGTATCCTCCTTCCTTTTCCTCCAAGACATAAAATTTTGATTTGTCTCCAGTCATGTGTCTTGAACAGCCACTATCAAGGTACCACGTGTTATGCATGGCTGCAAGACATTCCTGCACAAGCAATTAAGTAATTGTGTTTGGAACCCAACCAAATTTGGGTCCCATCAAACTCTTCAGATTTTCAAAACATGAAACTATTTCTTTTGGAATTCAAACCTTCCTAGCATTCATGTTTTGTTTGCTTAGAGCAGGGATTTAATTTTTCTTTTCAGCTTTGACATTCACTTTTTGTTTAGAAGCTCTTTGTCGGGTTTTATGGAAGTTTGAGGAAGTTTGCTTCTTAAACCATTGAGGCCGTTGGTTGGTTTTGGGTTGAAAGTGATTGTTTTTCCTCCTAGGAGATTGAGACTTATAAGATTGGTGAACACATGAATCACAATTTTCCCAAAAGTAGGGTGGTGTTGGCCTATATGAATGTGCAATCCAGTTATGGTGATATCTGGAAGATTGAGCATGCAATGGCCAAGGAAGTGTTGACCTTTGTGAAATTATTTGGCAGTTTGAAAGGTTGATGGCCAAGGAGGTGACGGCCTGTGTTGTGAGGATCGTTGAATCTTCTTAGACTTTTGAGCAATCTTTTTAGGGATTTTAATGGCTTCCTCTTCAGCCTTTTCTTTTCCTTTGGATATTATTTTTGAGATAGAAGCATTAGAAGATGAAACAAATGTGACAGTTTTTTAACCCAATTGGCCTCTTGTTTGTAGGTTCAAAGCCTAACCGTTCCTTGTTGAAGTTCATTCTTGTACCTAGCAGTGCATCTAGGTTTTCCCTTTCCATCCACAAATTTTTCTAAGGATTGCTGTTTATCTTCCAACTATTTTTGAAGTTTTTCAATGTTTTGAAGAAGTTGAGTGTTGACTTGTTTGACAGCTTCATACTTCTCATTGTTCAATTTGCTATCCTTTTCATAACTTTGCATTTTTAGCTTCATGCTATCAATCTCATTTCTTAAATCTTCATTTTCAGTTTTCAAGTCAGCCATTTCTTTTCTTCCCTCTTCCAAATCCTCAATCATTTTCTTAAGATCTTCAATTTCAGTCTCAAGTAGAGCAGTCTTATCATTCATATCATGATCATGCACAAACAAATTAATTTCCTTTTTCAATGATTTATTCTCCTTTTTGTACATGTCATATTTTTCCATGAGTTGTATATATGCTTCCTCCCAATCATCAATTGTGTAATTTTCAAATGGAGAGTTTACCTCAGTTTCTTTGTCACCTTTGACCATGAGATAAAGATCTTCTTTTTCCTTGTCTGAGGAGCTAGTTCCACCATCACTTTCTTCCTCGTCACTCCAGGTGGACACCATGGCATTATTCTTCTTCTTGCCCTTCCATTTGTCAGCCCTTTTGAATCTATCAGGACAATCAGTCTTGAAATGCCCTGGTTTGTTGCAAGAATAACAAATGATTTTGTCATATTTCTTAAAGTTTTCAGAATTAGATTTGAAACCATTTCTTACCTTTGACCTTCCTCTCATGAAGCTCTTACCTTCCTTTCTCAGAAATTTTCTGAACTTACGTGTGAGCATGGCTACGTCATCCTTATCTCGCTCACTTGCCGAATCCTCACCTTCATCAGAAGAGCCTTGACCGCTGGGTCCTGCTTTAAGAGCTAGGGACTTCTTCTTAGGTGCCTCAGCCTCTTTGTGCTTGAGATTGATCTCATAGGTCATCAATGACCCAATGAGTTCATCTACCTTGGTAGTTGTGAGATCTCTCGATTCTTCAACCACGGTAGCCTTTGTGTGCTATACTGGAGTTAACGATCTCAAAATTTTTCTTACAATTTCTTGCTCTGAATATTTCTTTCCCAAATCCGTTAAACTATTAGTAAGCACCGTTAATCGAGCATACATATCTTGAATTGACTCATCAGGCTTCATGCGGAACATTTCATATTCAGACACAAATATATTGGCTTTTGTTTCTCGTACCTGAGATGTTCCTTCGTAGATTACCTCTAACTTGTCCCACATCTGTTTTGCCGTTGCGCAGGTAGCAACTCTTGAGAATTCTACTGGATGGAGTGAGCATTGCATGATGTGTTTAGCACTCCAGTTGACAGTGGATTGTCTTATTTGTTCTTTGGTCCACAAATCCTCATTATTCGTAAGCTCATACGGACCTTTGCTGACCACTCGTCAAAGTTCGTAGTCTTGGGCACGAATGAACACCTGCATGCAATGTTTCCAATAAGGATAATTAGTTCCAATAAAGTAAGGAGGCATATTCAGAGAATGTCCTTCAGGTAGAAAACCCTTGAACGCTGATCCACTAATTCCCTCAAGGTCGTTGGACCCCATAATGAGAGATTAGGCTCTGATACCACTTGTTGAGTAGTGGACAGCAGATCTAGAGAGAAGGGGTGAATAGATCTGCCCCTCTTTTCGCAATGCAACCCTCTATATAGCTAGATAAAATAAATCGCAGCGAAATATAACTACCTTATCGAAGAACACTATGATTCGCTTGCCAAGATGAGCAACTAATATATCGATTTGAACCTAAGCATGCATCTAGAACGAAGCAATCACATAAATAAACCATAATACAAAAGATTTTAAGGTGGTTCGGACTGAATCCCAAGTCCTACGTCCACCCCTCACCAAATACAGTGAGGCTCCACTAGTGCCACGCACTGAACCGCAAATCGAAAAAACCTCTGATTGCCTTCCTGCTAACCACCGGTAGGGAAGTCAATCACCGCAGATCGGAGAACTTCCGATTGCCTTCCTACTAACCACCGGTAGGGACGTCAATCACCGTAGATCGGAGAACTTCCGATTACCTTCCTACTAACCACCGGTAGGGACGATCTTTAGTTTTGATTATTTGAAAGAAATGGAAAGAGAACAAATAGAAATCACTCAAACAAGATATAGAATATGCTCAAAGTAAAAAGATCTTGTCTGAGTTGCAGGAGCTTGAATCTGATACTTCGATGGTGTCTTCTTCCTTGAGAGATGATCTTCCTTGAGTTGATGAAAAAGACTATGGATGTAGCTTTGATCTTCCCTTTGATCTCCTTGAGTTGATGAAGAGTTTGATGCAGTTTAGATCACCCTTGAGAGCCTTGATTGCTTCTTGCTTCCTTGCAGGTTGAGATAGCTTCACATCTAGGCTTGAATCCCTTGGAATGGATGAAGATCTCTTCACGAAGTACTGTTCACGGCTACAGTATCATCTCCCTTGAACAGCCTCCACAAGCCTCCCTTGATCTCCTTTAATCCAAATGAAGCATTAGGGTTTCTAACCCTCTTGTATGTGTTTTATAGACTTTGGATGGTCAATAGAAGCCCCCCAGACCAGATCCACATTTTGTGGGTGATTGGGTGACTTTAGGATTAAAGTAATCCATGGAGAATGGCCCTTCTCGAAGTGGAAAACAAAGTCAACAATGAAGGCTCGGGGCTGGCGGTCGACATGTGGCTTCTGGCGGTCGACCGCTACTGAGAAAACTGCAGACGAATGATCCCAGGAATTTCTGGTCGACCGCTACTGGGCTGGCGGTCGAATGTCACGAAGAGAGCTGCAGCCTGGAGGTTGCTGGCAGGGGCGATCGACCGCCCCTGTGCTGGCGGTCGACCGCCAGTTGGGCAGACCCCGGGTTTTCTCGGGCCGGTCCGTTAACTGCGTTAGCTCCGTCGCTTAAGTTCTTTAGCACCCCATTCATGTTTGTAGCATCACCTTTGATAGTCTAGAAGGTGTCAACTGAGTCTTTGACTTTGGGTTCTCTTGGTTATGCTTCTTTGTGCATCGACCTTAACTGTCATTGAGCTTTCACTTTTGCCAACTCCATTCCATTCCTTGTCCATTCATTTGCATATCTGTCATGAACAAAACATCACGTATGTCAGTCATATAAGAGTGAAAAATAACAATGACTAATAGTGTTTAGCCATTATCAAAACCAAGAATGTCAAATAACTCAAATCACCACATGATGATGTCGAATGACCCAAGTGACCGCAAGATGACTCAAATGACCATAGGGGCACAACAAGGTTCATGCATACATACATATTCTTAGCCCTAATCAAAGATCAAAGATATTATCTTGTCAATTCACTGCAACCTATGCATCTAGATGACCTTTACTTCGTTTTGTCATGATTGGGGTAGTTAAATCGTTTCAAAACATGACATGGTTTCAAACCATAGTCTTTTTATTTCATTATACTGTTAGCAGGGACTCTAACGCACCATACATCGACCGTCACAGACTGTAACAGCCTTACGATAAGCCGTCACACTCTCTGTTGTATTTAAATTACTCTGTTGTCTCTGACGCACCATAGATGGAGCGTTACATTACTGTAACGGCCCCTCGATAGACCGTCACAATCACTGTGATGCACCCATTCTAGACCGTCAGGGTAATCATAGACAGAATTGAAATCAGTCAAGTTAACTTTTAAATAAGCCTAGTTATCTAAGTTTTGACCTAATTTCATGTCTTTAAGATTATCTACTGATTCATGATAGAAATTGCATAATTAAGGTATCTTAAGTTAATTTAAGTTATGTTAATTTCATATGCCAAAATTCTATAGTTTTATATCTAAATCATGATTTTCCAAAGATGTATTGACGGAGTTTTATCATGATTTCCTATTGTTACACATCCTCTCTCTCCCAATAGAGTCATTTCTCTAAGTACATGGCACATATTCCGGTATGTTGTCCATTAGCTCACTTTGCACTATAGGAATATTATTCTTGGACATAAGGACCTCTCTATTGGATATTCCTTCCAATGGACTTAGAAATCTTGTTTCAAGGCCTCCGTAATTCTCCGAGAGCATGGGATTCTCACTAGGATGCCGAGTTGGTTGTACCATTAAAACCCAAGTGATTAGATTACACTCGATGTTTCTGGTTATCAGTAGTGTAATGGATCTATATTGGACCGTCAGGTATATGTAACGGCCCAATATACGACCGTCACATTCAACTAAGTCCGATTTTTTGGTTTGGGATTCAGATTAATGTAACGGCCCAATACTAGAGCGTCACATCATGTAACGGCCCAGTACACGACCATCACAATGCTTGAGTATTTTAACTCAAGGTTTGACCAAGGGTTCATATTCCAAGGTTTCTAGATGGACTCTTGATGATCTAGAACTTATCATATTGATCAAGAAACCTAATATAATGAATGGAAGATAAAGAACGTAACATTATGCTGCCGATTTATTTCCATAAGTATAACATAGTATAAGTCATTCTTGATTTCTCATGATTCTTATTAAAGCATTCATTCATTGAATTATTGTTATCAAGATCTTGTTGGAATTGTACATTCTTGGCCATACTTTATTGTTACATGAGTGGAAAAAGCTTGATTTATACTTGAAGATGCGATCAAGCACTGATTGTGTTCAAGGGCTCTATGCTAGTCCCCTCGGCTGATTGTCGGAAACATACTATTATAAACCATGGGGTATGATGCTACTGGCGTCACATTGCGCTGGGAGTAGTTTCTTTATAAATAAGTGAAAATCCATAACATAATACATCATGATTGATACTTGACTTTCTTGATATTCTACAAAAATTCATGAAGTACTTGCTCATAAGCAAAAGACACTGGAGTGATGATTATGTGGCTTGCTAGTACATTCTCGTTACATTCTTGTTCATGAAAGGCCATATCATATTCTTATAACATTCTTGCTAGTTCATACTTGCTCTCATTCTATCTTACATACTTTAGTTTAATCGTATGATTGATCGCATTCGCGTGATTTTACCTTATTTCTCTAGAGCTAAAATGTTAATTACTTTAATGATGCCTTCATGTTGATGCGAAGATACCTACTGGGCAAGTGTGCTCATTACCTATTTCCATTCTTTTTCAGGAAATGGAAGTGAGTCGGGTTCGGATTCGAAATGTTCAAGTAGCGGATCCGAGAGTGAATAAAGAATGAGCGAGGACTTAGGAAGTTTACATTGTTTAGATCGAGTCTATGTAATTTCTTATTTCTTGAGTCTAGCATGATGGAAGTTGAATTAGTGGTTGTATTCGAATATTAGATTTGATTATTAATGAAAGTTGAAGTTGAGTAAATATTGTGCTATTGCATTCTTATGTGTGATTGCCTTGCGCTCTGATCGTTCTTGCTTGCAAGAGACTTACCATGCTAGCTGTTCACATTCCTCGAGCGAGTCTTCCACTGTAATAAAGGCTCGGGGCGTGACAGTTAAGTTGGTATCAGAGCCTAAGTCTCAGGACTTAGGAAGAAGAGTCATGTCATAAGATAAGTCCAAGGTTTAAGGACCCCTACCTATGAACTAAGGAAGAAATTTCTACACCCATGTGAGAATTGGGTAGAACCCGGGATAAGATAGTTAATTAGCTTTAAGATTAATTTTTCTTCTAATTCCACAGGAAATAACAAGTTGTTATTTTTCTCTCAGGTACCCTATTATTATCATGGCTCATCGCGTAAATTGGGATGACATGCAACAAACTGTTGCTGGCCTCACTCAGGCATTACAAACCATGATGCAAGCTGGCGCAGGAGCAAGGGCTGGTGACTTGCATCGCAACTTTCGGAGCTTAAACTCTCAGCGTTTCTATGGTTCTTCTAATCCGGACGAAGTAGAGAACTAGATAGACGAAATGAATCGTATCTTTGACATTATCCAATGCACCGATCAAGAGAAGGTGCGTCTCGCAACCTTCCAACTCAACAAAGATGCCTGTACATGGTGGAAGTCGGTCCCGGCACCACCGGCTGATGCACCTCATACATGGGATGGTTTCCTTACCCTATTCCGTGTCAAGTACTTTTCTGAGCACGTAAAGGAACGAAAGGCTATGGAGTTCGCCGCTCTTTGGCAAGGAATGATGACGGTAGCCGAATATGAACTGTAATTCTCAAGGCTTGCACCTTACGCACTGTATCTTATCAGCACCAATTTATTGAAGGCTAATCGGTTCATGGACGGGTTACAGCCCGGTTTCATTCAGTAGCTCGGGACCCAAAACATCAGTACTTATGCGGAAACGGTTCAACGAGCGTATTTGTGTGAAAGGACCTTAGAGAAGGTCAAAAAATCAAAAGGGAAAGGAGAAGAGTCTAGCCGACATCGGCGTTATAAGAAGGAAAAGTTCAGCATCACGGAGCCCTACAAGAGCCGTGATAGTAAGAAGATATCCAGGAATGGGAATGGTGGAAGTTCCCATAAGCAAAAGAAAATCAAGGAGGAGGAGCAAGTTGCTACAGCTTGCACGTTTTGCAAAAAATTCGGCCATTCAGCTGAGGAGTGTTAGAAGCGCCTTGGCGCTTGTTTACGTTGTGGAGGCAGGGAGCATCGTATGCCAGATTGCCCCCTTATGAAAGACCAATCATCTGGTAGAGGACGTAGGAGGCAGGCTCGCCTCAATGTCATCTTAGAAGAAGAGGAAGCGCCCAAGGATGGTGGGCTTATGGAATGTACTCTTCAAATTTGTTCACATCCTGCATTTGTGCTATTTGACACTGGTGCCTCTCATCCTTTTATCTCCACTGCTTTCAAAAATATTATCAATTGCATTAGTTTCCCTACCTTCAGATCTCGCTATTACCACACCCTTAGGTTCTGGAACAAAGCTTACTGACTATTATCCTAATAGCAAAGTGATAGTAGAAGGTCACAATATCCCCGCAAACTTAGTATGCCTTGACATGAAAGGTTATGATGCCATTTTAGGGGTAGATTGGCTTGTAGATCATGATGCTTATATCAATTGCCAAAATAGGATTATATCCTTTCGAAAGCCCACTCTTCCAAGATTCTCTTTTCTTGGCATCAAGTACAACAAGCATCCTATTATTATATCTTCTCTTCACGCTTGTAAACTTATCTCGAAGGATGTGAAGCTTTTCTTGCTACTGTCATTATTACCGAATCCAAGGAGATTATCTTAGCGGACATTCTTATTGTAAGTGAGTTCCCCGATGTGTTCCCATCCGAATTACCCAGTTTACCACCCGAGAGGGAAGTGAACTTCACTATTGAACTCATTCCAAGAGCAGCACCTGTTTCTATAGCCCCTTATAGGATGTCCCCCACAGAACTCAAGGAATTAAAAATGTAGTTGCAAGAATTACTAGACAAAGGCTTCATCAGACCTAGCACATCCCCTTAGGGTGCGCCGGTTCTATTTGTTAAGAAAAAGGATGGTTCTCTCGGGCTATGCATCGATTACCGGCGACTGAATCAACTCACGATTTAAAAAAAGTATTTGTTGCCGCGTATTGATGAGCTCTTCGATCAGCTTTCCGGAGCAGAATATTTTTCTAAGATAGACCTCAGATTAGGTTATCATCAGCTTAGAATTGAAGAAGAAGACATTTATAAAACGGCTTTTCAAAGTCGTTATGGCCACTATGAATTCGTGGTAATGCCATTCGGATTAACTAATGCCCCGGCAGCATTCATGCAACTTATGAACAGTGTCTTCCAGCCATATCTAGGCCAGTTTATCGTCGTCTTCATTGATGATATCTTAATATATTCCAAGACAAAGGAGGAACATGAAGAACATTTGAAAATAGCTTTGCAAACACTTAAAGAACATAAACTCTATGCCAAGCTAAATAAATGTGAATTCTGGCTCAAGGAAGTTTCATTCCTAGGCCACATTATTTCAAAAGAAGGTATTGCGGTGGATCCTTCTAAGGTAGAAGCTGTCAAGAATTGGAGCCGGCCAACGACCGTGTCAGAAGTACGAAGTTTTCTGGGTCTAACTGGTTATTATAGAAGATTCATTAAAGATTTTTTAAAGATTACAATTCCTTTAACTAGACTGACGAGAAAAGAAAATCCTTTTGTCTTGTTAGAGGAATGTGAGGAGAGTTTCCAAACTCTTAAAAATCATCTTACTACAGCTCCTATTCTAACACTACCGATGGAAGGTAGTGGATTCGAAGTATACACGGATGCATCAGGTATTGGCTTAGGGTGTGTCCTCATGCAAAATGGAAGAGTAATCTGTTATTCTTCAAGACAATTGAAACGCCACGAGGAAAATTATCCTGTACATGATTTGGAATTAGCAGCTGTCATTTTCGCCTTGAAAATGTGGCGTCATTATCTCTATGGAGAAAAGTTTACGGTCTACTCAGACCACAAAAGCTTGAAATACTTATTTTCTCAAAAAGAGCTAAATATAAGGCAGAGAATATGGTTGGAATATCTAAAGGATTTTGATTTTTCTTTTCAATATCATCCTGGCAAGGATAATACTATTGCGGATGCACTCAGCAGAAAACCAATGGGTATGCTATCAAGTCTTATGATTAGTATGACTAATCTTATTCCTCAATTTGCTCAGTTGAACTTAGATATTGACAGGAAGGAAGAAGATTACTTCATGGCTAATATCCGAGCTCAACCTACCTTAATAGAGGATCTAGTCAAGTTACAAAATAATGATCTCATGTTACTCGAAATTAAGGCTAATATTGAACAACGGCCGGATTTCTCTATTACGAAGGATGGAAGATTGCTATTCAAGGGCCGAGTGTGTGTACCAGATCATGAGGATACGTTGAAATTGATTCTAGAAGAAGCACTTAAATCCAGGTATACCATTCACCCAGGTAGTACAAAAATGTATCAGGATCTCAAATGAAATTTCTGGTGGCCCAACATGAAGAGAGAAATTGCTGATTTCGTGTCTCGCTGTCTCACTTGTCAACAAGTAAAGGCAGAGTATTTTAGACCCGTAGGTAAACTGCATCCCTTGAATATTCCCGAATGGAAGTGGGAGAGTATAGGGATGGATTTCATTATGGGGTTACCTAAGACAAGAGGTGGACACGATGGTATATGGGTAATCATAGACCGATTAACTAAATCTGCACATTTCATACCAATCAAAAGTCGATGGTCTGTGGATATCCTGGCAACATTATACATAAGGGAAATTGTTAAATTACATGGTGTCCCAGTCACTATTATATCTGATAGAGATCCTCAATTCACATCATAATTTTGGAAGGGACTACAACAGTCACTAGGGACTAGATTGAATTTCAGCACAGCCTTTCATCCACAAACTGATGGTCAGACAGAAAGAACGAATCAGGTGGTAGAAGACATGCTCAAGGCTTGTGTTATTGATTTTGGAGGTAGTTGGCATGATCACTTACCTCTGGTAGAATTTGCATATAACAACAGTTACCAGGCCAGCATACAAATGGCACCTTTTCTTCTCTATATGGAAAAAGTTGTCGATCACCAATATGTTGGAGTGAAATAGGGGAAAGACAATTCCTAGGCCCCGATATTATCAGAGATTCTACAGAGAAGATCAAGCTTATTCAAGAGAGAATAAAGATGACACAAGATAGGCAAAAGTCTTATGCTGATAATCGTAGACGCGACTTGAAATTTCAAGTAGGAGACCATGTGTATCTCAAAGTTTCTCCAGGTCATGGTATTCAGAGATTTGGCATTAAGGGCAAACTAACTCCAAGGTTCATTGGTCCGTTTGAAATTCTCGAAAGGGTCGGTGAAGTGGCTTATAGACTGGCTTTACCTCAACAATTAGCAGGAGTTCATGACGTATTTTACGTCTCTATGCTAAAGAAATATGTATATGATCCTGACCATATTATCACTTATGACAATCTGGAGATTCAGAAGGATATGACGTACGAGCAAACGCCAATAAAGATTCTAGAACGGGAAGTGCGTCAACTAAGAAATAAAGTTATTCCTATGGTCAAGATTCAATGGAAGAAAACATGGCCATATGAAGCAACATGGGAAACCGAAGAAGTCATGCGGAAAAGATTTCCAGAATTATTCAACTATAAGTACACTCTCCATAATCCATGTATTGAATTTGGAGACCAAATTCTTCTAAGTGGGAGAGGGTATAGTGCCCCAGAATTTATATAATAATTCCTGGATTATTTATAAAAATTTTGGAATTTATTAGGAATTTATAAAGGCTAAATAGACTAATAAAAGGATTATTAGATTAATAAGTCATTATAAGGCTCAATTATGTTAAATAATTAACTTAGCCTATTTAAATAAAATCTAAAAGGTTTAAGGACCAAGCCCATTAAGTTTGGCCCATATTCTAGAAGGTTATTTAGCCTATTTACGTATTTTAAGGATAAATATCATTTTTATGGATAATAATATAGATAGTTAACAAAAGAGTTTGATTGATGTTGAACTCTGTGCACGTTGGATGTAGCAGTCTATCGTGCGACCGCCACAGCCATGTAACACACCAGTCTTGATGCGTTACATCCTGTCAGTTCCGTGAAAGAAAGAACGAGCAAAAAGATTAGAACTTTGAGATCTTATCTACAAGAGATCGACTTGGGAGAGTTTATAATATTACTAAGGACTCTTAGGGATTAGGTTCTGGCAAATTAAGGACTCTAGAATCAATCTAATCTTCAAAATCTTATAAATAGGACCTAGTTCTGAACTAAGCGACCCTTACTTTTGACTCGTGAAGAATCAAGGTAAGGAGATATAATTTCGAATAAGTTCTTTAGAAGATTTTATTTAGTATACTTTAAACTAATAGTTCTCCAAATTTTATGTTAGGAAATCAAGCAACCAAGGAGATTGAGGTTTCCAAAGTTGCTGGTTCGACCATAGTAACTCAAGATTCAAAGCAAAAGACCCCTGAAGATCAAGAGATTAGGACGTCTAAACGAGATAATTAGAAATTAATCCTTTAGAACTTTTTGTTCAAATTAGTTTCATCTTCGTACCCTCAAAATTTCACATCTTTAGGACAAGAGGTTGGAGAGATAGAGCAACAGGAAGTTGCTGGAAAATCGCTGGAAAACGAGAGCTAGGGCTCGAATTTTAGACTCAAATTAGAAGCTTAAAGCCTAGTTAAGAGGTAGGTTATCTCATGAATGGCAAAAACATCTTGTTAGGGTTAGAAGCCCTCTGATTGTACTTGATTTCATGCATTATAGACTATGAATTCCATGTTTTAGTGGGTTCATGCATACATACATATTCTTAGCCCTAATCAAAGATCAAAGATATTATCTTGTCAATTAACTGAAACCTATGCATCTAGATGACCTTTACTTCGTTTTATCATGATTGGGGTAGTTAAATCTTTTTAAAACATGACATGGTTTCAAATCATAGTCTTTTTATTTCATTATACTGTTAGCAGGGACTCTGACGCACCATACTTCGACCGTCACAGACTGTAACGGCCTTACGATAAGTCATCACACTGTCTGTTGTATTAGATTACTCTATTGTCTCTGACGCACCATAGATGGAGCGTTACATTACTGTAACGGCCTCTCGATAGACCATCACAATCACTGTGACACACCCATTCTAGACCGTCAGGGTAATCGTAGATAGAATTGAAAATCAGTCAAGTTAACTTATAAATAAGTCTAGTTATCTAAGTTTTGACCTAATTTCATGTCTTTAAGATTATCTACTGATTCATGATAGAAATTGCATAATTAAGGTATCTTAAGTTAATTTAAATTATGTTAATTTCATATGCCAAAATTCTATAATTTTGTATCTAAATCATGATTTTCTAAAGATGTATTGACAGAGTTTTATCATAATTTCCTATTGTTACACATCCTCTCTCTACCAATAGAGTCATTTCTCTAAGTACATGGCACATATTCCGGTATGTTGTCTATTAGTTCACTTTGCACTATAGGAACATTATTCTTGGACATGAGGACCTCTCTATTGGATATTCCTTCCAATGGATTAGGAAATCTTGTTTCAAGGCCTCCATAATTCTCCGCGAGCCTGGGATTCCCACTAGGACGTCGAGTTGGTTGTACAATTAAAACCCAAGTGATTAGATTACACTCGATGTTTCTAGTTATCAGTAGTGTAACGGATCTATATTGGACCGTCAGGTACATGTAACGGCCTAATATACGACCGTCACATTCAACTAAGTCTGATTTCTTGGTTTGGTATTCAGACTAATGTAACGGCTCAATACTGGAGCGTCACATCATGTAACGGCCCAGTACACGACCGTCACAATGCTTGAGTATTTTAACTCGAGGTTTGACCAAGGGTTGATATTCCAAGGTTTCTAGATGGACTCTTGATGATCTAGAACTTATCATATTGATCAAGAAACCTAATATAATGAATGGAAGATAAAGAACGTACCATTATGCTGCCGATTTATTTCTATAAGCATAACATAGTATAAGTCATTCTTGATTTCTCATGATTCATATTAAAGCATTCATTCATTGAATTATTGTTATCAAGATCTTGTTGGAATTGTACATTCTTGGCCATACTTTATTATTACATGCGTGGAAAAAGCTTGATTTATACTTGAAGATGCAATCGAGCACTGATTGTGTTCAAGGGCTCTATGCTAGTCCCCTCGGCTGATTGTCGGAAACATACTATTATAAACCATGGGGTATGATGCTACTGGCGTCGCATTACGCTGGGAGTAGTTTCTTTATAAATAAGTGAAAATCCACAACACAATACAACATGATTGATACTTGACTTTCTTGATATTCCACAGAAATTCACAAAGTACTTGCTCATAAGCAAACGATACTGGAGTGATGATTATGTGACTTGCTAGTACATTCTCGTTACATTCTTGTTCATGAAAGGCCATATCATGTTCTTATAACATTCTTCCTAGTTCATACTTGCTCTCATTCTATCTTACATACTTTGGTTTAATCGCATGATTGATCGCATTCGCATGATTTTACCTTATTTCTCTAGAGCTAAAATATTAATTACTTTAATGATGCCTTCATGTTGATGCGAAGATACCTACTGGGCAAGTGTGCTCATTACCTATTTTCATTCTTTTTCAGGAAATGAGAGTGAGTCGGGTTCGGATTTGGAATGTTCAAGTAGCAGATCCGAGAGTGAATAAAGAATGAGCGAGGACTTAGGAAGTTTACATTGTTTAGATCGAGTCTATGTAATTTCTAATTTATTGAGTCTAGCATGATAGAAGTTGAATTAGTGGTTGTATTCGAATATTGGATTTGATTATTAATGAAAGTTGAAGTTGGGTAAATATTATGCGATTGCATTCTTATGTGTGATTGCCTTGCGCTCTGATCGTTCTTGCTTGTAAGAGGCTTACCATGCCGGCTGTTCACGTTCCTCGAGCGAGTCTTCCGTTGTAATAAAGGCTCGGGGCGTGACAATGGGTGTCAGGATGAAATTCATTCACAAGGAGGATGTCACTTCTGCCAGTAGGATCTTCGGAAGCCACCCCCTCTTCTTCATAGGTGGTGCCTTCAGATTCTCTTCACAGGTAGAGTGCACGATAGTAGAAAAGAAGACCAGGGACGAGTGGCGACTACACCTTAACAAGCTGCCCCTGGATTGGTTCGTGATGCACCCTGGCTTCCTCCGCGACACTACTGTCAGATTATCTAGGAGGCCAGGCTTGGATCTGAGGCTGGTGAGCGACACCGCACTGGCGATGTACAGCCCGCACCGGTGCTACCTATAGGTTGGACTGCCCAGGACCATTCTACCAGCACTACCCCACCTTCTCGCACTACAGGCAAGGAGGATCGATACAGAGGAGGATGAGCAGGTGGTCAGGAGTGCCCTGATCATGTGGGAGGTGAGCAGGGTGCTTACCCTTCCAGCGGAGGTTGTAGAGATTCCGGTGACGCGCCAGGCGTATGTTAGAGAGCTGAGAGAGATACGTCCCCGCGGGGATGCCCAACGAAAGACTGAGTGATTTTCCTTTTCTTTCATGATGCTTGATGTAGAGGCTTATGCTTAGAGAGTTTGATATATGAATGAATAAAATTGATGGTCTAATTGGTTTGAGTTTGACTTTTCCCATATGATTGATGAGTTGGGATATGACTTCAAAATGCACACGGTCACGGACTGACTGGACATGCAACTTCAACCTGCCCCTGCACACACACAAACAAAGAAAATAAATTAAATCTGTTTTAGGCTTAACCCCTTGCCTGTAGCAAGTTAGGAAATGACTAGCTCTTGATTTTTGGTCAAGGGGGTAAGCCATATTAAATGGGCAAATGACAAATGAAAATGAATGCTATGGATGTTATGAATGCAAATCATGAAAATCTTTTTGTGATTTTGAAAATATTTGATTTTGTTAGATTTTGAAATATTTGATTTTTTTTTAGATTTTGTAATATTTGATTTTTTTAAATTTTGAAATATTTGATTTTTTTAGATTTTGAAATATTTTATTTTTTTAGATTTTGAAACCAACTCAAACCTGACGACGGGGAACCTCATATCTCACTAGGGGTCTCTTGGGTTCAACGTGCGTTATAAAGGGCCGCCTGTGGCTGGGGCCGATTTCGCTTAACGGTTCCTCTACCGCGGCCATACCCGGGGTGGGATCCATTCCTTGGAAAATAAAAGAGAATTCGATAGAAAAGCTGGCGATAGGTATAGGGGTTTTTAGGGCTTGAGTTCCTCTCACGACACCCCCCCTTTCAAAGAACTTGGTCTGTTGCGCCGTGGCTTTGTGTCTGTCATCGAACCTACATCCGCTCTAGGCATGCATACGACCGGGCTCATAACGTCCCGCGGGAAAACTATACTGCCACTCTTGCCATGCCTAGTTTCATTATTTTGTGGACTTTTAGATTTCTCAAGCTTCGAGCCTGTCAACGAGCCTTTAGCTTTTGATTTTGACTTTGCCCCTTGTCTCTGTATATTTTTCTTCTTCTTTCTTTTTCTTTTTTTTGCTCTTACAATTACGAAATAAGGTCATAACGGACTGCCCCTATTTGAGACCTCTTTTATTGGGGTATCTAGATCAGTTCTCGCCCCCTTATTCACCACTTGCCCCTATTTTCAGCTGAGAGAGGAGAAAAATAAGGATTTTCACTTTCCCTTAAGCATGGCCAAGGGAGAAATGGCATTGCGCAAAAGAAGAGAACCGAACCACAGGGGGTCGTGTAGTGTGTGTATGTTGAACCGGGGGTGTTCCTTCGTGATCAAGTAGAGGCATACCCCGCCGCCGGGCCATTGCTTGCTTGACTCTATGGATAAAAATATTTTAAATACACCCCATTCCACAGATTTGGCAATTCTTCACCTTCATCGTTAATTAAGCGATATGCGTTACCTGGATAGACTTCCTTAATCACAAACGGCCCTTCCTAATTCGATTGCAGCTTAGACCTAGGACCTGCTATCCTGATAAATTTGCGCTTCAAAACCATGTTACCCACTTGGAATTTTCTTTCGATCACCTTCTTTTGAAAATACCGCGAGACACGTTTTTGATAAACCGAGACGTGATTGGCCGCATTTAGTCTCTTCTCGTCTAAGAGTTCCAATTGGACTAGCAACGCCTCTCGACGCTCATCGAGATTAAGTTCTTTGTCTAGCTGCACTCTTAGGGAAGGGATCAAGATCTCGTACGGGAGTACTGCCTTCATCCCATAGGTGAGAGCAAAAGGAGTTTACCCTGTGGGAGTACGAACAGAGGTGCGATAAGCCCATAGAGCTTCTATCTGTTTGTCGGCCCAATCAGCAAATTTGTGTAATTCGCATATTTTCTTAATGATCTTAAGAAGGGTTTTATTTGTGGCCTCAGCTTGGCCATTACCTTGAGGGTAGTATGGTGATGAGTGATGCAATGCAATATTAAATTTCTTACAGAGGTCCCGAAGTTCTTGAGAAACAAATTGAGGCCCATTGTCGGTGACGATATCACTTGGCACTCCAAACCGCGAGATGATATTCTTGAGGATGAAGTGGCATACTGTGGTGGCTTTGATTTTCGCATAAGCTTCAGCTTTCGTCCACTTGGTGAAGTACTCTGTAGCCGTCAGAATGAAGGATTTCCATTTAACCTTGGCATTAGGGTCACCAAGTGGTCCAATGATATCAAAGGCCCACATCGAGAATGGCCAAGGAGCAGAAAGAGGATGGAGAGAAGAAGCCGGAGCGTGGATTTTATCGGCATGAAGCTGGCATTGATGACACCTACGGACATAGGTGGAATAGTCTTCTTCTAGGGTTGGCCAGTAGTAGCCCTGCCTAAGAATATTCTTCTCCAACGCCTGCCCATTTACGTGCCCTCCACACTCACTAGAGTGAGCTGCTTCTACTACCTTCCAAGTCTCATCGTCATCCAAACACCTCGTTAGAACTCCATTGAGAGCCCGCCTATATAATTCTCTAGCAATAATCACGTATCTGGCGGCGAGTCTTCTAATGGCCTTGCGTTGTTCGGCATTCGCCATCTCGGGAAAGGAACCATCCCGGCAATACTGCTCTATCTCGTGATACCACGGCAACTCCTCTTCTTCTATGATCCCCTCAAGCTTAGTTAATGAAACCTTTTTCAAATCCTCCCTCTCCGCCTTCCTTTCTACAGACTTCCTAAGGTTGTCGAACCAAGGATCCTGGAGAGATGGGGCATCCATCCGCTGAACCACAATGGTCTCGGTGGAACGACTAAGCGGGAAGGAAAGGGAAGAAGCAAGCGATGCAAGTGCATCGGCCAGAATGTTATGAGAACGAGGAGTATGAATGTAGATGAGCTTCTGGAATTGCCTAGCCAAGAGCGTGACCAAATCTTGATAAGGCTTGAGTTTGGGGTCACGGGTGCGGTAAGTTGATAGAACTTGACGCAGCACCAATTGAGAGTCTCCTATGATGTTTAGGTAGCGCGTGCCCAAGAGGTAGGCATGCTTTAGACTGGCAAGGAGAGCCTCATACTCGGCTATATTATTCGTGGTAGGAAAAGAGAGTTGATAAGTGATAGGGATGGTCACTCCTTCCGGAGTGAGGAGAGCGGCGCTGATTCCACGGCCCTGAGAATTGAGAGCACCGTCGAAGTGAAGAGACCAAAAAGGAAGATGAGTGATTACCGTCAAGTGTTCATCAGGAAATTCGTCATGGATTGAATCAGTGTGAGGGATGGGAGAATGAGCAAGATGTTCAGCAATTGAGTATCCCTTGATCGCTTTCTGAACAATGAAGGTGATATCGAATTGGGAAAGAAAGGTCTGCCAGCGATCTAATCTGCTAGAAAGGACAGGTTTTTCTAAGAGATAACGAATTGGGTCCATTCTAGAGATCAACCTAACCTCATGGGCAAGAAAATAGTGTTTGAGTTTCTGAGCTACCCATACTAATATAGCGCAGGTCTTCTCCATGGCAGTATACTTGGATTCAAGAGGATTAAACAACCTCGAAAGGTAGTATGCTGCCCTTTCCCTTCCTTCATCATCCACTTGAGCCAGAACAGCTCCTAGGGAGTCCTCAATAACAGAAATATATAGGATCAGGGGTTTCCCAGGGACGGGTGGTTGCAGAATCGGGGGATTGGAAAGATAAACCTTAAGATCCTTATAGGCCTTCTGACATTGTTTGTTCCATTCAAACTTAGCTCCCGCCTTCAACAATTCATAAAATGGGTGGCACCTTTGCGAATGATGAGATATAAATCTTCTAATGAATTGCAAGCGCCCAATCAAACCTCTGAGTTCGGTGATGTTCTTAGGCGGCGGCATTTCCATAACGGCCTTTGCTTTATTCGGATCAATCTGGATCCCCCATTTAGTAACTATAAACCCAAGCAATTTCCCTGATGCGACTCCGAACACACATTTCTTTGGATTCATCTTCAATTTGTACTCCCTAGCCCTCTACAACACCTTGGCTAAAATGGCGGGATGCTCTTCTTTGGACCTCGACTTGACCAGGATACCGTCCACATATGCTTCCATGTACACATGCATCATGTCATGGAAGATAGCCATCATTGCCCGTTGGTACGTGGCACCTGCATTCTTCAATCCGAATGGCATAACGACATAGCAGTACGCGCCCCAGGGCGTGGTGAAAGAGGTCTTCTCTTGATCCATAGGAGCAAGACGGATTTGATTATAACCAGAATACCCATCCATAAATGAGAGGGCCTCCTACCCAGCCGTGTTGTCCACCAGTACATCAATGTGAGGAAGCGAGAAATCATCCTTCGGACATGCCTTATTTAAGTCCCTGAAATCGATACAAATCCGAATTTGTCCATCTTTCTTCATTACCGGGACTATATTCGTCACCCATTGCGGATATAAAACCACTCTGATAAACCTGGCCTTGTGCAATTTATTGACTTCTTCCTTGATCCTCAAGGCCATCTGCGGGTGGAACCTTCTTGCTTTTTGCTTAACGGGTGTTGCCCCTGGTCTAAGAATCAGTCGATGTTCAATTAACGTGGGGTCAAGACCCGGCATGTCCTCATAGGACCAAGTAAAAGAATCGTTGTACTCCCTCAAAACCTTGATTAGCTCCTCTTCAACCTAAGGAGGGAGATTAGCAGCAATGATTATGGGTCTGGGGTCCTCTTCTGCTCCAAGATTAATTTCCTTGGTGGGTTCATCCACTACTGACGATGGCTCATCAAACCTCTTCAAACCTTGCGCGTACAGATCGGCAGTGTCATCCACATCTCTTTCCTCATCATCGGCTGGGTCCTTCTCATCTACGATCTCATATACACCTAATCTGTCATTGCTCCACACCCCTTCTAATTCCTCACCATCTTCTAAAACAATCGCGGTCTCTACAAACTCAGGGCACTTGAGAAGGGCATGACACCTCTGAGGCAAGTCTTGCAAGAATCTATCTGGAATGGATTTAGAATGACGCATCACAGGGTGCGCCGCAGACGTGGATGGGCTGACTAAACTAGAACTAGATTTTACCCCAACTAACTCTACCAACCTAGGAGACTCTACAGAATGTACATCTACCCTAGGAGACAAGAAGTCAACAGGGAAAGGAGCAGGGGTCTCGTGCCTCTTGGAAGACGGGCAGAACATAGCATAATCTTCCATTGACACCTCCATTTTAAAATTGGCATTTTTTTTGGAAGTCGGAGGAGATCACGTAACAGGAGGAAGAAGACGGGGGAGGAGGGAGTTGCATGGGAAACAGATCGGGGAAAATGCAATCGAAGAATGGGTCGAAAGATGAAAACCACATTTCGTGGAGTTGGGCAGTGGGGGAAGGAGGAGTAAATAGGGTTGATAAGTTAACGGGTTGGCAGCGCCCACATGCACATGGCACAAACAGGATTTCAGGCGGTCTTTCTGTGAAGTATGGGTCGACCATGATCGGAGGGGATTGTGGAACAAACCCCAATTGTTGAAACGAGGAGGCAAGACGGGACGGGGACAAAGAAAAGGTAGTGATGGAGCTCCCCACTTCCCTCAACCTCTGTTGCACTAGCTCAGTCGGAGAACGCTTCACCAGCTACATCTCCATCTTCTTCGGACGAGCTTCTTCTTCTCGGAACAACTTCTCAAAGCAACTACAAAAGTCTTCCATGTCACCCACCAGCCCCTTCAGTGGTGGCGGTGGGTCATCAACAACATGAGTGGCATCAGTCTTCTTATCAGAATAGGACGGCGGCCTTTTCAAAGTGCCTGGCTGTAACGGGCCTTTCACAAAGTGTTGACGATAGTCCCACGTCAGTGGCCCGGAGTCTCCCAGTATGGACAGTGCTGACTCCCGGTAGCCAAGGCCTCCCCGGCCCATCTTTCTACCTTTAGGGATGGGCTTAGTCCGCCCCTGCAATTGTGCACCGAGGCCCAAGCCCGACTGATATCCCAACTTTAAAATCATATGCCATTCTTTTGAATCTCTGATCTTAGACTTAATTTTGACATTCACTGGCGCAGTAGCGGGCTTACGTGACGCATATGCCCATGGGTAGTTTAAGTCCATAACTGAAAGGACTGGCCTGTTGCTCGGCCACAAAGTGGGAAGAATCTTATCTGCAATTCCATCAATTGACTGGACGGTGGAGATACTTTTCACCTTAACTACCCGGCCTTGGAATGGGAACTTAAGGCATTGGTGGGTGGCTGAAGGCACAACATTCAAACTATCTATCCATGGATGACCCATAATTGCCTTGAACATTGGGTCTATGTCCAGTATATAAAACTCCACATCCATCACTAAAGGCCCTAGCTCGGCCTGAACTGTCACGACCCCGTGGCAAGCTCGTCTGGAGTTATCATATGCCACAATCGTGGTCGACGTTGGTCTAAGCATATCTTCTGAAATGTTGCAGGCACGCAGTGTACTTAATGGACACACATTTATCGATGCCCCCATGTCCACTAGGGCTGACTCAATTGCCACTTTGTTTAAGGAAATAGTAATGCAGAGTGGCATCTGCCGTGCCTCTGGGGGTGCCAGTTCTGACTCGGAGAATGAAATGGAAGGCCCCCACGTGATAGTTTCCAACACTGACGGCAAACTGTCTACCGCCACGTCCTCGCTAACCATAACCTTCTGTAAAAAAGCCCTGAGGGCGTCTTGATGTAGCGTGGATCTCTTAATCAACTCCAGAACTGATATCTTGGCCGGCATCCGTTCCAAGTGCTGTAGTAGGTCATACTTCGTGCCTGGCACGGGGTCTACTTCTTCTGCTTTGACTGTTGAGGAATGAACTTGAGGGTTGGGTGCAGATGCACCGGGGAAAGGGTAACTTCTGTGGAATGGACGCCCACTCCGGAGGGCGCACTGTCATGCCGGCACGGCATCAGATGGACTCCCAATTGGCCCGGCAGGGTAAGGGGAAGGGGTGGAAATGGGGGTGAGGATGGCCGAGGCTGGCCTGGCGGGCCCTGGTGAAATGATGATCGGTGAAGGGTTAAATGAGGGGTGATGATGAAGGGTATGGCGGGTGATGGTGGAAGGGTTGGCGGAATGGTGAGGAAGGTAGGGGGTACAATAGGTGATTGGGAGAGGATAGTGGGCGGAGTGGTGGCCATGGTGGTGGGCCGAAGAATTGAAGGAACAGAAGGTGCGGAGAAGTTGGTGTGGTGGAAGGCCGAGAGGTGAGCAGGGGTCTCATCATCAAAAGACCACCCAGCATTAGGGGCTGGGCGGTGGACTGCATTCACTTGAGCCAGTGCCGGTGGCTGTTGTTGTTGTTGAGGAGCGGGCGGATGTTCTGGCATGGGATTCTGATGAATCCCGAGATCTTGGTGCTGCTGCTGCTGCTGCTGTGGAGGTTGTTGTTGTTGGGGAGGTTGTTGAAACTGCTGCTTCTGAGGTGCCACCTGCTGCGGCTTGGCTTTTCTTCTTCTTTCTTTGATATCCTCAATCAACTTATGCATTTGAGCCCAATCAATCCTCTGGTCCTCATGCAAATCATAAACCAAATCTCTGAACTGATAACATCTCTCGATCGTGTGCCTGGGCTGCCGATGGTATATGCAATACCTTGACTGATCAGCTGCCGGATTCTAGTTCTGACGTTCCGGAGGCAATTGAATGTCACCATTGTACATCAAGGCAAAAAAGATGTCGGGGAGTGTTTCTGGAAGTGGCGGGTAATTGACTATCTTGGGTCCTGGCCGAGCAGGCCCATAACCAGCGGGAGGAGGAACGTTATGGTATTGGGGTGGCTGTTGAGGCTGTGGTGGTGGAGGTGGTTGTTGTGGGTGCTGGGGAGCTTGGAAAGTGGGTCGGGGAGCTTGTGGAGCGGAGAACTGGGGGTTGCGTGGGGGTTGCTAGAAATGGGGTGAAGCGGGTTGGTTAGGGAATTGAACAGCCTGGACCTGCTCATTGACTTGAACTCCCTCGGTAATTGGGCCTTGGGATTTTCAAGTGGTTTTAGATTTCTGGGCCTCGAAAAGAGAATGGATAAGGGAGTCTTTGAATTGGGTCTGTATGAACCGGGCCCGACTGTACAACTAGTGCATGTTAGAAATGTCGTTCATTGCTAGGATATTGCGGAATGTCGGAGTAGCATTAGAAATTAACAACTTGACTTTTTCTTCTTCCGGGATCTGCCCGGGCACACGCGAGGTCATCTGCCTCCATCGATCTGCATATGCGGCAAAGTCCTCATCTGGCTTCATTTTTTCTGCAACTAAGTCTGTAAAAGAATACTCGGGACCAACCCGATCCTGGAATCTATGAATAAACTTCTCCTTCATGGTCTTGAAACTTTCTGCCTCCTCCAGAGGCAAGGTGTAGAACCATTCAAGGGCGACCCCGTCCAAGGATCGGCGGAACAAATACGCCATCAGGCAGTCGTCGTGTTGGAATTGTGCCGACTCATAAAGGAACTCCCTGACATGAATAAACGGGCTACCATTCCCGTCGTATTTCTGGTATACGGGGAGCTCAGACTGGGGAGGAAAGTGAATGTCTCTGAAATTAGGAATGGGGACATCAGCTAGAGACTGCGGGCAGACCCGCTTGTGGAGGAGGTCAATCTGCTGCTACATGGTAGCCCATTTGTCCAAAAGTTCCCGTTCCTGGGAAGGAGGAGATATGGCCGGAAGGACTGAACCGGAGTATGTAGCCGAAGGGTAGACTGACTGAGGGGGCAGCCCATAAGATGGATAATGGGCCAGGGAAGGGCCCATATCCGCATGAGCCAATTGGGTGGCCCTTGGTTGCAGACGGACGAAATCAGTCGGGGCCACGAGGGCCTACGGCGCTGGAGAGATGGTGGTGTAAGGATCCACATAAGAACTGGAGGGGATCTGAGTCTTCCCCTTATCAAGTGGCTGATGGGCCAAGGTGGAAGCCTGGCCCACTTCCGCAGTGGGGAACCGGAGAACCTAAGGATGGATTGGAGTGAGATCAAGGGGGGTCGAAGAGGTGGCCCCTAATCCGACAGCCGGAAATGTAGTGGCGACAGTAGTCACGCCATGAGAAGGAACTGAAGATGGAGCATCCACCCCCTGCAGAGCTTGCCGAATAAGGTGAAGCTGGGTCGGATCAAGCTGGGCCATCATGTTAAGAATCTAATTGGCCGAGTTCTGTGAAGAGGAACTTGAAAGGGAGGGCTGAGAGCCCTCGATGACAGTGGTCGGGAAAGGAGGGGCAGTCCCCTTTCCCTCCTGCACATGGGCGACCCTAGGCGGGTCCTCGAGAAGTCCCTGAGGGAGAGAATCCTCATGGGAATGGGAGAAGTTGTAGGATGACATGGTGGGTGATGAGTCGAACAGGGGATTAAGATAGGAATAGAAATGCGAGCTGCCCCTAGGAGATGATCCTGAGGGTGTGAGGCAACTCCACATACACTAGAGCACCTAGGAAGAAGAAGCAAACAATCCTAACCATGATCTAATCAACAATCAAGTAATGCACACAAGAGAGGGAAGGGATGAGAAGAGAGACAACCAAGTAGACACTCAAATTATGAATGATGCATGACAGATTTTATGAATTTTTCCTTTTAGGACCTTAGTGGACTGATTAGGATATGAGTTCACTCAAACACAAGGTACCTAACCAGGGTGAGAAATGGGGAACTGGCTGACTCTAAAGGGACTCTCTCTCGCGGATGCAAACCCTAGACTGGGGGGTGGTACGGTACAACCTGCCCGGCGTCCGTGTGGGAATCCACGGCTCACGAGGACTTACGGAGGTCCTCGGCAAGGTCACCTAGTCGGCTCCAAGGAATATGGTGACGAGAGGAAACCCTACGTCGGTAGGAATGCAACTACTAATGATGAGTGTGTATGATCCTATGTGCACCAAAGTGCATGCAAGAGTCTAGCCTAGAAACTAGCAAGCAATGGCTAACAAGTATGATGAATAGAACACACAATGACACAGCAGCAAGGAACAATCAAGGGAGACCAAAATCAGCACCAAATATCATGACAAAGGTATGGCATGGAAATGAAAATGAGGCTCGGGTGCACTATAGCACGGGATGAACGGTCCCTGGGAGACCGCACAGGGAGGGCGACGGTCCAGTGAGGACCGTTCAACAGTAGGGGGGTAATATGATTAACAGAATGAAGAAATGAACAGGGGCAGAGAGATAAGACATACCTGGATGAACGGTCTAACACAGACCGTGGGATCGCTTGGACGGACCTGCAGCAACCGTAGAATGCCAATGAAACTAACAGCGTTAAGACAGAGACGTACCTGAGCCTGGAACTTGAGCGGCTTGTAACAAACCGCAGGAGTGATGTACGGGCGGTATAGGACCGCTGGAAGTAGCAGGGTGGCAGAAGGGACGACGCAGTTTGCAGAGAAGAGCGGTACGCCTTCAACCGCAGAATAAGATGGACGGCTCTGGGAGAACCGCGCAACTTCCAGAGGACAGAAACCAGCAAAGACAGACCTGTGACCACTCACGAACAAGAACTAACCAAGCAAGAAGAAGGTCAGCAAGCCACTAACACGATAGACACTAGGGGTCCCACCGTGATCACCAAAAAAGAGGGTGTTGACATGTTTTCCTTCTTTCACCGGCTTGAAAATATCTCCTATCCCTTCTATTAAGTCAATATGAGAAATACAAGATCTAAAAGCAGGAAGGAATAGAAGTACGTAAACCTGTGTGATCGCCTCCAAGATGCCAAATGCGATGAACGCGACGTATCTTGGAAAGGAGGAGAGGTACTCGCCTTAAAAGCAACGCTGCGAGGACGCACGGCTCAGAAGGAACCACCTATGTAGATACGCGGCCGCACGACAGACCACTCACAGACGCCAAAGAGAACGCGGGATGAAGAACGACTGGCAGATGAGTGGCCTGTATTCAACCGCAGGAAGAAGAAGGACGGTCCACTGGCAACCGCGCTTCACCTAGAACGGATGCTGGGAAATCGCACAAGACCACCACGCCGTAAGTTGCAAAAGTCCGAACCTCCACCCCTTCCGGCCGGCCAGAAAGAGTGGGCCTCGCGCTGGTGTGTTGCTGACCTGTAAAACCACATGTAGAACACAAAGAAAAACCCGGATTAGAACTACAAAGTGTAGTAAATGCTAGAACGGAAAGAAATGAACATGACTAAACGGAATGGGGGATACCTGGGGAGTTTTAAACCCCTAGGGGCATCAAAAACATAGGAGGGTGCGTGTGAATGATGTATGAGAGTGAGAAAACGTGGGAGAAATATAGGGAAAGTGATGCATGCAAACAAAAGAGAACGATGGGACCAAATGAAACAATGACTCAAAACAAGACTACTCCCTGAACCGGAGGCCTGTGCAGACGTAGAAGGCCTCCCTCCCTGGTGGTAGGTCGCTCAAAGATTTGGCAGGGCTTCGCCGTCGACCAAAATCTCCCCCATTCTCAAACCCGACCTCTAAGGTCTATTTATAGAGCCCCCAAAGTCCTAGCTCGAAATTATGGTTCCTAGCCATTTTCAGGTCGAGATTATCAAAGATAAGTTGTAGATAATAGAATTATCTCCCAACTAGAAGAAACGGCATCGAATTTGGTTCAGTATTCGCGGAGAAATAGTTAGAGGAAGTTGGGGTGAAATCCACGAGTGGAGAGAGAAAACATGTTAAATCTTTAGCAAACGAGCAGTTAAACGGTCTCACGATAGACCACTCATCTATATGAGCGACCCATAGTGGACCGTCCAACCCTGTCGGTGGAAATTAACAAAATAATCCAAATTATCCATTGAATTGGCCGAAAACTTCGCCGTTGGACTCTCATGAGATGAGCGGCTACTTGTGCACCTTTCATCCATTAGAACGGCCAGTAGACAACCGTTCATGAGTTGTCGGTGGAAAATTAGGATAAATGCGATAAATAGGTAATTATATGAAGAATCAACCATACTTAGGACTCTAAGACAAAAACGGCTAATGTTAGCCCACTCATCAAGTTGAACGGCTACTTATAAGCCGTGTGAAATCGTGTCGGTGATAATTCAAAAAATCAACCACAATATCCCATAAAAGTATGGACGGCCCAAACATGACCGCGCATGGGTTGTGCGGCCAGGAATTGACCGTTCAGGAATTGGACGCTTGAAATTCATAAAAATGATCAATTACCCAAAATCAAGGCCTATTAAGCCTTGAATTGAAGCAAACCTAGCCAGGGAGGGAGGCTACCCATAAAATAGGCCCAAAGATGTTGCCTAGAAATAGCCCAACGAGTGATGGACAACTCGAGACATCAACAAATGACAATAAGAGAAATGACTCAACTTATCGGCAAAAACGGGTGTCAACACACGCCACGAGTACCAATCCTGCTAACAGCCGATCACAAGTCGCAAAAGTGCAGACCATGCAGAGCACCAGCTTCAGCATAAAGCACATAGGAGTGCTTAATCTCAGTTTATCCTCACGTCCTGGAATGATTACTGAACCTTCGAAGCACACCAACCACTAAACACGGCACATAAGATACGGCGCACAACCCCCCCCCCCCAAACACCAAATCTGGGTCCAAAGCCAAGCAACCGTTGAACGCAGGCAAAGCAGGCTCAGAATTAACACTGTCCACACTTAAGCAGACACAGAACAAGGCTTGACCAAGATAGCACTTTCAAAGCTTACCTCGAAAACACACCACCAAACAAGGTGAGAAGAATCAAGCTCGACTAACAGAAGCTCACCAGGAAGGAAAATCCTAGGTTCGCTCGAGCATTATTCCTTACAAGGCATCTAATCGACCACTACGACACAAACTTAACACCTCATGGGCTGAACAAATCACAAACTAGGACGACCAAAGCAACATAAAAATGTGCACGGCCATCACACCATCGAGAAGGTCACCAGCCACCTGAACAAACTACAGAAACATCTCAAACAATGTACTCCAGATTCGCACTTGCCGGTGAAATTCGCCAAGTACAGCATAACCGAGACAGGCACCATTATAAAAAGGAAGCACTCCGTCACATCCTGATGAGAGCAAAACCATCTCGCGTAGTGCTAACACAGCACGCACAAGACCATACGCGGAAACAAAATGATGAATATTCACAAAACCGATGACAATGCTAATGCCGACAATGCCAACAGTTGGCTGTACTGGACCTTAAGGACTCAGAATACTGCAATATCTCAGATTCCCGTGTACCACATCCAATCACGGCTCTGATACCACCTGTGACGACCCGGACTCTAGATATCGGATATACCCGATACCACGTGGAACCCGCGAGGCCTCCCAAGAGCGGTAAAGCTCCGAAGGGATAAAAGCTATGGCTGGGGTATATTGAAGCCCTAGATAAAGCAGTATGCAATTAATATTTCAATGATCAAGATTGCTAAAATAGCAAGAAATAAAATTACATTTTCATTAACAGTTTAAATTAACAGAGTCCAGTCCAAGAAAAGACAAGTACAGTCCAACAGAAATTTAAACGTACCCTCAAGTTGGGGGAAGCCCGACGTAGAGAACGCTGGCGCGGCTGGCAACCACGAACGGACGCACCGCGTCACGAACACCAGGAAGAAGTATAAGCAACCACACCTGAAAAGTAGGGGTGAGCCTCGTGTCACTGGCCCAGTAGGGGTCACACGGATCCCCACTGAAAAACTACGCAGTAACACGGAAGCAAAACAACAGTAGTAGTAAAGTAGGAAAGCTAACCACAACTAGAAAGCTGTAAAAGAAAATCGGAACAGCAGGAGTAGAATAGCTAAAAAAAAGGGAAAAACAAAGCCGTAAAGAACGAGAACATGGCTACCGAGCGAAGCTCAACTCCCTAAGCTACTCCACACATCGACAGAAAGGTGAACTCTCATCTCTCAAAGTCAGGAGTTACCGATCCGTCGACTCGACACCAAGCCTAAGCAAAGACTCATAAGAAAAGGCAAAAGGCCTAGAAGAGACCTAGACAAACATAGAATATTAAGGCCTACACGACTGGATCATCGTGCACGCTCCCTAAGTGCAAACACATACACGAGTGGATCGTCGCGTATACTACACAGCACCGACCTCGGTTAAGGCCAAGAAAAAGGCTAACCCGAGAAGGTCACGACACGAAGAATGAGAAACACGGTAGTCACGTGTCACGTGACGGAAGCACCTCCTCACTAGAAGCACAGCCAGATGCGTCCACTGACGTCTTACACTGTGCCGCAAGTATCTCGCTATAGACGTCGAGAACGACAGAGACTGAGATACTCTCTGAACTAGGAACAGGTTCAAGAACAAGGAACAACAGTAACGAGTGACTAGTCAGGGTCACGCCCATCGGCGTTCGTCCTAAACGCCCCTGACCACGTGTGCACACACAAGCTCAATGCCATGAGCCAGGCCTCTAGCTAGTTTTCGCCCCCAACGGACGCTACTGACAAGCAAGGGAGCCCACGGAAACTAGCTTACAAACCGTCTGTCTGGAACTGCCCTCACCACCACTCCTGGGTGGGTCGACACTCGAGGTCGTCAGGCTATGACTAATGGAGGCTCACTAGACACAGAGAGTCTGAAACACGAGTGCTGGAGCACAGACATGTGAAACATGCATTGTCACACGTACTACAAAGCACAAGACATGAGGTAGCATACCAGACTACCATCGAAACGTAGGACAGTGAACTAGACCTGCAGCATAACGATCCTTGAGTTAGAAGACTCAGGGTCAAGATCATCGCACGAAATAGTACAAGCCGCCAATCGGTCTAATCCTAAGCCATAGCATGATAAAACATCGATAAGAAACAACACAGGATCACCCGATCCACGCCTCCGCTTAACACGAATCACAGAGATGGAAGGGATCACCAAGACCCTCAAAGAACATGGACACGTAAATCGAGATAAGACAGCACCTCGAGGCATCCATAAACATTGTCTCAAATTACCCAAAATAGTCGAGACACACAAGGATACTTGTCAACCACTGGGTCTCATCGGGTCGACCAGAACCTAAATGCTGACTCAGAAGACTCATAAGTAGTACAAAACACTACTCGAGCTAAGGACACTCTTGGCCACCTTATCATGAGGTCATAGCCCTCATAGGACATCAAAAGACATCCACGGGAACAATGGGCAAACCGCAGGTCAAGCCAAGATGATTAGAAGTCAAAACAATGGATATACAGCTCTTTGGTGGTAGGCGGTCTAATGCTTGGCCGCTCAACAACGTAGGCGGTCAAGCAAAGGGCCGCTAACCAGCCGCAGAATAGACACAAAGCAGTCGTATGATGGGCCGCGTAAAGACGTAAACGGTCCATCAACGAGCCGCCAAATGACTGGGGTGGTCAATCAATAGGCCGCTAAGGCCAATCAACATCGAACCGACATATCCCATAAAACCACCGGTCGGTCTAACCCTGGGCCGCCCCACGAACCTACGCGGTCTATCAATAGGCCACTCAATCAAACCGACTTAAAATAGTAACTCGGTCAAACGGTCAAAACGGTCTTGCAAGGGACCGCTGAAGGCAATAGGCGATCTAGAGAAGGACCGCCCCACCAACCGCCTTAAAAATGTTGACTATAGTTAACAACACTAAGCGGTCTAGCAATGGGCCGCCTAAACGAGCTAAATGGTCTATCGTAGGACCGCTCAACGAACCCGCGCGACGAAGGGAAACTGAACGGTTTCCCACGCGTCGTTCGAAGGACATGAACGGTCAGCCCAATGCTGTTCAAAGGATGTGAACGGTCCACTAATGGACCGCGAAACACATAAAACGGTCTATCGCGCGACCGCGAAGACCCAACCGACACAATGGAAACAGTCACACATTGGACCGCGCTAAACATGAAACGGTCTCTACTGGACCGCCAAAGCTTGAAAATGGTTACTGTTAAACCGTGTAGGGCGTCACGGTGGGAAAAAGATGGGATCGGCCGATCTTGGCCTTTCCACGCCCCATTCACGTCTAAACGAAGGGGATACAGCCCTAATGACCATACAAGCCTTCCATAAACTAGAAGGGGTCCAAATGACACCAAAAACACAAGAAACGGGCGATTCTATCGAATCGACCCAAATCGAGTCACTGGGGTTCTCGGGCTCGTACCGGCCCCAAATGGCCACCGATCGCCGCAAAACTAACAAAAATGGAATGCTGACATGCTGGGGGTTCCAATGATGCTAATCTAGCTAAAAACCGTTGCCGTTTTCCGGCAAACCCGACGAACACCCCCGAAGCATGATTTTCCCAAACTTGAATGAAACCCACTCAAATTTGCACCGATCGATACGAAATTGCAAGGAACCGTAGAAGAGAAGTAGAGCTTCCATCTCCCTACCTCCATCGAAGATCCCATGCACCGTAGTGACTACACCGCGCCGAAAATCGCATCGCAAGCTCGACCGTCGGCTTTGAATCCACCGTTCGGGATCACGCCAGAAACGGTCCTCTCCTCGCCCCATTGCGCACCCGATCACCGCCACAACATCTACACTGCCTGCCCATGCCTCCTCCGTCTGCAGCCGGAGTCGGGAGGGCAAGAGAGGGGGACACGCGCGAATGAAAGGGAGGAGAGAGGAAGAAGAAAGAAAAAGAAAAGAAATTAGGAAAATTTCCTAATTTTTGAAATTCTGATTTTTGGCCCAAAAATCCACTAATTTAGAAAAATGTGATAAATAGTCGAAACGATCCTCTCATAGAGTACATCGCAATTGTAGCGTCCTCGAGCCGATGAACTGAGAAATAAACTCACCACAGGGTTCCGTAACTTGTACGAGAGAAAAACCCACGTAGATCGTAAAACTTAACTCAGGATCCACAAAAGCGATCCGAAAGCTCTCCGATAAGGATCCGAAAGATCTAGGGTATTGTCTCAAATTATTTTTAAGCATCACCTTGGGCTGATGGTGATCAAGCATGTGGGTGATTGGCTTTAGTGCAAGTGGGAGGTTGATATAAATGTATGCCTTGTAAGCCAATCACATGATGTGTGATGGTGACAATTCTTGTAATATCTCCTTCTTATTTATATTAATGGCATTTATTCATTGCATTTAATGTGTCTTCATGATTTGAATGTAATGAAGTCCCTGAACCTGTGTGATGATGACTGGATCATAATGAGATTATGATAATGAGATCAATCATCCAAATGCACATGTTCTAAAGGTTTCCAGTCGTAGGATCTTCAAGAAGGGAAATTGATGATCTGAATAGATTGGCACACATGATACTTAATCATATGCTAAGTATGACTTTTCTCATAGTCATCACTGTGGAGACACTGAAGTATGTGTGTGGGTGCTCATTAGTGGAATGAGTACACTGAACTGACTTGATCTAGAATCCCTGGATGATAATTATACTAATTGTCAATCAGGGAATTCTATTGTCTCAGTTGCATAGTTGGATCTTGGACATGAGTCACTAAAGATGCCTTTCATGAGAGTTGCTGAGTATTTGATTACTGACTTATGGACTTCTGTTAAGTGGTCCTATATAATTAGTTGTTTGAACTAAGTGGAACTCTTACGAAGGTAATTAGTGACAAAAAGGGATCATTCACTCTCAGTATGATATAAGAGAGAGGATGCCCTACAAATATATACTCAGAAAACCCCTGGCCAGGGTATGAGAGTTCATTGAGAAAAAGGAGTTTTTCTAATGAACCTTTTTGGAGTACAGAGTTCAGTTGAGTCGGGACACAATAGGGTTTGATAGTTGAACCATACCTAGTCCTGGTAGGGGCATTGGATGAATGTAGATCTATAGCTATGTGAAATTTGTAGACAGAAAGGTTCCAATGTGGGTCGCTTATCCATAATGTCATTTGGCATTACGAGGTGTTGCTTGGTGCCTTTTGTGATTGGAAAGCTTGTTAATTCCATTAAGGGTTAATGGACTGGGTTTATTAAGTTAAGAAGGGTTCTTAGCTTAATGGACTTGAAAACGAAACAAGCTATTGGGTCGAGAGGGGCACACACAATAGAGTATTAGATAGACCGGGATGGGTGGACTTTGTTAGAAAAGGTGGTACACGGAAATAGATCCAGAGGGGGGGTGAATGGATCTTTTGGAAATATCGTTCAATTAAAACACAAACTTCACTCAAAGCGACGAATGAAAATAGCTCCACATAAGATATTTAGAAATGAAGACTTCTACTTAGACCGGTGGACAAATACTTATCATGCCATCAAAGTATCAGTGAGAGACTAGATGTAATCTCCAACATTCATAGCTCAAGCAAAACAAATATCGAATACCTAGCGCTCAAAAGAACAATCAACAGAAGGGGGCAGGAGTCATGGACAATCACACCAAGATAAACCACTACGCACAGGGTTTCTTAGGTGGTTCAGTCCTCAGGACCTACATCCACCCCACACTCCAACCAGAGTGTGGATTTCGCTGCCAAATAGCTTGAACGGCTGGGCCTCACAGCTTGCCAACAACAGTTGAGCTTCACAGCTTGCTTAACCGCTGACTAACAGCTTGACTGCTAGGCAATACAGGTTCACTACCGCTGGGCATTACAGGTTAGCCACCGCTGATATATAGCTTAATCCGTTGGGCCTTACAGCTTAGCCTCCGCTAATACACAACTTAGAACAAAAGTTTAAAAGAAAATAAGAAATGAAAACTACAGCACCAGAAAGCTGGACATAAAACATAGATAGAATGTAGCTCTCGCAGGAGTAGACTGGCTTGAATCTGATCCAAGGGCCAGTAGAGACAAATCTTCAAGAATTGCTTAAATTGATTCACAATCTCTTCTCTCGAGATCCCTCTTCTTCACTATCTCACGATCACTTTTCACTCTCGGACTCACACTCTTCTTTCTCTCTCTTTTCTAATGCTCGCTCTCTGACGGCTTCTTCTTTCTACTCTCTGGTTCATCTCTCAGATGGCCACTCTCCTTTGCACACTCCTTTTTCTTTCTTCCTTATGCCGCCTTCCTCTTTGAAGGATGAGAGTCTATTTATATAGAACAAGGCCTCCGTATGAATGAGGCAGACAAGACCTAGTGAAGCCCCCATTGGCCCACGTGGCAGGGATGAGAATGCTCCTCTGTCATAATTCCTTGGATCACGTGCCCAATCATTTGCTCCCTGAGAACATGCACCAGTATCCCACCATTTTTGGGAACACGTGCCCAATCATTTACTCCCTGGGAACATACGTCAGCATCCCGCCATTTCTAGGAACATGTGCCTGTTCTTAGTTCGACCTCACGTGCTGCTTTAATCCTGTTAGTTGGAAGAAGGACGTTTCATCAAACACCTTGTGAACATGAGTCATAAATAGTGCATGGACTTTACTTATTCAGAATGTAAATATGCACCGACCCTTGCATGCCAAATTAGAAAAGATGCACAGACCATTATGCATCGACCTTATATGCAGACTAACAGAAGGTGTACCGACTCGATATGCATACTAACAAAGTATGCACCGACCTTATATGTGGATGAATGAAATGTGCACCGATGTTGTATGCATCAGGCTAAGGTGTGCACCGACCTTGTATCGCTCAAGGGTAAGTGTGCACCGACCTTGTATCGCACAAGGGCAAGCATGCATCGACCTTGTATCGCACAAGGGCAAGCGTGCACCGACCTTGTATCGCACAAGGGCAAGTGTGCACCGACCTTGTATCATACAAGGAAAAATATGCACGGACCTTGTATCGCATGAAAGCAATTTTGTGCACAAACATTAATGTGATGAAGCGAGAGAGATGCACCGACCTATATACTGGTTGAACAGTGATGTGCATAGACTTTGTTTGCAAAGTTGCACAGGCCTTGAGGCATTGAAACCAAAACATGCATAGACTTCTAGTGTTCAAGCCAAAACATGCACCGAGCTTGTATGACATAAAACTAAACATGCACTGACCTTTATGTATGCATGTGAATAGTGATATGCACTGACCTAGTTTCTGCTAGGAAGATGTGCACCGACCTATATGCATACTAAGAAGATGTGCACTGACCTTATACTTGCTTAGATCTGAAATGCATATAAACCAAAACATGCACAGACTTCATATGCTGTAAACCAACATGTGCATTGACCTATACATGCAGCCTACAAAAACATGCGTCGACCTTAGTATCTTGAGAACACAACTAGCATCGACCTAAGAATGCACAAGAGAAAAATGCTCGACCTTAGTGTGTGCATGGACTTCATATGCAATGGACAGAGATATGCATGGATCTCACATTGACCTCAATGTGATGAGCACAGACTTAATGCTTCATACACAGTTATGACATCATAAAAACATTGACAACACCAAGACCTTATCAATGCAGAATTAACACTAAATGCAGCATCAACACGTATGTATGCAGTATGCAAAGACATGATGACTTATAGTGTTCGCTATCATCAAAACAACAGGGACACAACATACTTTATAGATAATTATTAGGTTTTTATGAAAAACTTAAGGAGTCTATAAATATTCACTGAAGAGAGAAACCCTGGCCCAAGCTCCAATGCAAACCCTAGTCGCCCTCTCTCATCTCTCTCTCTCTCCTAGGGGCACCTCCTCCTTCTCTCTCCTCCCTCCCTGGTGGATGGTGGTGTTGAGGTCAGGTCAGTGTATAGAGATCATGGAGGATATCACGTCTGCTTATTCTGCTCGTGTTGAGACATCTAGAGGTCGGATGCTTGGATGGCTCATGACTCTAGGATACTCCTCTCGTTCGTCTTTGAACTTTTAGGAGATTCTCGACCCCATAAAAGTAGAGAATTGTTCTTCACAATGCAAGATTTACCATTCTTGTTCGATTTTGAAAAATCGGCAATGATATGAAATTTAAGGTTTTGATGTTTTTCACTGTGTTTCTTGTCGAAACCTTACAGTGTCGATAAGTTGGTGCTTTTCCCTTCTCATTAGGCCGAGTTACCACTACTCTCTTCCTTCTATCCCTTCTCATATCTGAATGGGGGTTTCTCCTTTTAGTTACGTCCCTCTTCCTTTCTTTTAAGGCTTCATCGTGTTCAATTTCCATAATGAATGCCATTATCAGAGCTGCTATCATAGTTTGGTTATTGAGGATGTCAACTTTACTTCTGATACTGCCTCGCAATCCTCTAACAAACTTCTTTACCCTCCTCAGTTCATCTGCACAAACCGGAGAAGCATACTTCTCCAGCCTTATGAACTTAGCCTCATACCCTACAACTGACAACTCTCCTTGGGTCAAACATAAAAATTCTAGTTCCTTTTGGTCCCTCACATGCTATGGTAGAAATTTTGCATGAAAGGCGTCTAAAAATTCTCTCCATGCAATGTCTATCTTCTTGCTTCTCAATGTGGTACGAAGTGCAGATATCCACCACTCATCTACATGATCTTGTATCATAAGAGTAGACAACACCACCTTAACTCGCTCTTCACACCTGATTGCTTTAAATATCTGCTCGATCTTCCTGGTCCAGCTCTCTACAACTTCAGGTTGGCTCTCCCCCTTAAAAGATGGCGGACTCATCTTCTTAAACTTCTCCATCAGATCTGCCCATGCCGTCCTACCATGCTGCTCTTCCACAAGAGCCTGCAACTAGGACTACATCAGCGCCTGCGTCTGCATAGCTTGCATTAGCCGCAGAAATGCCTACATACATCCTCCCAGATCTACTGGTGGCACACTCAATGTGGTCATAACACCCTTCCCTCTAAACGGCCATTTGTTGACATCTGAAATATTACTGCATGGCAAGCACACCCAAGCAGTCAGGAGAATAGTCTACTAAGTGTGAAAAAGCTGAAGGAAACCTGAAAGGAGGTCCACTCGGACTGCTGAAGCCATAGGTCGCCTGATAGAGCATCGGGGATCCCATAATTCAATGTCTCGGGATGTCTGAAAGAATTCTACAGCAACTCAGTGATGTTATACGGCAAGCCGAGATCAACAAACCCAACCAACTGGCATTGACTCGTTCATGCCGAACAAACCCCACACCCCGTCCGATTAGGATGAAAATACACCCGGTGGTCCGTCGCCTGATAAGGACACCTCTCGAAGTGAAGAAATATCCCTGGCCTCGCAAAATAGGGTTCCAATGGCAATATCAGCAGAAGAACCCGAGTGACCCGATCAGGGTGCACATGATACCAGAAAGGTCCGTAAGAGGCCGAAAAGCTACCCAATGAGGGTAAAAATGCTTCGAGTGATGGCCTACTAGATGAAGATGCTCTCCACATCCATGGAGGAAGCCTGATGGCAGGAATCACAGTGTCGAAGGCCGAATTAGGCTGAAACCCGAGTGATCTGACATGGGTAAGGCACGTGTCGAAAAGCATTCGGAACTACAAGTTGAAGCTTGAGGACCTCGAGTTCGGCACCTGAGCGTCGCTTCGTCAGGCCTGGAATAGTATCGGACGTCAAGCATTCGTCTGCATCAGTCCAAAACTAGCGGGGCGATAAAATGGTTAAAAATTACAAAAATACCCTTTAAATGGCCAATATGAATCGGCCACCCCCCTTCTTTACTCAATGAGCCGGCACAAAAAGCATGGATCGGCCATCCCTTTTCTTACCCAGTGAACCGACGTAGGAAGATTAAATCGGTGCGCCCTGTTTCACTTGGTGAACAGGCAACAAGATGAATCGGGGCCCCCTTCTGATGTGAGACGGCCCAGGGAAGATGGGGAATGGCAATGGCGACTTACCTCCAGTACGTGGTAGAGTTAATTCTCAAACATAGTGAAGGTTTCCGGATAGACTTAATCTGCCCTTCCACAATTCACCATTCGATATACTCATAGGTTAGTCACCTTAAGGCCAACCAAATGCTCTAATACCACTTGATGTGGGATGGCCAAGGGGCAGCAGAGATGCAAATGAAGAACCTCAGACCTAGCCGCGCAAGCACCCTAGCGAAGACCCGTACCCAATTTCGGCAGACAAGCTCACACGGCGCACTTCTCTTTCCCGGGATGACTCAGGGATGGTAGGTCGAGTTCGAGGACCGGAACCATGCTGGCTGAGGTAAGGACAAGGTCGAGAGGGATTCTCACCTCTATGTTTGGAGGCTGCTGTGGCAACGGGGCAGACCACGCGCCTTGGGGGCGGGTAACACTCACACTCACTCTCTGTGATGGCTACTCAACGTAGCTGGTCGACTGGGGGTGGGCGCTCTCTCCCTCACCGGTGGAGCTTAGAAACGATAATGAATGAAAGGAATTAACCAGGATGAGTGTTAGAGGCTCACCTAGCCAGCTTGAAGAAGCCGACTCCGACCGGAGACGAAGGGCGAGCGGGGAATGTGCGCGGCCCCGCACGTGCGCCATTGTGGCTTGATCGGTGACCTACTGTTACAGAACTACGCCTCTCGTAGGAGGGGGTTCGTGGGGTGAGGGAAATTAATGGTACATGCAAACACTACTTCCACGCAGGGAGGGGCCTTCAGCCGGCCAAGCAAGGGATGGGAAAAATGCGGCAACCGAGTTCTACCCGGACTGGATTTGTAGGGACAGCAAGTCATTTGACAGGGATGCCGCAGACGCTGTTGGATGCTGCAGGAAGTGGGCCGATGGTGAATGATCTAGGGATGGGCCTGGACCCTCCTGTAAGCTCCGTAGGTCGTCCGAAGTCCTATGGAAGTCGCGGCGGCCGAACCGGTCCGGTTCAGGCCCGACTAGATCTGGCGGACAGTACTCAAGTTTTGGACATGGCACGACCTCATCCGATCGCCGCAGAAGGTGGGACTAGTCCAGAAATGTTCCTGGGTGGCCGAGGAGCCCGTCGGAGAAATTTGGGACCATCTAGAGACCGGGTTGGGTCGCTGGAGCTCCGGGATCAGGCTCGTCCTGTGTGACCCCTGTCTGGCACAGCAAGGTAATGGCCTGATGTGGAGGGCACCACGGGCTGTCCCCAGCTCCGATGGGGATGGGGTTGGCGTTGATGCTACTGTGGGTGAGTTGGCTTCACACTGAATTGGCCGGGAGTCCAATCGAGACCGAGGATGAGCGTGGTGAATAGATGAGTAGGAGGTGGTCCAACCTAGTTCTGGTGAGTGTAGTTGACGCATGTTGAGGAAAATGGCTGGAATGGGGTGCTCCGGTGGGCGAATGGCTTCCTTCTTCTTGGAGTCGAAAGAGGACTCCTAGAGGGTCATCCCAGCTAAAGGTTGCTTCGGGATCCTCACCAGGGTCGCTGGGGGAGCTTCTGCAAGTCATCTCAGGTTGTCTGTCGGAGGCCGACTGTGCAGGCTGACAAAAATGGCTCTTTCGGGCTGCTCCGATGTCGAGTGACGATGTTACAACTCCCACTGCGAAGCTAGCTCGGAGTAGCTTCTTCAGAGGCTAGGTTGGTCTCCTGGAATGGTGAAGAGGTGGCGGGGTGTTGGATGGAGGGATCATGGTTGGATTCGGGGCATTGTTCCTCATACTCCTCGGGCAATTCAAGGGGGGACTCGTAGACCTCAAGAGTGTCCATGTCTTCCTTTTGGAGCGTGGGGTGCTATTCCTCAATAAGTGGGATGGGGAGGTCTTTGGCTGGTGGATTGATGGAAGTTGACGGATGGTGCACCTGGGGTGGTGGGCTATGGTGGGGTTGGGTTGGGGTAGGGAGTGGAAGTAGTGAGGTTCTAGGATAGGGTCGGGTTGGGGTAGGGAGTGAGAGGTGGGATGGGTGGGGGAGCTTGGGTTGGTTGGGTGGGGATGGAGGAGTTATCGTGCCCCCTAGGCTATGGATATCCAAGTGGGAAAGGGAGGGTCGGGGTGCGTAGAACCTCCTAAGCTCAGCCTTCATATTCTCCCAAGTATCAATCGTGTCTTGCCCACGGATCTTTCTTATACCATCAACAATTCTCCAATGACTTTTGGCTACCTGGGTGAATTGCATTTTTGCAAGCTTCACTTTGCTCCCTTCGGTCATGGGGTTCCGATCAAAATGTTGATCCATAGAAGCTTCCCGTTCTAAGTAGACGCTCCGGTTACTCTTGTCAAAGCTATAGAGTTCAACGCCCCTTGGTGTGGAGCTATTTTCATTGATTTGGGCAAACTGGTTGGATATGGTCTCAAGCTTCCTAAGAGCGACTAAGGCGGCCTCTGTGAGGGTGTTAAATTGGCTTTGGAGACCATCCATCATGTTGGCTAGACTCTCTTGGGGATTGGAGTTCATGGTGGGGGATGGAGAGGATGATAGATAAAATTGGTAAGGGGTGCCTCTATGGGTAGCCATGGGGAAGCGATGATGCACGGGGTGATGGATGCAAATGCCCTAGGACTTGACTTGTGAGAACAAGTCAACGACTTGCTCTGATACCACTTGATGTAAGATGACCCAAGGAAGATGAGGAATGTCAATGGCGACTTACCTCTAGTACATGGCATAGTTAATTCTCGACGCATAGTGAAGGTTTCCGGACAGACTTAATCTGCCATTCCACAATTCACCATTCGATATACTCGTAGCTTAGTCGACTCACGGCCAACCAAATGCTTTGATACCACTTGACGTGGGACGACCCAGGGATGCAATGGGATGACCCAAATGCACATTGGACCTAGACTCGCAAGCACATAAACAAGATATCAGACTCGATTTTGGCAGGCTCACTCACGTGGTGCGCACTCTTTCCCAAAGGCAATTCGGGATGGTGGTGAAGGTCCGGGGTGGGACCTCGCTGTTGTAGACACGTTAAATTTGACACTAAGGTGAGTAAATCTCATGTCACAATGCAATACCCCAAAGTGGATTTCATCTTGAGCTGAATAAGAAGATTTTTCTATTCTTCAGAATTTTTCTTGAATTCGCATCCTCTACCTTGGACGCTAATTTTTATTGGCAACTGCCATCATAGATGCTCATTCTTCAGCTATTTGCCGATGATTTTTTTTAATTTTAGAAATAGCGACTTCTATAGCAGACGCTAATTCTTTTATTGATAATTGTTGCTAAATTTTGATCAAGAATAAGCGACCATATATGTGGACGCCAATTAATTAACGCATGCTATGGAAGACGCTAATTCTTATGGAAAATCTGGAATTACTAAACTTAAGCTCAAGAATGAGCGTCCGTCATGGTGGACACATTTAATTAGCGACGTTCACAGCAGACTCTAATTCTTTTTACATTTCCAATTCCTTCCCTTGGTTGGTTATTGCCCATTTTTTATCATTACGTTTCTTTGGGAAGTCTATCCCCCTTTCCTCGCTTGGAGTACTTCCTCGCTTGGACTCTTCTCTCCTATAAATTTGCCATCTTTTGTGCCCGAGCAAAAGAGGGAGAGGGGGCATGATCGTATGATCGGATCAACATTGGAGAAGCATCGCGGGGAGAAGGAACGAAAAGAAGAGGAAATGCAGCAAGCACAAAAGATTCTGCAGTGGCCCCGAGTGGAGGACATCCCTCCATTTCTTCCCCATCCCATTTCTTCTTTCATTTCATTTGCATCATCTCATTTCATTCCCTCTGTCATACTTGTATCTAGCATTCGCTAGATTTCTTTTGCACGCATTACATTCATTTACCACCCTTTACACTAAGGGGTTTAAAAACACACAAGGTGTGTTAGTCTCCATCTGCATGCATTTATTTCACTTACGAATTGATACTGCACAAGTCCGTTTCTGATTCGGTGCTTTGTTTGCTTGTCTTTACGTTTCAGGGTAATCAAGTCAAAAGACCCCCTTAGCCGGCTGGCCGGTTGAAGGAGGAAGTAGAGCTCACATACCCGCTGCATCAGGTATTACCCGCGATCATTTTTTTTCATTATCGTTGAGGATACTCTCCTCTGGTGATCACATTCATGTGAGCACTACGTGCTCCCCCTTTTCTTTGCTTTGTCAACATAGCATTTACTTTCTTTCACATTGCACACTAAGTGACGCGTTCACAGCTGTTCCAAGGGGTGGCAAGGCTCAGGGCTGACCCCCGGAGAGGCTGGGGTTCCCACGATTCACGGGCAGCCAGCACGCCGAGGGTGTGGGTTATGTGGTGGTTCGCTCAACTCTCACCGTGATGGGGATCACAAGCATGTAAAGAGGGGCCGGGCGCTCACTCACTATCCAACGGGCAAAGAGATATGATACTAAATAAGCAAAGGAAATGACCAAGAGGGGGGACACCGAGCGTTCACCTAATCGGTTTGAAGAAACTAAGTCCGACCGGAGACGATGGCGAGCGGGGAAGCGTGGGAAGCACTTCACGCACGCTGCGTCGGGGAAGCTTGACCTGCAAAATTCGATTACAGCACTACACCTTATTGTGCCCCTCGTTTTGATGATGACAACCATGAGATGTGTGTATGTTGAGTTCAACAGAACTGATGAATTAACCCTTGATTCATTAACGCATGTATCTACTTTACTCTTGAATGCAAGGAAGAAACAAGGTCTACGCAGGATGCTCAAGGCGTCCACGCAGCGGTTTGCATAGAAGGACAACGTCTACGCAGGATGCTGATTGCGTCTACGCATCAATTCAAGAGGCAGAAGCATTAATCACTGGCATAGCTCAGTGCGTCAAAGCCACAACATCACAGCGTCGACGCATCAGCTCATGTTTGAGATAAAAGAGTGTTCGGGGTCAGCCCAGTGGGTTGACGCAGGCACCCTATGCGTCAACGCATCTGGTCTATGTTCGAAAGGCTCCGTGGGCATTTCAAGGCTGCATCAACCCCTTAGTCAAAATGGGTTGACGCCATCTGAATCTCTCAAGTGATTATTGGGTGGACCCCAGCCGTAAGTGGCGTTAGATGCCACATCATCTAAAAGAGCATGCGCTCTCTTTCCCTCGCGATTCCAGAAGCCTCTAGGAGAACAATCATTGGGCTAACCAGAAAATCTGGTTGGGGCCCACAAAAGGAATATTCACGTGAATAGGGAGAGCGCGGGAGACGAAAGTTGAAGTAGTAGCAGTCGAACAGGTGGCAGAGTAGTAGCTCTCGAGAAGAATGACCAAGATCATCATCTTCCTCCTGGCATGCTGTTGCATCCACTGAAGATCAGAGGAAGCCCAGTGGCAGTTGATCATCGCAAGACTATCTACCATCCATAAGGAGAAAGCCAGCTAATCGACGAAGTCTTTTCTCTCCGATCTCTATGTTTGAGATTCAAAAATCAGCACCATCATACATCTGAAGCTATTTCTTTCAATTTGTTTTGGTGACTTCGTTTCTTGTTGTTCATTTTAGTTTGAATTCTATTACTGCTATTCTCCCTCGTACTGGTGATTGTAGAGGGAGGTTTCTTGATCAAGCGGGGTGTGCTTGGATCAAGGGGTTTGGGTGTGTATGCCCTTAAGCTGTTTGTCAGTGGGTAACTGATTGAGAGGATGTGTTCCTCTTGTTAACCAAGCTGTAGTGGTCAGCATTATCGAGGGGATTGTTCCTCGGTTTAGCAAAGCTGTAAGGCTCAGCAGGGATCCTCACTGATCTAGTGAGGGGTGGACGTAGGTCTCCACAGGGAGACCGAACCACCATAAAAATCTGTGTTCTCTTGTGGTTTGCTGTCTCTTGCAATATTTCTGTGTCGCTAGATGATTGATTAGGTTTGATCTCTACACCTTCTGTTTACTTAATTTTGAACTAGTATTCTGCTACTTAAAAATTGATTGTGATTTTTTGCAAAAGATTTCAAAGGGTCAACATATTCACCCCCTCCCCCTCTAGTTTGACCATCCACTTAATCCAACACGTGGTATCAGAGCTTGGCTCTCTTGTCAAGGGTCTCACAACCCCGAGAGATTTAGTGGAAATGGATATATTGGCTCTTGTGTCTCAAATTGAACCTAAAAATGTAATTGAAGCCTGAAAAGATGAATGTTGGATAAATGCAATGCATGAAGAACTAAATCAATTCAAGAGAAACAAAGTGTGGCACCTTGTACCAAGACCCAATGAACATTCAGTAATTGGAACTAAATGGGTTTTCAGAAATAAACAAAATGAAAATGGAATTGTGATAAGAAATAAAGCAAGACTGGTAGCACAGGGATATAACCAAGAATTCGGCATTGATTTTGAAGAATCCTTTGCTCTAGTAGCTAGATTAGAGGCCATTAGATTATTACTTGCATATGCTTGCTGCCATGGAATAAAACTACATCAAATGGATGTAAAAAGTGCGTTTCTTAATGGTCTAATAAAAGAAGAGGTGTATGTTGAACAACCCCCTGGTTTTGAGTGCATAGACTGTCCTAACCATGTTTACAGATTAGACAAAGCTCTCTATGGGCTTAAACAGGCACCTCGAGCATGGTACGATAGACTCAGCTCATACCTCACTGAAAAAGGATACTCAAGACGTAAAGTGGACCAAACTTTATTCACCAAGGTAAGAAATATTGACATTGTTCTGGTTTAAATTTACGTTGATGATATAGTCTTTGGATCCACTAAACCAAGCATGTGTGAGGAATATGCACAATTGATGACTACAGAATTTGAAATGAGTCTAATGGGCGAGCTGCAATTTTTTCTAGGTCTTCAAATCACCCAAAGCAAGGAAGGATGCTTTACCAACCAAGCAAAATATATCTCTGAACTATTGAAGAAATATCAAATGGAGAATCTTAAAACAATCAACACTCCCATGAGCACCAACATAATTCTGGATGCAGATCTGAAAGGTAAATCAGTGGATGCAAAGACTTATCGAGGTATGATCGGATCACTCCTCTATCTTACTGCATCTAGGCCAGATATCCAATTTTGTGTATGTATGTGTGCTCGTTTTTAATCTGATCCTAGAGAATTCCACTTGAGCTCTGTTAAGCGTATCTTTAGATACCTTGTCGGAACTCGAGATATAGGGATTTGGTATCCTGCATCTTGTGCTCTTGATTTAGTATCTTATTTTGATGCAGACTATGCTGGATGCCAACTTGACAGGAAAAGCACTAGTGGCTATTGCCAATTTTTGGGAGGGTGTTTGGTTTCTTGGGCATCCAAGAAACAACACTCAGTGGCACTATCCACTGCAGAGGCAGAATATGTCGCTGCAGGGAGTTGTGGCACTCAAGTGTTGTGGATCAAACACCAACTCCAAGATTATCAAACTGATCTTGGGTGTGTCCCAATCTTGTGTGATAACACAAGTGCCATTAACCTGGCAAAGAATCCTATTCAGCACTCTAGGACCAAACATATAGAAATTAGACATCACTTCTTGCAAGATGAAGTTAATAAAGGAAGCTTTAAATTGGTTTTTTTTGACTCACAGCATCAAGTTGCTGACATTTTTACCAAGCCTCTGAGTAATGAAAGATTTACTTGTCTTAGAAGAGAGCTTGGACTATGTAATCCTCATCTTGTTGCCTAACTTGATAGCTTAGTTTATTCTTTGGAATTTGATTGGTTAACTTTTCCTAGCAATAAATTGATTACATGCCTTGCTTAAATTGAAAGCTCTTGGTTTCTAAATAAGTCATAAATCTAGGGGGAGTTCAGTTTTTGGTCATATTATCTCTCTTGACAAACACATGATAAATAAAAAGCCATCATGTCAATCACTGCATTTTCATCAATACTTTCTGTCATGCATGATCTGAGGGGGAGTTTGCACTAGATTTTTCTTGCTGAGGAGAACAAGTTACCACCTTGAGATTAATATTTTTTGAATCTGAAGTGTGGCTCACGCAGTTGATTGAACTGGCTTATTAGTGAAGAAGTCCGAGTTAACGCAGTAATGAGGCTGGGTCAACGCACTGATTGAAATATTCTGGAAACAGTGCTGGCAGTTCTGCTGATTGGTTGAGTGAGTTAACGCTGTGACATGGTTGAGTTGACGCACTGATAGAAACCTCTTGTAAACAGTTCTGGAGTCAACTTGCTCACTTAAGAAGGGTTCACTCAGTACTGAAGATAAGTCAACGCAATCTGGAAATGTCTGTTGTACGTCAAAGCCAGCTGCTGTGTGAAGTTCTTCTGAAATGGCACTTCCAGTACCTTAGATTGTCTGAAGCCTGGAGTCTTCTCAACTTCTCATCAATTCATTTCTTCCTCACATATTACATCTATTCATTTCTTTAGCTAGTAGTTGAAGAACCCATCAATCTTTAGTATGAGGGCAGGTTCATGAGCTCTGGAATTTGAGTTGATGTCATAGATTCAGGGGGAGTTAAAATGATAATTCCTTTATGAGAGGTTTTGATCTTCACTGATTGACTCTATGTAATTTTAATGGCTAGAGACTTATAAATCTTATGATCCTTGAATGTTAAAAATTCTTGAACGTAAAAGTGCCTTGCATATGGAATAGCTATAGAACTATTTAATAAAACTGTGAACTCATCTACTCTGGAACCATGATGATCAAAAGTAAAGAGACCACTTTGTGCAAAATGAATTTAATTTCTGTATTGACCTTAAACTCAGAATAGGTTTAATAAGAGCTGAAGGAATAAACCCTATATATATATATATATATATGTAATAAATTGCAGACCAATGGCCAGTTTTCACTGAGAAACTATCTCCATGCACCAAGGAAGTGCTAAGGAGCATGTCATGATGTGAGCTACTATCTATGTTCCCAAAGAAAAATAATTCGTTGCAGAGCAATGGCAAATTTTCATTGAGAAACTACCTTCATGCACCAATGAAGTGCTGAGAGGCATGTCATGATGTGAGTTGCCAACTCTGTTTCATTGGAGCAGAATAGTTAGCTATGCTGAGTAACCAGGGACTCTGGTGTCTGATAAACATGTGTACCCGTGTCAAGATGCTAGCTACACTTGACTGCTAATGAAAATCAAAATTATATATATTCAATAAAAATAAAAAATGTCAATAAATATATATATATGTGTGTGGTTGACCTTAAGCTCACATACAATCCTACAGAGTTCATATTCAATACTCGTTAAATTCACTTATATAAGGGTCTCTTAAAATTGAACAATCTAGGGGATAGTTTTAAGAAAGTTCCTGGTGTGCAAACAGTTCTATCTTTATTCCATACACATACTCTTCTTGTTCAAAGGCTTAACTCAAACTCTTAAGATTATTTTTCTCCACATCATTAAATGAATTAGGGTCTCTTATCATATCTCTCATAAGGAAACTTGAATGTTAATATTAAAAATCCCTGAATGCAATCTCATCTTTCATATTTCAGTGTCTTTAGAATGCCTCAATACAGTGGTTCGTAACTCAATATTTTCTTCTTATTTTTTTTGGTGGCGTCGACTCAGTCCTTCAATGCGTCAACGCAGTCACGTGGTCGCTTTATCAACCTAGTCCGGTTCATCCCGTTGAACCGGCTCTGTCTTTTTGAAACCGAGGGGTCATCTCTTTAAAACCCCTCAGCGTAAACGCTTCAGCCTCCTCGCCTCTTTCAAAAACCATGTTGGCTCCTCCCTCTCCGCTTCCCTCATCTTCTTTCCCACAGCACTTCTCTTCCTTGTTGCCGTGTGATTCACCTCCCTACCATGGCTCCTCCGAAAATAGGGACAAAGAACAAGAAGGGTCTAAAGAGAAGAGATCCCATCTTTGCTGAGGGCAAGATTGAGCCTTGAACCAAATTTCAACTTGCTCAAGAGGAGACGCCGTCTCAGTCAGCTCGAAGAACACAGAAAGGAAAAGAGAAGAGCTCGCTGGCAAAGCTAAGAAATCTCTCAGAATCAAAGGCAGCGAAGCAGAAGGATACTCACGATGCTCCCGTGGCAGATCCTCCAGAGGAGATACCATCTTCTTCAGCTCCAAGGAAACGGAAAGGAAAATAGATAGAGCTATCTCTTTGGAAATGCCGTCTCCATCCAAGCCCGCCGACCAAAAAGAGAAAGCTATCTAAATCAAGGGCAGAGGAGCAGTCTACATCTTTAGCTGCTAATAAGGGGAAGCAAGGTGTAAACAGTTCACATGCAAGGTCTTCTGATCCCTCTCTCACCTTCAATATAGAAGAACCTCTGAAAGTCCTTATCCCACGATATATTGTTGATACTGATGTTGAGATGCTTGATATTTTTCCGCAGTTATTTCCCACTTTAGATTTTCTGGGTTGGTGGTCTTTTGTCACAAATCATAGAATATATCACCCCACCCTCGTTCGGGAATTTTACCAAAACTTGAAATATGATCCTCACATCCCTAAAATTTCTTCAACAATCAGAAATGTCCGTTTTGAGTTAACAAATAAACTGTTTGCCAGATCATGGAAAATCCCAATGGATGGGGTTCAACTACATAGTTTTCATCTTGATGAACATGACGCTTATGCCCTTCTGACTGAACAACCTAGTGATCCTACTGTTGTCAAGCAGACATATCTATCTAGTCTGAAAGCCAATCGGTTCCCTCTCTTCAACAGACTGCTACATCATATCTGCACATCTATCATTACATCCCAGAGCAGTGATAGGGAACGAGTTACTGAGATTCAACGATTCTTGCTATACTGTATGCTGAAACAGATCAAGATTTCATTGACTGATGTTATCATTCAGACCATGGGTACATGTCTGAAACAGTCTAGGACACTTCCATATGCTGCCCCATTGACTGCAATTTTTAGAAAGGTTGGAGTGAACTTTGGAAATGAAAAGAAACTAAACATTCCCAGAGGGAATAGATACTCCTTATCATACATTCAGAAGTCCATGGGATTTAAAGTTGTGAATGGACAGCCAGTTAGAGTACTGCCAAGTCAGAAGCGTGCCTCTGCCTCTGGGGCACCTGTTGTAGAAATGAGCGAAACAGCACAAGAAAACCTAGCGGCCAGTCCAGCCAGAGTTGACAGACAAGAGGTTAGTCCTGCCAGAATGGACCAACAAGAGGCTTGTCCTGTCCAAGATGATATTGTCACAGATACTGCTCCATCTCTCCCAGCTATCACTAGAGATATTATGATCATACATGGTACTTTTCAGGAACCCTCTCCTCGAAGGGAACATGAATCTACCTACTTTCCTGAGGAAGAAATTCCAGATAATGTTCATTATGATGCTGGCATGCATGATCAGACTTCTGGTATCAATCCAACATTGATTCAATTTCTGGAAATGAAGTTCAAGAACATTGATTCTTCCATAATGCACTTGAGCTCAACCATGGAAATGAGGATTTCCCGTCTTGAGCAGAAATCAGACAGCAGATAGGAACAGTTCAAGAATAACAAATTCAAGTCAGACAAAAAGATTCATAACTTCATGGAATCCCTCCTTCAGGTTTGTCAGAAAGCTGGGTCAGTAATGCACAATTTGAAAAGCTTGCATCAACAATTTCTGAACAGGCTAAAGACTGTGTAGACATATAACTATGACGTCAAGGAAAACCAGTCGAAGCTGAATTTGAAAATTTCCACCCTAATTGACAAGAACAATGAGTTCAGTGAAAAGGTTCAGACCTTGTTTGAAAAGATTACATCTTTTGGTAAGGACCTTGCTAAACTGTTTGAACGATCCACTCTAGTGGGTGATGAGGTTATGGATGTTTTGCATATTCTAAAAGAAAACTTCCCACCCACAATTGAAGATCAGCGTGATGTGTACTGCCCTCTACCAACAGAAGCCTCCTCTTCTGCACCTGAATGGGGATCTCAGTAGAAAGCTCAAGTTGACTATCTGTTTGACATTTTACACAGCTGGTTTGATAGTATCACTTCCAAAGTACAGGATTATCATAAGTCTATCCCACAAAGAGATCAGCAATTTTCGGACAGACTAGACAGTTTAGCATCTTCTATGACTCAGCTTCAGCAATAACTGGACACTGTGTCTGCAAACATTCTTCAGTCTCACTCTTCCTCACCTGCTCCCCTTCCTGATGATGTCAAAGGGGGAGAGACATGAACTCAAGTTGGAGCCTGGAATTGCATTGCATCTGCATCAAATGTGATTGAGTGAAGTTTTCCTTCGTTTACATATTTTGTGATATGCTCGAAAGAAATTATCTGTGAGATTGTCCAACTTTTTGTTAGAAAAGTTCTTTTGTTCTTCTTATTGATGTTATACCTTGGACCTAAATGAAATGAATGACATGAACTGGTGTTCTGGTCTCTGAAGTGAATTCTTTGTTTGATCTAAACAATACATTTTTATGTAGAAGCAATGGCATACGCCTCATAGTTGCCATCATCAAAAAGGGGGAGATTGTTGTGCCCCTGGTTTTGATGGTGACAACCATGAGATGTGTGTATGTTGAGTTCAACAGAACTGATGAATTAACCCTTGATTCATTAACGCATGTATCTACTTTACTCTTGAATGCAAGGAAGAAACAAGGTCTACGTAGGATGCTCAAGGCGTCCACGCAGCGGTTTGCATAGAAGGACAACGTCTATGCAGGATGCTGATTGCGTCTACGCATCAGTTCAAGAGGCAGAAGCATTAATCACTGGCATAGCTCAGTGCGTCAAAGCCACAACATCACAGCGTCGACGCATCAGCTCATGTTTGAGATAAAAGAGTGTTCGGGGTCAGCCCAGTGGGTTGACACAGGCACCCTATGCGTCAACGCATCTGGTCTATGTTCGAAAGGCTCCGTGGGCATTTCAAGGCTGCATCAATCCCTTAGTCAAAATGGGTTGACGCCATCTGAATCTCTCAAGTGATTATTGGGTGGACCCCAGCCGTAAGTGGCGTTAGATGCCACATCATCTAGAAGAGCATGCTCTCTCTTTCCCTCGCGATTCCAGAAGCCTCTAGGAGAATAATCATTGGGCTAACCAGAAAATCTGGTTGGGGCCCACAAAAGGAATATTCACGTGAATAGGGAGAGCGCGGGAGATGAAAGTTGAAGCAGTAGCAGTCGAACAGGTAGCAGAGTAGTAGCTCTTGAGAAGAATGACCAAGATCATCATCTTCCTCCTGGCGTGCTGTTGCATCCACTGAAGATCAGAGGAAGCCCAGTGGCAGTTGATCATCGCAAGACTATCTACCATCCAGAAGGAGAAAGCCAGCTGATCGACGAAGTCTTTTCTCTCGATCTCTATGTTTAAGATTCGAAAATCAGCACCATCATACATCTGAAGCTCTTTCTTTCAATTTGTTTTGGTGACTTCGTTTCTTGTTGTTCATTTCAGTTTGAATTCTATTACTGCTATTCTCCCTCGTACTGGTGATTGTAGAGGGAGGTTTCTTGATCAAGCGGGGTGTGCTTGGATCAAGGGGTTTGGGTGTGTATGCCCTTAAGCTGTTTGTCAGTGGGTAACTGATTGAGAGGATGTGTTCCTCTTGTTAACCAAGCTGTAGTGGTCAGCATTGTCGAGGGGATTGTTCCTCGGTTTAGCAAAGCTGTAAGGCTCAGCAGGGATCCTCACTGATCTATTGAGGGGTGGACGTAGGTCTCCACATGGAGACCGAACCACCATAAAAATCTATGTTCTCTTGTGGTTTGTTGTCTCTTGTAATATCTATGTGTCGCTAGATGATTGATTAGGTTCGATCTCCACACCTTCTGTGTACTGAATTTTGAAGTAGTATTCTGCTACTTAAAAGTTGATTGTGATTTTTCTCAAAAGATTTCAAAGGGTCAACCTATTCACCCCCTCCCCCTCTAGTTTGACCATCCACTTAATCCAACACACCTCACGCAGAAGGGTGACCGTGGGGTGGAGAAATAAATTTTACAACCAAAATTTACCTCCACGCAGGGAGGGGCTGTTAGTAGACCAGGCAAGGGGTGGGGAACGGAGGAGATCGGAGTCGGCCAACTTCTGCCAGTGTAGTCTTGTTCACTATCCACATTGTCTGCCACCAGCGTCTTGTCGGTAGTGCAACTCTCTGTTGGGGCATCCTATGGGAGCAATATCGGTGCCACTGGAAATCTTTCCGCGTTGGGCTGCACTAGGAGGAAGAATTACCCTGATCGGAGCTCGGACAAGGTGGGGCCGTCGAATCTCATGGTACTGCGGATGAACTGCTCTCTGCAGACTAGGGGGTTTGGATCGAAGCGGTACTCTCGGCTGGGAAGTCGGATCGAGTCGGGACCACCTCTGCTGGAAAGAGGGTGGACTCTAGTTCGCTTCCACTAAAAATCTCCATGGAACTCGACCAGAAGACTCGGCGGCAGCTCCAGAACGATGGTGGGGTCGAACTGAGTGTAGGAACAGGAAACTGGAACCGACTCACTAGAGCTTTAGCTTGCTGGTCCGATGCCAGATCAGGTCGAAACTAGACTCTTCGTGAAGAGGGACGCCTCAGGAATGATCTGGAGCTAGAATGGTCACGATTTGAAGTAAGGAGCGCTGGTACCGTCCGTTCTCGCAAGGTTGCACAGTCTGCGTTGCCGACAGGACATGGGAGCCTTGTCGGGGTTGGTCCGCTTAGCCTCATCCTCGGATGGAGTCAAAACCACTGCCATTGTGAAGAGGAGAGCCAGACGTCGAACAATACCAAACGGGTGGAGTTGGGGATGCCGATGGAGTGGTGGCAGCTTCTGCAATCCGACTGGTTCGGGGCTCCCAGAGCAGGGGCAAGCCGATTGCGCACTCCTGGGAAGATAGTCATCTCGGGGTGCTCTGGTGGTCGAATGTGGCCCTTCTTCTTGGAGGTGAAAGCGGACTCTCAGGGGAACACCATGACCAAAGGCCATGACCAGACTCCTAAGGGAGAAGGTGGGAGGGCTTCTGTAACTCGTCTCTATCACAAGCCGGAGTCGATCTACGCAGCCAGGTGAAAATAGGCCTCCTGCCCAGCTCCGACTTTCGACGTGAGTGCACGACCACTTGTTGGAAAGCTAGATTAGAGTAGAATCCTCTGATGCAGGCCTTGACACCAGGAAAACCTCATCGGCGCCATGGACATCGTTGCAACCGGGCATCTGATCTGCTGCTATATCTGCCTGGGTGGCAGTAAGATATAGAGATGGGAAATGGGGGAGATGAGAGGGGAAATGGGGTGGCAAGGGGCTAGGGTGGTCCCTGGCTAAGGGGGTGCGAACCAGGCTGGGGGAAGGAGGAAATGGGGTGTTGGGGCGGATCTAGCAGGGGGTGAGAGTGAGCTACGAATTTGGTGGTGGGGGTGAGGGGGAGGGCGCAAATGGCCAAGGGGGAAATGGTTTCCTGAATTTTTTTTGAAATTTCTCTTAATGGGGATAGTAAATGGGACCTTGGGAAGATGGAAGGGTGTGTGGGGGAGTGAAGGGGTGCTTGGGGAGGTGGGAGTCTACCTTGGGAGAGAGGGAAGACCCTTGGGGTTGGGGAAGGAATTAATGGGGGAGTAATGGGGGGTGGGGGAGATGAAGAGAAAATATGATGTGGAGGTTGAGGTGGACAAGGGAGGCTGATGTGGCTGATGAGGTGGAGGGGAGGGAGAAGAGAGAGAATGGGTGCACTCCCTAGAGAGAGAGAGAGAAAGAGAGAGAGAGGGGGAGGAGAATTTCTTCTATTCAAATATCATCAAGCATTTTTTTACAATGGTGGGGGTGGGCTCCTATTTATAGCCACCCAACTTTTCCTATGGCCAAACTGACCCTGATAACCAAGCAAAAGACCAAAATAGTCCAAGGGAGGGCGCTCCTTGGCCAGCCCACTTAATTGGGCCCAATTGACTAATTAAGCTAACCTATTGACCCCTTAACCTATTCAACTGACTCAATTAAAGGAAAATTAAATAGATAGACTCAAATAAAGTGAAAAAATACGTAATATGACTTGAAAAAATGTGGGGAAGCTCGCGATGTCCTCATCACCTTCATTGCCTTGTATCAGCAAAGTGAACAGAAGGCAGGCCGATGATCCGACGCCATACCTTCCATCCCGCTGATTCACCGGCGCCCCTGTTCGCCTATAAATGGGCCCATTTCGAGCACCGTTGGCATCAAGAGAAGACATCAAGAGAAAGAAGGAGGATCATCAGAAGGGAGAGGGTGATAAAAAAGAGGGAAACCAACGAGGGAGAGGTCGAAGGAGAGTCATTCCCCATTCAACCCCAGTCTCCTTCTTGCTGCTGAGCAATCATCTGATACTCTGTTTTCGATAGGTGGGTCTCCACCGTGAATAAAGCCCCATGGGGCTAATAGCACTCCGTTCTTTTCCTTGTTGTTATGTTTTTTTTTTGGTTTCCTTCATCTGTAATTCCATGAGTCCCAGTCTCGCATCCTGTAACATGCTTTCTTTGGGACTTAGTAAAGCTGTGAGAGCCCTTCGGGGCGTCATGGTTTTCCCTCTTGTATGTTGTTTATAGTTACTAGTAATTGTAATAATTGCCCTACAGAAGTGTTAAACCCATGAATATGGTCAGTGCTTCCAGACTCTATCATTATTCATGATGTTGTTTCTTTCTCTTTTCGTGGTTATGGCGTCTATATTTGCTTCTGGTCAAACAAGATATCCCCGGATGTGAGGGGGCCTCCTTGAGGCTATCTGCTCATCATCCTGTGAGCATCCAAGTAGCTTCAGATTGTATGATCTGGGTTCCCAATCAGATGGCCGTTGGACACGCCCTCACGGGTGACATCAATTCCCCCCATTGTCCCTAATGGACCCGTCCTTGTCATTTTGGCATTAATCTCTCCGACGCATAGTCGTTTGGTTTCGATGCGGGTGTGTATTGTTGTGGGTCACCAGTATATGACACATTTTCCGTGAAGGCAGCCGTCTGCCCTCTCACTCACACTCATGAGTTGTGAGGGCTCCGATGTGCTCCATAAATCTGCTAAAATTTGTATCTTGTTTTCGCTCCTCTGGGTATGGTCGTTTGTCTCCTATGGTGATCATCCTGGCTCTTGGGCTAGTCACACACTGGCACAGTCCATGTTCATTGAAATGCATCTGGGAATCTCATTATTAGAAAACACTATGTATGCAAATCAGTGCATCTTCTCCCTCTGCGAGGGTCGGTAGCACATGCTTAGGATATTAATCCATAGACAGTTCATGTTCCCTCTGGAACAACATATTAATTCTGCCTTAGCTTAATAGACTCGTCGGGTTCTTTATGCCCATCTGGACCTATAGTTTGCTGGTTTCTACAGCATAGTCCATGGTCCCTAACTCTGGGGCAACATTATGGTCTTCCGAGTCTTTCATCAACGCTGGTGAACATGGGTCCACCGTATAAAAGGGGGGGGTATATCCCTTTATTTAAATCATCATATCGATGCATGAAGTATTTGCATTGTATTGTTTTCCGGTGACCGGATTTCTTAAATCACTCCGGGTTCGCAGAGAGTTACCTCTTCATGGTATGGTCCCCTGGGGAACCCTGTCTGGAGGGTGAATAGTAATAGCCGTATGTTCGGCAACATAAAGAATTCATGTCTCGAATCTTTGGATATTACTGGCCGTGGATCGTCGGAACTCCTTGTAGGCTGGTCCTCGGAGCTTCCGCATCCAGTTCTGGTCATGGGGTCATCGCGTTTCTGGCCACTTGACAGTTGATGGGACCATCTAGGAGTCTTTCGTGGGTGGATCTCTGTTTCTTCCCATTTACAGTCTCCTGGAACAAGGGGAGATGCTGCCGAAATTCATCCAGCACTGTTTTGGCTTTTCCGTTTAATTTGCTTCCCTTATTTCAATCGAAATTGAAATCAACAGTAATTATAAATTGATGACAATAACATATGCATCGTGTTAATGAACTATTTCTAAAATTCATGCTGCGCTGTGATGTGTGGGTTCGCCCGGGATTACATAAAACTCGTGCTCAAGTATGAACCTCGCACGAAGATCGAACAATTAAGCTCATCTCATTTCAATAGAATAAGGGCAGAGTTAATATATGAGCCATGAGGGTTTTGGCATTATGGTCATTCCAAAACTATAAGGGGGTCACCAATTTTCCATGATAATTTGGGGGCCTGAATGAATTAATTCTAACAGACTTAATAACATTCTGAATCTGTGAGTCTAAGGGCCAACTTGGACCTTCAGTCTCTGTCGCCCACTCATTCCATAACGCCCTTGCGTCAACTCCAGAACCTCCCTGATGCCAATCCTTCTCTTTCCTAAGTAACCCCTGTGTCGACTCCAAGTCTCATTGCGTCAACCCCATCACCGTTGTGAGCTAACATAGGGGAATCATGGCCCTCACGTCGACTCCAAACTCTCTGAGGTCGTCCCTTTTCACTGATCCCTACGTCGACCCCAACTCCATGGCATCGACTCCCATGGTCGCATGCCTTGCATCTGATACCCCTTTCAAGCTACCTTCTTTAAAGATGTGATTGATTCCTCCATAAATGGTGAATAATGACTAAAGTGGATGGTTTACTTGGGTATGCGATTCCTTTCACTTGGTTAAATAAAATTCCCAAAAGGGAGAAGCAATGTGAATCAGTCGCGAGCCCAGTGAATGGGTGATCCGGCAGCAAGGTCGGGAGCCAAGTGAATCAGCGCAAGGGCTCTTCCCCCTGCACTGATTCACCCCATCTCTTCTCTCCTCCCATCGTGCCGATCCACTACACCTCCCATCCTCTCATGCGCCGGTTCACTCTACCCTACGCCGATTCATTTCACCTTCCCTTCTCTCCCTCTCTTCGCATCGAATCAGCCCTCGCCGGTTCACCTCATGCTCCCCTTTTCTAACATGTGGCTGCTACATACATGTGAATAAAAAGAAATGAATGAAATGATAATAATAATAAAAAGGAAGGTAAAATAACGAATGAAAAGAAAACATGATTGCGGCAATATAAATAGTGGCCATAATAAAACAAATTTGGGCATACATTCGTCTATACCTACGTGAATGTGTATCTATCGTACTGTATGCTTGCCTGCTCCGATTCTTCGGTGTATCAAATGGTGCTCTACGGAAGGTCAGATGAGGTCTGACTGGAAGTTACCACTAATCGTGTGGTGATCTTCAGGCCCAAGTTCTCTGCCACGCACCGAGAATCAATTTAATAATAGAACAGAACGTTGTCATAGTGCGTGCTGGAGTGCCTGCCTAGATTCTACATTGCATAACACGCATTTCTTAATTCTCGCATTCATATATATTCATTTAGCCACGGTGGATCATTATCTTGGTGATTAATCAATGGTTTTCCTTCATTCGAAAGGATGTAATTAACGTCATAGACTTTATGATATGGTGGACTTCGGGTCCTGACGCGATCACCCACCTTTGTCTGATCAGTCAGACGGAGCACATAATAAAATTTGTCATGAATGTGACTGGCACACCCCATGCTTAAATAAAACCCCAAACAAATAAAACAATCAAGTGATAAGAGTAATCATTCCCCACAAGTTGGCACGCCCGGTGGGACCGAGTGTCCCTTCATCTCTTTGCCAAGGTAAAGGGCCCCGGGGCCCTCCCCAAGAATACTGGTCGTTTGCCTGTTTCAATTTTGCAGGAAGAACGATGTTGCTGGATTTGCTGCTCTTACCTTCAGCCCCTTGGTCGTTGCTGGTCATGCCGCACATGGGTACCTGGAGGTACCGACCGTGTTTAGAAGTTTTCCCTCGGTCGTTGGATTTCCCAACTTTTTGGGGGTCGCCTTCACTGATTTGCTGAGCGTAGAGGTCCCGGAGCATCCCGAGAAGACCACTGCCAAGAACTCGACGACTCGCCTAGGCGGGAGCTGAGTTCAAATAGTTAGCTATTTGGTCCACCATGTGGAACACAATGCCCAATCAGCCAATAGGAGGAGGCCCAAGGGCGGTCAGAGCAGGCACTATCGAAGGAACTCTTCGATGTCACTGAAGGGATGACTTTCTGCTTCTGGAAAGTCTGTCATGGTTGGAGGTGTCCGCATTTTCTTAGACGGACGTGACCCACAGGTGTTACCGGAACGAGTCGTTCCGACGATTCTAGTCCAAAATTCATTCCAAGCTCTGGCCGGGAAGAAGGCCGAGAGGATGGAAGATGGCCGCCGAGGCCAGAAAGAATTGGCCCCACGGCCAAAGAAATTTAAGCAAGTTTGGAGGCCCAAAAAGGTCCAACCTGCCCTATCAACTACATCAAGTTGTAGCAATGTCAAGGTGGCATGGGAGAGAAGGATCGTGCCAGATGAAGATGTCGTGGTTGTGTCTCTGCCACCCCGCGTAGGCTTTAGGGCTGGGGCCCCACAAGCCAATATCTCCATTTTAAGAAGGGAGTCCAACCAAAATGCTAGAATGTACCGACTGGCGTATATGCCTCCGGAGCGATGCCGAAAGTTCTCTCCTGTCTCCCCACAGGAATGTGATCAAGAAGAAATGACCAACGTGGTCCCAGGCTATTTTTGGGGTTTGGGAAACCCCTCACTTGGTCAGTAGTGACTGCTCTGAGCGGCGGCCGTTGAAGAAGAAGAAGACCATGTGCCGGTTGAGGGCGCGGTAGAAGATGATGAAGAAGTAGAAGTTGAATATGCTGCACCGCCTCTGCGAGCCAGCAAGGCGAAAAGAGTTTCTATTTTTGAGAGGTTGACATTCCCGCACCAGCATAGGAGGGAAGTCAGAAGATAAGGAAAAATGATGCAAGTTTATTCCTGTAATATTGTAGGAGTGACTACTCGGTATGGGGCTCTCCCAACCGAACAAGAAGAACTCGTCAGGCTGGTTGAGAGACCCGGCCTAGCTACCAGAAGAAGCAAAGCCGCAGAGGAAATGCTAAGAGCGGCAAGAGGAAAAAAAGTCATCGCCGAAGCCATCACTTCGCTGACTGCAAATGTAGTGACATCTAAAGAAGAAGAAGTTCTGCTGACTGCCTCACCTGAGGGTGCTTCAGGTGAAACAGTGGAAGATGTCGCTAGTACGGAGGCCCTAGACCCGTCGGTACTGATGCTACTGCAAAAATATCAACAAGAGATAGAGCTCCTGAACAAACAATTAAATGAGAGGGCAGAGCAGACTCCGTCATTCAAACAACCAAAAATGCAAGTAGAATCATCACGGAGAGGTGCCAACCCCGGCAATCTTCCACTGTCATGCAATCTTTTTCAGCTTGTGGAGCATAGCCAGGCTGCCACTTAGCAACGCCTACCTCAACCGTTGCTACCATCGGTGCTACCTCAGCTACATCAAGCTCCGCTACTGCGCCTTGCATTGCAAGCAACCATTCTGGTTACCCCCTACCTACACCCATCGCACTTCTATCCTGAGCCGGTCGACCCGACCGCCATAAACAAGTTGATGGTTGAAAGAATGATTGAAATGAAGCTGGCCGAGTGGGGCGAAGGCGACTACGTTACATTTGATGCATATCAGGTGCCTTACCCACCACATCATGCAGCTAAGCAGCTCCCTCCCGGGATCAGCAAGCTTCCCAAATTTGATAAATTCAATGGGCAAGGTTCCCCTAAAGAACACATCACCTACTATATGACAGTCACGGGTGACTTGGCTATGGACGAGTCATATTTGCTGAAGTTCTTCGGGTCCTCGTTGACAGGGCTCGTATTTGAATGGTACTCCAACCTACCTACCGGATCGATCATCAATTGGCCGGACATGCAGAAGAAGTTCAGAGAGAGGTTCCATGTCACTGAAAGGGCGGTCACTGTGGTTGAATTATATTCAACCAGGCAAAGACCGGATGAAACTGCTCTCGATTATATTAAGAGGTGGAGGAACCTCGGAATGAGATGCAAATGGCCCCCGCATCAGGAGGATGCCGTGCAAATATGTAAATAGAACCTCAGGAGGGAGGTCTTGGAAAAGATGATTGGCATAGAAATAGGGTCTATTGACTACTTGAATAATGTTGTGGCTGAAATTGAAGCTTTCCTGGCAAAGCATGCCTTGTCAGCGACCAATGCCATCACTCAGAAGGCAAAGGCGGCGGACCGGTGACCTGCGTCAAAAGAAGCAAACACTATTGACCTGAAGGCTTTTGAACAACAAAGGGACAAGGGCAAGAAGGCAGCTGACCCTCCTCCCGTCACGATGGATGAAAAGAAGGACGGCTTGTCCCTCAGGGACAAAATGAAAAAAAGCATACTCCTTCCTCAGAGATAAAACCGGGGTCTTCTTCGACTGGGCCAACTAGTACAATAAGATTACCCTGCCTGAGCCAAAAAGGCCAGAGGATTTGAAGAGAAAGGATAGCCCAAGATTTTGCCCCTACCATAAAATGTTGGGAAATCCAATTGAAAACTGCTATGTTCAAGGATGTAATTGAAGGTCTGATAAAGAAAGGCGAACTTCAGATGGGGGAAGAAAAAGCTGACCCTCCGCAGCCCCATGAAGCCCCGATGAATAGGGCAGCTGTCAATATGACATCTCTATATCAGGCATGGCCTGAAGAAATTGTAGAAGCTAGCACCTAACACACTTATGAGGCGTGCTTTCTGATGCCCTTAAAAGAGCAATAGGGATGGCAGCAGGTTCCTGCGAAGAGCAAAAAGAAGTCTTCACCTCGCCCAGCAGCAGGGGCACATATCTGTGGTGTAACGGCACGGCCAACTCCACCGGCTCCGGCACCAGTTTGGGTGAATCAACCCGCTATGATTATAATACCTACCCACAACCGGAGGAGATAGACTCTGCTGCCGGTGAACAAAGAAATAAGCCCAGAAATCCGAAGGTTACAAGCTTTCATAAACGGGCTAGATGAATACGCACAGCCCAAATTGCAGCCACTATTAATAAAAGATCATGTGCCATGGGAACAGCTTGAGCAACTTACCCTGGGGCAGGAAAAAGAAGCAGGGCAATCAGAAGAAAATGGCAACTTGTTCAGGGGGCAGGCGCCACCAAAGAAGGAACGAAAGAAGAAAAGAAAAGCTCGAAACACCAAAGGGGTGGCAACCCTTTCCTACAACACTTTGTCCACCCTGTTCAGCCTGCCCGGTGAGGAGGATGACGAAGACATATGTGTATACGCCTAATTTCGGACATCCCACGGATCCCCAATGGGCCCTCGTGTGAATGACGCTTGATTATTGTACCCAATTTTATCGATGTTTGAGTTTTCAGTCCAGCCCATAGCCCCTCAGCTATTGGGCCTCGTCCATATAAGGGGCCCAAAACCATGGGACTGGGTGGCCAAGGTCATGGCCACCATCAGTCCTGGGTGACCAGGGCGATGGTAACCCTCCCCAGGAAGGTGGCCAGAGTCTTGGCCGCCCTCCTCTGCAAGGTGGCCAAAGGTTTGGCCGCCTTCCCCCTGTTTACTTGGTCAAAGAACGTGGCCCAGCTCATGGCCACACTCTCTGCCTCGTTCCGCATGATCTCTACCCATGATTTGCAACTCCCGAGAGATGGAACCAAAGGCTGCCACCTATGGAGAGGAGGGGGAGTTTTTTTGGAGAGTTGGGAGAGGAATCGAGGGGAGTTCGGCGGGGAGAGAGTTGGAAGAGGTCCGGAGGAGAACGGGAGTTCACAGAACTTCATCTTGGAGGCTTCTTCTTCTTCCTTCCATCTGGTTTGAACTTCTTCACTTCTGATTCTCTACTTCTTGTGTGTATCTCGACTTCCAGGTAAGTACGACATTACATATAGCATCCTCCTAGCCCCCAATCCTAAGAGGTTTTCTTAAAAAAACAAAGGGGAGGTGGGTGGTCGAAAGTCTCGACCATCCTTCCTTCCCACACCCCCAGGTACTTGACCACCATTTTTTGTTTGGATTCCATTTTGTTAGATCATATATTGCACTACAAGTTCACTAATGGTCTTTCTTTTTGTGTTTTCTTGAGCTACATTGCAGGACTTCAGAACAAAGGATGAGCAGGGCTCCTTGCCCTTGGCCGGCCGAGGACGAGGAAGAGGAAACCCACTTCTCGCCATCTTGAACATCTCCCCACGATCATCATCCTGCGAGGTTCAGGTAAAACGACCTCTGGCGATCACATTCTAATCTCTTTTGTTCCTCTGTAGGTACCCTCGCACGGAGACTTGCCATCTTCACACATTCCATTCCATTCCATTCCAACCCATTCGTGGCAACCAATCCAGGCGCCTACAAGCAAAGTGCTGATCACGGTGGGACCCTCTACTGCCTACTGTAAGTCCTTTATGCTCGAAGTCAAACATTGGTACAACTATGTTGGTACATTAGCTTTCATTACGTAGCTCTATTTTTTTATTTTATGTAACTCGAATAGAAGGAGGCCAGACTCCTGGCCGCCTAGGTCCCTGGGCGACCAGCCAAGTGGCCGCCCAGGGCCCCATCTGGATGACCAGTACTCTGGCCGCCCAGCCCTATGGGTGACCATCACCCTGGCCGCCCTCTGCCTGCTCCATACTTCTTTTCCGTTCTAGTGTTGTATGTGTTCCAAATCTGTTTCGTCTCTCTTAACTTTGCTCGTATGTGCATTGCGTGATTAATTTGTGCAGGTTAATCTACAGGTGTGGGTTTTAGGAAGAGTCGGCATCACCCCTTCTAGGAAACCCTCCCATTGGCATTGAACCCTTCACTCGGGGATTCCCACTCGGGTGTAATTGGTTCAGTCCAATCGGGAACCTCCGTGAGTCCTCACGAACCGTGGATTCCCACACAATCGCCAGGTAGGTTGTACCTTGGAAGTCCCGTTAGTCACCTTGGGTTTAGTAAAGATTCTATTAGGCTCCCGGAGTTCATTCCACAGCACCTTAGTTTCTCCTTCTCTTCTCCGAGTGAAGATTAGAAAATCCAAAAGAAATTATTGTTGGGCGTTGCTTGTGTTCACGTTTGGTTGTGTTCGGAAAACATCAATTTCCTCTCCCCATTTTCCAAATCTTTCATCCTCTTCATTCTAAACCAACTAATAATTGGTTTAGGATGGAGAGAGTTTATTCAAACCCAGGATATAAGGAGGAATTTCCGCCTCAATTCGATTCTGGAATTAGGGGCAATCCCCTATTTCAGATAGAAGATAATGGTTTGGATGCCTTCATAGGCAGGTTTTCGGCCGCACCAAATGAGGCCGCCCACGTCGATTCGGTTTCATCTTCCCCGAGCGACCACGGCCGTGGTAGCCCGCGGGCTCCTACATTATCACCGCACGACGATCAGGAGCTGATTAGCGTGCTGTCCCGATATTCCCCCGCGGATTTAGCCACGATGGCCTCCTGTGGGAAGGCTCTGGCTATCCCACACCTACCTCCACATGCTACGCCTTCCCAAGTTCAAGTTCCTTTCCAAGGATCCACGAGCCGACCCGTCCCCGAAACTCCGATCCAATTCAGCTATCAAATACCTCCACAAAGGGTTCCTTCACCTCCAACCTCACCAGTTTTGGGTGTCCCTTCGAAAGGGATGGACCTCTCACTCCGGCAGGAGATCTAAAGCTACATTCGGCAAGCGGTGGCCGAGAGTATGCCCAATTCACGTCCCCACTCGTTAGCCCAGTATTGCAAGCTTGCTTACTTTCCACCCAGATTCAAGGCTCCCAAATATAGGAGGTATGATGGCACTACCGACCCTCATCATCATCTTTCGGGTTTCCTTATGGACTCCCACCAATGGCTACATGATAGGGTCTTACTAGTCCATTTATTCCAAAAATCCCTTGAGGGCGAGGCCCTACGTTGGTTTGCATCCTTGCCAGCCATTGACCTCATCAACTTTGATATAGTCTCCGAGCAATTCCTCGCTCACTTTGGTCACATGTCATCTATTTCCCCCACGTTGTTTGACCTAGTCACGGAGAAGATGAAGCCTGACGAGGACTTCATTAGTTTTGCTAACCGATGGAGGATTATGGTTGCTAGGATGGATGTTCCTATCCCCGAATCCCAGGCCGTCACCATGTTGGTAAACAATGCCAGTCCACAGCTTAGGGCCATCCTAATGCTTAATGAACTCCACACTTTTCACCAACTCTACAACCGAGCTCGGATAGTTCAAGCTCAGGTGAGGGACTCTACCTTACCTCCTTTCTTCGAGCCTCGCACCAAAGGTAGAAAGGCCCCAGCTGTCTGTACCACCGAAGGTGTCACCATAAACGAACAAGTCAATGCAGTTGGCCAATCCTTCAAGACCAACAATCGCCAGGTCTCCCATCCCACTCAGGCTGCCGCTAGCCAGGGGCAAGGTAACCCCAAGCCCTATTCCAATGTTCCTCCACCTCAAAGCTATGCCCCCATAGCCCAAAAAGGGCTTCTTATCCTCCGTTGCCTGAAATTTTAGGCGACATCTTTTTTGCTCTCATGTCCTCAGATTCCATTCAGCTTCCCCCTCAACGGGAGCGGGTCCCTCCCAACGCCGACACCTCCCGATATTGCCACTCCCGGCCATGATATATTCAACTGCTTTGAGTTTCAGGATTGGGTATATGATATGAATGATGAGGGAAGAATCAATTGGGCCGATGTGAAGCTAGCCATTGCCAATCTCAAAAAGCCTAATAGAGACCTGGGCATTGTTCATAACCCCTTGCCAACTCATCAACCAGCAAAAGATCCATCTACTTCAAAGAAACACGAGCGGGTGAACACGGTGATCGGAATGGAACCACGAGTCCTCAAAAGAACTCAAATGTGGAGCGTGGAAGGATTCCTAGGATGGTACGGGAAGATGGAAGTAGAAGCTCACGAACCCTGGGCGAACATCAACATGTTCTCTCAATCCCGGAACTTGATCTCACCACCTAGCCAATCTCCAAGTACTACCCAAAGCCCACTCACCCTAATCAACCCTCCTCAAATACCACACCAAGAGCCCTACATTCCTCCACAAGCTCAGTTAGTGCAGGAGCGCCCGTTGGTCCTCTTAAGACCACCTCAGCCAAAATTGGTCTTTCCTCCTTCTCCCGTAGAATCTGGAGATGATTCAGCTTCCCTCTTATATATCTTTGGTTCTCCAGCTCCTCTACAACTCATTCGCCCAAAATCTTTGGAACAGGATGACCCGAAGGAAGCTTCGGTCAATGTCACTCTCCGGAATCGCATCATTCCCCCATCCCAAAGGCAATCCCAGCCAGAGGAAGGGGTTAGTTCTCAAAGCCCTCCCGTGGAGTATGACATTCTCCAGCATCTGGACTGGACCCCGACTAAGGTTTCTATCCTAGAGCTCCTTAGGAAATCTCCGTCACATCAAGCCACTCTACTCCAATTCCTTCAGAAAATCGTGGTTAATGAGGATCTCCTAGCAAGTGGCATGACCGAGGCTATCATGGCCCTTACATGTGGACCATCCATCTCATTTTTCGATAAGGACCTTCCTTTGCCAGAAAGTAGGTCACTCCCGTTGTGCCTTACTGTCACTCTCAATGGAGTTTACCTCCGCTGCCTCGACGAGACCGAATCTTGGGCTGTTGTCGAAGCTGCACATTCCAGCGAATGCGGTGGCCATGTGAATGGTCGCATGCTCGCTCAGAAACTCCTTCGTCAATACTATTGGCCAACCATGAACGAGGATTGTGCCCACTTTGTCCGCCATTGGGCTAAATTTCAACTTCATGCGGACAAGGTCCACGCTCCTTCATCCTCACTTCATCCTCTCATAGCTCCCTGGCCTTTCGCCATGTGGGCATTTGACGTAGTTGGTCCCTTGGAGGATAGAACCAGAGAAATCCGAAGGAAGTCCTTCATCCTCACCGCTACGGAGTACTTCACAAAATGGGCAGAAGCTGAGACGTTTACGAAAGTCAAAGCAGCAACGGTGGTCAAGTTCATCAAATGCAACATCCTCAGCGTTCCCCGTGACATCGTCACTGACAACGGACCGCAATTCACATCCCAGGAGCTCCGTGACATGTGTAGTAAATATGGCATCAATTTGCATCATTCATCTCCATACTACCCACAAGGAAACGGACAAGCTGAAGCTACAAATAAAACTCTCATTAGAATCATTAAGAAAACTTGCAAATCTCACCACTATTCAGATTGGCCAGATCGCCTCATCGAGGCCCTCTGGGCTTAGCGCACTTCCGTCTGAACCCCTACGGGACAAACCCCGTACGCACTTACCTTTGGGACAGATGCGGTACTCCCATATGAAATATTTGTTCCTTCACTAAGAGTGCAGCTGGACTCCGAGCTCGATCCCGAGCAACGGCGAGAAAACCTGTTAGCCCAGTTGGAACTATTAGATGAAAAACGGATGATCGCGGCCGATCACACGCAAGTATATCGCAAGAGAATTGCACGTTACTATGCCAAGAAAGTGCTAGAGAGAAAATTCAGGGTAAGTGAATTGGTTCTGAAAAGGAAAATCACTAAAACCACCGGTTTAAAGGCCAAATTTCAAGAAAATTGGGAAGGTCCATTCGTTATCAAAGAAGTCTACTCAGGTAATGCCTACAAATTGGTAGATTCCAAAGGCGTGGAACTAACGTATCCATGGAATGGGGTATATCTCAAGAAATTTTAATCATGAGACCTTGTACATAATTATTCAAAAACACAAAAAAACACAAAAAAATTCAAAAAAAAACCCCTCAAAATAAACAAACAAAAAAAGAAGAAAACCAAAAATCAACGCCTGGTGATCACCACGTAGTCCAAACTCATTTGCATCAACCCTTCATGCTAGATAGGGACCGTCAAGATGTGGTAGATATCGGGTCTTGGTCCGCCAGAACCGTGGAGATTCCTGTCTAGTCACATCGGCCTATGTTTATAAGAAGAAAAAACAACTTGCACACACTCACGGTTTATCCAAAATGGGTAGCATCACCTTTTGATGGGGCCTCATCCGAAGGTCTCCAGCTAAGTAGCACTCTTTTGTTCCTCTTCTCCTCGACCAAATGAGACAGCTGGCGCCCTTAAAATGCTGAACATGTGTAAGCCGAAGTACAAGATCCTTAAGGGGAGAGTAGGATTTATCCCCTCGAGCCTGGGTCAGAGCACGAGAAGAGGGCAGTGTCCCCGCAGGCATAAAAAAGAGGGGTTTCCAAAACAAGATGACAATATTCTTCTCCCCAAAAGCAACAAAAAAGAGAAAGGAAATAAAGGAAAATTATGTGTATGTGACAAAGTCACATGAAAAGCCTGGTCGTGACCGTGCCTGACCCTAATAGATGGAACCCCTCCTAATCAAAGAATCAAAATCAAAATCTTCATAACAAGGGGCATCTAACGTCATAATGCTCGGGGTATGGTCCGAAATTGCCAAAAGGAGAAAGCCGAGTAGGCCCTCACCTAGCTCGCCGGGTTAACGGTTTTGCCTGGTCCTCTCAGGAGGTTTACCCCCTACTTTCTTCCTTCTCCCCCCAAAAGACGTACAGCTTGATGGAGATCCTGAAGGATGAATCCCATCTGGGTTGCGACCCCTTTTAACAAAATACACTGGTTGTTCACTTCTAACAACAGAAGCCATCGCTGCGAAGGGGTCTCTGTGTTTCTGACTGGTCAAGACCCCTATTTACCACCCTTAACGCTTTCTTATGTTACCTCGGGCTTAGGTCAATGCAACCGCGTCACCTATAGGTGCGACGGCGTCTGATTCCGGGTCAGCGTCGCGCGGTTGACCGTTAAGGTTTCAAGGTGTTCCATCATATACCATCTAGAGTTGTGAGGAGATAGACCCGGGTCGGGCAAATCATTTACCTCAAACGCTTTTTGGGTGTATCCCTGTGGTCGGAAGCAACTGGGAGCGTAAGCTTGGCATGACAGCATTGTCATCAGGATAAGACTTAACCGACGGGACCATCATTCGAGGAGTCTAGAGGCCCAAATCAACCTAGATGTGCGCTCAGGATACCTGGGAGGTTATTTAGAAAACCCCAGTCTCCATATAGGTCAGGTGCCACATGGGTGGTCACCAGGCATTTCCAAAAAAAAATGTATAACTTTCAAACACAAACACAAAAAAATCCAATATATTCAAAACTCCAAAAAAACAAAAAAAAATCTAAAAATTCATAACACCAAATAAATGCACAAAGATTCCAAAACCCAAAAATATGTTTTGCATCTGCATGACCATTTGCATGATCATATTTCCCTTATGCTTACATTTTGCCTGCTTGCATGCGCATATCACGTTTCCCTTTTTCTTCTAAATCTTGTTAATAAGATTTAGCCCTCTGACCCTGCATCGAGAAAGGTACTATTTGCTTTTGGCAGGGGGCTAAAAACATACTACACCAACCTTTTCCTTTTAGTGTGGTTGAAACAGGTAGAAGGGAAGACAACATCAGGCCAAATCAAGACAAGTACAGTGAACAAAGCTCATTTCACTGCTAAACATGTCCATCACATTCCATTGATACAACATCCTAAGGGCATACCCTTGGTGTACAAAAGGGGCAGCTACTATTTAGCTGCACATCCATCTCTCTCTCTCTATCTCCTCCTAATCTGCTCCAGTGCGAGGTCGACTCCGCCGGCTGTCAGCCTCATCTCCGCCTCCACCTCCGGTGTCTCGCAGCCGTGAGGGCCACGAAGCTCGCGAACCTGACGCAGCTGGCTAGACCGCTGCCTGTCCCGCAGGAGACTGCATCACGCCCATGAGATCATCCATGGTGATCTCCATCTCTCCCAAAGACATGAGTGACTCGAAAGGAGTCGCAGGCCTAGCTCCTACTCCTGGGGCACCTCTGCCCTGGTACCTCCATAGTACCCGTCGTCGCAAGGCCTCGAGCTGATCGAGAGCCCGCTGCTCCCGAACTGCCATCGCCATCCCTCGAGCATGAGCCTCGGCTTCTCTTTCTTTTGCCTCAGCTAGGTGACCCTCGATCCTCTCGACGGAACTAAACTCTCCTAGTCGTCGGGTCAACTCCTCTATCCGTGCACCTTGCACTTGCCGGATGGCCAGGTCCGCCGCTATCTCCTTCCTCTGTAGAAAATAAACAATCATGTAAAGAACAGGCAAAGATGACAAGAAAAGAGAGCTACTTCCAACATGAGTGTTAGATTCTTACCGCCTTGGCCAACTCGGCCTCTCGCTCCTCGGCTCGCTCAATCGCCCCAGCTAGGCGATCCTCTAACTCCTCCAAGGCACCGGATCGAGATGAAGGGCCAGCTGTTGACACCCGTTTTATGACCGATAAGTCGGGTCATCAACTTGTTCATTCTATGTGATGCTCCAAGTTATTCATTCCTTTGTTGACTCTCCTTCATCAGTCTGAAGCTTATTTTATGGGTCTTAGCTCCTTGGTTGAGTATGGTTCCACGATTTCTCGTTTGATGAAGCTTAGCAAGTTTTCTTATCATTTGGATCCTCATTATTTCTAACGGTCTGCACCTGGGGCGTTACGTTCATCTAACGTAATGTCCCTAGACTGTTACATCTTGAAGAGTCCTACAACTTAAGGCTTTGTTTCAATCCTTATCCTTTGGCCTATCCATTGAGTATAACGGTCTGTCGTGCAGCCGTTACTTCCCTCTAACGCGTTCATCCTTGGCCGTTACTTTCATTCAAGAGTCCTATTGTTTTGATCTTCTTTCGTTGATCTTATCTCTTTTGAGATAAGGTTGAATGTGACGGTATCCCTCTAACGCGTTATTTATCTGTGACGGTCTGTCGAGCAGCCGTTACATCCAACAGAGAGTCCTGGCAGTTCAAGCCTTTTCTCTGCTACTCTGTGGTCGGGATAAGAGTTTGATCTTGTGATTTATCTTCCAAATCTGATCCTCAGAACCTTCTGTTTGTTTCTATGGACTCTTGGTGATATTATCTTCGAGAGTTTGCTAAGAGTTATCCTCTTTTCTTGCTGGATTATCCTCTGCTCGACCAGAGATTTTGAGGGCCCATAAATAGCACCCTTAACTTCATGGCCCAAAAGGGGAAGATTTGGAGTTTACGTCGAAGTGCTGCCGCATCCTGGAGCCACATCCAACCAAGGAGAACTGTTCCTCAAGTCATCTGCTTCACGGTGAAGGGAGTATTCGTTTCATTGTGTTTGAGTTTCCATCATTGTCACACTTGTGTTCTTTCTTCCTCCTTCTCAAAGCATTGTCCCTTTTCTTTCTTCCACATTCTGCATCTATTCTCATCATCTAAACATCTTCCTATCTTTTAAAACGACCAGAGGGGTTAAAAAACCAAAACTTTCCCGGTACTTCCCTTTCCTTTTGAATGGTCTTAATTTCTTTAAGAATTGATACCACGCTTGTCTAAAGGGCTAATCTGGGTTTGTTTTCTTGTGTTTCACGTTCTTTGGCAGGTTTACAGGTTCATTAAACGAGGCCCAAGTCTTCTGGCCGACTGGAAGATTTGGAGTTCAAAGAGTTCACAAGTTGCTTCTACAGGTGCTCTGAGGGTCTTGAGAAGACGCGTCAGGTTCATATAACGGTTCATCGGGCGACCGTCACACTCCTGTGACGCACAGGGTCTGGACCGTTACATTCAAGGCTGATCTATAGATTTCACTGCTTTCTCTCTCCCGTGGGCGGGTGCTTCATCCACCTATTTCCAAGGTATTTTCAAGTCTTTGACTTGTGTTTACTTTGGTGGCGATCACGTTCTTTCTTAGTATTGGGCATTAGCTTTCTTTTTCCCACTTCATATTCCTTTGCTTGTTCCACCCACTCGGTGTGTTTTATTTGCTTTTGCTCCACGCCCCGGCGTGTGTTTTTCTTTACTTTCTGTAGATTAGTTTGATTGAGATAGCATTGCCCATGCTAGAGCTTGTTTGGATTGCCTAGGTTCATGGTTTACATGTCCTTGGGTTGATTGAGATCATTGTTTTTTTGCTTACCATCTCTATCATACATCACAAACCCACAAAAAGAAGGAAGCAAATAAATCAACAGATAATTTTTTGACGATCACGGTGGGACAACTTGTGCCAATCATGTTTTGAACTCTATTTTATACCTTCCATCATTTCCTTGTGTGGTTTTCCCCGGATTTCTCTTCTATTTCCCTGCTGTTTCTGGTTCCCTGGCTCCTCTGACGGTCCTGGTTCCCTGCGTTACATTGATTCTAGCGGTCTGGTCTTCGACCGTTACATACTTCTGACGCGAGTCTCATAGACCGTTATATACTCCAGACAGGTACGCGTCCCGAGGTGCATTTTCTTTTCGCAGTTTCTGCTGTGATATTCTTGTTTGGGTGTTATCTGACTTCCTCCTTGGTTGGTTTACATATCTACATCATTGTGTGCATAATTGTTTGCTAGATTCTAGATTAGAATTTGCATGCACCTCGGTGCACATAGGTTCATGCATATTATCATACATTAGATTGCATTTTCCTACCTTGGTGTGCGGACCTCTCGTCTCCATATTCCTTGGGGCCGACTAGGAAATCACACCAGGGACCTCCATAAGTCCCCGCGAGCCGTGGATTCCCAGACGGACGCCGGGCCGGTTGTACCTTTCCCACCCCGTGTCTAGGGTTGCATAAGTGAAGGAGTGATCACATTTAGAGTCAAACCAAGCCTTACACCCTCTCCTATCCGGAACCTATTGTTGAGAGCACATCCTAATCAATCTACTAAAGTTCCAAAGGAGAAATCATAAGAATCTTGTCACATCATCTTAAACAACTTGGTTGACTTTGAGTGTCTTCATCTCTTGTCACTTACATCTTTGTTAGAAATCATCTAAGTTTGGTTGCTCATTGTGTGGTTGTTTGTGTTGGTTGCATCTTGTCAAGTGTCCTAGGGTCAATTCCTTCTCCAAGTTCTACTCAAACCCGCTTTTCGAATCCACCATGGCTTCTTTCGATCCTCCCCGTTCCCAAAAGGATTCCCTTCCTCAAGGACTTCTGGAAAACCCTGCTAGGGTTACCTCATTCTCTTCTGGAGAGGGGACAGCCCCTCTTCCGTCCTCCACCCCCATGGAGGGTGGTCAAGCCACCCCTTCTTTCTCTTCTCCTTCTGCGGGCTCCATTCTCCAAATGATGGCCCAATTGGATCCGGACCAACTCCAAGCTGTCTATCAGGCCATGCAAGGATCCAATATCTCCCCTCCCACGATTACGCAAGGTCAATCCAATCCTTCCATCCAGCCCACTCCGATTGATCTTACTCCGGTCCAACCCCGGACCATCACCTTTGCTGGCATGGAGACGGGCCAATCTTCTACTTCAACCCAGCAATCTTTCGACAAGGGGAAGTCTGCCATCCCTTCTTTCATTCAGTCGGATCATCATATGTCTAGCCCAACAGTTCCACAAGTCCTTATGGGCCTTTCAGATTTCTTGCGCCCTCAGCCAGGGGTTGTCCAAGCCCACTCTAATCTGGGTCAATCTCCGGCCCAATATCCTTCTTATGGGCCCCCTTGATGGAGGCATCATCCGTGACTCCCTTTGGCTCGGGTCTTCCTCACACTCCGGCGTCATTTGAGTTCGGCCTCTCTCTATAAAGGCCCAATTATCCTTTTTTATGCTTTCTATTTGAGTCATTTGATGTAATTTTCATTTTACTTGAGTCATGTCCCTAGGTCTTGTGTTTATTTTCCTAAGTTGGAGTGTCATTAGGTTGTTTAGTTAGCTATTGGGCCCAATTCATTGGGCTTGGCCCAAGAGCACCCCCCTACCCCCTCGGTTATTTGTCATTGAGTCTTTTGTCAGGGTCTTATTGTAAAATGTGGGTTGCCTATATATAGGGCCACATTCTCTTCATTTTGAACTAATGAATCAATGCAAAATTTCCAATTGAGAGTTCAAATTTAGTTATAGTGGAGTGATTCCAATAGTGGGTGAGAAACCCTAGGGGAGAGATTCCCCACCCCACCCAACCTTCTCTCTCTTACCCTTTCTCTCTCCTTAGTTCGCCCCCCTCCCTCTCTCCACCACTTCCCAACCACCTCCACCCTCCCACCTACCCCATTAAGGCCCCTCCACTTCCCACCACCCTCTTTACTCCACCCCCTAGTTCCAAGAGAGAACCCCCCAATCCCCACTCCACCCTCCAACCCCCAACCACCCTACCTCTTTCCAACACACTTTTCCTCCTTCCCCATGCAACCCTCCACCTCCCAAGACCCATTTGAATTTGAAATCCCTTCCCTCCATAGTTTTGGCCGCCCCTCTCCCCTTCCCTTAGGCTAGGTTCGCCCCCCTCCTTCCCTCCACCCTCCACCATCCACTTCACCCTCCACCCTCCTCTCACCCTCCTCTTTGGCTGAACTAGCACAAACCCTTGCGCCCTCCCCCTTCACCAGCCCTTCCACCACCCCTAAACACCCTCTACAACTCCCCCACAATCCCCAGCCACCCCTCATCCACCTCCCCTTCACCACATGCCTCCTTCTCCTTCTTATTTCTTATCCATTGGAAGTTGTATCTAGGTTGTAGCTTGCAGTTCAGAGGTTGTAGGTGAACCAGCAGCTTACGGCGGCCACCACGATCACCTCCCTACGAATCTGAAGGCCCAAGAGATATCCACGGAAGTGTCTACCGGTCTTCTTCGCAACGGCGGTGGTTTCATCCCCATCCGAGCTCCGTGCTGCCCGGGAGATCTGTTCTCCTACAACTGCGCAGAGCTGCCACTGCTGAGCACCTGAACCGGAGTAGAAGCTTTACCACGATGAACCTCGGAGGAATCAGGCCAAGAGTTCTTCTGAAACGTTGTTCTTTGTCCTGTCTACTTTCAGAATCAAGAAGCGGAACTTCGATCGACGTTCGTGGGCCAGAGTTATCAATTTTCTCCCTCAGGTACGCGGTTCTGCTTCCCACAGTCTGCACCGACCTTTCATCATTGTTCAGAGTCCACTGTTCTTCTCCGGCATCGTTTGGCTTCCCCGCCAGTTGTGCTGTGAAGAGGACTCGTCCACGGTTCCAAAAACTCTGGCGGTACTTGATTATGAGTTCGGGAGCTGTCGGGGCGTCCTCTTCTTCCAGCTGTTGGAAACATGAAGCTGCCAGTACAAGAATCTGCCACCCTGTTTGAGCCTCCACCCAGACCAGTATCGGCACAAGAAGAAATCAACAAAATTCTGAGACATTCCAGTTCCAGTTACGAAGAGTTCCCCACTGGTCCCAACCTCATAAAAATTCCCGATCAAGTTCTGTGGCCTCAACTCTCTCTATCTGTCTCCTATCGCAGAGAGCAGGCAGATTCAGCTTCGCCACCTTTTCATTACTTTTAGTCCAAGTGCCCCTCCCCGCTTGGCCGGCTAAAGGCCCCTCCCTGTGTCGAGGTAGTTTTAGTTGTAATATCACTTAACCCCACCCCAAGGTCCCCCTCCTGCGAGAGGTGTAGTATTGTAATCATTTGAGCAGGTCAAGCTACCCCGACGCGGCGTGTGGGGATCCACTCGCCTCCCCGCTCGCCCTCGTCTCCGAGCGGGACCAGTTTCTTCAAACCGGTCGAGTAAGTGCTCAAACCTTACTCCAATTTAGTGCTTGCCATTCAATATTAGTTCTTAGTTCTGCTGGCCGTGAGAGTGAGAGCTCGATCCTCAAGCCCCGTTGCCTTGAGTGATCACCGTGGGGAAGAGTGTAACCGGTGCCTTTGGCACTTTATCGGCCCCATTGAATTTGTCCTCCACATCCTTTGAGAATCAAATCTTGGCCTTGCTGGCCCTCTACCAGCAAGGGCCCAACCCTCACATCCTCCACTTGGCATTGCCAAGTCACCCCGGGCTTGGGTGAGCGACGGGAGAGCGGTGGCCCAAATCGGTCCATTTGAATGCGAATGTGCTTGCTTGCTTAAGTCCAAGGGTGTGTCACATCAATTGGTATCAGAGCAAGTCATTGACTTGTCTCTATCAAGTCTAAGTCCTAGGACCTTTGCATTGCGTGTCCAACATCATTTTCACCTTATCTTGCATGTCCACCCGTAGTGATGCCATTTACCAACCCGATCCTTCGTCTTTGGTTCCACCCATGGATCCCAATCCTCAACTCAATCAAGGTGCCCCTAGGGAGGAACCCCAAGGCCAAATGAATCGGGTAGATGATGCCCTTGCAAACATTCTAGCCCAACTTGAGTCCCTTTCCACTCGACTTACTCATCTAGAAGAGTATGAGTTCCACCCAAGGAACCATGAACCAAGAGTCCACCTTCCACATGATGAACATCATAGGGAAGATATCCACCCAAGGGATCATGAACCAAGAGTCCACCCTCGACATGTTGAACCTCATAGGGAAGAAATTCACCCAAGGAATCATGAACCTAGAATCCACCTTCCACATTTTGAACCTCATAGAGAAGATATCCACCCAAGGAATCATGAACCAAGAGTCCACCTTCCACATGGTGAACCTCATAGGGAAGATATCCACCCAAGGAATTATGAACCAAGAGTCCACCCTCCATATGTTGAATTTCATAGAAATGAGTTCCACCCAAGGAACAATGACCCATGGGTCCACCCCCCACATGATGAGCCTCATAGGGATGTGTTCCACCCAAGGAACAATAGACCAAGAGCCCACCATCCATATGTTGAAAATAATAGGGAGGACTTTGATTTTGACCCCTACCATGACCATGAGAGGCCTCGCCACCATCACATTCATGAAAGGCGTCCACGGGACGATCCGGATGACCCTCTCTTAAGGATGATCAAGGTAGAGGCCCCAAACTTTGATGGTTCCCATGAACCAAGTGTCTACTTAGAATGGGAGACCGCCATGAACCAATACTTTGAATGTACCCCATGTCCGACCAAAGGAGAGTAATATTGGCCAAAATGCATCTCAGCAAATTGGCCAAAACGTATTAGCTAAACCAAGAGGGATTAAGAGAGACTAGGCGGCAAGAACCTATTGACACTTGGGAAGGCATGAAGAACCAACTTAGGAATAAATACCTACCCCAATCCTACCACCAAATGCTCTTAGATGAATGGCAAAGCCTTACCCAAGAAGGGAAGACCGTGGTTGAATACATTGAAAAATTCGACTCCTATCTTTTGAAGTGTGGAGTCCATGAGGACCCGGCCGTTACCTTGTCCCACTTTAGGAATGGGCTCCAAAGCCACATCAAGAGAGAGCTCTTCATGAGAGATGTTCACAACCTTGAGCTAGCCTACCAAATAGCTAGGGATGTTGAGAGATTTTCTGGGATCCCTCGGTTTGCTACTCCCCGACCGATCGATCCTAAAAATATGGGACCACGACCCATTCCGGTCACTCCCATGAAAGCCCCGGGTCCAAGTGGGAATACCCTATTAAGGCCTTACAACCCTCCTCCCACCATCACTCCAAACAAACCCACCCCTAGTCACCCTCCTCCACGGAGGGAAGACACTCCCAAAGGACCAAATGTAGGACCCACTCTGGGTAGCGGGCGTCAACAATGCTATAGGTGCCATGGGTTTGGCCACTTTGCGGGGTAATGCCCATCTAAAGGGTTGTCTAGTTTGATTATTGAGGAGGAAGATCCCCCACCCCAAAGAGAACTTGAGAGTGTTGTTGAGGACCATGAAGCCTCACTAGATTGGGAAGAAGAGTATGAGGCCCAATACCTTGAATCGGGTCTAGATCACACCACTCCATCTACCAACTCCCATCCAGGAGTGATTAGATGCACCCTCACCAAACCCCTAGAAGAGGATTGGCGTCGAACCTCAATCTTTCACACCTTTGTCAAGATAGGGAGCCATGTAAGAAAAGTGATCTTGGATAGTGGGAGTTGTGTCAATGCCGTATCCCCCGATACCGTTAAGCGCCTTGGGCTTGCTATCACCCCCCCACCCAAATCCATACCGGGTCTCATGGATCAACAACAACTCCATCCCGGTCAACACCCAATGTCTTGTGCCCCTCACCTTCTCTTCATATCATGGACAAATATGGTGTGACGTCATCCCCATGGAAGTGGGAAGCATCCTACTAGGAAGACCTTGGTTTTATGATGTAGATGCCACCATCTTGGGTAGGACCAACACATGTACTTTTGAACATGAGGGTAAGACTATCCGTCTTAACCCCTCCCCACCATGTCCCATGCCCAAGAGGGAAACTCTCCCTCAAGGACACCACCCCACCACCACACAAGTCTCGGGGAACTCCACCCCTCCAACCCCATCCCTCACCCAAACTCCCAAACAAAGTGGGACCTCGGGGTTGACCAAGGGTCTTCATCTCATCACTAGGAAAGAACTTGAAAAGGAGATAGTTCAAGGAGTACCACTATGTGCGGTGATCATTTACCTAGGAGAGCCCACTCCCACCAATCCACATCCTATAGAGATCCAGCATCTCCTAGAAGAATTTCATGATGTATTCCCGGCCGAGCTCCCGGACCAACTCCCTCCCATGCGTGATATGCAACACGCAATTGATTTAGTTCCGGGAGCCACCCTCCCAAATCTTCCTCATTATCGCCTCAATCCCACGGAGCATGCCGAACTTCGTAGGCAAATAGAGGAACTCATTAGGAAGGGCTTCATCCAAATAAGCAAAAGTCCATGTGCCGTCCCGGCCCTTCTAACTCCCAAGAAGGATGGGTCTTGGCGGATGTGTGTGGATAGCCGGGCTATTAATAAGATCACCGTCAAGTATAGGTTCCCCATCCCTAGGCTTGATGACATGCTTGATATGCTAGCCGGAGTCACTATTTTCTCCAAAATTGACCTTAAGAGTGGCTATCACCAAGTTAGGATAAGGCCCGGGGATGAGTGGAAAACGGCTTTCAAGACCAAAGATGGTCTCTTTGAATGGTTAGTCATGCCTTTTGGGCTTTCAAATGCCCCAAGTACTTTCATGCGTCTTATGACAGAAGTCCTTAGGCCTTTCATTGGGATCTTTCTAGTGGTCTACTTTGATGACATACTCATCTATAGTCAATCCCAAGAGGCCCACCTTGATCACCTTAGGCAAGTTTGCACCGTCCTCCGACAAGAGAGCCTATTTGCCAACTTAGGAAAGTGTCACTTCATGACCACATCCATCACCTTTCTAGGATTTGTGGTGTCCACCAAGGGTGTCTCCATGGACCCCGACAAGGTCCAAGCTATTCTTGATTGACCGGAACCCCACACCCTTCATGAGGTCCGAAGTTTCCATGGATTGGCAACATTCTATAGGAGGTTTATTCATGGATTTAGCACTATCACTGGCCCTATCACCGATTGTCTCAAGAAGGGGACTTTTGTGTGGACCAAATCAGCCTCTAAAGCCTTCCAAGAACTTAAGGAGAAGTTGACCCAAGCCCCCGTCCTATGCCTACCCGATTTCTCTAAAGTCTTTGAAGTCACATGTGATGCATCCGGGATAGGAATAGGAGGGATTCTTAGCCAAGAGGGACACCCGGTAGCCTTCTTCAGTGAGAAGCTATGTGATTCTAGGACAAGATACTCCACTTATGACAAGGAGTTCTATGCCGTGGTTCAGTCCCTCCGACATTGGAGGCACTACTTGTTGCCTAAAGAATTTGTCATCTTTTCCGACCATGAGGCCCTCAAATACCTCAACTCCCAACAAAAGCTAAATGCCCGACATGCCTGATGGGTTGAGTTCATCCAATCCTACACTTTTGTCATCAAACACAAAGCCGGGAGTGAGAATCGAGCGGCGGATGCCCTTAGTAGGAAAGTTTCCTTGTTATCCACTATCCAAGTGGAAGTGACCGGATTTGATAGGCTCAAGGATGAGTACCATAGCTGCCCCGACTTTGGGCACATCTATACCACCTTGACCACCCATTCTAGCAAGGAACATAAGGGATTTGTCTTAGAGGATGGGTTCCTCTTCAAGGGACCAAAGCTTTGCATCCCACGGACCTCACTCCGTGACTTCTTGATTTGGGAATTACATGCGGGAGGGCTAGCTGGTCATTTTGGAGTCCACAAAACCATTGGTCTAGTTGAGGGATAATTTTATTGGCCAAGTCTCAAGAGAGATGTAGGTAAGATAGTGGGTCAATGCCGAACATGTGCTTCGGCCAAACAGGTGAAGCAAAACACTGGCCTATATACCCCACTCCCCATCCCCGACCGTCCATGGCAAGACTTGAGCATGGACTTTGTGCTAGGATTACCCAAGACTCAAAGAAAGCATGACTCCATCTATGTGGTAGTTGATAGGTTTTTCAAGATGGCCCACTTCATCCCATGCTCCAAGACCTCCGATGCCTCCCATGTGTCCCGATTGTTCTTTGATGAAGTTGTCCGTCTCCACGGGCTACCTAAGACCATAGTCTCCGATAGGGATGTCAAATTCACTAGCTACTTTTGGAAAACTCTTTAGCACATGATGGGTACCCTCTTCAAATTCTCCACGGCCTATCACCCCCAAACGGACGGCCAAACTAAAGTTGTCAATCGAAGTCTAGGGAACCTCCTTAGGTGCCTTGTTGAGGATCGTCTGGGAAATTGGGATCTCATTCTACCACAAGCTGAGTTTGCATATAACAACTCCATCAATAAGTCCATAGGGATGAGTCCATTTAAAGTCGTGCATGGGTACAAGCCAAGGAAACCCTCAGATCTCATTCCCCTTCCCCAGCATGCTAGAGTGTCTATTTCAGCTGAATCATTTGCCCAGCATATTAGAGAATTGCATGAAGAAATTCGCGAGCACATAAGCAAAAAGAATGAGGCTTATAAGAGGCGGGCCGACTCTCATCGGCGTCACCAAGAATTCCATGAGGGTGACTTTGTGATGGTGAGGACGGAGAGGCTCTCCCCGGGAGCCATCTCCAAATTGAGGCCACGTGGGGCTGGTCCCTTCCAGGTCCTGAGGCGCATTGGTGCAAATGCCTATGAGTTAGATCTCCCCGAGGAATATGGGGTAAGTCCCACATTCAATGTCGCCGACCTAGTGCCATATAAGGGACCCACGGTGGTACCCAGTGAGGAGATTGAGCCTATTCCTTCCATTGAGAGAGCACCCACCTGTGAGGAGAGACCACCAGCCAAGAGAGCCCAGCGTGAACGCATAGAACAAATATTGGATGAACAAGTCACTACCACTCGGAGCAAGGTATACGAGCGCTATCTCGTCAGGTGGAAGGATCGGCCTCCTTCGGAGGATTCATGGGTGAGTCGGGAGGATCTCCAGCAGTTGGATCCCGACCTTCTTGAGTAGTATCACAGCCGGATGGACCCCTACTCGACGGAGTCGAGCTCTTCACAGCCCAGGGGATTTGATGGAGGCATCATCCGTGACTCCCTTTGGCTCGGGTCTTCCTCACACTCCGGCGTCATTTGAGTTCGGCCTCTCTCTATAAAGGCCCAATTATCCTTTTTTATGCTTTCTATTTAAGTCATTTGATGTAATTTTTATTTTACTTGAGTCATGTTCCTAGGTCTTGTGTTTATTTTCCTAAGTTTGAGTGTCATTAGGTTGTTTAGTTAGCTATTGGGCCCAATTCATTGGGCTTGGCCCAAGAGCACCCCCCTACCCCCTCGGTTATTTGTCATTGAGTCTTTTGTCAGGGTCTTATTGTAAAATGTGGGTTGCCTATATATAGGGCCCCATTCTTTTCATTTTGAACTAATGAATCAATGCAAAATTTCCAATTGAGAGTTCAAATTTAGTTATAGTGGAGTGATTCCAATAGTGGGTGAGAAACCCTAGGGGAGAGATTCCCCACCCCACCCAACCTTCTCACTCTTACCCTTTCTCTCTCCTTAGTTCCCCCCCCCCTCCCTCTCTCCACCACTTCCCAACCACCTCCACCCTCCCACCTACCCCATTAAGGCCCCTCCACTTCCCACCACCCTCTTTACTCCACCCCCTAGTTCCAAGAGAGAACCCCCCAATCCCCACTCCACCCTCCAACCCCCAACCACCCTACCTCTTTCCAACACACTTTTCCTCCTTCCCCATGCAACCCTCCACCTCCCAAGACCCATTTGAATTTGAAATCCCTTCCCTCCATAGTTTTGGCCGCCCCTCTCCCCTTCCCTTAGGCTAGGTTCGCCCCCCTCCTTCCCTCCCCCCTCCACCATCCACTTCACCCTCACCCTCCTCTCACCCTCCTCTTTGGCTGAACCAGCACAAACCCTTGCGCCCTCCCACTTCACCAGCCCTTCCACCACCCCTAAACACCCTCCACAACTCCCCCACAATCCCCAGCCACCCCTCATCCACCTCCCCTTCACCACATGCCTCCTTCTCCTTCTTATTTCTTAGCCATTGGAAGTTGTATCTAGGTTGCAGCTTGCAGTTCAGAGGTTGCAGGTGAACCAGCAGCTTGCAGTGGCCACCACGACCACCTCCCTGCGAATCTGAAGGCCCAAGAGATATCCACGGAAGCGTCTACCGGTCTTCTTCGTAACGGCGGTGGTTTCATCCCCATCCGAGCTCCGTGCTGCCCGGGAGATCCATTCTCCTACAACTGCGCAGAGCTGCCCCTGCTGAGCACCTGAACCGGAGTAGAAGCTTTACCACGATGAACCTCGGAGGAATCAGGCCAAGAGTTCTTCTGAAACATTGTTCTTTGTCCTGTCTACTTTAGAATGAAGAAGCGGAACTTCGATCGATGTCCGTGGGCCAGAGTTATCAATTTTCTCCCTTGGGTACGCGGTTCTGCTTCCCACAGTCTGCACCGACCTTTCATCATTGTTCAGAGTCCACTGGTCTTCTCCAGCATCGTTTGGCTTCCCCGCCAGTTGTGCTGCAAAGAGGACTCGTCCAGGGTTCCAAAAACTCTGGCGGTACTTGATTCTGAGTTCGGGAGCTGTCGGGGCGTCCTCTTCTTCCAGCTGTTGGAAACCTGAAGCTGCCAGTCTGAGAATCTGCCACCCTGTTCGAGCCTCCACCCAGACCAGTATCAGCGCCAGAAGAAATCAACAAAATTCTGAGGCATTCCAGTTCCAGTTACGAAGAGTTCCCCACTAGTCCCGACTTCAGAAAAATTCCCAATCAAGTTCTGTGGCCTCAACTCTGTCTATCTGTCTCTTATCGCAGAGAGCAGGCAGATTCGGCTTCGCCACCTTTTCATTACTTTTAGTCCAAGTGCCCCTCCCCGCTTGGCCGGCTGAAGGCCCCTCCCTGTGTGGAGGTAGTTTTAGTTGTAATATCACTTAACCCCCACCCCAAGGTCCCCCTCCTACGAGAGGTGTAGTGTTGTAATCATTTGAGTAGGTCAAGCTACCCCAACGCGGCGTGTGGGGATCCACTCGCCTCCCCGCTCGCCCTCGTCTCCGAGCGGGACCCATTTCTTCAAACCGGTCGAGTAAGTGCTCAAGCCTAACTCCACTTCAGTGCTTGCCATTCAATATTAGTTCTTAGTTTCGCTGGCCGTGAGAGTGAGAGCTCGATCCTCAAGCCCCGTTGCCTTGAGTGATCACCGTGGGGAAGAGTGTAACCGGTGCCTTTGGCACTTTGTCGGCCCCATTGAATTGGGCCTCCACATCCTTTGAGAATCAAATCTTGGCCTTGCTGGCCCTCTACCAGCAAGGGCCGAACCCTCACATCCTCCACTTGGCATCGCCAAGTCACCCCGGGCTTGGGTGAGCGACGGGAGAGCGGTGGCCCAAATCGGTCCATTTGAATGCGAATGTGCTTGCTTGCTTAAGTCCAAGGGTGTGTCACATCACCCCTGCCTTGGCCGTTTATCCTTCTGATCCTTCTTATGGGCTCCCACCTCCTGCCACAGTCCATCCTTCCGCTCCTCAACTTCAGTCATCATCTCTCCCTACCCCTGCTCCGTCTAGAGAGCAGGAATTACTTGATAAATGGGCCACCATGCAACAGCAACTCGATTTCCTCCAGAAGCGGGTTGGCCCATGTTGTGCCTCTATGGTCATTTGAGTTCATATGGTCACTTGGGTCATTCGACATCATTCTATGGTCATATGAGTTCTGTGGTATTCTTAGTTTTGATAATGGCTAAACACTATTAGTCATTGATGTTTTTCACTTTCATGTGATTGACATATGTGATGTTTTTGTTCATGACAGGTGCGCCAATGAATGGAAAAGGAATCAAGTGGAAATGGCGAACGTGAAAGCTCAATGTTGCGCCCTCGCACGCGGATCGACCTGCGCGGTCAGGTCGCGGGGGTCAAGGGGGCAGCGCCCCTTGCGGGGGTTTCCGGGGGCGGAGCCCCCGGAACAAAATTTAGAAATGCTCAAAGCATATTCTATGTTGATTTCAATCCCAAAATACATGACATTGATGAGGACATGAATATCTTGACTTATGAACATGTTTCATTGGTCTAACACTTCATTTTTACAGGTATAGGTGTTTCCGGTCGACCTACACACCTTGGCCGGTCGACCAGATTTGCCAGAGCCTAAGAATTCCACGTTTTACAGGTTTCGGTCGACCGCCCCTGCCTTTTCGGTCGACCGGTTCTTCCAGAAACGAAACACTCCAGGAATTACAGATTTCGGTCGACCGCCCCTACTTTTCCGGTCGACCGGTTTTCCCAGAACCGAAATGATGACATTGTTACAGGTTTCGGTCGACCGCCCCCAGGCGTCCGGTCGACCGGTTTTGCCAGAGCCGAAACGTTCTAGCTGCAGCATGTTCCGGTCGACCGACCCATGAATTCCGGTCGACCGCCAGCCCCGATGCAGCCTTGTTTGACTTCAAAATCAACCTCGTGGCTAGCCCCTTTCCATGGATTTGTTTAATCAAACCTTACCTAATCTTCCATGATTTATGGATCTGGTCTAGGGGGCATCTATGGACCATTCAAGGGTTATAAAACTAACACATGAGGGGTTAGAAACCCTAATGCTTCAAGGGGCTTCTTGTGAGATCTAGGGTGGCTGCAAGAGAGCTTGGAGACGAGCTACTGTTCACGTGAACAGTAGTTCGTGAAGGTGTTCTTCATCCAATCAAAGGGGAATCAAGCTCAAATCAAAGCCAGCAAACCTCAAGGAAGATTACATCAAAGCAAGGCTATCAAAGTGATCCAAGGAAGCTGGTTTGATTCAAGTTCTTCAAAGGAAATCATCTACATCCATTCAAGCTCTTTCAAGCTCATTCAAGGTGATATTTCAAGCATTCAAACTCCTAGAAGCTAAAGAAGCAATCAAGATTCAAGGTAGCTTCATCATCTCCTTCATTCATTCAAAGAAGTTCAAAGAGAAGATCAAGAGAGAAGAATTGAAGGAAGAGGTACTGTTCACGTGAACAGTACTCCGTGAAGAACATTCATCCAATCAAGGGTGAATCAAGAAGATTGAGTTGAAGCCAAGAGGAGCCTTGTTGCTGATCAACATTCCATACAAGGGCCAATTCATTTTCACTCATAACTCAATCTCTTGTTTTAGTTCATTCACATTTGTTTCATTTTCATTATTGTTTAAACATTGAAAGTGTGATTCATCCCTACCGGTGGTTAGTAGGAAGACAATTGGAGGGTGTTCCAATTTACGGTTGACGTCCCTACCAGGTGGTGAGTAGGAAGGCAATCGGTGGTTTCCGATTTGCGGTTCTGTGTGCTGCACAAGTGAAGCCTCACCGGGTTTTGGTGAGGGGTGGACGTAGGGCTGAGGATTCAGTCCGAACCACCTTAAAAATCCTATCTAGTGTGGTTTGCTTGTGTGATTGATTCGTTCTAGATGCATGCTTAGGATCAAATTATTATATATCTTGCTTATCTTGCTAAGTGAATCATAGCATTCTTGGATGCTAGTTTCTATTCCGCTGCAATTCATTTTAACTAGCTGTTTAGAGGGCCGCATTGCGAAAAGTGGGGCTGATCTATTCACCCCTCCCCTCTAGATCCGCTGTCCACTACACAACAGCCCACAGTCCTTGGCAGATGTTCCGGTTTCTAGCTTTCAGAACATTCGGTTCCCTCCGCAGTCTGAGCTCCCCAATTATAGAAAGTACGATGGGAACGGCAATCCCTTTATTCACGTAAGGGACTTCTTGTATGAATCGGCCCAATTCCAATATGATGATCGCCTTATGGCGTATTTGTTCTGCCGATCATTGGTCGGCGTTGCATTGGAATGGTTCTACTCTCTGCCATTGGAAGACGTCGAAAGCTTCAAGGTAGTGAAAGATAAGTTTATCCAGCGGTTTCAAGACAGGGTCGGCCCGGAGTACTCATTTACAGATTTGGTGGCCGAAAAGATGAAACCAGATGAGGAGTTTTCTACTTATGCAGATAGGTGGAGGCAAATGGCCTCTAGAGTGCCCGGCCATATCCCGGAGGAAGAGAAGGTCAAGTTACTTATTTCCAATGCTACTCCGACCTTCCAAAACATTCTGGCCATGAATGACATAGCCAACATGCACCAACTCTACAGTCGGGCGCGGTTCATCCAAGCACAGTTCAAGGACTCCCCCATTCACTCGCTATTTGAAAACCAAAAGCCCAAGTACCACAAGAAACCTCAAGGGCCGGTCACCGAGGGGGTCCAAACAAACGAGCAAGTTCAAGCCGTTGCTTTCCCATTCCAAGCCGCACCCTTCTGCTTCCCTCAAAATCCCCGCACTCCACAGAATCCCGCTCCCCAAAACTACCAGGCCACTCCGCAAAACCCTCCGCCCACCTTCGCCATTCCACAAAACACCTTCATCGCACCGCAACAACCACCACCACCTCCGCAATACCACAACGTCCCTCCACCCAACGGCTACAACAACAACCCTAATAACAAGCGCCCGGCTCCTAAAAGAGCTCAGTACCCACCCTTGCCAGAAACACTCACAGACATCTTCTCAGCTCTCATGTCGATGAATGCCATACAGCCCCCTCCAGAATGGCCCAACTGGAACCCAGCCATTGATCAGAAGAAGTATTGTATGTTCCACAGGCAGTCGGGGCATACCATTGAAGGATGTTTCCAATTCCGGGACCTGGTCTATGACCTTCATGAAGGGCAAAGAATTGATTGGGCCGAGATGCACAGGGCCATCACAGAAATCAAAGAGAAGAGAAGGCAGCCGTCGAGGCAGCAAGTGCAGCAGCAACAGGTACGGCAGCCACAGCAGCAACAGCAACCGGTTCAAGACCTGGGGATTCATTAAAACCCAATGCCAAACTATCCTCCTGCTCCGCAGCCTCCGCCGCCGGCACCAGCTCAGGTCAATGTCATCCAACCTCCGGCTCCCAACCCCGAGTGGTCTTTCGACGACGATAGCTCCACACCGCAGGTCATGGCCCTTCACCACAACTATCATAATCCTCCCGCTTCCCCCATCCTCATACCTGCACACCAAACCCCTCCTCCACTCGTCCTCCCATTTACCCCTATTCTATCACACGCATCATCACTCGCGCCTCCGTCGCACTTGCCATTGCTCACATCCACTACCATCACCCCCTCCCCACTCGCGCTTACACCCACTATCGCCATACCTCCATCTAACCCTCCACTCACCACGCCTCTGTCCACTTTTATATCCCCACTTCCGCTCGTGCCCACTGCCACTAACCCCTCGCCTATCATCCTTTCCGCCACACCCTCTTCCGCACCCCTCATCCATCCCACTAGGCCTACTAAATCACTTATCCTGAGCCCATCTGAGGCCGCAGTAGCTTATAATTTCGCCCTATGGAGCGGGCGCATGTTCCACCGAAACTGTCCTTCCACTTCCAATCCCCAGTCTTCCCAACCGGTGGCTGAACAAGAAGAGGCCGAGCCACTACACGGGACCCAATATGATCTGTTACATCATTTGGATAGGGTGCCCGCCAAGATATCTGTGCTGGAACTGATTAAGAGATCTACCCTTCACCAAGATGCATTAAGAGACTTTCTTCAAAAGGTGATGGTTAGTGAAGACATGGCAGTTGATAGCTTACCTACCGCACTGGCAACAATCTCCAAGGGGCCAGCCATTACTTTCTCTGAAACCGAGCTAGGACAACCAGAAGCTCGGCAAATGCCGCTATGCATTACTATCATTCTGAACAAAGTCAGCATCAATGCGGCATTAGTTGACATAGGGGCATCTATCAACGTATGCTTGCTCAGCACTCTAAGGGCTTGTAATCTGTCAGAAGAACTTCTACGCCCAACTCTCACTACTATAGCTGCTTATGACAACTCTCGACGGGCATGTCACGGGATTGTCACCATTCAAGCTGAGCTTGGGCCTCTTACTATGCCCATTGAGTTTTACGTGCTGGATATCGACCCTATGTTCAAGGCTATCTTGGGTCATCCGTGGATCGATACCCTCAGTGCCGTACCCTCCACTGCACATCAATGCATTAAGTTCCCTTTCCAAGGGAGGGTCGTCAAAGTTAAAAGCTTATCCACGGTCCAATCAGTGAAGGCTATTTCAGAGAAGGTTCTTCCCACATTATGGCCAAGCAGTCGGCCCGTTATGTCAGTGCTAGATCTTGACTTTCCGTGGGCTTACGCACCCCGCAAGCCCGTTCACTGCAGTAGTTGACATCAAGGTGAAGCCCCAGATCTGAGATTCCAAGGGCTGGGACATTATACTGAAGCTAGGCTACCAACCGGGGAGAGGCCTCGGTGCTCAATTGCAAGGGCGAACTAAGCCCATCCCCAAAGGCAGGAAAATGAGCAGGAGAGGTCTCGGCTACCGAGAGACCGCATTATCTATGATGGGTGATTCCAGGCCACTCACCTGGGACTACCGTCAACACTTCGTTAGAGGGCCTCTCCAGCCCAGCACCTTAACTCCACAGCCAGCTCGCCAAGGGAAGATACAGTCTATCCGATTGCCAGTCCGCCCCCATTGCCAAGAGGGCTAGATGATGATATGCTTGATTACGGCCAAGCCCTTCAGGGGCTATTTCATGAAGAAGACTACAAGAGACAGCAAGAGGCTCGGCTTGTTCAATGGAGGCCGAAGAAGCGGCCTGTTGATGATCCACGGGAAAAGGGGAGCTCGCCGATTGTCTTTTCTTGGTCTCCCTCCCGCTTTCAATCTCTCCTCCAACGATGGGAATTCTTACCCCACCTTCCTCCTATCATGGTAAATCCATCCTTCATTGATCCACATGAAATTCTATTTGTTCCTTGTGCTTGCGGGCATTGCCCGCCCATTGATCTATCCACTCTATTCACTCCTCCTCCCAACGCCCAACTCCACGAGATGTGGTTCTCTTCCTCTGATCCATTCTTCGATTGCATCTTCCCCGAGCTATTCCCCATGCAGCTCCCGCCTCCTCCATCTTGTTGTGTAGTCTCTACTGATCCCAAAAAAAAAATGTCAAATTCGAAACGGAGATTTCAGTGGAAGATTATGCTACCTTGTCTCCATCCTCCTCCCAGGGGCACGAGTCCCCTGCTCCTTCCCTTCCACTAGGTCTTCTTTTTCCTAGGTTAGGATTAGGGTCTATCGAGTCTAGGGAAGTAGAGTCAGGTAGGTCTAGAGAAGTAGGGTCTTGTTCTAGGTCATCCAACCCTTCCTCCTCTGAGTCGCGCTCGCTTGCGCGCTCTCCCAAATCCGTCTCTGATAGGTTCTTGCAAGATCTAGGTTAGCATTGTCATGCTCTTTTGAAATGTCCAGAATTTGTTGCTACGGCAATTGTGATTAAAGATGAAGAGGAAATAGAAGGGGTGTGGAGCGATGATGGACTCGGTGTCTACGAAATCCTGGATGAGAAAGATCCGATTAATGAGGATAGCGATGTAGATGACACTGCTGATTTGTATGCACAAGGACTTATGAAATTCGACGAGCCATCGTTGGTAGTGGATGAACCTACGAAGGAAATTAATTTGGGAACTGAAGAAGACCCAAGGCCCATCATTATTGCCGCTAATCTCCCTCCACAAGTAGAAGAAGATTTAATTAAGGTTCTGAGGGAGTATAGCGATTCGTTCACCTGGTCTTATGAGGACATGCCAGGTCTTGACCCCTCTCTAGTGGAACATCGACTTGTGCTTAAACCAGGGGCAACGCCTGTGAAACAACGGTCAAGAAGATTTCACCCCCACATGGCCTTAAGTTGTACAAGGCCAGATTCATTAGAGTTGTTCTATATCCTCAGTGGGTGGCAAACATAGTCCCTGTTATCAAAAAGGATGGAAAGGTGCGCATCTGCATCGATTTCAGGGATCTCAATAAAGCATGTCCCAAAGATGATTTCCCGCTGCCTCATATAGACGTCCTGGTCGATAGCACCGCCGGGTATGAATCGTTGTCATTCTTGGATGGGTACTCAGGCTACAATCAAATCCGTCTCGCTCCAGAAGATCAAGAGAAAACTTCCTTTACCACGCCCTGGGGCACGTACTGTTATGTGGTTATGCCGTTCGGTTTGAAGAACGCGGGGGCCACCTATCAAAGGGCGATGATGGCCATCTTCCACGACATGATGCATATCTATATGGAAGCCTACGTGGATGACATTCTGGTGAAGTCAAGGACCAAAGAAGAACACCCCTCTATTCTGGCTAAGGTGCTGCAAAGAGCCAGGGAGTACAAGCTTAAGATGAATCCGAAGAAGTGTGTATTCGGAGTCTCTTCAGGGAAGTTGCTAGGTTTTATAGTTAGCAAATGGGGGATTCAGATTGATCCTAACAAAGCACAGGCCGTCATGGACATGCCGCCGCCAAAGAACATTACGGAACTTCGAGGACTGATCGGTCGATTGTAATTCATTAGGAGATTCATATCCCAACATTCTCAAAGGTGCCGTCTGTTTTATGAATTGCTTAAGGCGGGGGTCAAGTTTGAATGGAATCAAGAATGTCAGAAGGCCTACGAGGACTTAAAGGAATATCTATCCAATCCCCCGGTTTTGTAACCTCCTATCCCTGGGAAACCCCTGATCCTATACATCTCGGTTATTGAGGACTCCCTAGGGGCGGTCTTAGCGCAAGTAGACGATGAAGGGAAAGAGCGGGCTGCTTATTACCTCTCTCGGTTGTTTAACCCAGCTGAGTCCAGATACACCGCTATGGAGAAGACTTGTGCCGCCTTAGTGTGGGTAGCTCAGAAGCTTAAACATTACTTCCTTGCCCACCCAGTTAGGTTGTTCTCTAGAATGGACCCGATTCGCTATCTCTTAGAAAAGCATGTCCTTTCTAGTAGGTTAGCTCGCTGGCAGAGCTTCCTCTCCCAATTCGATATCACATTTGTCATTCAGAAGGCGGTCAAAGGGTACGCCATTGCTGAGCATCTTGCCCATCTCCCCATTCCTCACACCGACTCTATTCAGGACGATTTCCCTGATGAGCATCTCTCTGTCCTCACCCATCATCCCTTCTGGTCTCTGCACTTCGATGGTGCACTTAATTCTCAAGGCCGAGGGATCGGTGCTGTTCTGCTCACTCCCGAGGGAGTGACTATTCCCTTTGCTTACCAACTCCGATTTCCTGCTACCAACAACATCGCCAAGTATGAGGCTCTCCTAGCTGGATTGAAGCACGCCTATCTCCTAGGTGCGCGTTACTTGAATATCATAGGAGACTCTCAGCTCGTCCTGCGGTAAGTTCTGTCTACTTACCGCACTCGTGACCCGAAGCTCAAGCCTTATCAAGATTTGGTCACGCTCTTGGCTAGGCAATTCCGTAAGCTAATCTATATTCATACTCCTAGGTCTCAGAACATTCTAGCCGATGCCTTAGCATCGCTCGCTTCCTCTCTATCTTTCCCTCTCAGTCGGAGCACTGAGACTATCATCGTTCAGAGATTGGACGCACCCTCTCTTCAGGATCCTTGGTTCATCAACCTTAGGAAAGCTGTAGAGGCGAGGGCTGAGAAGGAAGACCTCAAGGAAGTATCGTTAATGGAGCTAGAAGAGATTCTGGACGAAGAAGAGTTGCCTTGGTATCATGAAATTGAATTGTTTTGCAAAGAAGGATCGTTCCCAGAAGGGGCAAACGCTGAGCAGCGTAAGTCAATAAGGAGAGCTGCCTCAAGGTATACCATTGTTGCAGGAGAATTATACAGGCGCGCTACCAATGGAATGCTCATGAGATGCTTAGATGATGATGAGGCTTGGAAGGTAGCTGAAGCAGCCCATTCTAGCGAGTGTGGAGGTCATGTCAATGGTCAGGCTCTAGCAAAGAAAATCCATAGGCAGGGCTACTATTAGCCCACTCTAGAGGAGGATTGCTCCCTCTACGTCCGGAGGTGTCTTAAATGCCAACTCCATGCTGATAAAATCCATGCTCCAGCTTCATCTCTCCATCCTCTCTCCGCTCCTTGGCCATTCTCTATGTGGGCTTTCGACGTTGTCGGCCCGCTCGGTGATCCTAATTCTCAGATCAAGTAGAAATCCTTTATCTTTACCGCCACTGAGTACTTCACCGAATGGGTCGAAGCGGAGGCGTACGCAGAGATTAAAGCTTCAACGGTGTGCCGCTTTATCATGAAGAATATTATCTCGCGGTTCGGAGTGCCAAGCAGCATCATCACCGACAACGGACCTCAGTTCGTCTCTCAAGAGCTCAAGGACCTCTGTAAGAAGTTCAATATTGCATTGCATCATTCATCTCCATATTATCCTCAAGGCAACGGTCAATCCGAGGCCACTAATAAAACCCTTCTTAAAATCATCAAGAAAACATGCGAATCTCATAAGTTTTCCGATTGGCCGGAAAGATTAGTAGAAGCTATGTGGGCTTACCGCACCTCCGTCCGTACCCCTACGGGACAAACTCCCTATGCTCTTACCTATGGGATGGAGGCGGTGCTCCCATATGAGATCTTAATCCCTTCCCTTAGAGTGCAGCTCGATAAGGAACTTAATCTCAATGAACGTCGAGAGGCGTTGCTCGTCTAGTTGGAACTCTTGGATGAGAAAAGGATGAACGCGGCCGATCACGTATCTGTTTACCAAAAGAGAGTTTCGCGTTACTTTCAAAAGAAGGTGATTGAACGTAAATTTCTGAAAGGTGATATGGTTTTGAAACGTAAATTTATTCGGTCTGCAGGTCCTAGGTCTAAATTACAACCTAACTGGGAAGGATCGTTCGTCGTAAAAGAGGCTTATCCATGGAATGCTTATCGCTTAGTAAACGCAGAAGGTGAGGAGCTCCCTCACGCGTGGAATGGGTTATATCTTAAGCGTTTCTTTCCTTAGAGTCTAATCAGTGCCACCCCGACAGCGAGGTGTTCCCTCCCTTTTACGATAAAGAGTCCCGAGTACAGCAATCACACACTACACAACATCCCTGGTCAGGTTTCCCGCTTTAAAGACACCGTTTCTCCTCGGCCATGCTGTAGGGGAAAGTTGAAATCCCAGTTCGTTTCTTCCTCGGCTGAACCCAGGGGCAAGAAGTAAACAAGGAGGCGATGACCAATCTACGCACCCTGACGAAAGGAGGTCTCAAATAGGGGCAGTCCGTTATGACCTGACGCCACGAAAAGAGAGAGAGAGAGAAAGAAAAGAAAGCAAAGGAGTAATCTCCATGACAAAATCGAAAGCATTATCTCAAAAGTCTATTAATTATGATTCCAAAGCTCCAAAAGGCAAGAAAAAGAATCTAGGCATGACAAGAGTGGCAGTACAGTTCCCCGCGGGACGAATGAGCCCGGTCGCACGCATGCCTAGAGTGGACTAAGGTTCGATGACGGACATAAAGCCCCGGCGCAACAGACCAAATTTCTAATGGGTTGTCTGGAGAGGAACCCAAGTCCTAAAATCTTCTAAATCTGGCCTAAGCTTACCCCCGTATTCTATTTTCCTTTTTCAGGATTGACACTAGTACCCTGGGTATGACCCTGGTAGAAACACCGTCATGCGAGTTGGGCCTTGGTCAGGGGTTGTCACCTCATTGCACGCCAATCTCGGGACTCTCAATACAATACGGAGGGCTCACGTTGCTAGGGGAAAGCATTGGTTTTCAAAATCCAAAAACATCATATATTTCAAAATCCAAAAACATCATATATTTCAAAATCCAAAAACAACAAATATTCTAAAATCCAAAAACAACATATATTTTCAAAATCCAAAAAAAACGTATATTTCAAAAAAACAGAAAAATTATATATCTCAAATCCAAAAACATCAAATATTTCCAAAACTTCACAAAAATTCAGATATTTTCCAAAAAAAATCCTAAAATACCATCATATGCATTGCATCGCATTATTTCTATTATGTTTTTCCGCCTATTTAATAAGGCTCCACCCCTTGACCAAAAATCAAGAAACGGTCGTTATCTAACTTGCTTCAAGGCAAGGGGTTGAGTCTAAGAACAGATCTAACTTGTTCCATGTTTAAGTGTGTGCAGAACACTGTTGACACCCGTTTTATGCCTACAAGTTGAGTCCTTTTCTTATCCCCTTGATAATGTCCCGAGTTATCCATTACTTTGAGGTATTTCCTTGATGGTGTTTTGAGTATATCTATTCATTACCAAGCTTCTTACTCCCTGGACGGGGTTTGTTTGGAGTCAGTTTTCCCTTGGCGTACATCCTGATGATAGCGGTTCTCTCTAGACCGCTATCACCCGGTAGCGGTCCTATGAGGACCGCTTTCATCCTGCGACCCATTCCTTTGAAGCTGACCCGGTCAAACCTTATCCTCATGCCTGGTAGCGGTTTTGACCCGACCGTTTCCATTGGTAGCGGTCGTGCGATAGACCGCGTTCACCGCCCAAGCCCAGTTCCGTCCGAAGCTCCGTTTTCTTCGCCCGGGGGTGTCTTAGGACTCTATCTTCGAGAGAGTTACGGCCCCGGACGGGGGGTGGACTCTCTTGGACGATTATTCTTCGATTTTTTCATGAGTTTATCCTTTGGAAAACTCTGGAATTCGCCCCGGGGAACCCCAACTCAACCTAGGGTTTCTAAGGGATCGATATATAAGGGTTGGCTTCTTCCTCACTTCGGGGGGACTTTTGGGGATTCACGCCAAAACTCTGCCTGTCTGGGGAGCGATCTTCTGCCAAGGGACCATGCTGTTCACGTTCTAAGCATTCTCCGGTCCAGGGAGTATCTAGACCCTAGTGTTCAAACCCTCCTTCGTTCATTCCTTTTCTTCACATTGCATCACTATTCTTGCATTGTCTCGTGTTGTTCTATCATGTTCTAGTCATTCGTTGCATGCTTAAACATCCCTCCCACTGTTTGTCACGCCCCACAGGGGTTAAAAATCACCAACCCCTAGGTACTTGCCCCCCTTGTTATGCATTTTAATTATTATAGTTTGATAGATATTGCACTACTTGTAGATCTAATTGGGTTTGTTTTCTTTGTGTCTTCATCCTTCCTTGCAGGTTTACAGCACATTCAGCACGAGGCCCCTCTCTCCTGGCCGGCTGAGAGAGAGGGAGGATCGACCCACAGCCCACGTTTTTGGGTGATGGTAGCGGTATGGGATGAACCGCCTTCATCAGGTAGCGGACGTGCGACCAACCGCCTTCACCTTTCAGCATCCCGCTTGCGAGTGCCGCTATCCTTCTCCTTTCCAAGGCTTGTAGCAAGGTCTTCCAGAGGTATTAGTCTTGGTGGCGATCACAGTCAGTTCTCTACTCCTCGTCCCCCTCTGTGTTTCATGAAAGTTCATGTCTATCAGTATGCTTACATTATTTAGTTAGGGGACGTCGCTAGATTGAAACACATATATATATCTACACCCCTTTTTTTGGCGATCACGGTGGGACTACACTGCCAATCGTGCTGTGTACTGTATCACCAGCTTTTTACTATTGTTGAGAACCTCTGTGGGGTTTCCCGTTCCTGTTCTGGGTGTTTTTTGTGCTCTGGCGTAGAAGCGGTCTGCTGATAGCCGCTTACGTGTTGTAGCGGTCATCAGAGGACCGCTACCTGTTACTCAGGTTCGCACTCCAAAACCTTCTGCCATAGATCATTATGTGTTACGTTCTGGAGTGTTATTTTATGCTGTCCGTGCATCTGCTCGTTGTCCTCATTATTGTTATGGTTATTTCCTCTGACATCTGGTTTATTGCTCGGGCCTCCCTCCGGGGTTTCTACTCCTGTTTGGCTACTTTCTGCTTTCTGACATAACGCGGTCCTGCACCGATCGCTTACAAGTGTTAGCGGTCATCACAGGACCACTACTGTTCGCCTAGGTACGCACCCGAGGTCCCTTTCTGTAGCCCATTGTTTCACTGCGTTTAAGGGTCATGAGTGCTATTTGTTCCTCTCTCTGTTGAAGTAACTGTTTATGTTATTGTTTTCATCTTGATTACTAGTCTTTTAGGTCAGAATTTGCATGCACTCCGGTGCACATAGGGGCATCCATTTGTTTCCATAGTAGTTGCATTCCTACCGAGGTAGGGTTTCCTCTCGCCTCCATATTCCTTGGAGCCAACTAGGGACCATGCTGAGGGCCTCCGTAAGCCCCCGTGAGCCGTGGATTCCCACGCGGACGCCGGGCAGGTTGTACCGTTGTCATCCCCAGTCTAAGGTCTGCATTCATGAGAGAGAGAGTCCTTTAGAGTCTGTTAGTTCCCCATTCTCACCCGGTTTAGGTACCTTGTGTTGAGTGAATTCACATTTTAATTAATCCGCTAAGGTCCTAAAAGGGAACTTATAAAAATTCTCGTGCATCATCTGAAACTTGATTGGATAATTGGCTAATTCTTTTCTCGTTTCTCCCCTCCTTTGTATGTTGCGGTATTATCATTTGCATTATTTTGGCAGATTAGGTCCATCTAGTCTAGTTCACCCCGGTCTGTCTCCATCTAGTTGCATCCATCCTAGGCCCATGTCCCTCCTCGTATTCATTTGAAATTCACTGTATAAAGTCTCCATCCCCATAGAGCATTTCTCCCCCATACGTTATTCCTATACTTCTCCACCCTTTTACCCCCGTGTGGACTCCCCTTCCCATGCGGGCCCATCTCCTTATTCCCCCGTTGGACCCTATTCTTCTAACGGGCATTCTTGCCCCGCCCGTGCTGCTGTTGGCCCAATCAATTCTCGTTCCCACCTTCGTAATTCTTCCAGGCCCATGTATTCCTCAATTCTCGGAGTGTGCTTTCCTTCTTCTCAGGCCGGATCCCCTTATCCGGCCCATCAACATTATCCTGGTCTAAATTCATCATCTCTTGCTCAAGATGGCCCATATCCTTCTCGGACTCTTCCTACCGAGGAGATGATCGCTCAGGCCCAACACCAATTTGATGAATTGCAACGGCAAATCAGTCCTCAAACTTCTTTGGATATCCCACTTGCATTTCAAGGTCTTCGGCTTCCACCACGTTCACAGATTCCGGCTTATCGTCGCTATGGTGGAATTGGTGACCCCTATGTGCATTTGAAGGAGTTCCTGTATGAGTCGGCCCAGTTCCAAAATGATCAACACTTGATGGCCTATTTATTCGGCCTAACTTTAGAGGGCCCGGCCAAGGATTGGTTCTTCACGTTACCGCAAGAGCAGATGGTGAATTTTCAAGCCGTTCAAGCAAGATTCATTCAGCAATATCAGGATCAGGTTGGGCCCAGGTATTCCATGGTTGACTTGGCCCAAGAGAAGATGAAGTCTGATGAGGAATTCTCGACCTTTGTCGACCGCTGGCGTCGCCTAGCCGCGCGAGTCCCGGGGCATATTCCGAAGGGCGAGCAGATCAAGATGGTCATTTCTAATACAACGCCCAAGCTCAGATGCATCTTAGCCCTGAATGATATCACCTCCTGGCAGCAGCTTTACAGCTGAGCCCGCTTTATTAGCCAACAACTCCCAAGTTCCCTTGACCCCGAATTCCCTCCACCTTCCACGCCCGCTCCTATCCGTCACCCTCCGTAAGTCAGCCCTCTACTACATATCCTTTCATGAATCGGCTTGCGACTCCCTCGCACCCGTGTGTCTCCACATATCCCTACCCCTCCATATACCGACCCTCCACAAGACAGCCTTGCGCCTCCTCATACCCGCATGAACCCCCACCTCCGGTCAAGGAAACACCACATCCCGAGCAGGTGGATGCCGTCTGTATCCTCCCTCCTTCTGCTCCGTATATGCCTTCACTGAATCCCTCCTTAGCCATGCGCCATTACCTACACAACCTCTGCTTCCACCCCCGCAACCTTTTCTACCACCTTCCCATATACCTCGACACCCACCGTACCCGAAGCGGCCTCCTTCTCCGCCGTTGCCAGAATCTTTCACAAACATTTTCAGGGCTTTGATGGCCACCCATGCGTTGCAGCTCCCTCCGGTTGTGCCTTGCCGACCCACAGTCGGGAATTTGCTCCAGTTCTGCGAATTCCACCGTCAGCAGGGGCATTTGATTGAGGACTGTCCCGAGTTCCGGGAGGTTATTTACAGCTTGGAAGACAAGAGGATGATTGATTGGGCTGTCATACGCCAAGTTATTTTGGATCTCAGCAGCAAGCAGCAGCAGCAGCAAGCCGTGCCGCCTAGGCAATCGTCCCCACTTCAAGACCAGGGGCACCCTGGTGTTTCTTTAGTTAATAAGATACCTGCTCGTTACCTACTTCTTCCTCCATCCCATCTCCTCCACAACCTTTACTTACCCCAGCCTCCGCTTGGGCAACCTCTCTTTCACCCTCTGTTTCCACCACCACACCTATCCCCAACGCCTCTCGACAAGTCGTGAAGATACGTCGAAGAGCGCCACCACCTGCCTCTTCCCCCACTATGCCACTACCTTCCTCTCCTCTTTCTTCCCCACCCTTACCTTCACCTCCATCCCCTTCACCTTCACCGTCTTCATCAACCACATCACTCCCTTTGCCACCCTCATCACCTTTGCCACCGCCGCCACCACTTCCTTCACTCCCCCTTTCGCCATCATCCTCTGAACCCGAGCAGGCCGAGCATAAACCCACACCTCCACTTTTGCCTTTACCTCCACCCATGCCCGTCATCATCATTATTCCCCCATCACTTGCACCATCGCCACCCGCGCCCTTCAAACCCCCTCCTTCTAACCTTCCTCTACCACTTCCCACTTCGCAGAGCAGGTACACGCTACCTTTGGTGCCCCTTGGGTCTGGTCCCCAGAGAGATAATGAGCCGAGCCAGGTTTCGATTGTGCATTTCAAGACTCAAGTTGCCATTTACCGCATGCCAATCTGGGTCCTGGTCCCTAGCTATTTTCGGGATAATGAGCCTGCATTTTCAGAAATGGTTGCAAAGAAGAGTTCACTCGCACTAGTGCCAGTTTCTTCACGAGCGAGGCTGATGGCAATTTCATCACTCGTCGGGGGATTCACTATCGATGCTGTTATTTCTCCTCGCTCGATTGATGTTCAGTTCACTGGCCGAGAGGGGTTCTCTACTCGGATTATGCTAACCCATACGGCCGCCCGGAGCCTGATGGATTCCCTATTCAAGGGGCAATTGGCTGCATCTTCTGCACTTTCCAAGGACATTCTGCACTTGTTGTGCAACCTCCCTCAATTTATTAGCATGCCGGCCACGTCAACGCCGCGTATTGATCTCTCTCAGCTTTGTCCTGCTCTTCTAGTACGGGAGTTATGCTTCGAGCCTGATTGCCGAGTGGAGTTGCCGAACCTCTATGTTCTAGTGCCAAGAGACAAAACTCCGTGGCTCCATGATATTCATTCAGTTGAGAAGTTGTTTGCCCAAGAATGTCTGCATCTTGTTAACACTGGGGGTCTAGGGGCAGCCGCCCCAATGAAGCTGCATATTCATGACTAGGCCAGGCCATCTGCTAGGTGGGCCCGCTATTTGAGAAGACATTACAGATTGAGGAGCCCGGGAAGCCGAGCCCACGCCAGGCGGCGTTATTTCAAGAAGATTGTGGCTAAGAAGAGGCGGCGACGTAAGTTCAAGGGCCGTCAGTTGGGAACTCAGGAGTCCACTGCCTCATCTCCTTCTTCCATCCATTCATCTTTTCTATTGCTCAGTTCTTATCCGTGGGTGGTGTACCTTCCACCACCTGACTATATTTCCACCATCGTTTCCTATCCTCACCATTCTAGGCCTCGGCCTATGTCTTCCTCTTCCCCTGAGTCAGGGGCATCTTCTAGTTTTTCTTCCCGGACATGTCCGGATTTCACTGCTCGTCTCTTTCCCCCGACCTTGTTAGGAATCCCTTGCGCTCGTTCCCCAACCTTGTCGGGTTATTTTTTTGATCCTTCCCCGATTTTGTCGGGTGGTTTCCATTTCTTTTCCCCGACCTTGTCGGGTGTTCATACATTCTCTTCCCCGCCTCTGTCGGGTGATCGCTATTCCTCTTCTCTGACCACGTCGGATGATCATTATCCTTCTTTCTTGTCTTCACAGTTATCTTTTCGACGTCTTTTCGTTCTTTCTGTCTCACCCTTTCAAGGTCATTACCCTTTTTCTTGCTGTTCTCAAGGCTTTAGCCCACCTTGATCTCAGTTAATCCCTATTTATTCTGTATCTGGCTCCTTGTTATCAGGGCCTTAGTGCTTTAACGAGGGAGTTCTAGCCCTCGTCTCTCTTCCTTTTTATCCCTTCTTCGTCCAATATGATGTCTACCACTCCTCTATGTCGAGGAATCCAATCCTTTGCTATCCTTTCATCCTTTATCCTGACAAGCAAGGAAAATAAAGTTCGCGCTCCTCAAAGCTCGATGATCGAGATCACTTCAGGATGCTGGTTTCCACGCCATGGATTTACAAAGGTATCTTTATTTTGGGCAAGAAATATGCTTTCATTTCCATTATTTCTATTATTTCTGCACATGATTTCTTAACATGATTGAGTGGCTTTAGGAGTCTTTGTTTAATTAGATCTTAACTTTGTGTCAAATAAAAAAGTTAGCTTTGCAGCACCCTTAGGCTGGTGATAGCTCCGCGCTGGGAGTCTAGTTTCTTTCCCCGATTGTTGAGGGTGACCTTTAGGCATGGGTTTTTCACACACTACACGGCAAGCCATAGCCGATTCCTCTGAGGCGCACCGTTGCTGCTTTGGCCATACTTTGGGTATGTACAAAAGTCTTTTCTTTTCTCTGCTCGGCCAAGTGCAGGGGCAAGAGATGGATGGATAAGATGACCAACTTAGGCGCTCCCCAATACGAGAGAGGTCTCAAATAGGGGCAGTCTTGACCCTCAAAAATGAGCTTTCATGCTATATCTGGCCAATAAGGGCTACCAAAATAAAGAAAATGAATTAATGCAAAATTATGAATCAAAGGCATGGCAAGAGTGGCAGTATAGTTCCCCGCGGGACGTCATGAGCCCGGTCGCAAGCGTGCCTGATAAATATGGGTCTAAAAATCAAAGACACAAGTCCCGGCGCAACAGACCTACTCTTTGAGGAGTAGTGCCCTTGAAGGATTTCGAGCCTTGATATCTCCCATCCTGCACGAAGCTTGTCTCCAATTTATCTTCTGCTCCTCCCTCTTAGACCGGGTTGTATCCCGGGTATGGCCTTAGTAGGGACACCGTTCTTTAGAAGCAGTTGGTTGTGGTAAGCCACCCTCGCATGCACACCTTGCTTAAGGGAAGTCTTTAGTGAAAGGGGTCGGAACGACGGTCCCTTGCTAGTAGTTTGAACCCGCCTTTAGGTGCTGCGGATTTCTATGACAAAATTCCAAAAACAAAAAAAAATCAAATATTATCAAAACTTCAAACAAATCAAATATTTCAAAACTTCAAACAAATCAAATATTGTCATCAAAAACAAAAAAAAATCATCAAAAAGATTACGAAAATCCAAAAAAAAATGTGTCTCTTTCATGCATTTGCATTTATTTTAACGACAGATACGTAATCCGTTTGCTAAGTGTGCAGGTTGCAAGTACCCAGGCATTTTTTTTTTAATAGAAAAACCTAACCTAGGGCTTAGTGGGAGAGTGCACCCCTTACCAGAGGTTAGGAGAAGCCACTCCACCATTGGACCACTAGGAGGCTATTTTATTTCATAAGAGATAAAAAGAATTACATCAATCTGATACTAGGCAAGCCTAGATAGTCCAGTCGAGCTGCACCTTTTATAATGGAAGGTAGCTCACTGTTAGAATAGAAAGAATTACATTTATTGGAGCATGCTAAAGATGCAAGTAAATCAGCAACAGTGTTGGCTTCTCTGAAGATGTGAGAGATCTTGTCTTGCTGTGATGTGATGCTCCAGATAGCCCTGGCATAGCTTAGAATGGACAACAGGACAACATATTTCTTTATTGATAATCCTAACAAGGGTGAGTGAATCACATTCAATCAGAGTTGGATTTGCATTCACTGTCTTCAAGTATTTAATGCCATCCAGGAGAGCTCGAGCTTCTGCAATTAAGCTATTTGAGTGGCCATAGAAATGAGAGAATGCAAGAATAATTTTCCCTCTATGATCCCTGATAATTCCTCCTCCTCCAGTGACTGTAGAAATCTTACATGCACCGCCTATCCAGGCAAGTAAGTACCCAGGCATTCCTCGCTATATCTTTTCGCTCCATCTCCTATCCACATCTTTGGGCCTATTCTCTCATTCAACTCATGTCTCTCGATCTGTTCTGAAGCTTATGTCCTCCTCAAATTCTTGCTTCCTCTGATCACATCTACACGAGACGGCTTTACCTCACGATCATGAACCTGGCGGTTCCGCTTCATGCTGATCTTAAGTTTCGATTGAGGAGTGTATTTGCCACATCTTTATCCTGCATGAGTTATTTTGTCCCACGAATATGTTGGTCGCGTATGGGCCCCCTGTTGTATGACATTGTGTCTGCCTTGGTTGGGCACTCTTATGTTCTTCAGGATGCGGTTGGTCGCACAACCTCTACCTTTTGTTGCGGTTGTCATGGAACCGCGACTGTTTTGGCTGAGCCTGCATACTACTTCCCATTTTAGTCGTGTCTTATCCTCGCACCACTTTCTCTCTTCTTCTCGAGTCGATTGTGTAAAGCATTTATAGATTGGTAGAACGAACATTCACATTCATTTAAAACAAAACTCATGGCATTATATATATATGTGTCATTTCTCCATGTACATGTGTGGTGCAAACAAAATCAAAAGAGAAACAACAAGGCATAATCAAGCCTGGCCCTCGCCAGGTCCCTCACTCTCACCCCCGCCCTCTCGCCTCTTCTCCGGAGGACCCATGGCTGTGCTACCCTCCTCTCGGCGTCGGCGCCTCTCCCCGTCCTCATTCCTCCGACGGCCGGAGGAACCCGTGAAGTAGTCCCGGACAGAACCACTGTGTTCGCCACCCTGGGACGCGCTCCGCTCAGGGCCTCGCCCCATCATGCAAAATGCCCACTCCAGGGCCCGTAGCTCGATCTTGAGGTCGTGGACCTGCTGCCGGGACTTCTCCGCCTCCTCGCGGTAGCGGCCCGCCGCCGCCGCCTCCTCCCGTAGCCGGGCCATCTTATGCATCGCTGCCTCCAACTCTCTGGCCTGCATTATACAGTTCATTTGTGAATAGCCGGATTCTAAAGAGATCTTTGAAAGAAGGTTGCGTCACTCACCCTCTCGAAAGAGCGGTCTCGGCCTCCTCAGCCCGTGCGGTCGCCCTGGCGAACTCAGCATCCCTCTGGGCCCGGTCTGCTGGTGTCTGTGTGAGGAAGAAGGGGCATCTGAGCCATGGCGCTGGGCTCCCTCGACATGCTGCACATTGAAGTCAGTCAATCTCATAAGTCTTATAGCATAATCACATTTCTAAGTCTAGAAAGCAGTAAAGGCTCACTAGAAGATCCAGGGAGCGCTGAAGCTCATCCCGCTGCTGCACAGTCGAGTGGAGCAGACCCTGGAGCTCTGCAATGCGTCCCTCAGGGTCAAGCTGCATTCAGAAGCATTAACATGTCAGCATGTCAGCATAATAGATAAGGCACTAGGTTCAGAGATTCTTACCGATCGTCGAGTGCCGCGAAGACCTGATCCCCATAGCGTCGTGCATAGGCCCTTAGGTAGGCCTCGTCCGTGTCAGCTCTGGCCCGTACCTCGCGTCCATGGCGCGCCCAGTCCCGGATCTGCTCCTCCGCTCGAGCAATCCAGTCCACCGAGCCAACCAGTCCGCGTGAGTGTCGCCCCACGCGCTCCTCCTCGGCGCTCTCCCGGGTCGAGAATGCCACGTCCGGCTGGTGCACTCCCCGGGTCCTCATGATCAAGTGATAGCGGAGTGGCTCCACCACGTTCATGCAATGTAGCCAGATATCTCGACCTGAGTACGCCAGCGCCACCTCCACTCAAGGCTGGCCCTTCGAATCCCTCGTCTCGGTAAGGTGTCCAACGAACCTGTAGAAGGAGTCAAGGTCAGCATGCATTTCAACATTTGCATCTTAAGTTTAAAGTTTAGAACTCACCGATGCATAGGGAAGAGAATTGATGTCATCCTGGATCGCCCGCACCTGGCGTCTGAGCGATCCCGTGTCCCGTCTAGCCACCCACCGCCTCGCGATAGGAAGACGGTCTGCATGAGCCTCTAGCCCTCTACCGAGGTGAGGCAAGTGAGGTAGGCCCACACCTGCATTCCACACATGCATTAATCAGATAATCATATAAGCATAAGCGTTCAAATTCAGGGCATTCAAATTGGAATCATACCTGAAGGAATGGAGTGAAGCCGCCAAGCATCGTCTGGAGGGTAGTAGTGCCGAGGGAGTCGAACAGAAAAGCTAGCACGGCCGCCCCCCAGGCGTATGATCCCACGCCCTCGAGATCCTCCAGTAGTGGTAGCAACCGGCAGCTCACCGCATCCCCTCTCGTGGCAAAAAGCAGCCGCCCGAACAGAAACACCAAGAACCTCCTCAGTACTCTATCTGCCTCGGGTCCTGGATCGGCGGACACTCTCCCCCTCGCTCGGTCCCTCAGTCTCTCCAGGTGCTGCTCGGGTAACTCCCCGACTGAGATCCCGGTGCCTCTCAGGCCCAGGCTGTCCTGCAGTCTGCCTCGTGGCAGTAGGGACGACGGCCGTCCCGGTCTATCCAGCTCCAGCCCTAGCAGCTGCTGTGCCTGCTCCCGGTAGTCTGAGTGGGTGAAGCCGCTCACTGGTGCCCCGTGCACTCGAAGTCCCGTAATCCGTGCTATATCCTCGAGTGTGGGGATCATGTGTCCCCACGGGAATAGGAAGGCCTTGCTGATCGGATCCCATCTATCCTGTAGTGCTAGTAGCAGCGCGGCGTCAGTCCGGAGTACCTCCATGCTCAAGAACTCTGCAAACCCCATCGCCGCCAGCCTGACCCTCTGAAACTCAGGCAAGGCAAGGTACACCGCTCTGACCTGCAACCACAAGATCCTGGTCCGGCTCTTCCCCTGCAAAGGCATTTCACCATTTAAGGATCAGCATAATTCACATAAACATATCTAGATAAGAAGAAATTGAATTTTCGAATTCAAATGGGGGTCTGGGATGGTCGCGGTCCTCAAGGAACCGCTACTATAGGTCGCGGCTACTGGTTGACCGCGACCTATTCGCCATGACGGGTCGGGCCTTCCCCGTTTCTAGCCTTGTCGTTATGGGCTTTTTAGCCCTACATTCTATCATTTGGGGATCTTCGATCCCGTTCTAACCGCATGCAACAAGATAAATTAAAATTAAAGAGGCAAAAGAGGAGTTTTGGGCCGTGGGGGCTTACCTCAGACGGTGGCGCTCCCGGGGCTCATTTTTCCTCGCCGTCCCCCTCGGTTCCTTCGTCGGCCTCTTCGACGGCCTCGTCGGGATCTTCGGGAGCGACGGGAGGGATTTCTTCCTCCGGGACCGGTGGTGGTTGTTCGTCTCCCGCCGGTGGCTCCGTGGAGGACGAAGCGCCCACATCCGCCTCCATGATCATCCGGAGGAAGTGGCGTGTGAGTTGCTTCTTCGGCATCTCTCCGGTTGGCAGGGGAGGCTGGGGAGGAAAGGAGAGTTGGGGGAGGAGTTTGGGGTCAGTTTTTTGTGAAATAGAAACGGAGGGAATGAAGGGGCCGCCGAAGGGGCGGCCGTTATTTTTTCAAATCCGGCTACATGGTCGCGGTCTGTCGAAGACCGCTACCATATGGTAGCGGCTTTGTGAAGACCGCCTTCTGTGTATAAGGCGCTTATGCTTGTTTATTCACTTGCCTGGTCTCTGTTTGGTCATATGGCTTCTCTTCGGTGATGTTTGTTCTTCCATGATCGCACATATGCTTCGTTTGTTTCGTCAGTATGGTGAAGTTGGTTCGTTACATTATATATTGTTTGCCTTTGGCATTATGTTCTACTCTGTTCATGTTTATTTGCTTGTGATTTTCTCATCTTAAAAAAGCCATAAAAATTCAAATATGTGAAAAGACAAAAAATGCCGTTCCGCTTGACAGGTAAGTCAGGTATGGCTTTCTATCCCTCCTCTTTATTGCATTACTATAAGGTATTACATTATATTATCTCAAGGACCAGTTGATTTCCTGCGTGTTCCAGGATCTGATGTTCCCCTTCAACAAAAATAATGATGATCTAGGTTCACGCGTTTAACCTCCGGATAGGCCACTAGGTTGGGAAAAACCAGGGGAGGATGGTTCCATCCCGCACACCGTGGTTGTAGATGGTATCTTGACCTTGGTTATCCCCAGGCTAGCAATATTATCCTTGAGTATTGGCTATTTTATGATTTCTTTGCATTTGTTTTAACGATTTCTTTACTTTAGCCCAGCATGCATCATGTCATCTTTTGAGCACTCACGCCTCGTGATCCGTTCAAGGGTTTCTCCTCTGTAATGGTTAATTGCACTTCAATTCACTTGGATAAGAGATTCTCATTCCGCTCTGAATTTGAACGATTTCTCTGATCTTTTCGCTTGGTATGGTTGGCCAGTGTGATTCCTGTCTAGATTTTATCTCAATTATACTTTTCCTACTTTTACGTTATGTTCCTTTCCGACCCCCTCATCGTCTGTGGATTGTGTCCCCGATGGGCCTGGTCGTGCTTCCTTTTTTCTTGTTAGTTTAGTTATCCGGACAGGTCTCATCCGCGTCATCCAGCCCTGGTGGTTAGTTCGGCGTTTTCAGGGAGAGTTCATGTCGCTTGTTGGTTATAACGAGTGTCTTTTGCCTTGTTGCCCGCTTATCAGTTCTCTCTGCTTCATCTCCACGTCATCTCCGTTTCACGTCGCTGTTACCTTCGCTCCATCTCCTTTCCACTTCGCCTCCATGTCGCCTCCGCTCGCTCCCTTGCAAAGTGGACACCAAGGAGGGGCATCTGTTGACACCCGTTTTATGCCTACAAGTTGAGTCCTTTTCTTATCCCCTTGATAATGTCCCGAGTTATCCATTACTGAGGTATTTCCTTGATGGTGTTTTGAGTATATCTATTCATTACCAAGCTTCTTACTCCCTGGACGGGGTTTGTTTGGAGTCAGTTTTCCCTTGGCGTACATCCTGATGATAGCGGTTCTCTCTAGACCGCTATCACCCGGTAGCGGTCCTATGAGGACCGCTTTCATCCTGCGACCCATTCCTTTGAAGCTGACCCGGTCAAAACTTATCCTCATGCCTGGTAGCTGTTTTGACCCGACCATTTCCATTGGTAGCGGTCGTGCGATAGACCACGTTCACCACCCAAGCCCAGTTCCGTCCGAAGCTCCGTTTTCTTCGCCCGGGGGTGTCTTAGGACTCTATCTTCGAGAGAGTTACGGCCCCGGACGGGGGGTGGACTCTCTTGGACGATTATTCTTCGATTTTTTCATGAGTTTATCCTTTGGAAAACTCTGGAATTTGCCCCGGGGAACCCCAACTCGACCTAGGGTTTCTAAGGGATCGATATATAAGGGTTGGCTTCTTCCTCACTTCGGGGGGACTTTTGGGGATTCACGCCGAAACTCTGCCGGTCCGGGGAGCGATCTTCTGCCAAGGGACCATGCTGTTCGCGTTCTAAGCATTCTCCGGTCCAGGGAGTATCTAGACCCTAGTGTTCAAACCCTCCTTCGTTCATTCCTTTTCTTCACATTGCATCACTATTCTTGCATTGTCTCGTGTTGTTCTATCATGTTCTAGTCATTCGTTGCATGTTTAAACATCCCTCCCACTGTTTGTCACGCCCCACATGGGTTAAAAATCACCAACCCCCAGGTACTTGCCCCCCTTGTTATACGTTTTAATTATTATAGTTTGATAGATATTGCACTACTTGTAGATCTAATTGGGTTTGTTTTCTTTGTGCCTTCATCCTTCCTTGCAGGTTTACAGCACATTCAGCACGAGGCCCCTCTCTCTTGGCCGGCTGAGAGAGAGGGAGGATCGACCCACAACCCACGTTTTTGGGTGATGGTAGCGGTCTTGGACGAACCGCCTTCATCAGGTAGCGGACGTGCGACCAACCGCCTTCACCTTTCAGCATCCCGCTTGCGAGCGCCGCTATCCTTCTCCTTTCCAAGGCTTGTAGCTCGGTCTTCCAGAGGTATTAGTCTTGGTGGCGATCACGGTCAGTTCTCTACTCCTCGTCCCCCTCTGTGTTTCATGAAAGTTCATGTCTATCAGTATGCTTACATTTTTTAGTTAGGGGACGTCGCTAGATTGAAACACATATATATATCTACAAACGCAGGTTCAAGCCCGAGTTGAAATCTCACAATTATGCAGGTTCAGGTTTGTAACACGCATTCAGTGGACTGCCACATTCATATTGTTAGCGCAGCAAGAGTGATATAGAAGGGGGGGATGAATAGATCACTCCCAATTTGTAGAAACTCAGGCGGAAAATAGATTCTACTGCTAACGCACCTCCTTAACCCGTACACAGAGAAATATAGATGAGAGTGAAGAACTGATCACTTGAAGGCAAAGGGACAAGCAGATGAAGAGCACAGAAATCAATAGCAAACCACAGAGGAGGCACTCGATTTTTAGATGGTTCGATTACAGTCCGCAATCTACATCCACCCCTCACTCCAACTAGAGTGAGGATTCCACTAGACAAAGCTAGATCACAGCAGACTCAGTCTGCGTACAAGATGCTGCCACACAGCTTGAACACCCAAGGGAAACAAATCCCTCGACCAAGCTCTGCTACCCACAGAACTTGAAACCTGTTCTAGCTCCCAGCTAGAACACAACCGGAGAATCCTCTCCCTTCCTCCACACACGGAGGGAAACTGTTAATGACAACCTGTCACTAACAACACCAGAGATCACCGATCTCTCTTCCTCTGCAACTCAGAGGGAAACTGGAGTAGTACTCCCTTCCTCCACACACCGAAGGGAAACCAATTCAAATCAGAATGGAAGAACGAAAATAAACGAAAGCAAAGTAGAAACAAAAACAATGAAGAGGAAATCGGTTCTGAAACCCAATACAACTGTAGCTTCAAATGAAGCAATTCATCAATCCACACACACACTCTCTCTCTCGAACAAACTTCTCTCAGATATGGAACTCTCTGCTCTTTTTCTTTTCTGGATCGTGCAGACTCTCACCAATGGCTTCTGCTTTTTCTTTTTACGATCGAACTTCTACTGAAGGATGAAGCTCTATATTTATAGCAGATAATGGCGTGTGGCTGCCAGGTTCCCGCCCATGCACTTTTGGCCAGATCATTTTGAATTTCGACCACATGGCAGCATCCTGACAAGGTTGCCATCCACGTGTCATGCGCATGTTGTCTTGGATCACGTGTCAGGTGCCAACCCCGATTCACATGCCCAATCATCAGCCTGAATTGCCTGCAGACAGACAGATGGAATGTATAGACTTAGTTAGTTCAGGCTTTTAGTAAGAATGTATATACTTCAGAAACATCAACTGAGTAACTGTGTACAATCGTGAGAGAATGTATAGACTTAATGAATAAACGCATGTATAGACTTTAGCAGGGTATGCACAATGCAATGCGTTGACGCTACACTACGTGCCTATGTACTGCGTTGACGCAGTGCAATGTGTCTTTGAAAGCTGTAAACAGCAAGGCATGCTGTACAGACTTCAGACAGCATGCATCAGATGACTCTGTATGAACTTGAAGACCCTTAGCCGATGTATAGACCTCTAGAGGAGACAAATGTGTAGACTTCACATTGCTCAGCCACTGTGTAGACTTCACAAAGCCTAACCAGTGTACAGACTTATAATGAGTGTGCTGTGAGCTCTGAAGACTCAAGTTGTAATAACAGAATGTATAGGATTGTGGTCGTACAACCCAATGTGTAGACTTGTACAGAGTGGACAATTGTCAGACTTTGATGCTGAACAAAAGACCCTTGGTCAACAGCCAAGGCGTCAATGCTTCCAGCGTGCAGCGTCGCCTCAGCTCCTCAAGAAAAATGCTCACTCCCTAGGCAAGCTGACCAATGCGTCAACGCATCCAGTGTCAGCGTCGACGCAGTGAACAAGAAAGAAGCGAAAGGCGCACCATTACGTCTACGCAGTCAGCCAAGTGCGTCAACGCACTAAAGGCATGCCACCCATGAAGTCAGATAGGCTGTACAGACTCTGTGGATGTAAAGCAATGTAGACTTCACATTGTATAGACTTGAACCAAGACGAGGTGAAGACTTCACGTTGTATAGACTTGCCAAATCAGTTGGGCGATGTACAAACTTGAACAGATCCAGCTGAAGGATGTATAGACTTGGAATCCACTGTACACGACTATACAGACTTTGAGGCTTAATGCAAAGGCCAGTGTACAGACTTCTAAAAACTGATGCGTTGTATAGACTTTCATGAGACGCTAAAGTCTATACAGACTAGACCAGTGGGACACTGATAGAGACGATGCAATGCGATGTGGAGACTTTAACATTAGACGCTGCATGAGACGGTAGGCTGTACAGACTTGCAAAGAGTGTTGGGTGTATAGACTTGAAAGTCTCAAGGCGGAGTGCAAACATGCTGAGTTGACGCTGCAACGTATTACCTTTACGTTCAACTGATGATGTATAGACTTAATCAAATGAAGAACCTGAACAGAAGAGTCTACGCATCAGCACACTGAGTTGACGCATTGGTGTGAGAACAGAGACATGCAATGACTGAAGGGTCGACGCATCAGCACGCTGAGTTGACGCACTGGTGTGAAGACTGTGCAGACAGAGTGTAGGCAGAATTAAGGTAGAGCATGTTATCTGACAGCCATTGAACTGTACTCACTCACATGATGAAACAGCATTAATCTAGAGATAGAAGATTGATTTATAGTGTGGGACATCATCAAAACCATAGGGATGCAACAATCTCCCCCTTTTTGATGATGACAACACTATGAATCAAGCAATATCAAGTTTCAACAAAAAGTTAATACCAGCTGCAACAAGCAGAATAAATTCAAGACATGCTCATGCAAATGAATTAAACATTCCCTACAGCACACTCTCATCTCCCCCACAACTCATAACCATATCTTCCACGAAGCAACATGACTCCCCTCAAAGCTCAAGATAAAACCAATACTCACTGATATTGCAAACTTCTCTCCCCCTTTGATATCAGCAAAAAGAACTACAGAATGTATGACAGTGCTGGAAACATGAGGACTCATGGCAGTAACTTCTTAGTGCAGAAAGTCACGAGTAGGTCTTAAGAGAATAAGTGAGTTTCTAATCTCAAGAGAGGATTCTTTAGACTTCAGTACACAATAGAGAAGTAGAATGATAGACAAGTTTATCAGCATACATAGTGGATGATTGAGAGCAGGAGTTCACAAGTATGGCCAGATATAGCTGATCATTCAACTATTCCACAAGACAGCAAGAGACTAAATCAGAGAGGTGTTCTCAAGGTATTGAAGACAAGCAATCTATTAGTTGCATAACAACAAGGAATTTTTGTTGGAGATGATTTTCAAGAAGATCAATGAGTAAGTTGGTAGTTCACTTCCTTTGACATTAGGGAGACACCTTGATTAGAGGCCTGAATCCCCAGTTACTCAGAGTGAGTACCTCATTACTTCCTTCCTTTTTTTTTATTAAGGAACAGAGTTAGTAACTGTGGCTTTTGACATGAGGAAACACCTTGATTAGAGGCTAGAGTCCCCAGTTACTCACCAGCAAGCCACCATTGCTCTGTCATGACTTTTCATTCATTTTAAGCATTTGACACCTCATGACTTGGGAAAAATATTCATTTCATTGATGAAGCTCCCAGTTTCTCAGTGATCAAAACAGAACATGTTTGTTCAGTTAAGCCCTTGAGTTAAAGAGATAGAATGATTGAAGACAATACCAAAAAGGACTTTTCTTGAATTGAGTCTTGAAGTCTAGATTTCAAGTTGATTGGGTCAGATATCAAGACATACAAGTTTTTTTTTTTTGGCCTGAACCATAATCAATGACAATGTAAGAAGATATACTTTATGCAATTAGTCCAGATCTCTGAAGGAGTACCAAAGGAAAGATTCTAACTTGGAGATTAGAGTCACTGACTTATAGACTTAAGAGATAAGTGACACTCTACTTTCTGAGAGAACCACACTAAATCAGTCATGCAAGACCAGCAAAGGTACACATCTGGACAGCCCTTTTGAATCTGTCAAAGAACTTCTCTTCTCACATCACAACTCAGCTCCCCCTAAGACATAGCATTCCTCAAAAAAACATTCCAGCAAAATCTCAAGGCTTCCCCTTACTTAGAGCATTCCTGAAAGCTAACCAGTAAGCATTCTGAACTCCCCCTTAAACCAGCATGCAAGAAGGCTAAACATCAGATAGACACAACTCCCCCTCACAACAAGAACAGGCTTCATAATTAAGATAATTTGTATAAGCCTAATTCTCTTCTCAATGTGGTGAATTTTTCATTATCCAGAGGTTTTGTGAATATGTCAGCAATCTGATTATCTGTGCCTACATGAATCAGTTCAAAGTTATTCTTAGACACCTCATCTCTTATAAAATGATGTCTTATTTCTATGTGTTTGGTTCGTGAATGCAAAACAGGATTTTTAGCAAGATTGATGGCACTAGTATTATCACAGTAAATAGGTGTGCACCCCAGGTCTACTTGGTAGTCCTGAAGCTGGTGTTTAATCCATATGACTTGTGTTCCACAACTCCCTGCAGCCACATATTCAGCTTCTGCAGTGGAGAGGGCCACAGAATGTTGTTTCTTGGAGCCCCAAGACACTAAACACCCACCCAAGAATTCACAATGGCCACTTGTGCTTTTCCTGTCTAGTTTACAGCCTGCATAGTCAGCATCTGTGTATGCTACTAGGTTAAGTGTGTGAGATGCAGGAAACCATAAACCAAGAGAGTGACTAGCTGACAAATATCTGAAGATTCTTTTAACTGCAGCTAAGTGTAGTTCAGTAGGTCTAGACTGATACCTTGCACACATTCCTACACTGAATTGTATATCAGATCTAGAGGCTGTCAAGTAAAGTAGTGATCCAATCATACCTCTATAAAGTTTGGCATTTACTTCTTTACCTGTCTCATCTGCATCCAATGAAGTATTGGTGCCCATGGGTGTAGTAATGTGCTTTAAGTTTTCCATGCCAAACCTTTTGAACAGTTCCATTGTGTATTTGGTTTGGTTGATGAAGCACCCATCTTCTAGCTGCTGTACCTGCAATCCAAGAAAATATTTTAGTTCACCAACCAAGCTCATTTCAAATTCAGCAGACATCATGGTAGAAAATTCATCACATAGTTCATGCTTAGTTGATCCAAATACAATGTCATCTACATATACCTGAACTATGATGAGATCTTTATTCATGCCCTTGGTAAATAAAGTCTGATCAACTTTACCTCTTTTGTAGCCCTTGCTGATCAGAAATTCAGATAATCTTTCATACCAAGCTCTTGGAGCCTGCTTTAGACCATACAAGGCTTTGTTTAACCTGAAAACTTGGTTAGGTTGAGGAGAATATTGAAATCCAGGAGGTTGTTCAACAAAAACTTCTTCTTTAATGACTCCATTTAAAAGGGCACTTTTAACATCCATTTGTTGGAGTTTTATGTTCTTTGAGCATGCAAAGGCAAGCAGCAGTCTTATAGCTTCCATCCTAGCAACAGGTGCATAGGATTCATCAAAGTCTACACCAAATTCTTGACAGTAGCCTTTGGCTACTAGTCTGGCCTTATTCCTCAAGATAATTCCATCTTCATTCATTTTATTTTTGAACACCCACTTGGTTCCTATGACATTTATACCATCTGGTCTTGGGACAAGCTCCCAGACATTATTCCTTTCAAACTGACCTAATTCCTCACTCATAGCATTGACCCAAGCTTGATCAGCTAAGGCCTCTTCTACTGTTTTGGGTTCAATTTGTGAGACTAAAGCAATTAAGTCATCATTATTCACATTTCTAAAATGAGACCTAGTCCGAAGAGGATCTTCAGGATTGCCTATGACTTTATCTAAAGGATGGTCTTTAAGAAATCTGATATTTGTTGAAGACTCACATGTTTCTCTTGGCCCTTCCTGATTGGGGGAATTTGTTTCTCCATTTGGCTGAGTCTTCTCTTCTTCCTGTTGGTCTTCTAGAAAGTCTCCACCATGATTGGAATCCCTGTCAAGATTTTCAACATTAGAGACATCTTTCTTTTCACTAAAAAGGATATGTGGAGATTCTTCCACTTTCTGATCTGATATGTTAAATACCCTATATGCCCTTGACACTTCAGAGTAACCCAAGAATATTCCAGGTGAACTCTTGGCTTCAAACTTGTCTAAATCTTTCTTATCATTGTTATGAATAAAACATTTTGCTCCAAAAATTCTGAAATGAAACAAGTTTGGTTTCTTACCTTTAGAAGCTCATAGGGTGTTTTCTTGTGTATGGGTCTTACCATGGCCCTGTTGATTATGTAGGTTGCTGTATTGGCCGCTTCTGCCCAAAACCTTCTAGGTAATTTACTTTCAATCAACATGGTTTGGGCCATTTCCACCATTGTTCTATTTCTTCTCTCCACAATCCCATTTTGTTCAGGTGTCCTGGGAGAAGAAAACATGTGAGTTAGTCATTCTTTGTCACAAAGATCAGTAAACATGGAGTTTTCAAACTCACCTCCATGGTCAGATTGAATAGAACTAACCTTGTACTTCCCTTCTTGTTTGACCTTATTGAAAAACAGATTAAACTTTTGAAATGCATCACTCTTATTTGCTAAGAAAAATATCCATGAATATCTGAAGAAGTCATCTATGATGACATAGCCAAACCTGTTTCCATTAAGACTCTGAGTTCTAGTTGGACCGAAAAGGTCCATATGAAGAAGTTCTATTGGTCTAGAAGACAATGGCTCAGATCTTAATTTAAAAGAATTTCTGGTCTGTTTGCCTAGAGCACAGGCATCACATGCTTTTGATATTGAGTTGAATTTAATTTTAGGCATGCCTCTGACTAAATCATGCTTGACCAATTTATTTAAAGTTGAAAAGCTAGCATGACCTAGACGTCTATGTCATTCAAAGGCATCATTTTCAGAATTGGCAGATAAGCAAATAGTAGATTCAGAATTCTCATCTAAGTCTACAATGTAGACATTATTAATCCTGTTGGCTACAAATTTAACCATGTCAGAATTTGTTTCAAGGATTTTACATGAACTATCATCAAATACAACCCTGTGACCCCTGTCACATAATTGGCTAATGCTAATCAGGTTATGTTGAAGCCCTTCCACAAGTAATACTTTTTCAATGGAGTTTGTGGAAGACTTACCTACTGTGCCAACTCCAATTATTTTACCTTTGTTCTTTCCTCCAAACTTGACCAGACCCCCTGGCTTCATCTCTATCTTGCTGAACTTGGATCGGTCTCCTGTCATATGCCTGGAGCAGCCACTGTCGAGGTACCACTTGTTGTCTTCAGCTGCCAGGCCGACCTACACAAATATATCAAGCAGAGTGATTTGGAACCCAAGATGAGTTGGGTCCAAGGACATTGTTCAAATCTCTGATCAAGTGTTTAGGTATCCAGATTTATTTCACCATGGTTTTCTCTGGCACCTTCCTTTCTGGTTTATTAAAGTTGAATCCAGCTGAACTGGAGAAGTGAGTTCTATTCCATTCATTAGTCTTCCTATTCCTAGGAAATTTCTTGTAGGCTTGTTGATTAGCATATCTTTGACCATGAAAGTTATTTCTCCAGTAGGTCCTGTTTGGACCCATCTGATTGTTGTAATTCCAGCTCTTATTCTGATTTATTTTCTTGGTCCATCTACCATTTGTGTTCTGGTAAGTGGGCTTAGTGTTATTCTTCATAAAATTCATTCCCATCTTAGATGGTTGTCCAGTACTGATTTTTGTGTTTTCTTTGGGACTTTGAGTTCCCTTAGAGCTGTTTGAGCTGGATGGTGTGTTCAGCTTTTCTTTTCCCTTCTCTGGACAGAAGGTGATGGTCTTGAATTGCAAGGGTCTCTTGTTGGTTGGGTCATAGCCTAGACCTTCCTTATTGAAATTGACCCTAGTCCCTAGTATAGCATCTAGGCTAGTCTTTCCTTGGACAAACTTTTCTAAGATTTTCTGTTTGTCTTCCAGCTCCTTTTGAAGAGACTCAGAATTCTTTAGGAGTTCAGCATTTACTTTCTTCACAGCTTCATATTTCTCTGAATTCACTCTAATTTCATTCATGCTTTCTTCAATTTTAGTTTTGAATTCATTGAGCTATTTTTGACTTTCTTGAATTTCTTCCTTAAGCTTATCATTCTCTTTCCTTAGTGAGGTCATTTCTTCTAGTTGTTCTTTTAGCTTTTCATTTTCCTCACAGACCAGAGTTTGTTCTTCAATATTTGTGTTAAATTTTCTTTTCAGAACTCTGTGCTCTTTGCTAAGAGAATTAAATTTATCTAGCAAGTCACCATAAGCATCCTCCTAGTCGTCAATTGAGAAATTTTCAAAAACGTTTATTACCTCCTCTTTATTATTTGCCGTAAGGCAAATTCCATCGTCATATTCTTCTGAGGAAGCATCTTCGGGGTCTTCTTCTTCCTCGCTCCATGTGCAGACCATCGCCTGTGACTTCTTCTTCTTCTGCACCTTTATGTTTTTCTTCTGAAGATAGGGACCCTTCTTCTGGAGGTCTGGGCATTCGCCTCTCATGTGTCCATGTTTGTTACAATTAAAACAAGTCAGTTTCTTAGGATTTCTATCCCTGTAACTGGTAAATTCAGCATTCTTGTTAAAGGGTTGTGGCTTCTTCTTCCTAAAGGTCTTTCCCTTTTTCTTCAAAAATTTTCTGAACTGTCTAGTGAGCATTGCCTGCTCCTCCTGGTCGAGATTTGATAAACCTTCAAGCTCGGACTCAGACTCGGGGCTACTGTTGCTGCTCCCACTGTTACTACCCTTGTTGCGGGAAGCTCTTAGAGCTACATTTTTACCCTTCCTCTCACTTCTTTCTCCACCTCCTTGAAAATTCATCTCATAGGTCATAAGGGATCCTATGAGTTCATTCACAGTCAAGACAGTCAAATCTTTTGACTCCTCAATCACAATGGCCTTAGTGTGCCATGCCGGGGATAAAGATCTAAGGATTTTCCTGACTATATCTGCCTCAGCAAGATCCTTCCCTAGCCCTTTAAGAGTGTTAGTGATCAAGGATAACCTGGCATACATTTCGTTTATATTCTCATCTGCATTCATCTTAAACATTTCATACTTAGAAGTGTAGAGGTTTACCTTCGAGGCTTTCACTTGAGCTGTACCTTCATAGATCAATTGCAGCTCATCCCACATTCGCTTGGCAGTTCTGTATGCAGATATACGGGCATATTCCTCTGGATGAACAGCACACTAGATTATGTTCAGCGCCGTCCAGTTGAGTGAAGAGAGCTTGACATGGTCATCTGTCCAAGCATCCTCGTTTGGTGGCAGCTCATATGGCCCCACCGTGATTACTCTCCACAGTTTATGACTCTGAGCTCTGATGAACACTTCCATCATGTTCTTCCAAAACAGATAGTTACTACCATCGAAATAAGGAGGGCGACTAATGGATTGACCTTTGGCCATGAAGGTTCTAGGACCACCAGCATTTCCTTGACCGTTCGTCCACATGGCGTAAACCTGCTCTGATACCAATTGTTAGCGCAGCAAGAGTGATATAGAAGGGGGGGATGAATAGATCACTCCCAATTTGCAGAAACTCAGGCGGAAAATAGATTCTACTGCTAACGCACCTCCTTAACCCGTACACAGAGAAATATAGATGAGAGTGAAGAACTGATCACTTGAAGGCAAAGGGACAAGCAGATGAAGAGCACAGAAATCAATAGCAAACCACAGAGGAGGCACTCGATTTTTAGGTGGTTCGATTGCAGTCCGCAATCTACATCCACCCCTCACTCCAACTAGAGTGAGGATTCCACTAGACAATGCTAGATCACAGCAGACTCAGTCTGCGTACAAGATGCTGCCACACAGCTTGAACACCCAAGGGAAACAAATCTCTCGACCAAGCTCTGCTACCCACAGAACTTGAAACCTGTTCTAGCTCCCAGCTAGAACACAACCGGAGAATCCTCTCCCTTCCTCCACACACGGAGGGAAACTGTTAATGACAACCTGTCACTAACAACACCAGAGATCACCGATCTCTCTTCCTCTGCAACTCAGAGGGAAACTGGAGTAGTACTCCCTTCCTCCACACACCGGAGGGAAACCAATTCAAATCAGAATGGAAGAACGAAAATAAACGAAAGCAAAGTAGAAACAAAAACAATGAAGAGGAAATCGGTTCTGAAACCCACTACAACTGTAGCTTCAAATGAAGCAATTCATCAATCCACACACACTCTCTCTCTCTCGAACAAACTTCTCTCAGATATGGAACTCTCTGCTCTTTTTCTTTTCTGGATCGTGCAGACTCTCACCAATGGCTTCTGCTTTTTCTTTTTACGATCGAACTTCTACTGAAGGATGAAGCTCTATATTTATAGCAGATAATGGCGTGTGGCTGCCAGGTTCCCGCCCATGCACTTTTGGCCAGATCATTTTGAATTTCGACCACATGGCAGCATCCTGACAAGGTTGCCATCCACGTGTCATGTGCCTGTTGTCTTAGATCACGTGTCAAGTGCCAACCTCGATGCACGTGCCCAATCATCAGCCTGAATCGCCTGCAGACAGACAGATGGAATGTATAGACTTAGTTAGTTCAGGCTTTTAGCAAGAATGTATATACTTCAGAAACATCAACTGAGTAACTGTGTACAATCGTGAGAGAATGTATAGACTTAATGAATAAACGCATGTATAGACTTTAGCAGGGTATGCACAATGCAATGCGTTGACGCTACACTACGTGCCTATGTACTGCGTTGACGCAGTGCAATGTGTCTTTGAAAGCTGTAAACAGCAAGGCATGCTGTACAGACTTCAGACAGCATGCATCAGATGACTCTGTATGAACTTGAAGACCCTTAGCCGATGTATAGACCTCTAGAGGAGACAAATGTGTAGACTTCACATTGCTCAGCCACTGTGTAGACTTCACAAAGCCTAACCAGTGTACAGACTTGTAATGAGTGTGCTGTGAGCTCTGAAGACTCAAGTTGTAATAACAGAATGTATAGGATTGTGGTCGTTCAACCCAATGTGTAGACTTGTACAGAGTGGACAATTGTCAGACTTTGATGCTGAACAAAAGACCCTTGGTCAACAGCCAAGGCGTCAACGCTTCAGCATGCAGCGTCGCCTCAGCTCCTCAAGAAAAATGCTCACTCCCTAGGCAAGCTGAGCAATGCGTCAACGCATCCAGTGTCAGCGTCGACGCAGTGAACAAGAAGGAAGCGAAAGGCCCACCATTGCGTCTACGCAGTCAGCCAAGTGCGTCAACGCACTAAAGGCATGCTACCCATGAAGTCAGATAGGCTGTACAGACTCTGTGGATGTAAAGCAATGTAGACTTCACACTGTATAGACTTGAACCAAGACGAGGTGAAGACTTCACGTTCTATAGACTTGCCAAATCAGTTGGGCGATGTACAGACTTGAACAGATCCAGCTGAAGGATGTATAGACTTGGAATCCACTGTACACGACTATACAGACTTTGAGGCTTAATGCAAAGGCCAGTGTACAGACTTCTAAAAACTGATGCGTTGTATAGACTTTCATGAGACGCTAAAGTCTATACAGACTAGACCAGTGAGACACTGATAGAGACGATGCAATGCGATGTGGAGACTTTAACATTAGACGCTGCATGAGACGGTAGGCTGTACAGACTTGCAAAGAGTGTTGGGTGTATAGACTTGAAAGTCTCAAGGCGGAGTGCAAACATGCTGAGTTGACGCTGCAGCCCAATGAGTTGACGCTGCAACGTATTACCTTTACGTTCAACTGATGATGTATAGACTTAATCAAATGAAGAACCTGAACAGAAGAGTCTACGCATCAGCACACTGAGTTGACGCACTAGTATGAGAACAGAGACATGCAATGACTGAAGGGTCGACGCATCAGCACGCTGAGTTGACGCACTGGTGTGAAGACTGTGCAGACAGAGTGTAGGCAGAATTAAGGTAGAGCATGTTATCTGACAGCCATTGAACTGTACTCACTCACATGATGAAACAACATTAATCTAGAGATAGAAGATTGATTTATAGTGTGGGACATCATCAAAACCATAGGGATGCAACACGTATAACGGTCTTTATTCAATCGTTACTTCCCTTCAAGACGTTGGCTTTGATTCCCTCAGTAGCTCTCTCTCTAACGGTCTGGGTCACGACCGTTGCTTAGTTCTAACGGTCTGTCGATTGACCGTTACACTCTCCAGAGGACTTAGTTCTCAGAGCATACACTCTGACGGCCTATCTCCCCACTGTTATATCCTTCTAACGGCCCTGCTCAGATCCGTTACATTCTCCAGGGGCTATATTCTTCATATCATTTTAGCTAAATCAAGCCACAACTCATGTCCATTCGGTTAAGGCAATCCCATCTTATTCAAATGAACTTAATGCAACATAAGATTGATAAAATTCCAACTCTGATTGTCAATTACATCTTTCATAAAAGTAAAATCAAATTACATTCAGTTTCTTGTCTGCAAAAGGGCGGATCTTCCTCAACTCTTTCACGTAGCCACGGCGCGCTTCGTCATTCTCTTCCACTCCTGCTTGCCACGGACGCACCTTTCCGATCTCCCACATGATCAGCGCGTTCCGAACTGTTCTTTCATCTTCCTCGGTCCCCATCTTCCTAGCTAGAAGGGGAGGGTAGTGTGATAGTGCAGGAACTTCAGTCCGAAGTAGTCCGATCTGAAGATGGCACCGGTGCGGGTTGTAGATCGCCATCGTAGTATTTCCCACTAGCTGGAGGTCTAGGCCTTGACGCCGCGGTATTCTAAGAAGAGTGCTCCGAAGGATTCTCGGTCGCATGATGAATTTCTACATTGGTAAAGTATTGAAGAAGAGGCGCCATTCATCCCGAGTTTTCTTATCCGCCGTCTTGCATTCAACATGTGAAGAAAATCCAGATGCCCCTCCAATGAAGAAGAGAGGGTGGCTCCCGAAGATCTGGCTAGCAGAAGTAATATCCTCCTTTGGTTGGAATTTGATTCTCACTCCCATCCAACACTCGAGGAGTATCATGGAGCCAAACAAAGATCCTCCTAGGCAAGCGGAGCTTAGTCCATCATAGAGGTATGAGAGGATCGCTTGAGAGATGGACATACCCCGCCACAACCCACTAATGATGCTGAGATTTTGGATATCTAAGAGGTGGTCGGTAGTGGTAAAAAGGAAGATTCCACATAAGCAAACCGCCACCGCCTTGGCTATTGCTTCATGCCACTCCCACTTATTTTTGCAATGAGAAACTATCCATTGTGCCAAGGGTATCAAATGTATGTGGTATGGGCTGATCATGGTCCTCACGTCCTTTGGATTATGGATGAAATCACTCAAGATCAAGGACGGGTCGATAGGCTCCACAGTGTAGCAAACTAGATCTCCATCCCCCGCCTTAGTCTTAGGAAGGGCTAGGTAGGTTTCTACCTCCTCTAAAAGGACTGTTGCTTCGAAAGAAGGGAAGATGAAGGTATGTGTTTGTGGATGCCACAACTCTATGAGGGCTGAAATACTAGGCCAATCTAATGTCACTTTTTGAAAATTCTTGCCTAAAACTAAAAGAGGTTGAAGGTGCCACGCTTTAAGGATTGATGTAACCTCTAAAGGGAGTGCCTTTACCATGGGAGCCACCCACTTCAGATTAGAATAGAATCTTGGACCGGGAAGGGGCTAAAAAGAAGAAGTAGATCATGAGAAAGAATTGAAGTGTAGAAATTTCAGAACTTCGTTAAGTCATAGAGCTTACCACTCTTTGAGCATTAGAGCTTAGATGCTTGGGCAGCTCTCCATACTCCTTTCTTGCAGCTTTGGGTCCGGTGTAGACTTTCTCCTCCATAGCCATCACCTCGAAGCTTCTCTTCATCATGTTCCTACCCTTAGGAAAGGTTTTTCAGCCCTTCTAGCAGAGAATTCAGAAAGATACGATTTTGGCTAAGTTTCCAAGTTTTAAAGGCTTGATTTTGGCTTTAAAGAGATAAGGTTTGGATTGGAAGGCTTTATCTTAAGTCTGGGAGAAGTCTAGAGTGGATTAAGGGTTTCTTATCTCAGATTTCGCCTCTCGCGGCACAATCCGTCTCGGAGTACACTTCACACTCTGACGGTCTATCGTTGGACCGTCATTTGCCTCTGACGCGCCAGCTATGGGCCGTCACATTTCCTGTGGGTTTAACTTGGTCCAATCTTGTTATGTCAAGCTTGACGGTCGAGAATCAGATCGTTACCTAGTGTGACGCGGTCCCTCTGAGCCGTTACACTCTCTGCCATTCAGTTTTGGCTTCTTCTTGCTCAATCATCGCCTAACGGTCTGTCTCATGGCCGTTACTTATCTCTGACGCCCCGCGCTTGAACCGTTACATTTCCTACACATTTTTTTTGATGCATATCCAAGTCTGTACATCATTTTAAGTCTATACATCCCATGCATATCCAAGTCTATACATAATTTTAAGTCAATACATCCCATGCATACCCAAGTCTGTACATTCCTCGTCCAAAGTCCATACAGCTCCAAGACTGTGCATTCCTGATCCAAGTCCGTGCATTGCCCAAGTGTGTACAACCCCAAGTCTGTACATTTCTCGTCCAAGTCCATACATTGTGCAGAGCCTACACAGTCTCAAGACCATACATTGTGCAGAGTCTACACAGTCTCAAGTCCATACATTGTGTAGAGTCTACACATCCTCAAGTCCATACATTGTACAAGTCCACACGTCGTTCAAGTCTGTGCATTCCTCGTCCACAGTCCATACATTCTTCAAGTCTGAGCATTCTTTACAAAGTCCATACATCCTTTGCCGCTGTGTTCATGAAGTCCATACATCGTTTTGGTCAAGTCTATACATCACTTGGGCAAGGTCTGTACACTCTTGAGTATAGTCAGTGCATTCATAGTCCAATCTTGCTCTGTCAAGTATGACGGTCTTTCTCATGGCCGTTACTTATCTCTGACGCCCCGCTCTTGAACCGTCACATTTCCTGTTAGTTCCCCTGATGTCCTATTGCTCTTCCACCTTTAATGGTCTAGCACTTCACCGTTACATATCTCTGATGCACCAGCTATGAGCCGTTACCCTTCCTGCTGTTCGGTTCTGCAAATCTGACCTATCTTTTTTGACGGCCTCCGTCTAATGCATTACTTGATCCTGACGGTCTGGATCTGGACCGTTACATTGTCGGCTGCAGTGATTATGCTATTCCTTTCTGCCTCTGTTTTAGACCTGGCAGTCTTACATACTTCCGTTCATCCTGTCCATCTCACATATCACATTTCATCCACACAATTCTTTCACACATCCACATGCATTTCCTGCATTCCAATCATACTCTCACATACATTTTTCTTGCATTCGTTCCCATTTATTCCCATTCATTTCACATGCCCACCTGTTTGCATGCACATCCATTCATTCACATAAAGAACAAGAACAAACAAAAGACCAAGAAAAGAAATTCTCATTCCATTTTCATCATAAGTCATGTACAAGTAAAAGTGATAAGCAAAGAAAAATCAAAACGCATCACTCGGCCGGCTTATCCGCCGGGCCGCCATCATCATCTCCACCCTCCGGCTTCCTCGCCGGTGGTGCTATGGAGGCACTCTCCTCCTGCTGGCCCCTCTCTGCCCTCTCATTCCTCCGTTGGCCGGAGGAGCTGACAAGGTAGTCTGCCACTGATCCGGCACGAGCAGCACTCCTCGACGCCCCGCTCTGAGAGACGCTCCGCTCCGATCCTTGGCCCATCATCCGTATAGTTTTATCCAAGGTCCGGACCTCGACCTTCATGTCGTGGGCCTCGAGTCGCGCAGCTCGTGCCTCGGACCGGTATCTCTCAAAGTCTACCATCTGTGTGGCCGTCCGCGCAAGCTCTCCTCTCAATCGGGCCACCTCTGCTCGAAGGACCTCTGCCTCGGCCCGGTTCCTCTCCGCCTCCATCCGAGCCTGTTTTGCCTCAGCCGCCGCTGTGGTTAGCTCTCTCGCCTGTAGTTTGCATTGCATATAGTTAGTCACATAAGCATGTAATTTGCATAAGCATTTAGCATCTTACCCGCTCTGCGAGGGTGGCCTCCGCCTCCTCGGCCCGAGTAACTGCTCGGGCGAACTCGGCATTCCGCTCAGCTCTATCCCCGGCAGGCTGTGAGGACGATGATGGGGCGTTCGGTCCGGCTCTTTGGGCTCCCTCAGCCCGCTACATTTAGAAATCATTGGTCAGTCATCATTGAAATCACATTTGCATCAATTGCATCATAAAGCATAATCATTTTAAGTCCAAGGTTTTGTCAAGTCTTACCAGGAGTTCCAAGGCGGTCCGGTACTCGTCCCGCTGCTGGACGGTGGAGTGGAGTAGCCCTTCGAGCTCGGCTATCCTTCCTTCAGGGTCTAGCTACATTTAGGAAGCATATAAGTCAGTGCATCTAGCATTTTGCATTTTTCATATAGAAAGAGTTTAGGGTTTAGAAGTTGCATACCGGTTGTCGGGTACCTCGGTACACCCGATCCCCGTACAGTCAAGCAAAGGCTTTCAAGTACGCCTCATCGCGCTCATCCCGCTCCTTCACTGCTCTGCCCCGCTTGTTCCAGTCGTGGACGTACTTCACCTTCCGGGCGCACCAATCTATGTCACCGCTAATTCCTTTCGCTGACTTGCCCGGGCGATCGTCACTGCGGCGTGGAAAGGTCACCTCGGGCTGGTGTAGTCCCCGAGTCCTCAGGACCAGTCGGTAGTGGAGTGGCTCGATGATATGGATGCAATGCAACCATATGTCTCGTCCCCGGTACGAGAGAGCTGCCTCCACCCATGGCTGTCCCTCGTAACTCTCGCCTCTGTACGGGGTCCACCTCACCTGAAAGCATGTTAGTCCATTTATCATCATTTAGAGGCATTTAAAGCATTTTCGGGCTTACCGCCGTATGCGGGAAGGAATCCAAGTGGTCCTGGATCGCCCGGGTCAATCTGATGATCGACCCCGGGTCCCTCGTGACCACCCATCACCTCGCGATCGGGATGCGGCCGACGTGGAGTAGCGTGCCTCTCCCGATGCCTGGGAGGTACATGTAACTCCAGATCTATATTTTAGAAGTCAAGTCAGTCAATTTGCATAATCATTGCATAATCATTTGCATAATCATATAGAAAGCATTTAAATTGCATTTACCTGTAGAAAAGGCGAGAAGCCGCCCAGCATCGTTTGTCGGTCCGTCGTGCTGAGGGACTCGAACAGGAAGGCTAAGACTGCCGCTCCCCAGGCATATTTCCCGACTCTGCCTAAATCCTGGATCATCGGTAGCAGCTTGCAGCTGATGACATCCGCTCGGGTCGTGAACAGGAGCTTCCCGAACAATAGCATGAGGAACCACCTCAGGACTCGATCTCCCTCCGGTCCCGCCTCCGCCGCCACATGTGGGTGCACCTGATCTATCACTCTGCCGAGATGCTCCTCTGGTAGCTCGCCCATAGCTATGGCTGCTCCTCTCAGTCCTAAGCTCTCCTGCAGTCGTGATCGTGAGAGCTGGGATGATGTCTGTCCTGGCCTGATCAAATCTAGCCCCAGCAGCTCCTGGGCCATCTCTCGGTAGTCTCGGTATGTCCATCCTGTCACTGTGGCTCCATGGACTCCCAGTTTGGCAATCCTCGCCATGTCTTCCAGCGTGGGGATCATGTGACCCCACGGGAAGATGAACGCCCTGCTGACTGGATCCCATCTCTCGTGCAGCGCATACAGTAGCGGCGTATCCATCCGAGTCACCTTGATGCTCGCACCTCGGCGAACCTCATGCCGGCCAATCTCCCTCTCTAGTAATCGGGCAGTGCCTGGTACACCGCCCCGATCTGAAGCCAAGAGATCCTCGTCCGTCTCTTTCCCTGCATTCATTTAGAGCATAAGTTAGTCAATTGCATCATAAAATCATTGCATAAGCATTTAAAATGAAAAACAAAACAAAAAACTGAATAATTGAAAAACATAAAAATTAGTTCTGGCCTCTGGTGACTGTAATGGCCCTGGGATGGGGCGTTACTTGTCTCTAACGCATCAAGGGTGGAGAGTTAGGATTGTGACGCTCGCTGGAAGGACCGTCACATTCTCTGCTAGAGGGCTTTATCCCCTTTGCATTCCGTTGGCTTCTCACCTTGGCCAAAAGGCCTACAATGGATCCTAATGGGTTCATAGACCCATTTTCTACTCCCCAATCAAACATGCATGCACATAAAAACACAAAAAAATTAAAAATTTGTAAATTAGGGTGAAGGCCTACCTCTTGGTCTTGGCCCCTCTTCCTCTTCTTCTCTGGTTCCTTGGGTTCTTCTTCATCCAGGGGTGCTTCCCCTTGGTCTTCTTCAGCCATGGAGGCCTCCTCCTCCTCTGTTTGCTTCTTCCTCACCGTTTCTTTCTCCACGGGTGGCGGGACGGTCTCTCGCTCTATCCGGCGGTGAATGTGGCGAATCACCTTCTTCTTCATCCCTCTCTCCCTCTTCTTCAGTGGTTGTGGGGCCTCGTCGCCGGCCATCTCTTGGGTGGACGACGGTGGTCGCCGGTGGTCTCGGTTGAAGGTTTTTGGGAGCGTTTGGGTTGTTTGAGTGTTGAATGAGTGTTGAATGAGGTTTGAGACCGTTCGGTTTGTTTTGAATGCTCAGGAAATGTGACGGTCTATCGTCCGACCGTTACACTCTCTGACGCGTACTTCTTGAACCGTTACATGGATTTGAATTGCTTTATTGAAGAATGTGAACCGCCTAGTCTCTAACGGCCCAGGCCTAGTCCGTTACGTGTTGTAACGCCCTCTCAATAGACCGTTACAGCTTGCAAGTTTCTTGATGAATGAAATGGTCTATTTGATGATTGAATGGCTGCATTTTCTTGCATGATGTTCATTATTAATGCTTTTAAGACGTATGGATGGTTATGCCTTATTTCATGCTCATATTTATTGTTGGCTAACCTCTTTGAAGTTATGAACAACATCATGCTTTGCCATTCACCAGGAAGGTAAGGCAGGTATTGTATCTCGTTCCCCTGTCCCTTTAATGCATTACTATATGGTATCTATGATATATTATCTCGAGAACCGGCTAGTCATTCATGTGTTCTGGGATCTGATGTTCCCCTTAAAGAAAAATGATGATGATCTAAGTACACATGTTTAATCGTTGGATAGGCCGTTGGGTTGGAAAAATTTGGGGACGATGGTTCTGTCTTGCACACCGTGGTTGCAGATGGTGTCCTGACCCTGATTTCTCCGGTCTAGCAATATTATTCTCGAGTATCTTATTATTTTATCTTTCTTTACATTTGTTTTAACGATTTTTTTTCTTTAGCCCAGCATACATCATACGCATATTTGAGCATTCATAATCTTCATCTGTTCAAGGTGTCTCAAAGATGGTGAATAGCTGTGTTCTTGATCTCGAATAAGGAGAGACATTCCACTCTGAATTCGAAGGTTTCCTTCAATCTATCGCTTGATCTGGTTAGCTGAAGATTCCTGTCTGGAGTTTAGTCAATTCTCTTTTCTTTCCGTTGCCTCCGGTGGCTAGCCGTGTTTCCTTTCCTTAGTTGTTAGTTTCTCCAGACTTGCATCGTTTGGTTGGCTATTTCCTTGTGATCAGTTTGCAGTTTCCCAGAAGATTCATATCGCTTGTTGGTAAAGAATGGGTGTCGTTTACCTTAACGCCCGCTTTTTGGTCCACTCCGCTTCATTTCCGCTTCATCTCCATGTTCCATTTCGCTTTCGCTTCACCTCCGCTCGCTCCCCTGCAAAGAGGACGTTAAGGAGGGGCATCTGTTGACACCCGTTTTATGACCGATAAGTCGGGTCATCTCCTTGTTCATTCTATGTGATGCTCCAAGTTATTCATTCCTTTGTTGAGTCTCCTTCATCAGTCTGAAGCTTATTTTATGGGTCTTAGCTTCTTGGTTGAGTATGGTTCCACGATTTCTCGTTTGATAAAGCTTAGCAAGTTTTCTTATCATTTGGATCCTCATTGTTTCTAACGGTCTGCACCTGGGCGTTACGTTCATCTAATGCATTGTCCCTAGACCGTTACATCTTGAAGAGTCCTACAACTTAAGGCTTTGTTTCAATCCTTATCCTTTGGCCTATCCATTGAGTATAACGGTCTGTCGTGCAGCCGTTACTTCTCTCCAATGCGTTCATCCTTGGCCGTTACTTTCATTCAAGAGTCATATTGTTTTGATCTTCTTCCGTTGATCTTATCTCTTTTGAGATAAGGTTGAATGTGACGGTATCCCTCTAACGCGTTATTTGCCTGTGACGGTCTGTCGAGCAGCCGTTACATCCAACAGAGAGTCCTGGCAGTTCAGGCCTTTTCTCTGCTACTCCGTGGTCGAGATAAGAGTTTGATCTTGTGATTTCTCTTCCAAATCTGATCCTCAGAACCTTCTGTTTGTTTCTATGGACTCTTGGTGATATTATCTTCGAGAGTTTGCTAAGAGTTATCCTCTTTTCTTGCTGGATTATCCTCTACTCGACCAGAGATTTTGAGGGCCTATAAATAGCACCCTTAACTTCATGGCCCGAGAGGGGAAGATCTGCAGTTTACGTCGAAGTGATGCCGCATCCTGGAGCCACATCCAACCAAGGAGAACTGTTCCTCAAGTCCATCTGCTTCACGGTGAAGGGAGTATTCGTTTCATTGTGTTTGAGTTTCCATCATTATCACACTTGTGTTCTTTCTTCCTCCTTCTCAAAGCATTGTCCCTTTTCTTTCTTCCACATTCTACATCTATTCTCATCATCTAAACATCTTCCTATCTTTTAAAACGCCCAGAGGGGTTAAAAAACCAAAACTTTCCCGGTACTTCCCTTTCCTTTTGAATGGTCTTAATTTCTTTAAGAATTGATACTACGCTTGTCTAAATGGCTAATCTGGGTTTGTTTTCTTATGTTTCACGTTCTTTGGCAGGTTTACAGGTTCATTAAACGAGGCCCAAGTCTTCTGGCCGGCTGGAAGATTTGGAGTTCAAAGAGTTCACAAGTTGCTTCTGCCGGTGCTCTGACGGTCTTGAGAAGACGCGTCAGGTTCATATAACGGTTCACCGGGCGACCGTCACACTCCTGTGACGCACAGGGTCTGGACCGTTACATTCAAGGCTGATCTGCAGATTTCACTGGTTTCTCTCTCTCGTGGGCGGGTGCTTCATCCACCTATTTCCAAGGTATTTTCAAGTCTTTGACTTGTGTTTACTTTGGTGGCGATCACGTTCTTTCTTAGTATTGGGCATTAGCTTTCTTTTTCCCACTTCATATTCCTTTGCTTGTTCCACCCACTCGGTGTGTTTTATTTGCTTTTGCTCCACTCCCCGGCGTGTGTTTTTCTTTACTTTCTGTAGATTAGTTTGATTGAGATAGCATTGCCCATTGTAGAGCTTGTTTGGATTGCCTAGGTTCATGGTTTACATGTCCTTGGGTTGATTGAGATCATTGTTTTTTTGCTTACCATCTCTATCATACATCACAAACCCACAAAAAGAAGGAAGCAAATAAATCAACACCAGCCTCCCCTCCGGCTCTCACCCGCACGAAAGCCAATTCTCCTCGCTGGCACGGCAAGGGGCAACTGGTTAGTCAAGCTCAATCAATTCCAAACTCCAAATTAATCAATTTGTTCTTGGCTTTCCATCTCTCGGATCTCATGTCGCAAGTTCACTATCGTCTGATTAAGGACACTTATTCGATCCTTGAGTATCTTCACAGCCTCAGTCTCTGACATCTGCACACGACATTGTCAAGCTTGCTTAGTACCTTTGCTCAAAACCAGAAACATCTCAATTGAAAGCTGAAAGAGCCACTCACCACTCGGGTGTCGAGACGAAGCCGTCTAGCATACAGGTCCTGGTAATCCTCCAAGTAAGCCTCGCTAGTCCTCATGGTCCGGTCATGCTCCAGTGAAGGGCCGTCCTGTAGTGCCTCCGCCTCTCTGCGGTAGCGGGAGGCCCAATCCTGATCGCTCGCTGAAGTCCGGCGATGTCCTCGGTCCGATTCATGCTCGGATGGAATCGCCACTAGTGGCTGGTCCCATCCTAGGGTCCTCTGCACCAGGCAAAGGAAGAGCGGCTCCCTCAGGTTCACGCAGAACATCACTGTATCCCTATTGAACCAAGCTCGCCCCTCCCTCACCCAAGGCTGGGTAGTGATGTCCTCCGTCGTGTAAGGGGTCCAAATCACCTGTCACACATATAAGAAGAAAAAATGAACATCTTGCTAATAGAGTAACACAAAAAATGCCAAAACAAGTCACACAACTCTATTCAAAACATTCACCCGGTGGGGAGGGTACTCATCTAGTGCTGTCCTAACGTCGGAGAGTCTAGTGGCCACTAAGCGCTGATCCCGGACCATCTCCCATCTAGCCATCAAGGGAACCACCTGCATTAGGGCTCGCGGGATGTTGTCGCGGCCTAGAGGGAACTGAGTGTACCCCCAAATCTGAAATCACAAAAAGAACAATCAATCACTCAAATTTAGAATCAACATGCCTAGAAAGGGGTAGACTTGAACCTGTAGGAAGGGCGTGAAACCTCCCAGGTTCCCTAAACCTGGGCGTACTGGGTCCAAGTGGGCGAAGAGGTGCGCCAACATCGCTCTCCCCCATGCAAGCTGAGGTCCCTGCTCTAGATCCCGCACGAGTAAAAGATACTTCAGATTCACCTTATTTGACACGGTAGCAAACATCAGTCTTCCAAAGAAGTACAAGAAGAAAAGTCGCAACTCCTGCTGCTCGCTCATCCCTTGTGATATGAGTCTCTGCCTCACTCGCCCTAAGTATGCATCCAAGTCCTCTAGCGGCCCGCGTGTCATCTTCGTGAGCCCCATCGTGGCACTGATCTTCCCAGGCGGAAGACTAGTCACTGGTTTCTTCAATCGAGCTAGCTGTGGCCCGAGCAAATCCTCTATCTCACCATGATAATCTCTCAGCTCGCGGTCGAGCATCGCGGCCCCCGCCACTGGCAACCCTATCATGAAAGCCACATCCTCAAGCGTGGGGATCATGTGACCCCACGGCATTACAAATGCTCTGTAGCTGTCCACCCATCTCTCTCGTATCGCCGTCAAGAAGGTGGCGTTCACCTGGAAGGGTCGGATCCTGAAGAACGGGCCAAATCCCATTCTATCCACCCTCTCTCGCTGCCCAAGAGGAAGGGCATGATACCAGGCCCATAGTAAGTCCCACGTAACTCAAGCTCGTATCCTTCTTAGACCCTGCACACATCAGAAAGAAGAAACATGAACAAATTATTAGATCTTCCAAGCCATTTCATTTTTTTTTCTCCACATTTTTTTCACTTCCACAAGCACTGGGAGCAGGGCGACCAAAGTGTTGGTCGCCTCTACCCCTGGGCGGCCAAACCCCTGGCCGCCCTCACCCCAACAGTGGGTGACCAGCGACCTGGCCGCCCAGGCTGGTGGGCGACCAGAACCCTGGCCGCCCACTGGTTCACCCCCTCCGAGCCTCCCTCTTACATCCAACTCTCCATTAAACACATAAACATAAGAAGATCTGATGAATACCAAGCAAGGGTATGACGCCTACCTTCCTGGGCTGCCCTCCTCTCTCTTGATCGGCCTCGCCATCATCATCATCTTCACCATCGCCTTCGGCCGCATGCTCGTCGGGGATGGCTTCTTCTCTATCATATTCATCACCTCCATCTTCCTCCAAGTCTGCAGAGACCATGGCCGAAGAAGATGGGCTCCCCGTGGCTTCAATTTCTTCTTCCTCCTCACTTGAAAAAGAGGGATCCTGCACAATTTCATGACGAGCTCTTCTACTCCTTCCCATCACTCAAATTTGAAGATCTAGCGGATTAGAAGCTCACTCAAGCAAGGATCCTACACTCCAAGCTCTCTAGCTCTTAAGACGTCCACCACGAGAGTCACCCAAATGAAGGGGGTGCCAACTCTTTTTATCCAAACCCTCAAGCAGAGGGCGGCCAAGGTCCTGGCCAACCAGCCTTTAGTGAAGGCGACCAGTACCCTGGCCGCCCTCCCCCCTGTTCAGCCAAAAAAATATAAAAATCAAAAAACCAAAGAAAAGTCATGCAAATTTGATCACACATCCATTCACCCAACTTTATTTCGGCGGTTCCATAACCATTCATTCATTCAATCATTTTCCTAAACAGAAGAAAGATAGAAAAACACAAAAATAGTTCATTTGTTTTAACAAAATCCCAATGAAGAAAAATGTTGAACAAAATATAATCAGGCTCGCCTCCTCATGAATAACTCATTCACCACGGGCCTGAAGCCTTGAAGGTAGCTCACATAGCGCTTCAAGTCATCTTTGTTCTCTTCCACGTCCACTTTAGCCTTCACGGTGGTGGCATGTCGCCTCCACGCCCTCCCGATCTTGCCTAGTCACCGCCGATACGCATCGGTCCCCAGGAGGCGTTTGGCAATCAATCCTCCCCTCGAAGCCGCCCACGGGATCCGTCTGGGTAATCCCACATGGCGATGGCAGTGGTGCCCTTGGTACAGCACCAAGTCCTCGGCCCCCACAAGCCACAACCCCTGCTCGGATGATCTACACACTTTGAACTCCTCATGTCGGTACATCATCGGCACAAATACAAAATCATCCTCAGACAGGAAATTCAGATAGACACGCCAGTCGTCTCTGGTCTTTAATAGTGCTGTCGTGCATATCACCTGATCCTCAGGACCAAAGATGGCCCTCGCGGGGTAGATGGCACTCTTCTCAAAGATCCGGGAGGTAGTGGTCGCCTCGCTGTCAAAATCGAAACTCAAGTGGACTTACATCCATAGCTGCAGAAGGTATAAGCTCCCCATGGCGCTGCCACCCAGGCTCATCTGAGTCAGCCCACAATACATATGAGCCAGCACGGCTCGAGAAAGAGAGTGTCCCGTCCACAAGAGAGTCAGGGGCCCCACATACTCTCGCCTCAGCATGTCGCCTGACGTGGGAAAGAGTAGCGCCCCGCCTAAGCACAATGTCACGCCTCGCATCAGTCGATCGGCACCCACTTCTTTATCCTTCACATGGCTCACAAGCCATCCTGCCAAGCGGTCGACCAAGATTCCCCGTTGGTCTGTCATCCGACGAACCTCACGCTTGTCTCTTACAATCTCCGCCAGGATCTCATCCCAGGGAGGAAGGTCGATCAGCTCACCCGCCTCCAAGTCCCCCCACTGGAAGATGAAATCCAATTCTTCCACCAGCACTGAGGCTTCGAACTCAGGGAAACCAAAGGTGTGCATATCCGGATGCCATAGCTCGATCAATGCCGCCAATGATTCCCAGCTCCACCGCATACTGTTGAAGCGCTTCACCATGATGACTAATCGGATCAGGTGCCACTGATGCATGAACACCCTCATGGCGAGAGTAATCACATCCATCAAATCTTGGAGCCAGCCGTAGCGACGGGCATGTCTTGCCCCAGGAAAATCAGGCACATGCTACATCACATAGGAGAAAGAGAAGAAGAGATTAATCAATAAGTGTGCTAAACCCTAGCAAGAAAACCCGAAACAACAAAAATAAGTTTGTTCCCAAACCATACCTTGCTCTGCTTCACGAGATGGCTCAAGTAGCCGGGCACGTCGGAGAGAACATCTAACTTGTGATCTCCTGACGGGGTGGAAAAAGACGTCATTTGTCTATTCCCCTTTGGAACCACTCCCTTGCTTCAATCCTTAGATCAACTACAGAGCGAACCATGCCCCCGTAGTCCCTTATGGGTTAAGAGTCCCCCTGGCTTGAACGCCCACGTTTGGGATAAGACCAGGGAGCCGATGGCCGCCCACCGGGGCCTGGGCGACCACCAACCTGGCCGCCCAGCCCCTGGGTGGTCAACCCACTAGTCATTCCCTTGTCCCCTTCTTTGTGAAGCTATGCTTGATCGATTATATATGGTTTGTTGTGATAGTTCATTAAATATGTTTACTGTTGCATTCTTATCATCATTGATGAACTTTACTGATGTGTGCTAATGCAGCTGCAGGTCTCCACATCCAGGGGACCAAAAAGGCGACATGGTCGTGTCACCTCGTATCTTAGGTAAAACGTCGGAGGCTAATAGCTTCGGGCGTATAAATTCCGAGTTCCTCTCTAAAAAAAACTTTGAAGAGTTTATACTCCTTAAGCTATTCGATGGCCGCCTGCTACCAAGCACGGGATGACGGACTTCCCGAATTCTTGACTATGCTTAACTACAAAGTGGAACGATGGACCCCATTTGGATCTAAACCACGTCTGTCGCTGAGCATAGGATGACAGATTTATTGAACTCTTGACCGATTTGTTCGGAGGTAGGCAAAAAAATCCTCTGGCTTTGCATTAGTTAGGTTTTTTCACTTTAAACCCAGCATGCATCATATAGGTCTTTCAGCCACATTTGAAAGAAAAATCCAAAAAAGATATATGCAAAGAAAAGAAAGCAAAAAAGATGCATACATCTCATCTCGAAGTTGTGATGCAAAAGTAGGGAGGTCGCGTTGAGCTGACCAACCCGTGGTTCTTTGGTTCCCACATCTGTTTCTTTGAGTCCTTCGATTTTTGCCAAATTCATGCGAATGAGTCTATGTGATGTGACACAAACTAGGACCTAAATTGTAAGCAACGCAACGACTTGGCAATGTCACACAAGCGACTCACTCGCGTTTGGCACACTCGGGTCCGTAGGTGGACCGGTAATGGGGTGAGGGTCCGAGGTTGGACCAGAGGTTTCCAAAGGTATGGCTGGCTTGGAAGGACCCCTAAGGGCCAGGGGTTTCCCAAATTCATGGGCGATCAGCACGCCGAAGGCATGGGTTGAAGGGTCACTCTCACAACTCACCCGCGGTAGCCACTCAAATATAAGCAAATTCAGAACGGGCGCTCACTCACCGTCCGACAGAGTTAAGAAGTAATACTAATTAAGCAAGATTAACCAGCAAAGGGAGGGGGGGGGGCAGAAGCTCACCTGATCAGCGTGAAGATGCCGATCCCAGCCGAAGACGATGGCGAGCGGGGAGGCGTGGGTATGCACCCGCACGCCGTGCCGATGAAGCTTCAACCTGATTAAATCAAATTACATGCACTACGCCCCTTGCAAGGGGGTTGGACTAGGGGTGGGGAATTGGATTACAACCAAAATATACCTCCACGCAGGGAGGGGCGCTTAGCCGATCAGGCGGGGTGGGGAAAGACTAAAATAGAAGCTAAACGATGGAGGTTACCGACTCTGCCCGTTCTCAAGAACCAGGGACAGACAGTTGAAGTTGATGCCATTGAAGCCACTCCCGAATTTTTTTGGCAATGAGACCAGCTGGAGAATCTTCGTAGGTGACCCAGGAAGGCATCCAAAGTTTTTGGAATTTCCTCGTTGACTGTGCTGGTCGAGGCAGAGGCGCGAGTAGGTACCCTGAGTTCTGGTTCTGACTGTCGCAGCACCACTGCAGCTGGAAGACGAAGACACTACGGGTGCTCCAGAGCTCGGAATTAAGCGTGGTTTAAGTCTTTGGAACCGTTGTTGAGTCCTCTTCGAAACGAGATCAACGGGGATGCCATAGGATGTCGGAGAAGACATGGAGAGCTCAAATAGTGGACAGGGGTCGGTTCTGTTCCAGAGGAGACAGAACTGCGCACCTGGAGGAGAAAATTGATAAATCTTAGCTCCGGATGCCGAACAGGATTCCACTTTTAGTTCCTCGAAGTAGGCTCGTTGTAGAAGCTCACAGACAAGTCCCACCTCCAGATCCTTAGGAGAATGGCCATGGTAGTCTCTGAACAATGCTTTAGGTTGACTGTCAGGAGGAAGAAGTGCAGTCCGGCGAAGATGGCTCTTCCGGGCAGCTACAAACTGGGACAGGGACGAGACCACCACGGTTGCGAAGCTGACTTGACAATCTTCCCAGCAATATAAAACTTGCCACCAGGTTCATCAAGGAGACGACGGGCCAGCCTCTGCAATCCGCATCTTCTTTGCTTCCTCCGAACTGAGAACTCCAGGTTGAAGATGATGGGAGGAAATGGGGTATATGGGAGGGGAAATGAGGTGGATGTGTGTGGGAGCAACCTTTAGCTGTGAGGGGGTCTGGGAGGAGGTGTTCCAAGGTTTGGGAAAGGGAGAATGGGGGCTGGAATGGGGTGTTTACAGTGGGTGAGAGAGGAGCTGCGAATTTGGGATGGTGGGTGAGAGGGAAAGGATGTTTGAAAATGGGTTTAAGGGTGGGATTAATTTTTTTATCTTGGGGATGGGAGGGGTTGTGTTGGGGAAGGGAAGGGGTGCTTGGGGGTGGAGAATTCTCCCTTGGGAGATGAGAGGGTGCTTAGGGAAGGGGATTGGGTAGTTGGTGGTTGGGTGGTGGAGTATGGATTGGTGGAGTAATGAGGGTTGGGGGTAGTTGGGAGGATGAATAATGAGGGGGAGAGAGAGGGTTGATGATGTGGAGGAGAGAGAGGGAGGGGAGGAGAGAGAGAGGGGGGCGCCCTCCTCTTCTTGGAGAGAGAGAGTGAGAGAGAGAGAGGAGAGAGATAGGGGAGGGGAACTTCTCACTCCACTCTAATGGCTTCTCACCACAAGAACAATTAGGTTGGACTAAATTCTCAGATTTCATTCATTGATTGAATAACTTCAAATGGGGAGATGGGGGTCCTATATATAACCAACCCACATTTTACAAAAAGTCCCTGACTCTAGACACAATGACAAATAACCAAGGGGTAAGGGGTGCCCATGGGCCTATCCCAATGGATTGGGCCTATTAGCTAGCCTAATCAACCTAATGACAAACATTCTTCGGTAAATGACTCATTAACCTAAGTACATGACTCAAATAAAAGGAAAATTACAATGATATGACTCAAATAAAATAAGAAAATTACATGACTCGACTCATAAAAATGTGACGGACACAATGGAACCATGCCGTTGAACAATCGGAGCTATGGAAAAAATGGGAAGGATGAGAGATGCCCCCATCATACCCCCGGGGTGCGAAGAACTCGACTCCGTCGAGTATGGGTCCGCCGGGGAAGAGATCCTCCAATGCAGCTCCGGGCAAGCCACAACCTCCAAACTCAACCTCGCGTCCTTAGCCGAGGGACTGCTCTTCATCCTCTCAAGGTGGCTCGGGCACACCCTCTTCCTGGCGATGGTACCCTGCTTGCCTAGTATTACCTCCGTGTGCACACGTCGGACTCTCAAGCTGATATGAGGAGGCTCTCCGAGGGTGTCACTCACAAAGGTGGGTGTAGGCTCAAGGTGCTCACTGGGATCCACCGTGGTGCCCTTAGAGGGTGCTAGATCCGCCACGTGAAAAGTGGGGTATATCCCAAAATCCACTCGATAAATCCAACCCATAAGCCAGGTTGCCAAAGCCACTCGGAACATGGAAGGTCCAGGTCCTCGTGCCCTCGATTTGGATGTGACCTTAAGGTAGAGCCATTCCAAAGCCACCATCGTAAGGTTGCCTACTGGGAATCCAAAGTGGCACTCATGAGTTTTTGCCCGCTCATTATGAACCTCACCGTCCGTTGCTAGATGCTTGCTTGAATGAGTATGCCAAGAACTATGGTGCGGTGTGGGTGGGAAGTGTGTGGTATGCAAAGGGGGACCGGAGCAACCATAAGTGGACCTATCATGCAATGCGACTATGTAAACCTTGATGGACCTAGGAGGGCCGAGGCACCCGTAAGTTAATCTGTCATGCATAGTGGTGGTAAATATCGGGGGACCCGGACATCCGTAGATATTTTTGACATGCTTAAGACCCATGATGAATGAAGAAGATGGGCTCCCTGTGGCTTCAATTTCCTCTTCCTCCTCACTTGAAGAAGAGGGATCGGGCACAATTTCATGATGAGCACTTCTACTCCTTACCATCACTCAAATTTGAAGATCTAGGGGATTAGAAGCTCACTCAACCAAGGATCCTACACTCCAAGCTCTCTAGCTCTCAAGACGTCCACCACGAGAGTCACCCAAATGAAGGGGGTGGCCAACTCTTTTTATCCACACCCTCAAGCAGAGAGCGGCCAAGGTCCTGACCGCCCAGCCTTTAGTGAAGGCGACCAGTACCCTGGCCGCCCTCCCCCCTGTTTAGCCAAAAAAATATAAAAATCAGAAAACCAAAGAAAAGTCATGCAAATTTGATCACACATCCATTCACCCAACTTTATTTCGGTTCCATAACCATTCATTCATTCAATCATTTTCCTAAACAGAAGAAAGATAGAAAAACACAAAAATAGTTCATTTGTTTTAACAAAATCCCAATGAAGAAAAATGCTGAACAAAATCTAATCAGGCTCGCCTCCTCATGAATAACTCATTCACCACGGGCTTGAAGCCTTGAAGGTAGCTCACGTAGCGCTTCAAGTCATCTTTGTCCTCTTCCACATCCACTTTAGCCTTCACGGTGGTGGCATGTCGCCTCCACGCCCTCCCGATCTTGCCTAGTCACTGCCGATCCGCATCGGTCCCCAGGAGGCATTTGGCAATCAATCCTCCCCTCGAAGCCGCCCACGGGATCCGTCTGGGTAATCCCACATGGCGATGGCAGCGGTGCCCTTGGTACAACACCAAGTCCTCGGCCCCCACAAGCCACAACCCCTGCTCGGATGATCCACGCACTTTGAACTCCTCATGTCGGTACATCAATGACACAAATACAAAATCATCCTCAGACAGGAAATTCAGATAGTCACGCCAGTCATCTCTGGTCTTTAATAGTGCGGTCCTGTATATCACATGATCCTCACGACCAAAGATGGCCCTCACGGGGTAGATGGCGCTCTTCTCAAAGATCCGGGAGGTAGTGGTCGCCTCGCTGTCAAAATCAAAACTCAAGTGGACTTCAATCCATAGCTGCAAAAGGTATAAGCTCCCCATGGCGCTGCCACCCAGGCTCATCTGAGTCAGCCCGCAATACATATGAGCCAGCACGGCTCGGGAAAGAGAGTGTCCCGTCCACAAGAGAGTCAGGGGCCCCACATACTCCCGCCATAGCACGTCGCCCGACGTGGGAAAGAGTAGCGCCCCGCCTAAGCACAATGTCACGCCTCGCATCAGTCGATCGGCACCCACTTATTTATCCTTCACATGGCTCACAAGCCATCCTGCCAAGCGGTCGACCAAGATTCCCCGTTGGTCCGTCATCTGACGAACCTCACGCTTGTCTCTTACAATCTCCGCCAGGATCTCATCCCAGGGAGGAAGGTCGATCAGCTCACCCGCCTCCAAGTCCCCCCACTGGAAGATGAAATCCAATTCTTCCACCAGCACTGAGGCTTCAAACTCAGGGAAAACAAAGGTGTGCGTATCCGGATGCCACAGCTCGATCAATGCCGCCAATGATTCCCAGTTCCACCGCATACTGTTGAAGTGCTTCGCCATGATGACTAATCGGATCAGGTGCCACTGATGCATGAACACCCTCATGGCGGGAGTAATCACATCCATCAAATCTTGGAGCCAGCCATAGCGATGGGCATGTCTTGCCCCAGGAAAAGCAGGCACATGCTACATCACATAGGAGAAAGAGAAGAAGATATTAATCAATAAGCGTGCTAAACCCTAGCAAGAAAACCCAAAACAACAAAAATAAGTTTGTTCCCAAACCATACCTTGCTCTGCTTCACGAGATGGCTCAAGTGGCCGGGCACGTCGGAGAGAACATCTAACTTGTGATCTCCTGACGGGGTGGAAAAAGACATCATTTGTCTATTTCCCTTTGGAACCACTCCCTTGCTTCAATCCTTAGATCAACTACAGAGCGAACCATGCAACCGTAGTCCCTTATGGGTTAAGAGTCCCCCTGGCTCGAACTCCCACGTTTGGGATAAGACCAGGGAGGGCGGCCAAATCGATGGCCACCCACCACCCTGGCCGCCCAGCCCCTGGGTGGTCAACCCACTAGTCATTCCCTTGTCCCCTTCTTTGTGAAGCTATGCTTGATCGATTATATATGGTTTGTTGTGATAGTTCATTAAATATGTTTACTATTCCATTCTTATCATCATTGATGAACTTTACTGACGTGTGCTAATGCAGCTGCAGGTCTCCACATCCATGGGACCAAAAAGGCGACATGGCCATATCACCTCGTATCTTAGGTAAAACGCCGGAGGCTAATAGCTTCGGGCGTATAAATTCTGAGTTCTTCTCTAAAAAAAACTGTGAAGAGTTTATACTCCTTAAGCTATTCGATGGCCGCCTACTACCTAGCACGGGATGACGGACTTCCCAAATTCTTGACTATGCTTAACTACAAAGTGGAACGATGGACCCCATTCGGATCTGAACCACGTCTGTCGCTGAGCATAGGATGATAGATTTATTGAACTCTTGACCGATTTGTTCTGAGGCAGGCAAATAAATCCTCTGGCTTTGCATTAGTTAGGTTTTTTCACTTTAAACCCAGCATGCATCATATAGGTCTTTTAGCCACATTTGAAAGAAAAATCCAAAAAAGATATATGCAAAAAAAAGAAAGCAAAAAAGATGCATACATCTCATCTAGAAGTTGTGATGCAAAAGCAGGGAGGTCGCGTTGAGTTGACCAACCCGTGGTTCTTTGGTTCCCGCATTTGTTTCTTGGAGTCCTTTGATTTTTTCCGAATTCACGCGAATGAGTCTATGTGATGTGACACAAACTAGGACCTAAATTGTAAGCAACGCAATGACTTGGCAATGTCACACAAGCGGACTCACTCGCGTTTGGCACACTCGGGTCCGTAGGTGGACCGGTAATGGGGTGAGGGTCCGAGGTTGGATCGGAGGTTTCCAAGGGTATGGCTGGCTTGGGGAGGACCCCTAAGGGCCAGGGGTTGCCCAAATTCACGGGCGATCAGCACGCCGAAGGCATGGGTTGAAGGGTCACTCTCACAACTCACCCGCGGTAGCCACTCAAATATAAGCAAATTCAGAACGGGCGCTCACTCACCGTCTGACAGAGTTAAGAAGTAATACTAATTAAGCAAGATTAACCAGCAAAGGGAGGGGGGGGCCATAAGCTCACCTGATCAGCGTGAAGACGCCGATCCCGGCCGGAGACGATGGCGAGCCGGGAGGCGTGGGTATGCACCTGCACGCCGCACCGATGAAGCTTCAACCTGATTAAATAAAATTACATGCACTACGCCCCTTGAAAGGGGGTTGGACTAGGGGTGGGGAATTGGATTACAACCAAAATATACCTCCACGCAGGGAGGGGTGCTCAGCCGGCCAGGCGGGGAGTGGAAAGACTAAAATAGAAGCTAAACGATGGAGGTTACCGACTCTGCCCGTTCTCAGGAACCAGGGATAGACAGTTGAAGTTGATGCCGCTGAAGCCACTCCCGAATTTTTTTGGCAATGAGACCAGCTGGAGAATCTTCATAGGTGACCCCGAAGGCGTCCAAATTTTTTGGAATTTGCTCGTTGACTGTGCTGGTCGGGGCAGAGGCGCGAATAGGTATCCTGAGTTCTGGTTCTGACTATCGCGGCACCACTGCAGCTGGAAGACGAAGACACTACAGGTGCTCCTGAGCTCGGAGTCAGGCGTGGTTGAAGTCTTTGGAACCGTTTTTGAGTCCTCTTCGAAACGAGATCAACGGAGACACCATAGGATGTCGGAGAAGACGGGGAGAGCTCGAATAGTGGACAGGGGTCGGTTCTGTTCTAGAGGAGACAGAACTGCGCACCTGGAGGAGAAAATTGATAAATCTTAGCTCCGGATGCCGAACAGGATTCCACTTTTAGTTCCTCGAAGTAGGCTCGTTGTAGAAGCTCCCAGCCAAGTCCCACCTCTAGATGCTTAGGAGAATGGCCGTGGCCGTCTCTGAACGATGCTTCAGGTTGACTGTCAGGAGGAAGAAGTGCAGTCCGGCGAAGATGGCTCTTCCGGGCAGCTACAAACTTGGACAGGGACGAGACCACCACGGTTGCGAAGCTGACTTGATGATCTTTCCAGCAATATAGAACTTGCCACCAGGTTCGTCGAGGAGACGACGGGCCAGCCTCTGCATTCTGCAGCTTCTCTGCTTCCTCCGAACTGAGAACTGCAGGTTGAAGATGATGGGGGGAAATGGGGTATATGGGAGGGGAAATGAGGTGGATGTGTATGGGGGCAACCTTTAGCTGTGAGGGGGTCTGGGAGGAGGTGTTCCAAGGTTTGGGAAGGGGAGAATGGGGGTTGGAATGGGGTGTTTACAGTGGGTTAGAGAGGAGCTGCGAATTTGGGATGGTGGGTGAGAGGGAAAGGATATTTGAAAATGGGTTTAAGGGTGGGATTAATTTTTTTATCTTGGGGATGGGAGGGGTTGTGTTAGGGAAGGGAAGGGGTGCTTGGGGGGTGAAGAATTCTCCCTTGGGAGATGAGAGGGTGCTTAGGGAAGGGGATTGGGTAGTTGGTGGTTGGGTGGTGGAGTATGGATTGGTGGAGGGTCTCTTGGGACTAGCGGTGGAGTAATGAGGGTTGGGGGTAGTTGGGAGGATGAATAATGAGGGGGAGAGAGAGGGTTGATGATGTGGAGGAGAGAGAGGGAGGGGAGGAGAGAGAGGGGGGGCGCCCTCCTCTTCTTGGAGAGAGAGAGTGAGAGAGAGAGAGAGAGAGAGGAGAGAGATAGGGGAGGTGATGCGGGACGGACTGAGGAGACGACGCTATATGAGATGGACATGACTCGACCAGCAACGACACGACTACTAGAACGACCTCGGCTCGACACTAAGAGCTCCTATAGGCTACACGTCACTAACAGAAGTGCAAACTCACTTGTCGTCCCGTGCGGGGGAAGCGTGGATCGTGCGCGGTTAAGGAACCGGCAGAGGTCAAGGTAGTCAGACTCAATTCCAGACTCGGATCGAGTCGCGGGACGGGTCACTCTCGCACTCACAGCGGCGACATGAACACACGGGCTACAAACCTACACTCTCGAAGCGGCATATGACCAAATACTAGCTAAGCAAATGAATGCCAAGAAGGTAAGATTGTTACCTCCACGCACTCGGTGTGGCGAAGACAACCCCGGCCGATTTACGGACTCCCGGTTAAACAAGTTTACAGCAGTACAAAGATTTGACACACTCCACACAGGGAGGTAATAGGTCACATGTGGGGCCCGAGAATCACGCTAATCGGGTTGACGGGCAGCATCTTGATGTCGCCCGGCGGTGCCGAACTCCGCATTTTCGTGCGCTCCGGGCGGCGCGATCTACGGGTCCGTGGGGCCCACGGATGGCGCTGTCCCCCCGGCCTGCTAGGGTGCGGCCCGCTGTGATGGGGACCCCTGGTGGCACGCCTCCCTAGATAGTGGTCGATCGAAAACTCCGGTCGGTGGCCGTTCGGCTCCGATCCTCACCTCTTGAAGTTGCTGTCCACGGATGTTGAATTCTGTTTTCCGGCGCGCGCTCCGGCGAGATCGGCCGCGGCGACCAATCCCGATGTCGGATCGGGGCACAGGAGCTATCGTTGGAAAGCTCTCTTGAAATCCTTCAATCTAGGCCCATAAAGAGGACCAGGATCTGCGTGGATCTGGATGTTGTTGAATTTTGAAGCTTCTATTGTACAGTACCCGAACTCTCAGATCTGCAGGAGAGTTGTCTGAGAACTGCCATTGACTGCCAGGAAGACGTCCGATTCAGTTTCTGAGCTCTTCATCAAAGTTGTAGGGATTTGAACAAGGAAAATGGAAATAATTTTTGTTGAGGGATTAGAGGAGGATATGATTTGTTATGATTTTAACACTGGAGGGTGGTCGGATTTGGACAGAGGTGGACAGAACTGTAGATTGCTATGAAACGATTTTTGAAAAATGGATGGAGGACTAATCAAAAATCAATAAAAATCTTGGGTGGAGAAGTTTATGGATAGAATACTCAGTAAAATTGGGAGCTCTGGGAAAAATCGCAAAAGGGATTGAAGATGGAAAAATCAGGAAAGGTGGAAATCAGATCTAAAACTAGCAGAACTGAAATTGAAAGTTGGACGAAAATGGAAAATTTGAAAAAGTGAACTAGAAGGCCAACCGATTTTTGTAGAGAATGGGGACGTCCTCTGGAATACTCCCTCAAAATCCAGATCAAAAGGAGCTCGTGGCTGATTGCAGTAATTCATGGAAGTGACTGTGGTTGGCTGTAGATAGAACTCCGACGAACTCGATGGCGGTGGGATGGCGGCTCGCGGCGGCGGCGGCGGCGACCGAAACTGATAAGGGAGGCGTCACACCTCAGAATAGCAATTGTCTCAGCTGCAATGGGGAGAGGGAGGAGAGAGGAAGGGGGCGCCCAAGGCTCTTCCACAAGAATTCATCAATTTCTTCTATCATTAATTCATCCAAATGGAAAAAATACAAGTTTTATAGGTTACATATCAAATCCCATATCCACCATTGGATCTAGGGGTGGGGAATGGATGGCTGGGATTGAATGTGACCAACACAAAAAAATTAAATAAAATATTAAGGGGGGGGGCCTATTGACCAAGGGGGGACATGGTAGAATGGTAGGTAGCCTACCTTGGACTTTGAAGTCCAATTGTCTACCCATGTGGCATTTACCATTCAACCTTCTAGATGTCTCCATTTGAAATGTTGACTGACCCCACATGGGGCCCTAGGCTGAGGTGGATCAATGGGAAGAGGTCTGGGGGGCCCGTGGGGCCCGGGGGTCCCATTTTACAAATAAACCCCTCTTACAATCAAAATTACAAACCGAATAAAATGAAACACACACACATTACACACAAATAACGTCTAAACAAATATGATAAAGGTCGAGACTCAGGGGGAAGTCTCCAGGCTGTCTCCGAGCCAGATGGACGCTGAAGTGACTCTAGTCGTGCTCCCCGTGCGGTACCGGTGGCTCGGCATAACTGCTCGGGTGTCCGCACCAATTCTCCCCGGGTGGGAGAAACGCAACCCTGTCGAGTAAGGGTATGCATCGCTCCGGTATCACTCCAGAAGGTCCGGATCAATCCGCTGCAACTCTCCATGCGTGATCCATGTGTCCCCGGTAGCGGGCCGTCCTCTCCATCGCACTAGGTAGCGCGGGTAGGATCCACTCCTGGTAACTGTCACCTGCTCATCCAGTATATGATCTAGATGCTCACGCTACCGTGACAAAGGGGCTGGAGGTGGACACTCAGGTGTGGGATCACTCTCAAGGGGAGGAGATGGCTCGAAAGGCTCACGAGAGATCACCGTTAGGTCCCTATATGCAACTAGATCCAAAATATTAAAAGTAGAGCTTATACCGTATTCCTCGGGCAGGTCCACATCATACGCATTGGATCCAACGTGTTTCAACACTCTAAATGGACCGGCTCCACGAGCGTGCAACTTCTTAACGGTTCCAGAGGGAAACCGTTCAGGTCTTACCCTGATCATGACATATTCGCCCTCTTGGAACTCTCGGTGGTGTCGGTGAGCATCGGCTAGCTCTTTGTAACGTGCATTGCTGGACTCAATGTGACGATGGATGTCATCATGCAGACTCCTAACATGCCTAGCAAACGACTCGGCCGACTCTGACACACGTGCTTGGATAGGCATGGGGACAAGATCCACTGGCTTCCTAGGCCTATGACATGTGACAATCTCGAATGGACTCATGTCGGTAGACCTATTCACCGAATCATTATTTGCAAACTCTGCCATGGGTAGAATGAGATCCCAATCTCCAATGCGGTCCCTAACAAGACACCTCAAAAGGTCACCGAGACTCCTATTGACCACCTCGGTCTGACCATCTGTCTGGGGATGATATGCAGTGAAAAACTTGAGGTGAGTACCCATCATATGCCATAGTGTCTTCCAAAAATAGGAGGTGAATCTTACATCATGGTCAGACACTATAGTGCGAGGCAACCCGAACTTGCACACCACATGTGTAAGGAAAAGGCGGGCTACCCTTGAAGCATCCGAAGTCTTCGAGCAAGGAATGAAAAGGGCCATTTTTGAGAAATGGTCAACCACCACATAGACTGAATCATGCTTCCTGGAGGTACGTGGCAATCCCAAAACAAAATCCATGCTAACATCCTACCACAGGGCATCTGGCACGGGAAGAGGCGTATAAAGGCCCGAGCTTTGCTTCTTCATCTTGGCCGTAGCACATGTACGGCACTGAGTCACGATGTGAGCCACATCGCGCTTCAAGCTCGGCCAGTAAAATCTATGCTCAACTGCCTCGATAGTCTTGTTCCAACCAAAGTGGCCGGCTAGACCTCCCGCATGTAGTTCCCAGACTAAAAAGTCTCGAACAGAAGTTCGGGGAACACAAAGCCTACCTCCACGAAAGAGGTAACCATCCTGGAGCACATAGTCATCAAGGTCTCTCGATGGTCCGGCCTGGAGAGTGGTATAAGTCTGACCGAAGTCAGGACAGTCAACATAGGCCTCTCTCATCTTCTCTAGCCCTATGACCTCGGCACTCATGGTGGTAAGCAGACATGCTCACCGACTCAAGGCATCGGCCACCTTGTTCTCCACTCCAGCCTTATGTTTAAGCACAAAGGTGAACTGCTGGAGATACTCTATCCAACGACTGTGACGCGAGTTAAGCTTCTTTTGGGAATGGAGGTACCTCAATGCCTCATGATCGGAGTATAGGACAAACTCCTGATGTAAAAGATAGTGCCTCCAATGCCTAAGAGCCTGAACAACTGCGTAAAATTCCTTATCATATGTGGAGTATCGCAGTTTCGCGTCATTCAGCTTCTCACTGAAATATGCGACCGGGTGGGCCTCCTGACTCAACACACCTCCTATCCCAACACCCGACGCATCACAAGAGACCTCAAACATCTTCGAGAAATCAGGCAATCAAAGGATAGGTGTCTGGGTCATGCGCTCCTTGATGTCCTTGAAGGCGGCAGAGGCAGCCTTCGTCCATACAAAGGTGCCCTTCCGGATACAATCCGTGATCGGGGCGGTGACGGAGCTAAATCCGCAGATAAAGTGACAATAGAACGTCTCAAGGCCATGAAAGCTGCAGACATCATGAACCGTACGGGGTTCCGGGCACTCAACAATGGCCCGGACCTTCTCCGGATCGGCGGAGACCCCAGTACTAGACACAATGAAACCCAAGAAGGTAAGCTGAGATGTCATGAAGGCGCACTTCTGTGGGTTTGCAAACAACTGCGCTCGCCGAAGAAGAAGACAGACCTGCCGAAGGTGGTCTAAGTGGTCCCCCGTGGTGCGACTATAGATAAGGATATCAGCAAAATACACAACCACAAAGACTCCAATAAATGGTCGAAGGACTTGAGTCATGAGTTGCATGAATGTGCTGGGGGCATTGGAAAACCCAAAAGGCATGACCAACCACTCATATAGACCGTCCTTGGTCTTAAAAGCAGTCTTCCACTCATCACCTGGCCTAATCCGCACCTGATGGTAGCCACTCTTAAGATCAATCTTTGAAAAGATAGTGGCACCAGCCATCATGTCTAGCATGTCATCCAGGCGGGGAATAGGGAACCTGTACTTCATGGTGATTTTGTTGATGGCACGGCTATCAATGCACATTCTCCACGTGCCATCCTTCTTTGGGGCGAGTAAAGCGGGTACAGCACATGGACTCATGCTGTCCCGAACAGATCCTCTCTCCATCAACTCATCGACCTGCCGTTTTAGCTCGGCATGTTCCGTGGGGCTCATGCGATAATGTGGAAGGTTGGGCAATGAAGAGCCCAGAATAAGGTCGATGGCATGCTGAATATCCCGCATAGGTGGGAATCCCTCAGGAAGCTCATCAGGAAAGATATCAGCAAACTCCTACAGAATGGGGACAACCTCGGGTGGGAGCTCACCCTCGGAGTCTCTCTCTACCTCTCGGACCGCAATGGCAAACATAGGGCAGCCCCGACTAGCCTCCCGCTCCATCTCCTGGGAGCTAATCAACATCAATCTCCTCGTCGAGGGCTCGCCTGGGCCGGATGTAACGGTCATAGCCCGAGCTGGGGGCGGGGTACTGGGCCCGGGAGGGAAGGCTTCGGAGCACTAGGGCCAGTACGACCCTTGACTGATGGGCTCTTGGGCTGATGGGGTTCGAGAGTAATCCGTTGGCCCTCATGGTCGAAGGTACAGGTGTTCGACCGGTCATGGAGTGTGGCATCCCGATCAAATAACCACGGCCTACCCAAAATAATGTTGCCCACCTCCATGGGTAGGACATCACACCAAACCTCGTCACGGTAGGCATAGAACTGCAGTGGGACCAAGCACCGTAGCCTGATCGGAATGGAAGTGGAATCCACCCATGATACACGATAGGGGCTAGGGTGATCCACGGGTGTAAGACCAAGACGGTAGACAGCACCCGTGGAGATTGCATTGATGCAACTCCCGCTATCGATGATCACTTTACATGCATGCTCGCCCAGCCTACAGAAGGTATGAAAAATAGTGGTCCGATGCCAGTCATCACTGGCCTGTGGCTGGGTGAGAATACACCTGACGACCCCCACGTGGGTATCATCGGGATGCGGGGCCTCCTGGTCGTCACCTTCGATCTCATAGTATTCATCAGCTAGCTCCTGATCGGCCACATAGGTGACTAACTCGAGACCCGCAGGGGTGGTATCCTCGACATGTGTGTCCCCAATGATAACAGATGGGCGGGTGGGACACTGGTTGGCGAAATGGCCAAATCCATTGCAGCGAAAACACTGCTGCCGTGATCCACTAGGATCCCCAATCATAGGTCCTTTACCTTTATCCTCCCGACGAATAGGAGGTGTAGGCAACAAAGGGCGTGCAGGAGCTGTGGGGGCCGGTGGACGGGCTAAGGGTGGAGCCGTAAGATGCTGGGGACGAGGAAGGTCCCTCAGGGGTGGAGGGTGAGGCCTAGGAGCAAAGGGCTCGGGACGAGCGGGCTCCTGAGGTCGAGCCATGGGGGCCCTCGGATACGTGCCAGATGAGCCACGTGGCTCGACACTACGAAGGGGAAAGGAGCCCAACCAATGGGGTGACTCGAACTCGGCCTCGAATTGCTCCAATTCGAGAGCTATCTGATATGCCTGCTCCAAAGTGGTTGCATTGCGGTGAAAGAGTTCATATTGATAATTGGGCCGCAAACCTCTTCGAAAGCGGGATATAGTCATGGTGCTCTCCTCCGTGACACCACACCGTAGGTAATACTCATCGAACTCGGCGGTGTACTCGGTCACGGATCATTTCCCTTGGGAGATGCTTTGCCATTTGTCTATGAGACGTTGGCGATATGAGGCAGGAAGGTATTTCTCCCTCAACTTGGTTTTCATATCATCCCAAGTATCGATTTGGGGTTGACGTCGCTGGTTAAGCAGTCTCTCCACATTGGTCCAATAAGTTTGGGCCTGCCCTTGCAGCTTCATCTTTGCGTATCGGACTCTTCGGTGGTCCGTCATCTCAAACCACTCAAAGTACCAGTCCATTCCGGCCTCCCAATCTAAATACACCCTAGGGTCCAAGGACCCGCAAAAAGTGGGAGGGTCCGCACGCACGCCCCTAAGAATGCGGTCGTCATCCTCGTCATCACGATTCCGTCGTTGATTACGGCGACCGTTACCCCCTTGATAATTATCAGATGCATAATCATCCACCACATGCACCTGTTGTACCCCAACATTCTCCGCCTGAGCCCTTGGTGCAGCAGGTTGCTGAACCGACTCTTGTTGGCCGTTCGTCGGCGCGGGTTGCGCCGCTACTGGGCCCTCTCGAGGACGGCAATTCTCCCCACTAGGCCCTGGATGGACTGATCCGAATTCTTAGCCCGATCCTCGAGGACTTTCATCCGCCCTTCTAGACGCGTTCCTATGCCATCCATACGCGTACTAAGACCATCCATACGCGTGTCAAGATGTTCCATAATGGCTCGGAACATCTCGATCGTCGACGACTCATCGGAGCTACGGGCCCGGGAATTTGCCATAGGTGGTGGTGGCGAGTATTGGGTACCTCGACGGGTGGGCATGCAACTGACACACGACCTAGAAGACACCGACTAATGCAAAAAGACGCACTTAGACCTAACCAATATCCGGTACGTGGCGGAGTTAATCGATCCGAAGATCACTCCCGCAAGTGTGCGACCTCCCGATAGGCGTAGCCTAACGTTCGGACAACACCTTTTAAGATACCGAATTATCGGGATGAAATGTAATTTTAAAACACCTTTTTTTTGTTTTGAAAATAATGATGATCCTAGACTTGACTTAGACTATGCAAGACTTATGCAATGACTACCCTAGACTCGACTCGCTCTGATACCAAACTGATGTGGGACGGACTGAGGAGACGATGCTATATGAGACGGACACGACTCGACCAGCAACGACACGACTACTAGAACGACCTCGGCTCGACACTAAGAGCTCCTATAGGCTACACGTCGCTAACAAAAGTGCAAACTCACTTGTCATCCCATGCGGGGGAAGCGTGGATCGTGCGCGGTTAAGGAACCGGCAGGGTTCAAGGTAGTCAGACTCAACATCCGGACTCGGATCGAGTCGCGGGACGGATCACTCTCGCACTCACAGCGGTGACATCAACACACGGGCTAGAAACCTACACTCTCGCAGCAGCATATGACCAAATACTAGCTAAGCAAATGAATGCCAAGAAGGTAAGATCGTTACCTCCACGCACCCGGCGTGGCCAAGACAACCCCGGTCGATTTACGGACTCCCGGTTAAATAAGTTTACAGCAGTACAAAGATTTGACCCAGTCCACGCAGGGAGGTAATAGGTCACATGTGGCGCCCAGGAATCACGTGAATCAGGTTGACGGGCAGCATCTTGATGTCGCCCGGCGGTGCCGAACTCTGCATTTTCGTGCGCTCAGGACGGCGCGATCTACGGGTCTGTGGGGCCCACGGATGGCACTGTCCCCCCGGCCTGCTAGGGTAGGGCCCACTGTAATGGGGACCCCTGGTGGAGCGCCTCCCTGGATGGCAGTCGGTCGAAAACTCCGGTCGGTGGCCGTTCGACTCCGATCCCCACCTCTTGAAGTTGTTGTCCACGGATTTTGAATTCTGTTTTCCAGCGCGTGCTCCGGCGAGATCGGACACGACGACCAATCCCGATATCGGATCAGGGCACAGGAGCTATCGTTGGAAAGCTCTCTTGAAATCCTTCAATCTAGGCCTAGAAAGAGGACCTGGATCTGTGCGGATCTGGATGTTGTTGAATTTTGAAGCTTCTGTTGTACAGTACCCGAACTCTCAGATCTGCAGGTGAGTTGTCTGAGAACTGCCGTTGACCGCCAGGACGACGTCCGCTTCAGCTTTTGAGCTCTTCACTAAAGTTGTAGGGATTTGAACAAAGAAAATGGAAATAATTTGTGTGGAAGGATTGGAGAAGGATATGATTTTTTATGAATTTAACACTGGAGGGTGGTCGGATCTGGACAGAGGTGGACAGAACTATAGATAGCTCTAAAACAATTTTTGAAAAATGGATGGAGGACTGATCAAAAATCAAGAAACATCGTGGGTGGAGGGGTTGATGGATAGAATACCCAGTAAAATTGGGAGCTCTGGGAAAAATCACAAAAGGGATCGAAGATGGAAAACTCAGGAAAGGTGGAAATCAGATCTGAAACTGGCAGAACTGAAATTGAAAGTTGGACGAAAATGGAAAATTAGAAAAAGTGAACTAGAAGGCCAACCGATTTTTTTAGAGCATGGGGACGGCCTCTGGAATACTCCCTCAAAATCCCAGATCAAAAGGAGCTCGTGGCTGATTGCAGTAATTCGTGGAAGTGACTGTGGTTGGCTGTAGATAGAACTCCGACGAACTCGATGGCGGTGCGATGGAGGCTCGTGGCGGCGGCGGCGGCGACCGGAACTGATAGGGGAGGTGTCACACCTTAGAATATCAACCGTCTGAGCTGCAAGGGGGAGAGGGAGGAGAGAGGAAGGGGGCCCACAAGGCTCTTCCACAAGAATTCATCAATTTCTTCTATCATTAATTCATCCAAATGGAAAAAATACAAGTTTTATAGGTTACATATCAAATCCCATATCCACCATTGGATCTAGGGGTGGGGAATGGATGGCTGGGATTGAATGTGACCAACACAAAAAAATTAAATAAAATATTAAGGGGGGGGGGCGGCCTATTGACCAAGGGGGGGACATGGTAGAATGGTAGGTAGCCTACCTTGGACTTTGAAGTCCAATTGTCTACCCATGTGGCATTTACCATTCAACCTTCTAGATGTCTCCATTTGAAATGTTGACTGACCCCACATGGGGCCCTAGGCTGAGGTGGATCAATGGGAAGAGGTCTGGGGGGCCCGTGGGGCCCGGGGGTCCCATTTTATAAATAAACCCCTCTTACAATCAAAATTACAAACCGAATAAAATGAAACACACACACATTACACACAAATAACGTCTAAAAAAATATGATAAATGTCGAGACTCAGGGGGAAGTCTCCAAGCTGTCTCCGAGCCAGATGGACGCTGAAGTGGCTCGAGTCGTGCTCTGCGTACGGTACCGGTGGCTCGGCGTAACTGCTCGGGTGTCCGCACCAGGAAGGGAGCTTCTCACTCCACTCTAATGGCTTCTCACCACAAGAAAAATTAGGTTGGACTAAATTCTCAGATTTCATTCATTGATTGATTAACTTCAAATGGGGAGATGGGGGTCCTATATATAGCCAACCAACATTTTACAAAAAGTCTCTAACTCTAGACACAATGACAAATAACCAAGGGGTAAGGGGTGCCCATGGGCCTATCCCAATGGATTGGGCCCATTAGCTAGCCTAATCAACTAATGGCAAACATTCTTAGGTAAATGACTCATTAACCTAAGTACATGACTCAAATAAAAGGAAAATTACAATGATATGACTCAAATAAAATAAGAAAATTACATGACTCAACTCATAAAAATGTGACGGACACAATGGAACCATGCCGTTGAACAATCGGAGCTGTGGAAAAAATGGGAAGGACGAGAGATGCCCCCATCATACCCCCGGGGTGCGAAGAACTCGACTCCGTCGAGTATGGGTCCGCCGGGGAAGAGGTCCTCCAATGCAGCTCCGGGCGAGCCACAATGTAATGTCCCGGATCTTTGTAGGATCCTTATTGGGCCTTTCGGATCCTTTTCGGTGAGTTTCGGTTTACTTTTGTAGCTCCCGAGTTGAGTTTTACGATCCGTGTGGGTTTTTCCCTCGTACTAGTTATGGAACCCTGAGGTGAGTTTAACTCTCACTTCATCGACTCGTGGACGATACGGTGGCGATGTACTCTTCGAGCCGATCGTTTTGACTATTTTTGTGTATTTTTCTGAGACCGGGCCAAAAATCGGATTTTTTGGAAATTAGGAAAATTTCCTAATTTCTTTCTATAAATTCAATTCCACTATCTCTCCTACTCATTTTCAAGTTCACGCTATCTCACTCCGTTCTCTCCCGTCTCTGGTCCGTTCGACGCAGGGCGCACACCGTTGCGGAGCTGGCTGAGGTGTGGACGTGCTCGAGTGATTAGTTCGCGGGAAGGAGCAGCGGATGGAGCGTGGCGGGCGCGATCCCTCGGTGGATTCCGAGAGGGCGTCGTTCGTGATTCGGTGGTTTTCGGCATGGTTTAGTCCCTTCTGGGCACGGTTTCTTCGGTGGAGGTAGGGAGATGGACCACAACTTCATCCTCTACGTTTTCCCTGCTTCTGTGCGTGGTTTGGCGCTAGAAAGGGCTAGATCGGGCTTGTTTGGGGAAAACCGTAGTTTTTGGGGTTTTCAGGCTTCGTCGGAAAATGGTAACCATTCGCAGCGTAGTTAGTGTCAAAATGACCGCTAGGATGTCTGGATCCCATCCATGCTAGTTTTGTGTCGATCGGTTGTCATTCGAGGTCGGTAGGAGTCCGGGAACCTCGGTGACCCGTTTTGGGTCGATTCGTCAGAATCGCCTCGATCGTGCGTTTTAACGCATGCATGTGGGCTTTTTAGCCTCCAGATGTACTTTTCCATGGTTTGCCTTTGTTTCCCCTGCACTTCGGCGTGAATGGGGCGTGGAACGGCCCGATTTGGCGTTTCCACTATTTTCCCGCCGTGACCGGTGTAGCGGTCATTCCAGGGACCTTCACAGTCCCTGACGGCCCTACGACAGACCATCATAGCGTCTGGGCGTTTTAAGTTTTTCGTGGCTGTGGGAGTGTGACGGCCCAGAGGAGGCGCGTCACAGCTCTCTGACGCGTCCGGGTTGATGTGTCACGCCTGTTTTGTCGTTTAGCGATTTGGTTAAGTCGGTTCCCCTAACGCGCCTGCCTTGGTGAGTCAGGCTGTGTAACGCGCCTGCCCCAGGCCGTTACACCCTGTTTTGGTTGTGTTGGGTGGCTGTGTCGGCTATCTCTAACGGCCCTGCCCCCTTTCATCACAGTGTTGTAACGTGTCCGTCGTGGGCCATTACGTGCTATTTGTCCGAGTTTCAAAGTTGGGTCTGTTGGCGTAACGCGCCTGCCCTCGTGCGTAAGGTTGGCGTAACGCTCCTGCCGTCGTGCGTTACGCTGTTCACGTTTTGGGTTCGAGCGTGTTGGCTCTGACGCGCCCGCCCTGGTGCGTCAGGCTCGTGTAACGCGCCTGTGCTAGGCCGTTACAGTCCTGTTGTAGCCGTGATGGCCGTTGGGCTTTTCGGTGTGTGGTCGTGTGTTGTGGGTCCGTTCTAGGTGATGTTAGGGGCCGTTTGGGGGTAGGTTTGTGGTGTTGTCTATCGCTCCCGCGGTCTAGCCGCTTTCCCCGTGGACGTCGATCGATGTTCCTATGAAGGCTAAGACTACGTTTTCGAGTCTGTCGGTAGTTTCTTGTGCTGCCCTCGGTGTTTGAGGTACGGGTGACAGTGCATGTTTATCTGTCTGTACTTCAGCGCCGCGTTTTGAACTTCCTCTTCTCGTCGCCCTAGACGTCCTGCAGTCGAGGGGTGACCCCGATATACGGTTTGTAAGCTAGTTTCCGTCGGCTCCTGCGGTTACCGTAGCGTCCTACGGGGGGAGAAAACTAGCTAGAGACCTGGCTCTAGGCAGGAGCCAGTGTGTGCACACGTGGTCAGGGGTTGAGGACTGACGCCGACGGGCGTGACCCTGACTAGTACTTGTACCTATGTTTCCGCGTGGGTCTGCGACTCGGCCGGGCTCGCGTAGGCCTCGATTGGTGGGTAGTCGAGACACTTGTGGGGTTTGTCGTGACCCTTCCGGGCTGGCCTTTCCATGGCTGTACTCGAGGTCTGTGTCTTGTCCGATGCACGACGCTCCGGTCGTGTTGCCTGTGCCTGTCTAGGTCTTTTCTAGGCCTTCTTTTGCATGCCTGTTGTAGGTGTAGGTTGGGGTGTTTTGTTTGGCTTTTTCCCTTTTCCTTGCTGCTCCCTACTCCTCTTTCCATTTCTAGGCTTGCTTGCCTGTTCGGGTGTGGATGCACTTTTCGACACGCTCGTTCGTTTATTTCTTTAGGTCGGTTTATTCGGTGGGTTTATTCGTTTATTAGTTATTAAGTTCGTGGGAGTGCCAGTCACAAAGTGACGGTTTATTCGGGCTTCATGGAAGTCCATGGCGCGCTCGATCTGACTAATCAGATGATTGTGTGGTTCGTGTCGGGACCAGAACCCGCCATACCATAAAGGCTACGGCGTCATTTACATCACTTCGGAGAGGGGAACACCCTTGATTAATCGCCGAAAATCAGGGCCTCATGGCCAGGAAACTATACCGAGAGAAACAAGCCGATAGCGGTCTCGAATCAATCGGAAAGCTCGATGTCTAGGGAAGCGAGCATTCGAAATATGTCGGTCACTCAAGGGACCATTTTGATATTCGGACGAGCGTCCGGCCTCAGAAAATCATGATCGTCATGGGGAAAACCGGAGCATATGCATGCCGGGGTACGGAAAATTTATTGTTCAAAGGGACATGAGACATTCGGTTGAATACCAGTTAGAGCGGTCGGGAATCAGTGAGTTTATTGGCCCGGAGCGAGATCGAGTCAGGACCACTCTGGGGGCTGCTCCTGCGGTCCAAACGAGGCTTGCGTGGGCATAGTTAATATTTTCGGTGCCGAAGGCAGTGGGAAAGTGTCCCGGGACTAGATTCCAAAACAAAGATGTATACAGAGATAGCTGGCTATAGGCCTAGATGTGGGTCAGGTAATGACCATGGTTGGGGTGAACCCGAGGTCCAGACGTGACTCACAAAGGTCTTATTGATATTCCCACACGTGTGGTTGGGGGAAGACGAGAGCCGTCTCGTTCCATTCAGATTTTTTTGGTCATTCATGGACCATTTTATGTTCGGACAAAGATCCGTATTGAAGACATAAATGGAAATAAACCCGTACAAATGTTTGACGTGAGTACGGCAAGTTTAATGCAAGCACAGGATTAGATCCCGGGATATATGTCGGTCACTAACGGACCATACACTGTTCGGACGAGAGTCCACATTTGAAGCATCTAAGATAACGACAAAGCTGTACGGATGTCTGTCATGGATACGTCATGTTTAATGTGGATGCGGGATTGGATCCCGATAAAAGTGGGTCAAGCTGATGAACTATCGGCCCGAGATGGTTTCGGACTATGGCCATAACGGGGTTCCCGAGGTCCACGTCCGATGCCATGAGGCGTCATTGCTTTTCTCTTCACACATAGTTCGGGGAAACGAAGGTTCCAAGCTATACGTGCATGTCGGTCACGGTCGGGCCATTCATTGTTCGGACGCGAGTCCACGTTTGAAGCATCAAAGACGATGATAAAACCGTAAAAATGTCTGCCGTAGACATGACAAGTTTAATGTGGGGTTGCGGGATTAGATCCCGGGAGAAGCGGGTCGAGTTAACGAACTATTGGCCCGAGATGTGTTCGGATCACGACCATGTCGGAGGTTCTGAGGTCCACGTCCGATACCACAAGGCATGATTGATTTTCTCTTTGCACCCAGTCCGGGGGCGTGAATTGTTAAATGTAGAGCCCGAGCTCACCAACGTGCAGCCTCTCACGCGGATCGACGTTTTTTTATTAAGGCACGGATGATGGAGTTTCTTTTATTAACATGATTGACCCCTTTTACTATATTTTTTGCTTGTTTATTCCCTTTTTGTATTAAGCAGGCGCGCCGTTTTAAGGGTCTAAAGGAGGGCGCCGGATAAGGGACCCAAGAGAGGGGGCGCGCCGGATTAAGGCCAAGAAGAGGGGCGCGCCGGATTGAGGATCAAAGAGGAGGGCGCGCCGGTTAAGGCCATGCCGGATTAGGATGCCAATGGAGGGCGCGCCGGATTAGGGATGGATAGGGGGCGTGCCGAGTATGGGATGAACAAGTGGGGGGGGCATTTTGAGATGTATAGAGGAGAGGGGCGCGCCAGGTGTGATAAAGGGAATGGTTTTGAGAGGTTAAACCGGCGCGGCCAGGGGTGCGCCGGAATTGGCCGCGCCGGAATAGGAAGATATGCAGTGGAAATGGGCGCGCTGTTTATCATCCAAAGAAGGAGATGGGGCTATTGTGAGGAGGGTTAAAACGGCGCGGTGTAATAGTGGCTGTGCCGGATTAGCCACTCCCGAGTGTTTATTACTTTGACTGTGTGTTTTCTTTTCTTTCACCTGCAGGTTGGGTTAATGATCCATTTTTTCATTCGTTTGGTAGATTAAGTTGGTGAAGAGGGGGGCTTAATCATTTTAGTTGTTTATCAAAGGAATTAGCATGAATGCTTAAGTGTTTGTTCGAGGGGTTTGATTCACATAGCTTACTGCGTGTTGTTCTTGTTCTCGGAGGTGGTTTGTTCGTTTGTTCTCAGGCGTTCTTAGCCCTGGCGAAAATCTGACAGCACCTCCCCCTGACCGGGACTTGCCAGAGGTAAAGGAAAGTCACCACTCGAATTGCTCCGGGGTAGACTCTCAAAAATCGGAGTGGCCTCACGGTGGTCCGAACCCATGTGTGAGTGTGGAGCGCTCGAGGGCTAGCCTTCAAGAGCGACCACTACTCACGGGCGATGAATCTTCAGCGCGGGACAGATGTTTGCGACGAGGGTCATGAATGTTCATCCGGTGATGAACTCCTTCGAAGGCCGTGCTATGGAGAAGCAAGCTTCGAAGGGTCTTGGATGAGGAGGAGGAGGAGGAGAGAAGAAGAAGGAACCGGGGATTAAAGCAGAGGATACTAAGATTGCAAAAGGCCCTTTTCCCTTTTTATTCATCCACATAACCGGGGAAGATTTTAAAACGGAAGGGATTCATCTCTTGATAAAGAAGAAATACATCGCGAGGGGGGGAAAGAATACATTGACGAGGGAGAGAGAGAGAGCACATGCTCTTCCCCCTCCGACTCACCTCTCTTCTCTCACGCTCACTCTCTTCTTCTTCTTCACCTTGTCGACGCCGGGAGACCAAACTCCTTCTCTCTTCTTCTCTTCACTACACACAACCGAGAGCCTTCCCTTTTTCTTCCTTTTTTTGATGGCCAGCCCTCTCTCCTTATATATATCCCGGAAGAGGTTCTCTCTATTCAAAGAAGAGCATGCCCCGCCGCTTGCCCACGTCGCGACCGTGTTGCTGTCGAGCTCCTTCGTGTGCCACATTGCTTTCGCCACTTGCTGGAGAATGGGTGGCCGACCGATGGAATGAGCACAAGGCGGGACGGGGCTCGTGAACTTCCATTCACGGCATATGCTCGGTTGCCCGTCGGATCAAAGTGGGAGTTTTAACTACTTCAGGCTTGTTCGTCATCATGCCGTTCCCAGGAAACAGGGGACCACATTGATGACGGGATGGCTTAACTGCACGTCGGATAAACGCCTCAGAAAATGGCTTGTTCGCATCACCTAATCCGGCGCGGGGAATAGTAACCGCGCCGGAATAGCTTTTCTTTTGCTTTCAACGTGAGCACGCCATGGTAAATATTTGAAGAAAATACTTTTAGAAATGGGCAAATGGGCGCGCCGGTTTTGTCATCCTCAAGGGCGCGCCGGTTTAACAAGGTAAAGGGGGGCATGAATCAAAGGTGAGCGCGCCGTTTAAGCAAGGGGGCGCGCCGTTTTAAGGCGCGTCGCTTTAAGGCGCGCCGCATTAAGGGCCTTCCGCTCCGTTTTAAGCACCGAATAGATTCTTTTCGAAGCCACTGCCATTTATGTGAATGTTGGCACTCCCGAAATGTTCCGGTTGCGATGCATGGCTTCCACAATTTTCCATTCGTAGCCTCCGGGACTCGGTCCCAGACTTTGCGTGACTTTCGATGCAAGCTAAGACTGTGCCGGAGTTCCCGGCTCTTCTTTGATTCAGCTCTCAGCACGGCCGGCTGGAGCGTTGTAGCTGTATCTTCTGCTTAGGGGGCTTCCTTAGCGGGTAGCGGACCACCAAGCGAGTTCTCATCCTGATCGGGCGAGGCGTGATGTTTATTCGGCATTTTCATCTCCGGCTTGCTCTCGAGTGTTACGACGTGCATGCCGTATGATCGACGCCGTCATTTTTTTGACGTCCACATCGGGTTATTCCCCTCGTCCTTACATGTTCCCTACTCCTACTTCCCTTTCTTTTACAACTTTCTAGTGCTGTTTCCTGCTGCTGTCCCTGTTGTTCCGTGTTACTGCGTGTTCTTTAGTGGGGATCCGCGTGACCCCTACTGAGCCAGTGACACGAGGCTCACCCCTGCTTTTCAGGTGGGGTGATGTGTTCGTTCTGCTTCGACGGGTCCTGGAGTTCGAGTCGTAGCTGCCAGCTGGTACCTCCGTCGGGCTTCCCCCGACTTCTTGCTACGTCTTTTCTTTCTGTCGACTGTACTGCTAGACTGTTATCTTTAGCTTTGGACTTGACTCTGGTATATAATTGTTTAAAATCTGTTAATTAAAATGTAATTTTATTTCTGCTACTTTAGCAAACCGATCTAATGAAATTTAATTGCTTGCTGCTATATCTGTCAGTTCAATGTACTACACGACAATCCTTTTTCCCTTCGGAGCTTTACCGCTCTTGGGAGGCCTTGTGGGTTCCATGTGGTATCAGGTGTATTCGGTAGTCTTACCGGGTATATCTGGTATCCGGAATCCGGGTCGCCACAGTTGGTATCAGAGCGTTGTTGTGTGAAGTACATGGGAATCTCAGATATACAGTTTCCAGAGTCGATAAGTCCAGTACAGTCTTCAACTGGCGTTAGGTTTCATGATTTCCATTTCTTGCCGTTGTCGGGTTGTTCTTCCCTGCTTACCCTTGCTAGTCCTTGAATTTCGAGGATGAAATTTCTTAAAGGAGGGGAGGATGTTGTTGATTTATTTGCTTCCTTCTTTTTGTGGGTTTGTGATGTATGATAGAGATGATAAGCAAAAAAACAATGATCTCAATCAACCCAAGGACATGTAAACCATGAACCTAGGCAATCCAAACAAGCTCTAGCATGGGCAATGCTATCTCAATCAAACTAATCTAAAGAAAGTAAAGAAAAACACACGCCGGGGCGTGGAGCAAAAGCAAATAAAACACACCGCGTGGGTGGAACAAGCAAAGGAATATGAAGTGGGAAAAAGAAAGCTAATGCCCAATACTAAGAAAGAACGTGATCGCCACCAAAGTAAACACAAGTCAAAGACGTGAAAACACCTTGGAAATAGGTGGATGAAGCACCCGCCCACGGGAGAGAGAAACCAGTGAAATCTGCAGATCAGCCTTGAATGTAACGGTCCAGACCCTGTGCGTCACAGGAGTGTGACGGTCGCCCGATGAACCGTTATAAGAACCTGACGCGTCTGCTCAAGACCGTCAGAGCACCTGCAGAAGCAACTTGTGAACTCTTTGAACTCCAAATCTTCCAGCCGGCCAGAAGACTTGGGCCTCGTTTAATGAACCTGTAAACCGGGAAAGTTTTGGTTTTTTAACCCCTCTGGGCATTTTAAAAGATAGGAAGATGTTTAGATGATGAGAATAGATGCAAAATGTGGAAGAAAGAAAAGGGACAATGCTTTGAGAAGGAGGAAGAAAGAACACAAGTGTGACAATGATGGAAACTCAAACACAATGAAACGAATACTCCCTTCACCGTGAAGCAGATGGACTTGAGGAATAGTTCTCCTTGTTTGGATGTGGCTCCAGGATGCGGCAGCACTTCGACGTAAACTCCAGATCTTCCCCTCTCGGGCCATGAAGTTAAGGGTGCTATTTATAGGCCCTCAAAATCTCTGGTCGAGCATGTTGATATTTATTTGTCTATCTTCTATCTTTTCTTTTGAGGTTTGGAGAGTGATATGGTAAGATGACAAACAAGCAATCAAAGATCTGCTCAAACCTATGAACATGTGATCATGAACCTAGGCAATCATAACTAGCTCTAGCATGGGCATGCTATCTCAATCCAACTACGCTAAGGAAAAGGAAAAAACACACGCCGGGGCGTGGAGCAAGGAATAAATAAAAACACACCGTGAAGGTGGAATAAGCAAGGAAAATAGGAAGATATGATGAAGAAGACAGCTAATGCCCAATACCAAGGAAAGATGTGATCGCCACCAAAGTAAAACAAGTCAAAAGAACCTGAATATACCTTGGAAATAGGTGGATGAAACACCCGCCCACGGGAGAGAAAACCAAAGAAAGCCTGCAGATCAACTTGGAAGTAACGGCCAGAACCCCGTGCGTCGCTTTGAAGTGACGGCCACACGATAGACCGCCGGAGGCGAATGACGCGCCTGCCCAAGACCGTCAGATAACCTGCAGTAACAAAGCTTGAATTCTTTTAACTCCAACTCTTCCAGCCGGCTAGAAGACCTGGGCCTCGTGTCAATGAACCTGTAAACCTGCCAAAGATGTAGAAAGACCAAACACAATAACCTCAATTAGTCCTTTTCACAAGCATAGCATCAATTCTCAAAGGACTTAACATCATGAAAAGGAGAGGGGATTACCGGGGAGTTTTGTTTTTTTTTAACCCCTCTGGGTGTTTTAAAAGTTTGGGAAGATGTTTATATGTTTAGAGGACAGTGAAAAACGTGGAGAATGAAGAGGGACAATGCCTTGATTGAGGAAAAAAACCAGGGAAGAACTCAAGCATGCAATGATGAACTTGAAAGACCAAAACTAAAGTACTCCCTTGATTATGAGATGGATGGACGTGAGAAGCAGTTCCTCTTGGATGAAGATGGCTCCTGAGTTTGGCAGCACTTCGTCGTGAATTCAAAATCTCCCCCCTTTTGGCCATGAAGTCAAGGGTTCTATTTATAGACCCTCAAACTCTTAGGTCGAGCAGAGGATAATTCAAACGTGAAAGGAGATAACTCTTAGCAAATCCTCGAAGATAATATCACCAAGAGTGCATAGAATCGAACGGGAGATCCTGAGGATCAGATTTGAAAGAGATAATATCAATCCAAATCCTTATCTCGACCACGGAGTAGCAGAAAAAAGGCCTGAACTGCCAGGACTCTCGGAAGGAAGTAACGGCTGCACGACAGACCACCACTTGGAAGTAACGCATCAAGGAACGACCGCCATTTTCAACCCTATCCCAAAGAGATAAGATCAACGGGAAGAAGATCCAAACAATAGGACTCTTCAAGAAAGTGATGGCCAAGGCATAGGGCGTCAGAATGAAACGACGGCTGCACGACAGACCGTTATTATCAACGTGGAAATTAAGGGATAAGCACTGAAAACGAGGCCTCAAGTCTTAGGACTCTTCAAAGAGTAACGGCCTAGGATCTATCCGTCAGAAGGAAGCAACGCGCCTGACTGGGACCGTTATTATCATTGAGGTTCAAAAAATAGAGTGAAGGGTTTTGCTAAGCTTCATCCAACGAAATGCCACCGGGAGCCACATCTTAATCCAGGAATTAAGACCCAACAAACAGGCTTCAACTGACAAGAAACTCAATGAAGAGTGAACAACTCGGAGCATCATATAGAATAAAATAAGGAGATGACCCGACTTATTGGGTATAAAACGGGTGTCAACAGATGCCCCTCCTTAACATCCTCTTTGCAGGGGAGCGAGTGGAGGTGAGGCGGAAGTGAAATGGAACATGAAGATGAAGCGGAAATGAAGTGGAGTGTATCAAAAAGAGGGCGTTAAGGTAAACAACACCCGTTTTTTAACAACAAGCGATAGGAATTTTCTGGAAAACTTCAAACTGATCACAAGGAAATAGCTAGCCAAAGGACGCGAGTCTGGAAGAACTAATAACTAAGGAAAGGCAACACGGCTAGCCGTCGGAGGCAACAGAAAGGAAAGAGGCTAAACTCCAGACAGGAATCTTCAGCAAACCAGATCAAGCGAGCAGATCGAAGGAAACCTTCTAATCCAGAGTGGAATAATTCTCCTTATTTGGGATAATCAACACAGCCGTTCACCATCAACGAGACACTTTGAACAAATGAAGCTTCATGAATGCTCAAAGAATGCGTATGATGCATGCTGGGTTAAAGGAAAAGAAATCTTCAAAACAGATGCAAAGAAAGATAAAATATCAAATACTCTAGAATAATTTTGCTAGTTTGGAGAAATCGGAGTCAGGACACTATCTGCAACCACGGCGTGCAAGATAGAACCATCGTCCCCAAATTTTCCAATCTAACGGCCTATCCAACGATTAATCATGTGAACTTATATCATCATCATTTTTGTTTAAGGGGAACATCAGATCCCAGGACACGTGAATGACCAGCCGGTTCTCGAGGTAATATATCATAGGTAACATATAGTAATGCATTAAGGGAGTGAGGGAACAAGATACAATACCTGACTTACCTGCTGACGGACGATAAAGCACGACTTCACTCATACTTCCTTCATGAAAGATAGGTTAGCCAACAATAAAAATGATCATGTACCAAGTCGTAACCATTTGTACATGCGAGAGGCATCAATAAGGAACAACATGGAAGAAAATGGAACAATTTTGACATTAATTAGACCATTTAATTCATCAAGAAACTTGCAAGTTTGTAACGGTCTCATGTACGTGCGTTACATCAAGTAACGGACCACCCCTAGTCCGTCATAAACCAGGCGGTTCACATTCTTCAATAAAACAGTGCCAACACATGTAACGGTCAAATCCAGACGCGTCAGAATGATGTGACGGTCGGTCGATAGACCGTCACTTTTCCTGAGCGTTCAAAAAATAAAACCGAACGGTTACGGCCTTCATTCAACACCCATCACCCAAAAAAAAACCAACCGAGGGAAACCACCGGCGACCACCGTCTCCAATACTACCATGGCCGGCGACGAGGCTCCCCAGCCATCACCAAAGAAGAGAGAGAGAGGGAAGAGGATGGCAATACGGCGGTTCCACCGCCGTCTTGAACGGGAGGCGATCCCGCCGGTGGAAGAAGAACAATCGGCGAGGAGAAATCCAAGGGAGGAAGAAGAAGCTCCCACGGCCACGGAGGACGAAGGGGAAGCTCCCTTGGGTGCAGAGGAGCCCAAGGAACCGAAGAAGAAGAGGAAGAGAGCCATGGACCACGAGGTAGGCCCCCCGCCCTAATTTTCCAATTTTTGATTTTTTCGTGTTTATTTATGGATGCATGTGAGGGAAAGGGGTAGAAATGGGTCTACGAACCCACTAGGAGCAATTGTAGGCCATTTGGCCATAGTGGGAGACCACGGGGATGCAAGGGAAAAAATTCCCAAATGCAGATAATGTGACGGTCCTGCCAGCGACCGTCACACACCCGACGCATCAGGCTGCGTCCGTCAGAGTCAAACGACGCCCCACCCCAGGGCCGTCACTCTAGCCAGGGAATTAAACTTTTTTTTTTTAGGGTTTTCAATTTTCAAATTTTTGTTTTGTTTTCAATTATGAATGATTATGCAATTATTATATGATGCAATTGGACTAATGAATGATCTAATATGTAATGCAGGGGAAGAGACGGTCGCGGATCTCCTGGCTACAGATCCGGGCAGTGTACCAGGCATTGCCTGACTACCAGAGAGAGAGAGATTAGCCGGCATGGGATTCACCGAGGTGCTCAGCATCGAGGTGATCCGGATGGACACGCCGCTGCTGTACGCCTTGCACGAGAGATGGGACCCGATCAACAGGGCGTTCATCTTCCCGTGGGGCCACATGATCCCCACGCTAGAAGACATAGCGAGGATTACCGAATTGAGAGTCCACGGAGCCGCGGTGACAGGGTGGACATACGGCGACTACCGAGAGATGGCGCAGCAGCTGCTCGGGCTGGACTTGATCAGGCCGGGACAGTCCTCCTCTCAGCTTTCGAGGTCAGTGCTGCAGGAGAGCTTAGGCTTGAGAGGAGCGGCGATCACCGTGGGAGAGCTACCCAAGGAGCATCTGGGCAGAGTGATAGACCAGGTGCGCCCTCGCGTGGCGGCGGAGGCTGGACCAGAGGGAGACAGGGTGCTCAGACGCTTCCTGATGCTGCTATTCGGGAAGCTCCTCTTTGCGACCCGGGCGGATGTCATCAGCTGCAGACTGCTGCCGATGATAGAGGATTTGGGCAGAGTCAGGAGATACGCCTGGGGAGCAGCAGTGCTCGCATTCCTGTTCGAGTCCCTCAGCACTACGGATCGGCAGACGATGCTGGGCGGCTTCTCGCCTTTCCTACAGGTAAATGCACTTCATATGTTTCTTATTATGCCATGAATATCGATGCTATGATTTATGCAAATGATTTATGCAATGGTTCATGCAATGATTTATGCAATGATTTATGCAATGATGCGATTGACTCGATTTCTAAATGCAGATCTGGAGCTATATGTACCTCCCGGGCATCGGGAGAGGCGCATTACTCTATCCCGGCCGCATACCGATCGCGAGGCGTTGGTCGGTGGCGAGGGACACAGGGTCGATCATTAGACTGACCCGGACGATCCAGGACGACCTGGACTCCTTCCCGCATACATCGGTAAGTCCAGAACTCAAAAATGATTTCTATATGCTTCTAAAAATGCTTCTAAATGCTTTCTAAATGCTTTCTACATATCTCTAATGCTTTTATATGCTAATAAATGAACTAAATGCTCTCAGGTGAGATGGACCCCATACTGCGATGAGGGTTATACGGGACAGCCATGGGTGGAGGCGGCCTTATCGTACCGGGGGTGAGACATATGGTTGCATTGCATCCATATCATCGAGCCTCTGCACTACAGGCTGATCCTGCGGACCCGGGGACTACACCAGCCCGAGGTGACCTTTCCACGCCACAGCGATGACCACCCCGGCAAATCAGCAAGGGGCATCAGCGGCAATGTGGATTAGTGCGCCCGGAAGGTGAAGTACGTCCACGATTGGAATAGGCGGGGTCGAGCGGTGAAGGAGCAAGACGAGAGCGACGAGGCATATCTGAAGGCCTTCGCTCGACTCTACGGCGACCGGGTGTACCGAGGTACCCGACGACCGGTATGCAATTCTAAAACTCTAAACTTTTTCTATTATGCAATGTGCAATGTGATATATGCTGACTCATGCTTTCTAAAATGCAGCTAGACCCCGAGGGACGGATAGCCGAGCTGGAAGGGCTACTCCACTCAACCATTCAGCAGCGGGACGGGTACCGGTCTACCCTGGAGCTCATGGTGAGACTTAAATGCTCATGATTTATGCAATGATGTTCATGATGCAAATGCCAATGTCAACTAACCATGACTTCTAAATGCAGCGGGCCGAGGGAGCCCAACGCGCTGGACCGGATGCCCCATCGTCTTCCTCGCAGCCTGCGGGAGGCAGGGCTGAGCAGGAGGCCGACTTTGCTCGGGCGGTTGCCCTGGCCGAGGAGGCGGAGGCCACCCTCGCGGAGCGGGTAAGAGACTAAAAATGCTTATGATTATGCCTAATTAAATGCTTCATGACTAATGATATAAAATGCAATCTACAGGCGAGGGATCTAGCAGCAGCAGTGGCCGAGGCCAGCCAGGCGAGAGCAGAGGTAGAGAGAAACCGGGCCGAGACCGATCGAGCCCGAGCAGAGACGGAGCTGGTACGGGCAGAGATGGCCCGACATAGAGCGGAGACCCTGCGACGCCCAGATGATGCAGAGATGGAACAACTCCGGAAGGAGTTAGCGCGGGCACGAGCTGAGGTGGAGGAGCTTCGGATCGGGACGGCCGACTTGGATCGCTACCGGACCGAGGCACGGGAGACGCGGCGTCAGATCTTTACACTGAAGATCGAGCTGCGGACACTGGAGCGGACGGTCCGGATGATGGGCCGGGGACTGGAGCGGAGTGCCTCCCAGAGTGGGGTACATAGGAGTGCCGCCCCGAGCGGCTCAGTAGGAAATTTCCTTGTCAGCTCCTCCGTCCAGCGGAGGAATGAGAGGGCAGAGAGAGGACAGCAGGAGGAGAGTGCTTCCATAGCACCGCCACCCGTGAGGAGACCCGAGGATAGAGAGGATGAGGGCGGTCCGGCGGATAAGCCGACCGAATGATGTATTTTTATGTTTTTTCTTATCTTTTGCATAGAACTTTGGCAAAATGGAATGAGATCCCTTCTTTTTAGTTTTCTGTTTTGTTTTAATTTTATGCAAGCGTGAATGAATGAATGTGAAAAATGCAAGATGGACGAAATGTGAATGAATGAATGAGATGTATGCAGGAATGTATGAAAATGGGAAGAGGACGAGGTGTACAATGTGAAAGACCGCCAGGTCTAGGCAAGGGCAGAAGGAATAGCCCGAACTCAGTAGCAGAGAAAGTGACGGTCTAAGATCTGACCGTCATAATCAAACGACGCTCTGGTGAGAGACCGTTAATCATCAGAGGCCCACTCTGGCAGTGGGGCATCAGGATAAACGACGGCCAACAGAGGGTGCGTTAAAGACAAATAACGGCCAAGGATCAGACCGTTGATCATGGCAGAATGATAGTTGGTCAGGGCAACCAGTAGGAAATGCGACGGTCTGAAGGCGACACGTCAGACTTAAGAGACGGTCATAAGCAAGACCGTCAGGAAACGTTTAGCCCAGAAGAGAAGGAACTGAGTGCTGGGAATACGACGGCTCAGGGTTTGCGCGTTACAGAAAGCGACAGTAGACCCGTAGACCGTCATTCTCCACAAAACATGATTCGGGGAATTGAAACCCACAGAAAATGCGACGGCCAAGGGCTGGCGCGTCGGAATGAAGTAACGGCCGCACGATGGACCGTTAGAAACTGGGTTGTAATCCGAAACGGATTGAGCCGAGATAACTAAAACCCAAGGTTTAGCCACTTAGTCCATCATTAGAACTTATCCTGATTGAAGATAAAGCCTTATAGTCTGAATCTTATCCTTCCAAAGTTAAATATAAGCCTTAGCAACTTGGAACCTTAATCAAAATCGCAGCTTTGCTGAAACCTCTGTTCTAGGGTTTGAAGAGCTCTTCCAAAGAGCAGAAAGCATGTTGAAGAGGAGCTTCGAGGTGATGGCTATGGAGGAGAAAGCTTACACCGGCCCTAAAGCTGCAAGAAAAGAGTATGGAGAACTCCAGCGGCTGACATCAATTCTCAAGCACTTAAGCTCTAATGCCCAAAGAGTGGTAAGTTCTTACAGCTCACCCAAAGTTCAGAATTTTGCTGCACTTATTCTTTTCATGACTTCCTTCTTTCTTTTCTCAAGCCCCTTCCTGGTCCAAGGTGCTATTCCAATCTGAAGTGGGTGGCTCCCATGGTAAAGGCACTTCCCATAGAGATCACCTCAATCCTTAAGGCATGGCATCTTCAACCCCTCTTGGTTTTAGGCAAGAATTTCCAGAAATTATCCTTCGATTGGCCAAGCCTTTCAGCACTTGTGGAACTATGGCATCCACAAACTCATACTTTCATCTTCCCTTCCTTTGAAGCAACCGTCCTTTTAGAAGAGGTAGAGACCTACCTAGCCCTTCCTAAGACTAAGGTGGGGGATGAAGACCGGGTTTGCTACACAATAGAGCCTATCGACCCGTCCTTGATCTTGAGTGATTTCATTCACAATCCAAAGGATGTGAGGACCATGATCAGCCCACACCACATTCACTTGATACCCTTGGCGCAATGGATAGTGTCTCATTGTAAAAATAAGTGAGAGAGACATGAAGCAATAGCCAAGGTGGTGGCGGTTTGCTTGTGTGGAGTCTTTCTTTTTACCACTACCGACCACCTCTTAGACATCCAAAATCTTGGCATTATTAGCGGGCTGTGGCGGGGAATGTCTATCTCTCAAGCGGTCCTCTCATACCTTTATGAAGGACTAAGCTCGGCTTGCATAGGAGGCCCCTTGTTTGGTTCCATGATACTCCTTGAGTGCTGGATGGGAATAAGAATCAAATTCCTTCCCAAGGAAGACATAATTTCAGCAAGCCGGATCTTCGGGAGCCACCCTCTCTTCTTCATCGGAGGGGCATTCGGATATTCTCCTCAGGTTGAATGCAAGACGGCGGATAAGAAAACTCGGGACGAATGGCGCCTCTTCCTTAACATTCTTCCAATGGATAAGTTCATCATGTGACCAAGAGTCCTCCGAAGCACTCTTCTCAAAATACCGCGGCGTCAAGGCCTGGACCTCCAGCTAGTAGGGAACACTACCATGGCGATCTACAACCCGCACCGATGCCATCTTCAGATCGGATTACCTCGAATCAGCGTTTCTGCACTATCACACTACCCTCCCCTTCTACCTAGGAAGATGGGGACCGAGGAAGATGAACGAGCAGTCCGGAACGTGTTGACCATGTGGGAGATCAGCAAGGTGCGTCCGTGGCAAGCAGAAGTTGAAGAGAACGACAAAACACGCCGAGATTACATGAAAGAGTTGAGAAGAATCCGCCCTCTTGCGGATAAGAAATTGAATGTATCTTGATTTTTCTTTTTGTTCATGAGAGATATCACGTAATTGACAATCGAAGTTGAATTTATCAAGAATTATATTTCATTAATCTTTGCTTGAATGAGATGAGATTGCCATATTTGAATGATCTTGAGTTCCATAGTTTGAAAAGGCTAGAATGATGTGAGCAGACAGGGCTTCTGGAGTAAGAGACGGATATGCACTGGGCCGCCATAAGGAAATAACGGTCCTACGACAGGCCGTCATAATGAGAATAACAAGAGCCCTGTCTTTGCAGGATATGACGGATGAGTCTTGAGCCGTTATACGCAAGTAACGGTAGATTCCAGACCGTTATAGTGATGGTTCAACGAAAAAGAAGAAGGCCCATGCCTGAAGGGAAATAACGGTCAAAGATGGGCCCGTTATATGACTGTAACGGTCTGATGCTGGCGCGTTACACACTTTGAACCTGCATAGTTGTGAGCTTTTGCTTTTGGACTTGTCCCTGTATTCTGCACATACTCAAACATGAAACAAGTTAGATCTGTTCTTAGACTCAACCCCTTGCCTTGAAGCAAGTTAGATAATGACCGTTTCTTGATATTTGGTCAAGGGGTGGAGCCTTATTAAATAGGCGAAAACATAATGAAAATGCGATGCATACTATACATATGATGGTATTTGTGGGAGTTTTGGAAAATATTCAATGTTTTTGGATTTTGGAAATATTTGTTTTGTTTAGATTTTGAAAATATTTGTTGTTTTGGATTTTTGAAAATATTTAATGTTTTCTTGGATTTTGAAAAATATTTGATGTTTTTGGATTTTGAAAATATTTGACGTTTTTTTTGGATTTTAAAAATATTTGATGTTTTTTTTGGATTTTGAAAATATTTGATGTTTTTTTTTGGATTTTGAAAAACCAGTGCCTCTCTAGCAATACGAGACCTTCCTTGTTTTAGGTTGAGTCTCGAGATTGGCGTGCAATAGTGTGACAACCCCTGGCCAAGACCTAATCATTGTGACGGTGTTTTTACCAATGCCATACCTAGGGTACTCATCTCAGTCCTAAAAGGAAAAAAAAGATCATGGGGGAAAGCTTAGGCCAGATATGGGAGTTTTAGAACTTGATTCCCTCACCGTACAACCCTATTAGAGATTTGGTCTGTTGTGCCGGGGCTTTTATGTCCGTCATCGAACCCTTGTCCGATTAGGCATGCATGCGACCGGGCTCATAACGTCCCGCGGGGAACTGTACTGCCACTCTTGTCATGCCTAGTTTTCTTTTTTCTTTGGGGCTTTTGAAAATTCATTCACATACTTTAAGATGATGCTTTTCTTTTCTTGTCCTTTCTTTCTTGTGGCGTCAGGTCATAACGGACTTGCCCCTGTTTGAGACCTCTTCTCGTTAGGGAGTTTGGATTGGTTGTCTCCTCCTTATTTACTCCTTGCCCCTGGATTCAGCCGAAGAATGAAGCGGACAGGGACTTTGACTTTCCCCTAAAGCATGGCCAAGGAAAACGGTGTCTTATAAGCAAGGAACCCGACCAGGGATGCCGTGTAGTGTGTGATTGCTTTACTCGGGACCCTCTTTTCGAAGATAGGGAGGAAGTTCTTATTACCGGAGAAGCACATGGTTTATATTTTAAGGAAAGAAACGCTTAAGATACAACCCATTCCACGGGTGGGAGAGCTCCTCACCTTCCGCGTTTACTAAACGATAAGCATTTCCTGGATAAGCCTCCTTTACTACAAACGACCCTTCCCAGTTAGGTTGCAACTTGGACCTAGGACCCACAGACCGAATGAATCTGCATTTCAAAACAATATCACCCGTCATGAATTTACGTTCAATTACCTTCTTTTGAAAATAACGCGAAACCCTCTTTTGATAAACAGAAACATGATCAGCCGCATTCATCCTCTTCTCATCCAAGAGTTCCAACTGGACCAGCAACGCCTCTCGACGCTCATCGAGATTAAGTTCCTTATCGAGCTGCACTCTAAGGGAAGGGATTAAGATCTCATATGGGAGCACCGCCTCCATCCCATAGGTTAGGGAATAGGGAGTTTGCCCCGTAGGGGTACGGATGGAGGTGCGGTAAGCCCACAGAGCTTCCACCAATCTTTCAGGCCAATCGGAAAATTTATGTGCTTCGCATGTTTTCTTGATGATTTTAAGAAGGGTTTTATTAGTGGCCTCGGCTTGACCGTTGCCTTGAGGGTAATATGGAGATGAATGATGCAGTGCAATATTAAACTTCTTACATAGGTCCTTAAGCTCTTGGGAGACGAACTGGGGTCCGTTGTCGGTGATGATGCTGCTTGGCACTCCGAACCGCGAGATGATATTCTTCATGATAAAGCGGCACACCGTTGTAGCTTTGATTTCTGCGTACGCCTCGGCTTCGGCCCATTTGGTGAAGTACTCAATAGTGGTGAGGATGAAGGATTTTTGCTTGATCTGAGAATTAGGATCACCGAGCGGGCCGACAACGTCGAAAGCCCACATAGAGAATGGCCAAGGAGCAGTCATAGGATGGAGGGACGAAGCTAGAGAGTGAATTTTATCAGCATGGAGTTGGCATTTAAAACACCTCCGGACATAGAGGGAGCAATCTTCCTCTAGAGTGGGCCAATAGTAGCCCTGCCTAAGGATCTTCTTCGCTAGAGCCTGGCCATTGACATGACCTCCACACTCACTAGAATGGGCCGCTTCAGCCACTTTCCAAGCTTCTACATCATCCAAGCATCTCATGAGCATTCCATTAGTAGTGCGCCTATACAGTTCTCCTACAATGATAGTGTACCTTGCGGCGGCTCTTCTTATTACTTTACGTTGCTCGGCCTTTGCCCCTTCTAGGAATGACCCTTCTTTACAAAACAATTCGATTTCATGATACCAAGGCAATTCTTCTTCGTCCAGAATCTCCTCCAGTTCTGTTAATGAAACTTCCTTGAGATCTTCCTTCTCAACTCTCGCCTCTACAGATTTCCTGAGGTTGATGAACCAAGGATCTTGAAGAGAAGGTGCGTCCAATCTCTGGATGACGATGGTCTCAGTACTACGACTGAGAGGAAAAGATAAGGAGTAAGCAAGAGATGCCAAAGCATCAGCTAGAATGTTCAGAGAACGGGGAGTATGGATATAGATCAGCTTACGGAATCGCTTAGCGATGAGCGTGACCAAATCTTGATAAGGTTTGAGCTTGGGGTCACGAGTACGGTAAGTGGACAGAACTTGCCGTAGAATGAGCTGAGAGTCTCCTATGATGTTTAAATAGCGCGTGCCTGGGAGATAGGCATGCTTCAAGCCGGCTAGGAGAGCCTCATACTCAGCGATGTTGTTGGTGGCAGGAAATCGAAGTTGATAAGCGAAGGGGATGGTTACTCCCTCTGGAGTAAGCAAGATAGCACCGATCCCTTGGCCTTGGGAGTTGAGCGCACCATCGAAGTGCAGAGACCAAAAGGGATGATGAGAAAGGACAGAGAGATGCTCATCAGGGAAATCATCCTGAATGGAATCGGTATGAGGAATAGGGGGATGTGCCAGATGCTCAGCAATGGCATATCCTTTGACTGCCTTCTGAACGACAAAGGTGATGTCGAACTGAGAGAGGAAGCTCTGCCAGCGAGCTAACCTACTAGAAAGGACGGGTTTTTCTAAGAGATAACGGACCGGGTCCATTCTAGAGATCAACCTAACTGGGTGGGCGAGAAAGTAATGTTTAAGCTTCTGAGCCACCCACACTAAGGCGGCACAAGTTTTCTCCATAGCGGTGTACTTGGACTCAGCTGGATTAAACAGTCGAGAGAGGTAGTACGCAGCCCGCTCTTTCCCTTCATCATCTACTTGTGCTAAGATCGCCCCTAGGGAGTCCTCAATAACCGAGATGTATAGGATTAGGGGTTTCCCAGGGACAGGAGGTTGCAAAACCGGGGGATTGGATAGGTACTCTTTGAGGTCCTCATAGGCCTTCTGACAATCTTGATTCCATTCGAACTTGACACCCGCCTTAAGCAATTCATAAAACGGACGACACCTCTGAGAATGCAGAGATATAAATCTTCTAATGAATTGTAGTCTACCAATCAATCCTCGAAGTTCCGTAATGTTCTTTGGCGGAGGCATGTCCATGACGGCCTGTGCTTTATTAGGATCAATCTGGATCCCCCGTTTGCTCACTATGAACCCTAACAACTTCCCTGAGGAGACTCCGAACACACACTTCTTCGGATTCATCTTAAGCTTATACTCCCTGGCCCTCTACAGCACTTTAGCCAGGATAGAGGGGTGCTCTTCTTTTGTTCTTGACTTCACCAAGATGTCATCCACGTAAGCTTCCATGTATATGTGCATCATGTCGTGGAAAATGGCCATCATCGCCCTTTGATAGGTGGCACCTGCATTTTTTAAACCAAATGGCATAACTACATAACAATACGTGCCCCAGGGTGTGGTGAAGGAAGTTTTCTCTTGGTCTTCTGGAGCGAGACGGATCTGATTGTAGCCCGAGTACCCATCCATAAATGACAGAGCTTCATACCCGGCAGCGTTATCCACTAGGACGTCTATATCAGGTAGCGGGAAATCATCTTTGGGACATGCTTTGTTTAGATCCCTGAAATCAATGTATATGCGCACTTTTCCATCCTTCTTGAGAATAGGGACTATGTTCGCCATCCACTGAGGATATAAAACCACTCTGACGAACCTAGCCTTATATAGCTTGTCGACCTCTTCTTTGATCCTTAAGGCCATGTGGGGGTGAAATCTTCTTGACTGTTGTTTCACAGGTGTTGCCCCTGGTTTAAGCACGAGTCGATGTTCCACTAAGGAGGGGTCAAGACCTGGCATGTCCTCATAAGACCAGGCGAAAGAATCGCTATACTCCTTCAATACCTTAATTAGATCTTCTTCTACCTGTGAAGGGAGATTAGCAGAAATAATGACCGGCCTTGGGTCTTCTTCTGTTCCCAAGTTGATTTCCTTTGTAGGTTCATCCACTACCGTCGACGGCTGGTCGAATCTTTTTAGTCCTTGTGCATATAAGTCAGCAGTGTCATCTACATTGCTGCCTTCATCTATTGGATCCTTCTCATCCAAAACCTCATAGACGCCTAATCCGTCGTCGCTCCATTCCCCTTCTATTTCCTCTTCATCCTCAATCACGCTTGCTGTAGCGACGAATTCCGGACACTTCAAAAGAGCATGACACCGCTGAGCTATATCTTGCAAGAACCTATCAGGAACAGATCGGGACGGATGCGTAAGCGAGCGTGGTTCAGAAGGGGGAGGGTTGGACGACCCAGAACAAGTCCCTACTTCTCTAGACCTAACGGACTCTACTCCTCTAGACTCGACGGACCCTAATCCTAACCTAGGGGACAGAAGACCTAGTGGAAGGGGAGGAGCAGGGGACTCGTGCCCTTGGGAGGATGGAGACAGGATAGCGTAATCTTCCACTGAAATCTCCGTTTCAAGTTTGACGTTTTTTTTTGGAGATCAGCAGAGACTACACAGCAAGATGGAGGAGGTGGGAGCTGCATAGGGAACAGCTCGGGGAAGATGCAATCAAAGAAGAGATCAGAAGAAGAGAACCACATCTCGTGGAGCTGAGCGTTGGGAGGAGGAGGAGTAAACAGAGTGGATAGATCAATGCGTGGACACTTCCCGCCAGTACAAGGAATGAATAGGATCTCCGGTGGATTAATGAAAGATGAATTTACCATGACAGGAGGAAGGCGGGGTACGAATTCCTTTTGTTGAAAGATAGATTGGAAGCATGAGAGAGACCAAGAACAGACAACTGGAGAGCTCTCCTCCTTCCGTAGATTAACAATAAGCTGCTTCTTCGGCCTCCACTGCATAAGTCGAACTTCTTGTTGCTTCCTCTGAGATTCTTCCTCATAAAAGAGCCCCTGCAAGGCCTGACTGTAGTCGAGCATGTCATCATCTGACCCTCTTGGCAAGGGAGGCGGACTGGCAATTGGACAAACTGTATTCCTTTCTTGTTGAACCGGCTTTGGAGCTAATGTGCCAGGCTGGAGAGGCTCTTTGACAAAATGCTGACGATAATCCCAGGTGAGCGGCCCAGAATCACTTATCATAGATAATGCTGTCTCCTTGTAGCCGAGACCTCTCCTACCCATTTTCCTTCCCTTAGGTATAGGCTTAGTCATCCCTTGCAGTTGCGCACCGAGGCCTCTCCCCGGTTGATAGCCCAGTTTCAATATAATGTTCCACCCCTTTGAATCTCGGATCTGCGGCTTCACTTTGACATTAACTGGAGTAGCGACGGGCTTAGGGGATGTGTAAGCCCAAGGAAAGTTCAAATCCAGCACTGACAGAACGGGCCGGCTGCTTGGCCAAAGTGTGGGAAGAACTTGCTCTGAAATAGCCTTTACTGACTGCACTGTGGATAAGCTCTTAACTTTGACGACCCTCCCTTGAAAGGGGAACTTAATGCACTGATGTGCGGTGGAGGGCAAGGCGCCGAGTGTGTTAATCCAGGGATGACCCAAGATAGCTTTGAACATAGGGTCGATATCAAGAACATAGAATTCCACGGCCATAGTAAGGGGCCCAAGCTCTGCCTGAATGGTGACTACCCCGTGACATGCCTGCCTTGAGTTGTCATATGCCGCTATAGTGGTGGGGGTAGGGCGCAGTAACTCTTCAGATATGTTGCATGCTCGGAGGGTGCTGAGTGGGCAAACATTAATTGAGGCCCCTGTGTCAACCAGTGCTGCCTCAATGTCGACTTTGTTCAGAGTAATTGTTATGCAGAGCGGCATTTGCCGGGCCCCCGGAGGTGCAAGCTCGGTTTCAGAGAACATGATTGCAGGCCCTTTGGAGATGGTTGCCAGTGCCGTCGGTAGGCTATCAACTGCCATGTCTTCGCTAACCATTACCTTCTGTAGGAAATCCCTCAGTGCATCTTGATGAAGGGTAGACCTTTTGATCAGCTCCAGCACAGATATTTTGGCGGGCACTCGATCCAGATGATGCAGCAAGTCATATTGAGTACCCGGCAAAGGTCCAGTTTCTTCTTGCTCGGCCACCGGCTGAGAGGACTGGGGATTAGAAGTAACGTAATTCCGATGGAACATCTTCCCGCTCCTCAAAGCACAGCTTGCTGCGGCATCTGAAGATAGTATGATGGGCCCTACGGGATGGGTGAATGGAACTGGTGGTGCGGGGGAGGCGGTTTGGTGGAGCGTAGGGTTGGTGAGTTTAATGGGCGGTGCGCGGATGATGGATGAAGGATTGGTGGAAGGCAGGGTGGTGATGGATGTAGATGCGGGTGGAGGGAAGGCTAGCGGTTGGGAAAGAATGGGTGAAGGATTGGGCGGCGGTGTGATGGTGGTGATGGGAGTAAATGAGGGAGAGTATGATGGAATGGGGAGTGGTAGAGGATTTGCTGGAGCGGGTGCGAGTGGGAGGATGAGTTGAGAGGACGTCGGCTGTGCAGGGATGATTAAGGGAGGATTGCGGTGGTTATGGTGGAGGGCCATGACCTACGGTGTGGCGCCATCATCGTCGAAAGACCATCCGACGTTGGGGGCCAGTGGCTGGACCATGTTTACTTGCGCTGGTGCTGGCGGCTGCTGCTGAGGAGCGGGCGGATGATTCGGCATCGGGTTCTGATGGATGCCCAGGTCTTGTACTTGCTGTGGTTGCTGCTGTTGTGGTGGCTGCTGCGGCGGTGGTGCTTGATGCTGCTGCACTTGCTGCCCCTGCGGCTGCCTTCTCTTTTCTTTAATCTCAACAATGGCCCTATGCATTTCGGCCCAGTCGATTCTCTGCCCCTCATGTAGGTCATACACAAGATCTCGGAACTGAAAACATCCTTCTATGGTATGACCTGGCTGCCGGTGGAACATACAATACTTAGTCTGATCGACTGCCGGGTTCCAAACAGGCCGTTCCGGAGGAAGTTGGATTGCATTCACTGACATGAGTGCCGAGAAGATATCCGTAAGTGTCTCGGGCAATGGAGGATACTGGGCTCTCCTGGGAGCCGGGCGCTTGCTATTTGGATTGTTGTTGTTGTAGCCGTTGGGTGGAGGGACGTTATGGTATTGTGGTGGCGGTGATGGTTGTTGTGGTGCGGCGAAGGTGTTTTGTGGAATGGTGAAGGCGGGTGGAGGGTTTTGTGGAGTGGCTTGGAAGTTTTGCAGAGCGGCGTTTTGTGAATTGCGGGGGTTTTGGTTGTAGCGGAAAGGTGCGGCCTGATATGGAAAAGCAACGGCTTGTACTTGCTCATTTGTTTGGACTCCCTCAGTAACCGGCCCTTGGGGTTTCTTGTGGTACTTGGGCTTTTGGTTTTCGAAGATGGAATGGATAGGGGAGTCCTTGAATTGAGTCTGGATGAAGCGCGCCCGGCTATAGAGTTGATGCATGTTGGCTATGTCATTCATCGCCAGGATGTTGCGGAAGGTCGGGGTGGCATTGAAAATCAGCAGTTTGACCTTCTCTTCCTCCGGAATGTGGCCCGGTACCCTGGCGGCCATTTGTCTCCACCTGTCTGCGTAGGTGGCGAACTCCTCATCCGACTTCATCTTCTCGGCCACTAGATCTATAAATGAATATTCAGGGCCGACCCTGTCTTGAAACCGCTGGATGAATTTGTCTTTTACTACCTTGAAACTCTCGGCCTCTTCCAGTGGTAGAGAATAGAACCATTCTAGAGCAACACTGTCCAAAGATCGGCGGAATAAGTACGCCATGAGGCGATCATCATATTGGAACGGCGCCGATTCATAAAGAAAATCCCTCACATGGATGAAGGGATTATTGTTCCGATCGTACTTGCGATAGTTGGGGAGCTCTAACTGCGGAGGGAACCGGATGTTTTGGAAGCTCGGAATAGGAATATCGGCCAAGGATTGTGGGCCAACCCTTTTCTGGAGAAAGTCGAGTTGTTTCTGCATGGTGGCCCACTTGTCAAGCAAGTCCTGCTCTCGGGAAGGAGCAGGGGCAGTGAAGGATGCTGTTTGTATTTGAGGGGCAGATGGAATGGCTGTAGCCACAGGCGAGAGCCCGTAAGAAGGAGTGGAAGGATAGACAGTGGGAATAGGCGGCCCGTAAGAAGGATATTGGGCCTGAGATAGACCCGGATTGGAATTATTTTGGGCCACTCCTTGCTGAGAGCGTAAGAAATCGGAAGGGTTCATAAGGAGCTGCGGAACTACCGAACCAGAGTTGTGATGATCCAACTGGACAAAGGAAGAGATGGGTGACTTCCCTTTATCAAAAGATTGATGGGCTGGATTAGAAGACTGGCCCATCTCCATGCCAATGAAAGTGATGGTCCGGGGTTGGACCGGAGTGAGATCAATCGGAGTGGGCTGAACGGGCGGCCCAATAATGGAAGGGTTAGATTGACCTTGGATAGTGGCAGAGGGAGAAGTATTGGACCCTTGCATAGCTTGATATAGAACTTGGAGTTGGGTCGGATCCAATTGGGCCATCATATGAAGGACGGAGCCCGCGGAAGGAGTAGAGAGAGAAGGGGTAACTTGACTACCTTCCATAGAGGTGGAGGATGGGACGGGGGCAGTCCCCTCTCCAGAGGAAAATGTAATAACCCTAGGGGGGTTTTCAAGGAGCCCTTGAGGAAGAGAGTCCTCTTGGGAGCGAGGAGGATTAAAAGATGCCATGGTGGACTCAAAGAGGGGATTAGAATAGAACGTGAAGATGGAACTGACTCGAGAAGATGATTCAGACGGACGAAAACAACCCCACATGCAACGGGCAACCTTGGAAATGCGAAAACAACCAACAAAAGACACTCAATAAGCAACCAAACTTAGGTGATTCTAACAAGATGTAAGTGATAAAAGATGAAGACACTCAAATACCAACCAAATTGTTTTAAGATGATGCAACAAGGTTCTTATGATTTCTCCTTTGGAACTTTAGTGGATTGATTGATATGTGCTCTCAACAATGGGTTCCTAGTAGGAGATGAATATGGGACTTGGTTTGACTCTAAGTGTGACCACTCCTTCACCTATGCAACCCTAGACACGGGGTGGGAAAGGTACAACCAGCCCGGCGTCCGTGTGGGAATCCACGGCTCGCGAGGACTTACGGAGGTCCCTGTTATGATTTCCTGGTCGGCTCCAAGGAATATGGAGACGAGAGATCCTCACAACAAGATAGGAAAATGCAATCTAAGATATGACAAGATGAATGACCCTATGTGCACCGGAGTGCATGCAAAGTCTAACCTAAAATCTAGCAATCAATGATGCACACAATGATATGAAGATATGAGCAAAGCAAGGAGGAGGTCAAGTATCACCCAAGCAATAAATCACAGCAAAAACCGCGGAAATAAATGCACCTCGGATGTGTACCTGCCAGGAGAGTAACGGTCGAAGGACCCTGCGTCAGAGAACAATAACGGTCTAAGGCCAGACCGCCAGATAATATATAACGCAGGGGGATGAGACCGTCAGATGAGCCAGGGAACCAAAACCAGATAGAAGTAACCGGAAAGCCCGTGGAAACTCTCACAGCAGAACCAAAGTGGCGGTCTAATGCCCCTGCGTCAGAGAACTGTGACGCGGGGACACCTGGCCGTCAGAGAACTCAGAAAACTAGAATGAGCAATAATCAAAGGGGAAACAAAAGGCAACTCCACAAGCAGATGATGGCAGGTTTAAACAAGAATCAAAAGCACGATTGCCACAAGCTGTCCCACCGTGATCGCCAAAAAAATATCTGTTGATATTTATTTGTCTATCTTCTATCTTTTCTTTTGAGGTTTGGAGAGTGATATGGTAAGATGACAAACAAGCAATCAAAGATCTGCTCAAACCTATGAACATGTGATCATGAACCTAGGCAATCATAACTAGCTCTAGCATGGGCATGCTATCTCAATCCAACTACGCTAAGGAAAAGGAAAAAACACACGTCGGGGCGTGGAGCAAGGAATAAATAAAAACACACCGTGAAGGTGGAATAAGCAAGAAAAATAGGAAGATATGATGAAGAAGACAGCTAATGCCCAATACCAAGGAAAGATGTGATCACCCCCAAAGTAAAATAAGTCAAAAGAACCTGAATATACCTTGGAAATAGGTGGATGAAACACCCGCCCACGGGAGAGAAAACCAAAGAAAGCCTGCAGATCAACTTGGAAGTAACGGCCAGAACCCCGTGCGTCGCTTTGAAGTGACGGCCACACGATAGACCGCCGGAGGCGAATGACGCGCCTGCCCAAGACCATCAGATAACCTGCAGTAACAAAGCTTGAATTCTTTTAACTCCAACTCTTCCAGCCGGCTAGAAGACCTGGGCCTCGTGTCAATGAACCTGTAAACCTGCCAAAGATGTAGAAAGACCAAACACAATAACCTCAATTAGTCCTTTTCACAAGCATAGCATCAATTCTCAAAGGACTTAAAATCATCAAAAGGAGAGGGGATTACCGGGGAGTTTTGTTTTTTTAACCCCTCTGGGTGTTTTAAAAGTTTGGGAAGATGTTTATATGTTTAGAGGATAGTGAAAAACGTGGAGAATGAAGAGGGACAATGCCTTGATTGAGGAAAAAAACCAGGGAAGAACTCAAGCATGCAATGATGAACTTGAAAGACCAAAACTAAAGTACTCCCTTGATTATGAGATGGATGGACGTGGGAAGCAGTTCCTCTTGGATGAAGATGGCTCCTGAGTTTGGCAGCACTTCGTCGTGAATTCAAAATCTCCCCCCTTTTGGCCATGAATTCAAGGGTTCTATTTATAGACCCTCAAACTCTTAGGTCGAGCAGAGGATAATTCAAACGTGAAAGGAGATAACTCTTAGCAAATCCTCGAAGATAATATCACCAAGAGTCCATAGAGTCAAACGGGAGATCCTGAGGATCAGATTTGAAAGAGATAATATCAATCCAAATCCTTATCTCGACCACGGAGTAGCAGAAAAAAGGCCTGAACTGCCAGGACTCTCGGAAGGAAGTAACGGCTGCACGACAGACCGCCACTTGGAAGTAACGCATCAAGGAACGACCGCCATTTTCAACCCTATCCCAAAGAGATAAGATCAACGGGAAGAAGATCCAAACAATAGGACTCTTCAAGGAAGCGACGGCCAAGGCATAGGGCGTCAGAATGAAATGACGGCTGCACGACAGACCGTTATTATCAACGTGGAAATTAAGGGATAAGCACTGAAAACGAGGCCTCAAGCCTTAGGACTCTTCAAAGAGTAACGGCCCAGGATCTATCTGTCAGAAGGAAGCAACGCGCCTGACTGGGACCGTTATTATCATTGAGGTTCAAAAACTAGAGTGAAGGGTTTTGCTAAGCTTCATCCAACGAAATGCCACCGGGAGCCACATCTTAATCCAGGAATTAAGACCCAACAAACAGGCTTCAACTGACAAGAAACTCAATGAAGAGTGAACAACTCGGAGCATCATATAGAATGAAATAAGGAGATGACCCGACTTATTAGGTATAAAATGGGTGTCAACAGAGCAGAGGATAATCCAACAAGAAAAGAGGATAACTCTTAGCAAACTCTCGAAGATAATATCACCAAGAGTCCACAGAAATAAACAGAAGGTTCTGAGGATCAGATTTGGAAGAGTAATCACAAGATCAAACTCTTATCTCGACCACGGAGTAGCAGAGAAAATGTCTGAACTTCTAGGACTCTCTGTTGGATGTAACGGCTGCTCGATAGACGGTCACAGGCAAATAACATGTTAGAGGGATACCGTCACATTCAACCTTATCTCAAAAGAGATAAGATCAACAGAAGAAGATCAAAACAATAGGACTCTTGAATGAAAGTAACGTCCAAGGATGAACGCGTTAGAGGGAAGTAACGGCTGCACGACAGACCGTTATACTCAATGGATAGGCCAAAGGATAAGGATTGAAACAAAGCCTTAAGTTGTAGGACTCTTCAAGATGTAACGGTCCAGGGACAATGCGTTAGATGAACGTAACGCCCCAGGTGCAGACCGTTAGAAACAATGAGGATCCAAATGATAAGAAAACTTGCTAAGCTTCATCAAACGAGAAATCATGGAGCCATACTCAACCAAGGAGCTAAGACCCATAAAATAAGCTTCAGACTGATGAAGGAGACTCAACAAAGGAATGAATAACTTGGAGCATCACATAGAATGAACAAGGAGATGACCTGACTTATCGGTCATAAAACGGGTGTCAACATATGCCCCTCCTTAACGTCCTCTTTGCAGGGGAGCGAGCGGAGGTGAAGCGAAAGTGAAATGGAACATGGAGATGAAGCGGAAATGAAGCGGAGTGGACCAAAAAGCGGGCGTTAAGGTAAACGACACCCGTTCTTTACCAACAAGTGATAGGAATCTTCTGGGAAACTTCAAACTGATCACAAAGAAATAGCCAACCAAAGGATGCAAGTCTGGAGAAACTAACAACTAAGGAAAGGAAACACGGCTAGCCGCCGAAGGCAACGGAAAGGAAAGAGAACTGACTAAACTTCAGACAGGAATCTTCAGCTAACCAGATCAAGCGACAGATTGAAGGAAACCTTCGAATTCAGAGTGGAATATCTCTCCTTATTCGAGATCAAGAACACAGCTATTCACCATCTTTGAGACACCTTGAACAGATGAAGATTATGAATGCTCAAATATGCGTATGATGTATGCTGGGCTAAAGAAAAAGAAATCGTTAAAACAAATGCAAAGAAAGATAAAATAATAAGATACTCGAGAATAATATTGCTAGACCGGAGAAATCAGGGTCAGGACACCATCTGCAACCACGGCGTGCAAGACAGAACCATCGTCCCCAAATTTTTCCAACCCAACGGCCTATCCAACGATTAAACATGTGTACTTAGAACATCATCATTTTTATTTAAGGGGAACATCAGATCCCAGAACACATGAATGACCAGCCGGTTCTCGAGATAATATATCATAGACACCATATAGTAATGCATTAAAGGGACAGGGGAACGAGATACAATACCTGTCTTACCTTCCTAGCGAATGGCAAAGCATGATGTTGTTCATAACTTCAAAGAGGTTAGCCAACAATAAATATGAGGCAAAAAAGGCTCGGATGGAGACAGAGAGGAACCGGGCCGAGGCAGAGGTCCTTCGAGCAGAGGTGGCCCGATTGAGAGAAGAGCTTGCGCGGACGGCCATGCAGACGGTAGACTTTGAGAGATATCGATCCGAGGCACGAGCTGCGCGACTCGAGGCCCACGACATGAAGGTCGAGGTCCGGACCTTGGAGAGGACTATACAGATGATGGGCCGAGGACCGGAGCGGAGCGTCTCTCAGAGCGGGGCACCGAGGAGTGCTGCTCGTGCCGGATCAGTGGTAGACTACCTTGTCAGCTCCTCTGGCCAACGGAGGAATGAGAGGGCAAAGAGGGGCCAGCAGGAGGAGAGTGCCTCCATAGCACCACCGGCGAGGAAGCCGGAGGGTGGAGATGATGATGGCGGCCCGGCGGATAAGCCGGCCGAGTGATGCATTTTGATTTCTCTTTGGTTATCACTTTTACTTGTACATGACTTATGATGAAAATGGAATGAGAATTTCTTTTCTTGGTCTTTTGTTTGTTTTTGTTATTTATGTGAATGAATGGATGTGCATGCAAACAGGTGGGCATGTGAAATGAATGGGAATAAATGGGAACGAATGCAAGAAAAATGTATGTGAGAGTATGATTGGAATGTAGGAAATGCATGTGGATGTGTGAAAGAATTGTGTGGATGAAATGTGATATGTGAGATGGACAGGATGAACGGAAGTATGTAAGACCGCCAGGTCTAAAACAGAGGTAGAAAGGAATAGCACAATCGCAGCAGTAGACAATGTAACGGTCTAGATCCAGACCGTCAGGATCAAGTAACGCATTAGACGGAGGCCGTCAGAAAAGACAGGTCAGATTTGCAGAACCGAACAGCAGGAAGGGTAACGGCTCATAGCTGGTGCGTCAGAGATATGTAACGGTGAAGTGCTAGACCGTTAAAGATGGCAGAGCAATAGGACATCAGGGGAACTAACAGGAAATGTGACGGTTCAAGAGCGGGGCGTCAGAGATAAGTAACGGCCATGAGAAAGACCGTCATACTTGACAGAGTGAGATTGAACTATGAATGCACTGACTATACTCAAGAGTGTACAGACCTTGCCCAAGTGATGTATAGACTTGACCAAAAGGATGTATGGACTTCATGAACACAGCGGCAAAGGATGTATGGACTTTGTAAAGAATGCTCAGACTTGAAGAATGTATGGACTATGGACGAGGAATGTACAGACTTGAACGACGTGTGGACTTGTACAATGTATGGACTTGAGGCTGTGTAGACTCTGCACAATGTATGGACTTGAGACTGTGTAGACTCTGCATAATGTATGGTCTTGAGACTGTGTAGGCTCTGCACAATGTATGGACTTGGACGAGAAATGTACATACTTGGGGTTGTAGACACTTGGGCAATGCATGGACTTGGATCAGGAATGCACAGTCTTGGAGCTGTATGGACTTTGGATGAGGAATGTATAGACTTGGGTATGCATGGGATGTACAGACTTAAAATGATGTACAGACTTGGATATGCATGGGATGTATAGACTTAAAATGATGTATAGACTTGGTTATGCATCAAAAAAAAATGTGCAGGAAATGTGACGGTTCAAGCGCGGCACGTCAGAGATAAGTAACGGCCAGGAGAAAGACCGTTAGGTGATGATTGAGTAAGAAGAAGACAAAACTGAATGGCAGAGAGTGTAACGGCTCAGAGGGATCGCGTCACACGAGATAACGGTCTGATTCTCGACCGTCAAGCTTGACAGAACAAGATTGGACCAAGTTAAACCCACAGGAAATGTGACGGCCCATAGCTGGCGCGTCAGAGGCAAATGACAGTCCAACGATAGACCGTCAGAGTGTGAAGTGTACTCCGAGACGGATTGTGCCGTGAGAGGCGAAATCTGAGATAAGAAACCCTTAATCCACTCTACACTTCTCCCAGACTTAAGATAAAACCTTCCAATCCAAACCTTATCTCTTTAAAGCCAAAATCAAGCCTTTAAAACTTGAAACTTAGCCAAAATCGTATCTTTCTGAATTCTCTGCTAGAAGGGCTGAAAAACCTTTCCTAAAGGGAGGAACTGATGAAGAGAAGCTTCGAGGTGATGGCTATGGAGGAGAAAGTCTACACCGGACCCAAAGCTGCAAGAAAGGAGTATGGAGAGCTGCAAAGGTTGACCTCAATTCCCAAGCATCTAAGCTCTAATGCTCAAAGAGTGGTAAGCTCTATGACTTAACCAAGTTCAGAAATTTCTGCACTTCAATTCCTTCTCATGATCTACTTCTTCTTCTTAGCCCCTTCCCGGTCCAAGATGCTATTCTAATCTGAAGTGGGTGGCTCCCATGGTAAAAGCACTCCCTTTAGAGGTTACATCAATCCTTAAAGCGTGGCACCTTCAACCTCTTTTAGTTTTAGGCAAGAATTTCCAGAAAGTGACATTAGATTGGCCTAGTATTTCAGCCCTCATAGAGTTGTGGCATCCACAAACACATACCTTCATCTTCCCTTCTTTCGAAGCAACAGTCCTTTTAGAGGAGGTAGAAACCTACCTAGCCCTTCCTAAGACTAAGGCGGGGGATGGAGATCTAGTTTGCTACACGGTGGAGCCTATCGACCCGTCCTTGATCTTGAGTGATTTCATCCATAATCCAAAGGACGTGAGGACCATGATCAGCCCATACCGCATACACTTGATACCCTTGGCACAATGGATAGTTTCTCATTGCAAAAACAAGTGGGAGAGGCATGAAGCAATAGCCAAGGCGGTGGCGGTTTGCTTATGTGGAGTCTTCCTTTGCACCACTACCGACCACCTCTTGGATATCCAAAATCTCAGCATCATTAGTGGGTTGTGGCGGGGTATGTCCATCTCTCAAGCGATCCTCTCATACCTCTATGAAGGACTAAGCTCTGCTTGCTTAGGAGGATCGTTGTTTGGCTCCATGATACTCCTCGAGTGTTGGATGGGAGTAAGAATCAAATTCCAACCAAAGGAGGATATTACTTCTGCTAGCCGGATCTTCGGGAGCCACCCTCTCTTCTTCATTGGAGGGGCATCTGGAATTTTTTCACAGGTTGAATGCAAGATGGCGGATAAGAAAACTCGGGATGAATGGCGCCTCTTCTTTGATACTTTACCAATGGAGAAACTCATCATGTGACCGAGAATCCTTCGGAGCACTCTTCTTAGAATACCGCGGCGTCAAGGCCTGTTCCTCCAGCTAGTGGGAAATACTATGATGGCGATCTACAACCCGCACCGGTGCCATCTTCAGATCGGACTACCTCAGACTGAAGTTCCTGCACTATCACACTACCCTCCCCTTCTAGCTAGGAAGATGGGGACCGAGGAAGATGAAAGAACAGTTCGGAACGCGCTGATCATGTGGGAGATCAGCAAGGTGCGTCCGTGGCAAGCAGAAGTGGAAGAGAACGACGAAGCGTGCCGTGGCTACGTGAAAGAGTTGAGGAAGATCCGCCCTTTTGCGGACAAGAAACTGAATGTAATTTGATTTTACTTTTATGAAAGATGTAATTGACAATCAGAGTTGGAATTTTATCAATCTTATGTTGCATTAAGTTCATTTGAATAAGATGGGATTACCTTAACCGAATGGACATGAGTTGTGGCTTGATTTAGCTAAAATGATCTGAAGAATATAGCCACTGGAGAATGTAACGGATCTGAGCAGGGCCGTTAGAAGGATATAACGGTGGGGAGATAGGCCGTCAGAGTGTATGCTCTGAGAACTAAGTCCTCTGGAGAGTGTAACGGTCAATCGACAGACCGTTAGAACTAAGCAACGGTCGTGACCCAGACCGTTAGAGAGAGAGCTGCTGAGGGAATCAAAGGTAACGTCTTGAAGGGAAGTAACGGTTGAATAAAGACCGTTATACGAATGTGGCGGTCCACTGATGGCGCGTTACAGACATAAACCTACATAATTGTGAGATTTCAACCCGGGCTTGAACCTGCGTTCTGCACACACTTAAACATGGAACAAGTTAGATATGTTCTTAGACTCAACCCCTTGCCTTGAAGCAAGTTAGATAACGACCGTTTCTTGATTTTTGGTCAAGGGGTGGAGCCTTATTAAATAGGCGACAAAACATACTAGAAATAATGCGATGCAATGCATATGATGGTATTTTAGGATTTTTTTTGGAAAACATCTGAGTTTTTGTGAAGTTTTGGAAATATTTGATGTTTTTGGATTTGAGACATGATTTTTCTATTTTTTTGAAATATATGTTTTTTTTTATTTTGAAAATATATGTTGTTTTTGGATTTTAGAATATTTGTTGTTTTTGGATTTTGAAATATATGATGTTTTTGGATTTTGAAATATATGATGTTTTTGGATTTTGAAATATATGATGGTTTTGGATTTTAGATTTTGTTGTTTTTGGATTTTGAAAACCAATGCTTTCCCCTAGCAACGTGAGCACTCCGTATTGTATTGAGAGTCCCGAGATTGGCGTGCAATGAGGTGACAACCCCTGACCAAGGCCCAACTCGCATGACGGTGTTTCTACCAGGGTCATACCCAGGGTACTAGTGTTAATCCTGAAAAAGGAAAATATAATACGGGGGTAAGCTTAGGCCACATTTAGAAGCTTTTAGGACTTGGGTTCCTCTCCAGACAACCCATTAGAAATTTGGTCTGTTGCGCCGGGGCTTTATGTCCGTCATCGAACCTTAGTCCACTCTAGGCATACGTGCGACCGGGCTCATTCGTCCCGCGGGGAACTGTACTGCCACTCTTGTCATGCCTAGATTCTTTTTCTTGCCTTTTGGAGCTTTGGAATCATAATTAATAGACTTTTGAGATAATGCTTTCGATTTTGTCATGGAGATTACTCCTTTGCTTTCTTTTCTCTCTCTTTTTTTTTCTGTGGCGTCAGGTCATAACGGACTACCCCTATTTGAGACCTCCTTTCGTCAAGGTGCGTAGATTGGGCATCGCCTCCTTGTTTACTTCTTGCCCTTGGGTTCAGCCGAGGAAGAAATGAACAGGGATTTCGACTTTCCCCTAAAGCATGGCCGAGGAGAAACGGTGTCTTTAAAGCTGGAAACCTGACCAGGGATGTCGTGTAGTGTGTGATTGCCGTACTCGGGACCCTTTATCGTAAACACCTCGCTGTCGGGGTGGCACTGATTAGACTCTAAGGAAAGAAACGCTTAAGATATAACCCATTCCACGCGTGAGGGAGCTCCTCACCTTCTGCGTTTACTAAGCGATAAGCATTCCCTGGATAAGCCTCTTCTACGACGAACGATCCTTCCCAATTAGGTTGTAATTTAGACCTAGGACCTGCAGACCGAATAAATTTACGTTTCAAAACCATATCACATTTCAGAAATTTACGTTCAATCACCTTCTTTTGAAAGTAACGCGAAACTCTCTTTTGGTAAACAGATACGTGATCGGCCGCGTTCATCCTTTTCTCATCCAAGAGTTCCAACTAGACGAGCAACGCCTCTCGACGTTCATTGAGATTAAGTTCCTTATCGAGCTGCACTCTAAGGGAAGGGATTAAGATCTCATATGGGAGCACCGCCTCCATCCCATAGGTAAGAGCATAGGGAGTTTGTCCCGTAGGGGTACGGACGGAGGTGCGGTAAGCCCACAGAGCTTCTACTAATCTTTCCGGCCAATCGGAAAACTTATGAGATTCGCATGTTTTCTTGATGATTTTAAGAAGGGTTTTATTAGTGGCCTCGGCTTGACCGTTGCCTTGAGGATAATATGGAGATGAATGATGTAATGCAATATTAAACTTCTTACAGAGGTCCTCGAGCTCTTGAGAGACGAACTGGGGTCCGTTGTCGGTGATGATGCTGCTTGGCACTCCGAACCGCGAGATAATATTCTTCATGATAAAGCGGCACACCGTTGAAGCTTTAATCTCTGCGTATGCCTCTGCTTCGGCCCATTGGTGAAGTACTCAGTGGCGGTAAGGATAAAGGATTTCTGCTTGATCTGAGAATTAGGATCACCGAGCGGGCCGACAACGTCGAAACCCCACATAGAGAATGGTCAAGGAGCAGAGAGAGGATGGAGAGATGAAGCAGGAGCATGGATTTTATCAGCATGGAGTTGGCATTTAAGACACCTCCGGACGTAGAGGGAGCAATCCTCCTCTAGAGTGGGCCAATAGTAGCCCTGCCTAAGGATTTTCTTCGCTAGAGCCTGGCCATTGACATGACCTCCACACTCGCTAGAATGGGCTGCTTCAGCTACCTTCCAAGCCTCATCATCATCCAAGCATCTCATGAGCATTCCATTGGTAGCGCGCCTATATAATTCTCCTGCAACAATGGTATACCTTGAGGCAGATCTCCTTATTGACTTACGCTGCTCGGCGTTTGCCCCTTCTGGGAACGATCCTTCTTTGCAAAACAATTCAATTTCATGATACCAAGGCAACTCTTCTTCGTCCAGAATCTCTTCTAGCTCCATTAACGATACTTCCTTGAGGTCTTCCTTCTCAGCCCTCGCCTCTACAGCTTTCCTAAGGTTGATGAACCAAGGATCCTGAAGAGAGGGTGCGTCCAATATCTGAACGACGATAGTCTCAGTTCTCCGACTGAGAGGGAAAGATAGAGAGGAAGCGAGCGATGCTAAGGCATCGGCTAGAATGTTATGAGACCTAGGAGTATGGATATAGATTAGCTTACAGAATTACCTAGCCAGGAGCGTGACCAAATATTGATAAGGCTTGAGCTTGGGGTCACGAGTGCGGTAAGTAGACAAAACTTGCCGCAGGACGAGCTGAGAGTCTCCTATGATATTCAAGTAACGCGCGCCTAGGAGATAGGCGTGCTTCAATCTAGCTAGGAGAGCCTCATACTCGGCGATGTTGTTGGTTGTAGGAAATCAGAGTTGATAAGCAAAGGGAATAGTCACTCCCTCTGGAGTGAGCAGAACAGCGCCGATCCCTCGGCCTTGAGAATTAAGTGCACCATCGAAGTGTAGAGACCAGAAGGGATGATGGGTGAGGACAGAGAGATGCTCATCAGGGAAATCGTCCTGAATAGAGTCGGTGTGAGGAATGGGGAGATGGGTAAGATGCTCAGCAATGGCGTACCCTTTGACCGCCTTCTGAACGACAAATGTGATATCGAATTGGGAGAGGAAGCTCTGCCAGCGAGCTAACCTACTAGAAAGGATAGGCTTTTCTAAGAGATAGTGAATCGGGTCCATTCTAGAGATCAACCTAACTGGGTGGGCAAGGAAGTAATGTTTAAGCTTCTGAGCTACCCACACTAAGGTGGCACAAGTCTTCTCCATAGCGGTGTATCTGGACTCAGCTAGGTTAAACAACCGAGAGAGGTAATAAGTAGCCCACTCTTTCCCTTCATCGTCTACTTGTGCTAAGACCGCCCCTAGGGAGTCCTCAATAACCGAGATGTATAGGATCAGGGGTTTCCCAGGGACAGGAGGTTGCAAAACCGGGGGATTGGATAAATATTCCTTTAAGTCCTCGTAGGCCTTCTGACAGTCTTGATTCCATTCAAACTTGACCCCCGCCTTAAGCAATTCATAAAACGGATGGCACCTTTGAGAATGTTGGGATATGAATCTCCTAATGAATTGCAATCGACCGATCAGTCCTTGAAGTTCCGTAATGTTCTTTGGCGGCGGCATGTCCATGACGGCATGTGCTTTGTTAGGATCAATCTGAATCCCCCGTTTGCTAACTATAAAACCTAGCAGCTTCCCTGAAGAGACTCCGAATACACACTTCTTCGGATTCATCTTAAGCTTGTACTCCCTGGCTCTTTGCAGCACCTTAGCCAGAATAGAGGGGTGTTCTTCTTTGGTCCTTGACATCACCAGAATGTCATCCACATAGGCTTCCATATAGATATGCATCATGTCGTGGAAGATGGCCATCATCGCTCTTTGATAGGTGTAGACACGCCAAATTTGACGCTATGTTGATCAAATCTCATGTCACTATGTTGACGCCCCAAAGTGAACATCAATACATTCATAATATGAAGTTTTTTCTATTTTTGTGCGTTTTTGATTTGATCTTTGCATTTTTTGTGATTCGCGACCTTATCTAGGGCGTGTTCAAAATAAAGGACGACCAAATGTCAGGGCGTCAATTTCTGGTATTATCCGATTTCAAAATAAATTCAAATTATTGATTAACGTCCTTACTCAGGGCGTGTTTTCAAGTAACGCCTTCATCTCAAGCGTTTTCTCATAATTTTCAAATAAAGAAAGTTTTATTGCCAAATTTAATCCAAGAAGTGACGCCCTTGATCATGGTCATGTTTTTGAGTAACGTCTTGATGTAGGTCATCAATTTGTGATTTGACGCCCTTCTGAAGGTCATGTTTTATCCTTCGGTGTCCTGCTTAAACTCGTCTTTCCTGGGGGGTTCCCTGCCTTTAATGGTCTCCTTGCTCAAATTGAAACTAGAGTCCTGCCTCTTTTGATCATTGCCCGCTCTTATCCTTCCGAATCTGAGGTTATCTTGGATCTGGAACCCTATATAGGGATGTCTTGATCGACCTCGCGCGAGGTTGGTAGGTTACGAGAGCAGGCTATCGAGATCAGAGTTTTTATGCATAGACGCTGAGGCTATCCATCTTCTTCCTGCGCGGTCTTTAAAGCTCTCTGCTTCCATCTTCTTCCTGTCAACAGCATCGGTTTCAGTTCCCTTTACTGTCATCAGGGACAGCAGGGGTTTTTCTTGCTTATCTAACTGTTGTTTTTCCGTCGATCATCATACGTTTTTTCTCCGTTTGCATTAGTTTCATCATATCTTCTCCTTCCCTAACTCTTTAGGGGTTTTAAAACAAAAAAAAAGGTGCGCATGTTTTATTCTCTATTCATTATCATATCATCTACTTAGGATTGATACTACATTCACTGGGCTGATCCACTTCTCTTTGTTTGTTTGTTTTGTCTTTTTTTGCAAGGGTAATCAATAAAGAAAAACCCCCTTCATCGGCCGGCCGATTGAAGGAGGAGGAGGAATTCACAATCCAGCCCGCGTTCTATTTTCCACCAGGTATTCGTGATCTTCTTTGTTTCTTCTTGAGGTAACCCCTCTGGCGATCACCCTCCTTAGTAGCACCACGTGCTTCTTTTATTCATCATTATATCATCTCTCCCCATTGTGTTTTCTAATATTTAAACTCTTCTTCATGTGTGGATTTATCACGATCTACAAATTGGCAATCACGGTGGGACATCTACTATTTTTATTTTGATTACCATCTCCTATTGGCACCCACGTGTGCCATTTCCTATTGGCACCCACGTGTGCCCTTTCCCCTTCGGCATCCACGTGTGCCCTTTCCCCTCGGTACCCACGGTACCCCCCCCTTTTGTGCCCCACGGGCACCCTCCACCGTGCACACTGCACACTCCCGGGATCAGCCAGTTTGTGATTGTTTGATTATTTTCCTGAATTAACGCCTCACCCAGAGACGCTTTTTCGTTTAATGCCTTCATCGAGGGCGTCTATTGTCTGTGTTACGTCTTCCCAGAAGGCCTCTTTCATTATTCTACTGCTTTTTATCACACTATCTGTGAATTCACGCCCTGCCCCAGGGCACCCTTTTATTGCATAGCGCCTCACGTCAAGGCGCGTTTTCATATTTGACGCCCTGTTGCAGAGGCGTCCTTTGCGATTATAGTGCCTCACCCAGAGGCGTGTTTTGTTTTCTCACTGCTGGCTCGTGGGCTTTCACAGTGATTCACGACAGTGACTCTGTCGTCTCTTTGGTTGATAGCGACCTGCCCCAGGTCATCTTTTTCCTGCGTTTTACAGAAACCTGCTTCCTGTTGCTGTCTGTGATTGTTGGATTGATTATTACATTGCTTACCTATATTGCTGTGATCTGATCATATTATTTTGCATCTTGTGGCATTTGGTTGAGAGACCTCCTCTCTCTACACTAGGATTCCACACACCCCTCTTGGAATCGGGACAACCCTCCATTGAGCACTCCGTCTCTTTGGACCGAAAATCCCTTTTCCAAGACCTCCGTAAGTCCCCGCACCCGTGGATTCCCTCACGGACGCCGGGCTGGTTGTACCCTTGAAGTACCCGGAGTATAGAGAACCTATCGTTGGTGAAGAGAGAGAAAGAATCTAGTTAACCCGGAGATCACACTTGGATAAACTAGGTTTCACTTTGCAAAAGAGGGAATTATTCTGCAATTTAATCCACTCTAATCTCAAGCGGAACACTAAAATCTTGCGTTCATCTCAACTTGGTTGCATAAACTTGCTTGGGTTGATTTGGCTTGTTTGGATTGAGCGGGTTTTTTTTTGACAGTTCCTTTATAAGGCCGTCTCTCCTCTTAAACATGTAACTCCGTTCAGGTAAAATCATCAACATGGCAGGCTACAGATATTCTTATGATGATAAGGATGAGAATGTTTTTGGTCAATATGAAAGTCCCCTCCAAGATTCCATCTATCATGAGGGAAATTACCCTCCTCCTCAGTCTCGTTATCCTCAAGTCCATGTGGTTGATACCACTCCTCAAGAGGTTGTGCCCTCTTCTCAGACTTTACTCTCCAACACTTCGGGGAACCCTTCCCCATCCTTCAATGTCACGGATTTAATTAATGCACTATCTCAGTTGGATGATTCCCAGCGGCAGGCAGTTCAGGCCGCTTTGAAAGGGAAGTCTGTTCCTTCTTCATCCTCCAATCCCCCTCCGGCCGAGAGTGGCCATCACCCCGTTAATGACCAAGCGGTCCTGCATAAACCTCCTTCCCGTCCACCAACGCCCGGTACGGCCATGCCGGCCCAACAGGCGAGCCACTCTGCGGTTAGGCCCCAATTTCCCCAACCTCCCCGAATTCTACGGACGCCTATACCACATTCTTTTATTCAAAATCCGGCCCCAGTCGAGTCCGACACTAATGTTCTACTGCTTCAGAAGTTGGCTAGCATGGAAGAGCAACTAAAGAAGGTCACCATGGCTAAGAATACCCCGGAGATCTCGCTCCCTACATTGCCAGTCTTCCACTTACCACCATCTGAGATGCCGAATTTTCGGCGATATAATGGGACTGGTAACCCTTTTATTCATTTGAAGGATTTCATGTACGAGACCTCCTTTTGGCAAGACAACAAGGCCTCTTTGGCTTACTTATTCAGGAGATCTCTGGAGGGGCCAGCCCTTGAATGGTTCTATTCATTGGATCCTGCTGATGCCGGTGACTTTGATATCGTTCAGAGGAAGTTCTTGCAGAAGTACAGAGACCGGGTCGGACCCTCCCTCTCACTCACGGACCTGGTTGCGGAGAAAATGAAGCCTGAAGAAGACTTCATAATGTTTGCTGATAGATGGCGGTTGATGGCCGAGAAGCTGAAAGATACACTGTCGGAACAAGAACAAGTCAAGATGATAATTTCCAATGCAACTCCTCAGTTTCGGCATATCTTGGCCATGAATAGGTTAACCACCATGGAGGAGCTCTATGAAAGGGCTCGTTATATTCAGACACAGATGAAGGATTCACCCATTATGGGCATGTTTGAGCCGAAGCCACGTCTATTCAAGAAAACCACAACTGTCAACAACAGCGGGCCCACGACGGAGGGCACTATTGCAAATGAGCAGGTTGGCGTAGTTGGCCACCCCCACCAAGCTAACCCACGTCCTAACCTTCCTCCATCACAAAGCCCCCATTTCAACTCCACTCCACAATGCCAATTCGCACCCCAACATTCCTTTGCTTCACCACCAAACCAAGCGCCCCGTGCTAACCCTCCAGCTCCGCAACAGTACCACCAGGTACCACCACCTACCAACTATGGCCAACAACAACAACGGAGACCACCACTTGGCCCCAAAAGGGACCACTACCCTTCACTACCAGAAAGTCTCCCGGATATTTTCAATGCTTTAATGGCCGCCAATTTGCTCATGTTACCAAGGGAAAGAACAGTGTGGCCCGCTAATGTTGACACATCCCGTTACTGCGCTTTCCATCGTGCACCTGGTCACAACCTTGATCGTTGCTTCCACTTCAGAGATTACATTTATGACCTAAATGACCAGGGTGACATCAATTGGGATGAGATGAGACAATTCATCGCCACCATGAAAGAAAGAAGGTCTCCTCGGCAGCAACAGGCTCAGCAGCCACAGCAACCAGCTCCACAGCAGCAACAACGAGCTCCAGCGCCTCAGCACGATATGGGGATCGTCCACAATCCACTGCCGGAGCACCGGCCAAACCAGCACGTAAACCCTGTCACGTCTCTCTATGAGGTGGAGAGAGGGCAGGGATGGCATGAAGAAAACGCCTCTGTCGGGGCACTTCATCACAATCAGAATCAACCTCCGCGCCTCTTGCGCACCCCTTCTTCTTCTCCTACCCCTCAATTGGGCCGATCTCTTCTGCGCCCCGTTAATCCACCTACCTCCGCCTATTCTCCGACCTTGGCGGTTCGCCCCATTCTTACACGCTTACCACCTCCACAGCCTACGCCACAACAAAACCCATCCACCACCAACCCTTCGCCATTGCCATCTAGGCCACTCCTTATCCGCCCGTCGCCAACGCCCACTGCACACGCCACCACTACTCCTTCACCGGCAAGGATCCCCCCACCATCGGTTCCACCACCTTTTTTACCCAGAACTCTTCTCATTCCACCGCCCACCAATTCCCCCTGCATACGGGTATCCCTTTCTACTCCTACGCCTCCTACCGGGGCACCAACACCCCCTACGGGGATTCCCTCTGCGGGAACTCCCACTCCACCACTTCTTGACACCAACACACCTTCTTCTTCTTCTAATCCTCCTCCCACACTTGCCCCGACAGAGGCACGTCAAGGCGTGGCGCCGCTCCGCAGTGGACGGATGTTCCACCGTATTTTTCCACAGAGAGAGCTAGAGCCCGTACAGGGGCCGCAAGAGCAAGAACAAGAACAAGAGTCGGTGCCAGGGACTCAGTATGATTTGCTAAAACACTTGGACCGAACCCCAGCAAGGATTTCAATCCTGGAATTAATTAAAAGGTCCATCACTCATCAGCTAGCTTTGAAAGAATATCTGTAAAAGGTGATGGTCAATGAGGACATTCCAGTTGAGCAGATAGTCAAGGTTTTAACGCCCGCTAGCAGTCAGCCGGCAATTACTTTCCATGAACATGAACTGGCGCCACTCCCAGCAAGAAAGTACGCTCTATGCATCACAGTTGACATCAATAAGGTGGCTGTTAAGCAATGTCTGGTGGACACTGGGGCATCCATCAATGTCTTGCCACCTAGCACCTTGGAGTTGTGTGGCATTCCGGAAAGCCAAATTCGGCCGTCCACTATCACAGTCACTGCATATGATAACACGAAGAAACCTCCTCTAGGCATGATTACGTTAAAAGTAAGTTTGGGTCCTGCCGCCATCACAGCAGATTTTCACATTTTGGATATGGATCCGACATTTAATGGCATTCTGGGACGCCCCAACATTCAGCAACTCGATGCGGTGCCCTCCACAAATCACCAATGCCTTAAATTCCCACACAAGGGCCGCATTATTAAAGTTACCAGTATGCCGATTTTGCCAGAGGAGGATATTCACGTGGCTTCATCAGTCCCATCCATGTGGTCGGCCAACAAGCCACTATTATCTGTGCTGGACGTCCCTTGTCCACGACCAATGCCAGAAAAAATCACAACAGTTGCTATGACACCCCTGCCTCCCAAGGGGAAAAAGAAGAAAACAATGATGAACACCTCTGGCTGGAACATCTTAATGAAAATGGGGTATCAAAATGGCAAAGGTCTGGGTGCCAATTGTCAAGGCAGGATTAGGCCTGTTAAACCTCAGAAGCTGATTACACGTGGTGGCCTGGGTTACAAAGGGCCAGGCAAAAACAAAGATGAACCATGGGCATTTATGACATCCACATTAAAAACAGATCGCCAGCCGCTCACTTGGACATTGAAGACACATTTTGTCACGGGTGGCTTTCAAAATAAGGAGCAAACTACCATAATTACTTCCATATTAGATTGTCAGGATGTTCATGCTAGACAGTTTGCTCGTCATATTGCCCCGTTGGCCACATACAAAGCCTTGGAGTCCTTAAGGCCTGACAAGAGAAGGAAAATGGATGATCCAGAATGTGACTGGTACAAGTGGTTCGATATGCAGGATATTACTATTTCTTTGAGCCGCCTCTTTATGCCGACTGATCCGGAATGGCCGCCACTTATTCATGAATTGATTGAGAAGCCGGCCGTAATTACAGATAAAAGGCAGCTGCTGAGTAACTACACTGATACTGGAGAGCCAGATGTTCTGTTTGAAGAAGGTTTCACCGTGGACAGGCTGTGGGCCGGCCTCTTTTCTCTCTCTTCCATACATCCATCTGTGCTTGCTTCTCTATATTTTCATCGATTTGGTCGCGTGCCAAGATCACCTCCGATCACAATCAATTTGTCTCCAGATTCAATCCAAGTTTCTCTCACAATTCCTTCTTTGCTCCTCGAGCGATTTTCTAAACTTTCCATCACGCCCCCGCGCGGGCCATCACTGATTCAATCTTTCTCTGATCTGGCAATTTCCACTCCTCCTGCTATCCTCCCTACACACTGCTTTCTTCTTGAAACAGAAAATAAAAATAAAGACAAAAACAAAAACAAAACAAAAAAGCCAAATTCCCAACTTTCCAAACCTCCATTTCTGTTGAGGAGACCTCCTATTTTTCTCCTGAGTGCGTCCCGACCCAGGGGCCGCTCCTTCAAGATTCATTGCTAAATCTTTTCTCCCCCTCTGGTGAGGGGACATCCTCTGTATTACCTCCTGTATCCACTTTTTCACCCCCTTCCCTTCCCTTTTCTGATCAAGCTAGTTGCTCCTCCTCTTCTTCCGCTAACGCTAAAATTCAAGGGGTAGATTCACATAAGAAGTACAAGGGTACGCAGATTCCCCATAGGTTTCTGTTGGAGTTAGCTATCAGATGCTAGGCTTGTTTAGCTCTTCCTGAATTTATAGAGAATCCAATCATCCTGCCAGAGTTAGAATATGAGGATGCTGTCGTTTCTTATGAGGGTTTGGGTGTCTATGAAATCATGAATGATGAAGACCCTATTGAAGAGGGGGATGAAAGTTATGAAGAATATGAGGACGAGGCTGACGCTTTTGCTAGTGGCATTAGACGATTTGACGAACCATCAGCCTCTGTAGAAGAGCCTACCAAAGAAATTAATTTTGGTACCGAGGAAGACCCTAGGATTGTCCTCATAAGCAAGAATTTACCGCCCTCCGAAGAGGAGGCGCTCATTTTGGTCCTGCAAGAATACAAGGACACGTTCGCATGGAATTATGAAGATATGCCTGGTTTAGACCCTGCGCTCGTTGAACACCGCCTTACACTTAAGCCAGGGTCTGTGCCGGTCAAGCAACGGTTGAGGCGTTTCCACCCTAATATGGCTTTAAAGATGAAAGAAGAGGTCGACAAGCTCCATAAGGCTAGATTTCTTAGAGTCGTCCTCTACCCTAATTGGGTGGCTAACATCGTCCCGGTTATGAAGAAAGATGGAAAAGTTCAGATTTGTATAGACTTTCGGGACCTCAGCCGTGCGTGTCCTAAAGATGACTTCCCCCTCCCTCATATTGATGTTTTGATCGATAATACGGCAGGATTTGAGACCCTTTCTTTCATGGATGGCTTTTCAGGTTACAATCAAATTCGTCTGGCTGAAGAAGATCAAGAGAAGACATCATTCACTACACCATGGGGTACTTATTGTTATGTGGTCATGCCTTTTGGACTTAAGAATGCTGGAGCCACCTATCAGAGGGCTATGATGGTGATTTTTCATGACATGATTCATATTTATATTGAGGTGTATGTGGATGACCTGGTTGTGAAATCAAGGACAAGGATTGAGCATCCTGGGTTCTAGCCAAGGTCTTGTAAAGATCGCGAGAGTATCAATTGAAGATGAACCCCAAGAAATGTGTATTTGGTGTTTCATCAGGGAAGTTGCTTGGTTTCATTGTTAGCAAGAGGGGAATTGAAGTTGATCCCAACAAGGCAAGGGCCATTAGAGATATGCCTCCTCCCAAGAATTTGAAGGAAGTTCAAGGATTAATCGGGAGGTTGCAATTTATTCGCCGCTTCGTCTCCCAGCATTCACAAAGATGTAGGCCGTTTTACGAGCTTACTAAGCCGGGAGTCAAGTTTAATTGGGATGACAAGTGTCAGACAGCCTTTGACGGATTGAAGGATTATTTGGCCAATCCTCCTGTCCTGAGGCCGCCGATTCCAGGCAAACCACTTATTCTCTATGTCTCAGTCCTGGATGACTCTGTAGGTGCTGTCTTAGCTCAAGTATATGAAGAAGGTAAGGAGAGGGCAGCATACTATTTGTCTAAACTTCTTAACCCCTGTGAGCAGAGGTATTCAGCCATGGAGAAGACTTGCGCTACTTTGGTCTGGGTAGTTCAGAAATTAAAGCACTATTTCCTAGCTCACGAGGTTCACCTCATTGCTCGCATGAATCTGATTAAATTCCTCCTTGAAAAATCTGTCCTCACTGATCGGTTAGCATGCTGGCAAAGCTTCCTCTCTCAATTTGACATCACTTACATTCAACAGAAAGCTATCAAAGGTTACGCCATTGCCGAACACCTTGCTCATCACCCTCTACCTCGTTTTGATCCTGTCAATTCGGAGTTTCCAGATGAAGAACTGATGTCCATTAATCAACCTCGTGATCCTATGTGGACATTACATTTTGATGGAGCTCTAAATTCTCAAGGAAGAGGGATCGGCATGGTTCTTTTAACACCAGAATGGGTCACCATCCCATTTGCTGCTCGGCTCACTTTTCCCGCCACCAACAATATAGCTGAGTATGAGGCTCTTTTGGCCGGTCTTCAAACCGCCCATCGATATGGTGTCACCCATTTGAGGATTGTGGGTGATAGTTAGCTCATTCTGCGCCAGGTGCTGGTCAGGTGCCGCACTATCAATCCTAAGCTCAAACCCTACTAGGAACTTGCTTCAGCTCATGCCAAGCTCTTCACCAAATTGATTTTCGTCCATGTTCCTCGTAGTCAGAACATCCTAGCTGACGCTCTTGCTTCTTTAGCCTCTGCTTTAGTCTTCCCTCCTGAGCGTGATTTTCATGTTCCTCTAATTTATCAGCGTGACACGCCAGCTATTAAGGATCGTGCGTTCCTCGATGTTAGGGATAAGGTGCTTGAGAAGGACAAGCAGAAGGAATCTCTTAAAGGCAAAGAGGTCATGCTTTTAGACTGGGAAGAAGAATTGGCTGACGAAGAGAAGCCTTGGTATTATGAGATTGCCAGATATTGCAATGATCAGTCCTATCCTGAGGAAGCCACTGCAGAAGAAAAGAAAGCAATTAGAAGAGTGGCTCAACGTTATGTTTTGGTTGGAGGTGTGCTCTATAGGAGAGGGCTCACCGATGTTTTATTAAGATGCCTCGATGATGATGAATCTTGGAAAGTTATGGAAGAGGCGCATTCTGGAGTGTGTGGTGGTCATGTGAATAGCCAGATGCTAGCTAAGAAGATCCTTAGGCTAGGTTTCTATTGGCCAACTCTAGAAGAGGATTGTTCCATCTATGTTCGAAGGTGTGTTAAGTGCCAACTGCACGCCGACAAGATTCATTCTCCTGCTTCTTCACTCCATCCTACGTCCTCCCCATGGCCTTTCTCCATGTGGGCTTTTGATATCATTGGACCTCTTGGTGATTCGAACCTCCTGACCAAGCAAAAATCGTTCATCCTCACGGCAACAGAGTACTTCACCAAGTGGGCAGAAGTGGAAGCTTACGTGGAAATTAAAGCGTCAACCGTCTGTAAGTTTATAATGAAGAACATCATCGCAAGGTTCGGCATCCTGAGCACCATCATCACCGACAATGGCCCTCAATTTATCTCTCAAGAGCTCAAGGATCTCTGCAACAGGTATAACATTGCATTGCATCATTCTTCTCCCTATTATCCGCAGGGTAATGGCCAAGCAGAGGCAACTAACAAAACTTTGATCAAGATTGTTAAAAAGACGTGTGAGGCTAATAAATTTTCGGACTGGCCAGACAAGCTAGTTGAAGCTCTCTGGGCCTATCGAACTTCCATTCGTACCCCCACTGGGCAAACCCCTTTCGCCCTTACTTATGGAATGGAGGCGGTAGTCCCTTACGAGATTCTCATTCCCTCTCTGCGAGTACAATTTGACAAGGAACTCTCTATTGATGAGCGTCGTGATTCACTCCTTGCCCAATTGGAACTCCTAGATGAGAAGCGCCTGGTCGCCCCTGAGCATGCGCGTGTTTATCAAAACAGGCTCTCGCGTTTTTATCAAAAGAAAGTAATTGAGAGAAAATTTAAAATCGGTGAGATGGTAATTAAGAGGATTTTCGTAAAGCCGGGTGGCCCCCGCTCAAAACTCCAACCCAACTGGGAAGGACCGTTCGTCATAAAAGATGTTTATCCAGGCAATGCTTATAAACTGATTAATGCTGAAGGAGAAGAGTTAACTCACCCTTGGAATGGTTTGTATCTTAAGAAATACTACCCTTGATTCAAAAATCCAAATATATATATATATATATATATGGAGAAATTTTCAAAATCCAAAAGAAAATGTCGTTTCAAAAATCCAAAACAAAGTGGAATATTTCCAAAAACCAAAAAAAATATAGAAATACCAAAAAGTAAATAAAAAATAGAAGTTCTTCAAAATCAAAAGAGATCAAAATTGGTGCCATGGCACACGAAGGATCAAGGTCCGAAAGGTCAAAATTCAGAATTCATTCATCAGTCTTGCTAACTTAAAAGGGGGTTGACTCCCGCACACACTACACGCTTTATTCTTGAGCTCAAGCTGTGCAAAATCGATGGAAAGTCGAAAACCTGACTAATAGTGAAAGACAATACCCGTTCTTTTCTTCTTCGGCCCATAAGGGAGGAAGGGAGACCTCGGGGTAGATCCACCAAGCCTATCCGCCGCCCTAGTAGGTGGAAGTCAGGGCCCAAAAGGGAGCAAATGCCACGAAAGCCCAAGTATAATTAGGTTTATTTTCATCAATGCAAATCAATTCCAAAGTGAAAGTCAAGTTCAGAAAAGAAAAGTATGTCAAGAGGGTAAAATCCTCGCAAGGAAAACCTTGGGCATATGCGTGCAATATAAAAGAGGCAAAAGGCAATAAATTTCTCTACGCCAAAGACCGAATCCCAACAGGCATAGGGTAGGGGAGGTAACTTTACCTCGAGCATCTCAGAATCCCTTATGGGCTTCCCTTATATTTTCTTCCATCCTTTCTATGTGGTAAGTCACGAACTGGCAGGATGGTCAAGACGGACCTGGGAAATTGCACTGTACGAAATCTCGAATACAAGTCAACTATGATCACGACGACCCCCTTTTTAATTACTCAAGAAAGGTTAATGAATTTTAGATGGTGACTGTGTAGGCCCCGGGGTCTTGGTAGCCTTGTCAACCTTTTTTGCAGAATAATTCAATTAACGCCTTTTGCTAAGGCGCTTTTTATAGAATTAACGTCCTCGATTAGGTCGTCTCTTTCCGAATAACGTCTCTGAGCGGGTCGTTACTTTTTCAAAAATCAGATTACCTTTTCAAATTCACGCCGTCTTCTAGGGCGTCTTTATTCGAACAACGACCTACTCTAAGGCGCGTTTTTCAGGAAAAATAACAAAAAAATATATATAAATAAGAGAAAAAAGAAAAAAAATGCATTTCTTCACGATGTATGCTTGCATTCTTTTGCATGGGCATCTTTTATTTATGGTTTGCATATGCATGCTTGCATGATGCATCTCCCCGTTATTAGCTATTTTATTTTGCCTTATTTGATTAAAGGCTTGGCCCCTTGACCCGCTATTAAGGTCAAAAGTAAAGGCACCCCTTGCTTATTGAGCAAGGGGCCAAGTCGAACAGATAAATTAACCTGTTTGTTCAAAGTGTGGATTACAGTTGTAGAAACAGGGCAAAGCAAAGCAAAAACGAAGAACGTGGAAAGAGGAAAGTACACAAACACAAGGCCACAACCACGCAAAGTGCTCAGGTTACAAAAGATGTCAATCTCATATATATATATACATCATGAATGTCTATCATGTACAAGTGTGAGGGTGGATGTAATATCCCAGACCTTTCGGATCCTTCTTCGTGGGTCCCGGATCTGGTTTTCGGAGTGTCCAGCTCCGTTGTGACCGAAATTTTATTTCGGACATCTTTCGTGTTCGGATCGGCGCGATCCGGAGTCGTTTCGGAGGCCCGGAGGCGTTCCGCGGCTTTTCCGCGTGTGTTTTTCGATTCCCGGTGTGTGTTTCGGCTTTTTCTTCGGAAGCTCGCTGCAGGCGAACCGGGCGGTTCACCCGGGCACGAGTGGTACCATTGCGATCGGTGCGTTCCGAGGATTCCGGAAATATATTTTTCTATTTTTTGGTATTTTTCTGAAAATTCAGATTTTCTATAAAGCCCTAATTCTTTTTCTTTTTCTTTTCTCCTTCCTCTTTCTTCTTCTTCCTCTTCCTCCGTTTCTTCCCACCGTGACACCCTCCTCTCTCCCTCTCTCCCATTCGGGCGCAGCGAACCCCTCTCCGGCTACGGACGGCGGCGGGGCAACGGCGCGGATGCGTGGGTGACGACGGGGCGATCTCGTGGGCGTGCGGCGTGCGTGGGAAGCGTGGGGAGTTCGTGAAGTTTGAAGCGTTCTTCGTGATTCGTGATTGATTCGGCGGAGCATTTGCTCCATTGAGGTAGGGTGACGTTCCTTAGCCTCATGCCGATCTTTTTCGCGATTTATAGGCCGCGGGGAGGCCGAGGGGGGATCGTTTGAGCGTTTTTGGGTTTTTCCATGATTTGGGGAGAGCTCGCCCGATCTATAGATTTGATGCATGGATTCGTGTTTTGATGGCCTAGGATCATGCTAGGGGTCCCCAGGGGTCTTCCCCCTTGATTTCCCCCTCTCCTATGGAGGCATGGGGGCGTGGTTAGAATTTTGGGCGTTTCTACCGTTTTCGGCCGCAGACTGAGAACGCGCTATACTCCAGTAGCGCGTTCTTGGAGGTCGCGCTGTCCCGACCGAGCGCGTTCATCGGAGAAGATGAACAGTAGGGCGGTTCGTGTCGCACTATGGGGTCCTAGCGCGATTATCCTTGTCGCGCTAGGAGGACCTAGCGCGATGGTCCTTGTCGCGCTAGGGTTCCCTAGCGTGATGGTCCCTGTCGCGCTAGGGAGTCCTAGCGCGATCTTCTCTGTTGCGCTAGGGTTCCCTAGCGCGTTCTTCCGTGTCGCGCTAGGTATCCCTAGCGCAATCTGGCTGTTGTTGGGTGTTTCCCTTGGGCCGTGTGTGCGTCCCGGGCACCCTGTGGAGTTCCGTGACCGTGTCTTTGGTGTCCGGAGGTTCCGTTTGCCTTGGTTATGAGTTTGGCTGTGGGCGGTGAGTCCGTTTTTCTCCGACCGTGGCCCCGTTGACGGAGCTAGTGCGTGGGGTGATTCCCACACGTTGTCGGACTCGGACGTCGTTGTCCGTTGACTTGAGAGTCTACTCCTTCAATGACCCTCCACTAGTTGTAGCCCACCAGTACGAGGTGCTGGTCTCACCTGGGAGTGGTGTACGGGCACCCACCTTTCGAGACGGTTTGTGGACCGGTTACCGTAGGCCCCTCGTCAGTAGCCAGAGTCCGGCTACGGGGGAAAACCGGTCAGAGGACCAGACCTAGTGACGCAAGGCCTGTGTGTGCACACGTGGTTGGGGGCCGTTGGACCCACGTCGACGGGCGTGACCCCAACTAGTTACTTGTTTGTGGTTACTTGTACGGTGTCTGTGCCTCGGGTAGGACCTACCACATCAGGCGGTTCACCTGCGGTGCGGTGTAAGATGTCAGGGGATGCTACCGGCTGTGCTTCTAGTTGGTGGTACTCCTGTCGAGTACGGAGTGTCAGACTGTCAGTCGTGTGTTTCCGACCTTCAGGTTTTGGCGGTTCGACCGTTGAGTTTCGGTCTATTCGTATCGTGACACGTGTGTCGGTTTGCGTGCCGTAGGGTCTAGTTCTGTAGTGTAAGGGCTTTCCTTTCCGAGGTACTTTCCTACCGCTAGCGTAGTGCTTTCTCGTTTTACGAGGTGGGGTTCGAGTGATCCCTACTGAGTCTTGTTCCGAGACTCATTCCCTGCGTGTTTTCACCGTGTTTCAGGTGAGACGCCACCTTCGGGGAGCGCGTCAGGAGCACAGCGTGGTGCGGGTGCCCAGAGGTAGTGCCAGAGGTCAGAGCCGGGGTATGCCCCGTGTAGCTGTACTTTTCTTTGTTGTCACTGTACTAGTCGTGGACTACTGTTGCTGTCGTTATTTTCTTATTGTGGACCATGTAAAATGTTAATTTATTTCCTGCTTAATATTATAACTATTTAATTTCTGCAATTATTTGTGATACTTGTGTAGTCTCCACACCATCCTTTTAACCATTCCGAGTCTTCAGGCTCGTGGGTGGCGGTACGAGTCTCGGGTTATCGGGTCTTCCCGGTAATCGGATTCTCGGGTCGTTATAGCTGGTATCAGAGCGCGGTTATGGAATTACATGAGAATCATAGGTAATTGTAGTGGTCCACTAGTCCACAGCGATGATGTACAGGTGACGCTGGCATTGGGCACCGCGTGTTTTCTTTTATAACATTGCCGTTTTCGTGTTTTCTATCTTTTGCTTCAGGAGCGAGTATGGCGCCGAGGAGGAGTTCTCGCTCTCAGCAGGGGCAGTCGGCTGGAGGTCAGGAGATCCAGCAGGGGGTCCAGAGGGACCAGGAGGAGCATAGCAGAGTTCCGGGAGCTACCGAGGCCGCAGATGCTGCGAGAGCTCTGGGGGCCGAGGATTTCTTCCGTGGCATGTACCATCTCATGTCTCAGCAGTTTGGCGGAGAGGCTGCTGAGGGCTCGTTTGTTAGGGGTGGGCCAGGCCGAGCGGTGAGGGACTTCATGCAGTTCCATCCACCTTACTTTAGCGGCCAGGCAGACCCTGATGCGGCTCGTGATTGGCTCGATGAGATGGAGCGGGTGTTCAGTTCCGCGAGGAGTACTACCGAGGACAGAGTGGTGTTGGCCTACAACCAGTTGCAGGGTACGGCTCGGAGGTGGTGGTCTTCCGAGTGGAAGACGTCCTTTCAGCTTCGTCCACTTGAGCAGATCGAGTGGGATGACTTTATCAGTACTTTCGAGCGTACGTACTGTCCAGATGTTGTTGCCACGCAGCGGATGCGGGAGAGTTTCTGGAGCTGGTGCATGGTGACATGTCCGTGTTGTAGTACAGGGCCCGATTTGTCGAGCTGGGTCGGTACGCACCTCACATCATGGAGCATGAGAGGGTGAGGACCACGCAGTTTGTACAGGGCTTGAGGCTGGAGCTGAGGCACCATTTGATCGCGAATGGGGCCACTGATCTAGAGACGGCGTCTCGTGTTGCGATTTCCTTGGAGATGGATATGCAGAGGACTCGAGGACCGGTCAGCCAGGGGCAGTCCTTGTCAGGTCGCAGCCAGCAGTCGGCTACCCAGCAGCAGGGTTTCTTCCAGCATGCGTCGGGTGGTTCAGGAGTACCGGCATCGGCAGCTTCGGTGACAGGATCTGCGTCCTTTGGCTCGAAGGTCAAGAAGTTCTTGAAGAAGAGTCTCCGGAAGAAGCACAAGGATCAAGGGCAGGCTTCATCGGGCAGTGTGCAGCAGCCGATTCCTTTGCAGCGTCAGGGATCAGTGGGTGGATCGCGAGGACCTTGTCCACGGTGTGGTGGTACCCACCCAGGCAGGCAGTGCACGGCGCCGATTATTTGTTTTCGGTGTGACCAGCCAGGGCATATGGCGCGTGACTGTCCTCAGAGGCCGCCGCAGCAGCAGTTTCCTCAGCAACAGCAGGTTCCCCAGCAGCAGAGGCAGCAGCAGCAGCAGCAGCAGGGACAGTATCCGCCGCTACCCAGGTCAGCTAGTGTGGGAGGCAGGCAGAGGGCTCGGGGCCAGATCACGCACTTAACCAGGGCAGAGGCAGTGACGTCGCAGCTCGTGGAAGGTACCGTTCAGATTTTGGGTTGTGCGGCTCGGGTTTTGTTCGATTCTGGCGCGTCTCATTCGTTTATTTCGGAGGATTTCGCATCGAGCGTCGAGGAGCCGGTGACCCAGTTGTCCTGTGATTTGGCAGTGGAGTTGCCTTCGGGTGACTTTATGGTCACTCTGTATTGCTTCGACCAGGTTCCGGTGTGGATCGATGGGCGGAGTATGCCAGGCAGGTTGTATGCGTTGCAGCTTCAGGATTATGACGTGATTCTAGGCATGGATTGGCTCGAGACTCATGGAGCGGTGGTGGATTGTGGAATGAAGAGGGTCTACTTCCAACATCCGAGCAAGTTGACCTTCTATTTCCAAGGTATCCGTTCCACCTCTTCTCGATTCCTTATCTCTGCTATTCGAGCCCGTCGATTGCTTGATTCAGGTTGTCAGGGTTTTCTCACGTCAGTGGTTGTGTCTGACCGGATGGAGCCGGATGTCGAGGACATTACGGTGGTGTGCGAGTTCCCCGACGTTTTTCCCGAGGAATTGTCTGGATTACCTCCCCAGCGGGAGATCGATTTCATGATCGAGGTTGTGCCTGGTACGGGACCTTTGTCGAAGGCTCCCTACCGTATGGCCCCCGCTGAGTTGAGGGAGTTGAGGGCGCAGTTGCAGGAACTGCTGGCCAAGGGGTATATTCGTCCGAGCTTTTCCCCTTGGGGTGCGCCCGTGTTGTTTGTGAAGAAGAAGGACGGTAGTCTGCGGTTGTGCATTGACTATCGGCAGCTGAATGAAGTGACCATTAAGAACAAGTATCCGTTGCCGCGGATTGATGATTTGTTCGACCAGCTGCAGTCTGCGCGACTATTCTCACAGATTGATTTACGGTCCGGTTACTATCAGCTGAGAATTCGCGAGTCCGATGTGGAGAAGACTGCATTCAGTACGAGGTACAGGCATTATGAGTTCTTGGTGATGCCGTTCGGGCTCACCAATGCCCTAACAGCCTTCATGGACTTGATGCAGAGGGTGTTTCATCCGTATTTGGACCAATTCGTGGTCATTTTCGTGGATGACGTCCTTGTTTATTCGCAGTCTGCTGGCTCAGCAAGTGCGAGTTTTGGCTCAGCGAGGTGCACTTTCTGGGGCACGTGATTTCTGGTGATGGCATTTCCGTGGATCCCGCCAAGGTTGAGGCTGTGATGCAGTGGCCGAGGCCGAAGTCGGTGACGGAGATCCGGAGTTTCTTGGGGCTTGCGAGTTATTATCGCCGATTTATCAAGGATTTTTCTCGCATTGCGACCCCGATGACTAGACTCACGCAGAAGGATGTGCCTTTCGTCTGGTCCGATGAGTGTGAGCAGAGCTTCAGGGAACTGAAGAGATTGCTCACCTCGGCTCCGGTGTTAGTTTTGCCTTCTGGATCGGGAGGTTTCGTGGTGTGTACAGATGCTTCTGGCGTCGGATTTGGTGCTGTTCTGATGCAGCATGGTAGAGTGGTGGCTTATGCATCTCGGCAGCTAAAGCCCCATGAGGAGAACTACCCTACCCATGACCTTGAGTTGGCGGCAGTGATCTTCGCGATGAAGATCTGGAGGCATTATCTGTACGGCGAGAAGTTCGAGGTGTTCACTGACCATCAGAGTTTGAGGTATGTGTTCTCGCAGAGAGATCTGAACCTCAGACAAAGGCGTTGGATGGAGTTCATGAAGGACTATGACTTCGCCCTGTCTTATCAGCCGGGCAGGATGAATGTCGTCGCCGATGCCTTGAGTCGGAAGGTTGCGGTCAGTGCCTTGATGTTGAGGAAATGGAGGCTCTGGGAACAAGTGCCCGAAGTTTCTTTCAGGCTCAAGATTCCCCAGGAGCCAGGGTTGGCGGTGCTTGCGAGTCTGACTGTCACTCCTGCTATCCGTCGTCAGGTGACAGACGCTCAGCATGCGGACCCTGAGTTGCCCCGGATTCTTACGATGGATGACGTGGAACTTGGCGAGGACGGTGCTGCGAGGTTTCGTGGCAGGCTGTACGCCCCAGCCGAGGAGCAGATTCGTCGTGCGGTGTTACGCGAGGCTCATGGGAGTAGGTACACTGTGCACCCGGGTGCGACGAGGATGTATCGGAACTTGCGGAGGCAGTTTTGGTGGCCTGGCATGAAGAGAGATGTTGCAGAGTTTGTGGCCAGGTGCCTGATCTGTCAGCAGGTGAAGGCGGAGCATCAGCGACCAGGCGGTACTCTCCAGCCCTTGGATGTTCCTGCTTGGAAGTGGGACCAGGTGACCACGGATTTCGTGGTGGGGTTGCCGAGGACCCCGAGTGGGCAGGACAGTATTTGGTTGCTGGTGGATCGGCTGACGAAGGTGACGCGGTTGTTACCGGTCAAGGTCAGCTGGAGCGTGTCTAAGTTGGCTCGCCTTTATGTGGAGCAGATTGTGCCGTTGCATGGGATTCCCATTTCGATCGTGTCGGATCGGGATCCACGCTTCACTTCTGGATTCTGGAGGAGTTTCCAGCGAGCTCTTGGCACGGAGTTGGCGTTTAGCTCGGCGTATCATCCTCAGTCAGATGGTCAGTCTGAGAGGACCATTCAGACTTTGGAGGACATGCTGAGATCCTGCTGCCTGGAGTGGCAGGGGAGTTAGATTCATCACCTACCGTTGGTGGAGTTTGCCTATAACAACAGCTATCATTCGAGCATCGGCATGGCTCCTTATGAGGCGTTGTACGGGCGTCCTTGTCGGACTCCACTTGATTGGTTTGAGGTGGGTGAGCGTGTTTTGACGGGACCGGAATTGGTGCAGCAATGCGTGGATGTTGTGCACCTGGTTCGTCAAAACATGTTGGCGGCCCAGAGTCGGCAGAAGAGCTATGCTGACCGTAGGAGGCAGCCCCTCGAGTTCGCCGTGGGCGATCATGTGTTCTTGAGAGTTTCTCCGATGAAGGGGGTGATGCGTTTTGGACGGCGTGGGAAGCTGAGTCCCCGCTATATTGGTCCTTTCGCAATTGTGGAACGCATCGGTGAGGTTGCTTACCGGTTGCAGTTACCTCCTGAGTTGGCGTCGGTGCATGACGTGTTCCACGTCTCGATGCTGCGGAAGTATATGCCCGATGACTCTCATGTGCTCGAGTTTTCCATTTGGCCTGAGGTGACTCCAGATCTTTCTCTCCCAGAGTTTTTGATCCGCGTGGAGGATAGGCGAGAGCAGCGCCTGCGGAACAAGGTCATTCCCTTGGTAAAGGTCATGTGGCAACGACACTCTGGTGGTGAGGCTTCGTGGGAACGTGAGGATGAGATGCGTCAGCAGTTCCCGTACCTGTTTGAGTGAGTCTTCCTCTTTCCCCTTTGGTTGTTCTCAATTTCGAGGACGAAATTCCTTAAGGGGGGAGGGCTGTAATATCCCGGACCTTTCGGATCCTTCTTCGTGGGTCCCAGATCTGGTTTTCGGAGTGTCCAGCTCTGTTGTGACCGAAATTTCGTTTCGGACATCTTTCGTGTTCGGATCGGCGCGATCCGGAGTCGTTTCGGAGGCCCGGAGGCATTCCGCGGCTTTTCCGCGTGTGTTTTCCGATTCCCGGTGTGTGTTTCGGCTTTTTCTTCGGAAGCTCGCTGCAGGCGAACCGGGCGGTTCACCTGGGCACGAGTGGTACCGTTGCGATCGGTGCGTTCCGAGGATTCCGGAAATGTATTTTTCTATTTTTTGGTATTTTTCCGAAAATTCAGATTTTCTATAAAGCCCTAATTCTTTTTCTTTTTCTTTTCTCCTTCCTCTTTCTTCTTCTTCCTCTTCCTCCGTTTCTTCCCACCGTGACACCCTCCTCTCTCCCTCTCTCCCATTCGGGCGCGGCGAACCCCTCTCCGGCTACGGACGGCGGCGGGGCAACGGCGCGGACGCGTGGGTGACGGCGAGGCGATCTCGTGGGCGTGCGGCGTGCGTGGGAAGCGTGGGGAGTTCGTGAAGTTTGAAGCGTTCTTCCTGATTCGTGATTGATTCGGCGGAGCATTTGCTCCATTGAGGTAGGGTGACGTTCCTTAGCCTCATGCCGATCTTTTCGATGATTTATAGGCCGCGGGGAGGCCGAGGGGGGATCGTTTGAGCGTTTTTGGGTTTTTCCATGATTTGGGGAGAGCTCGCCCGATCTATGGATTTGATGCATGGATTCGTGTTTTGATGGCCTAGGATCATGCTAGGGGTCCCCAGGGGTCTTCCCCCTTGATTTCCCCCTCTCCTATGGAGGCATGGGGGCGTGGTTAGAATTTTGGGCGTTTCTACCGTTTTCGGCCGCGGACTGAGAACGCGCTATACTCCAGTAGCGCGTTCTTGGAGGTCGCGCTGTCCCGACCGAGCGCGTTCATCGGAGAAGATGAACAGTAGGGCGGTTCGTGTCGCGCTATGGGGTCCTAGCGCGATTATCCTTGTCGCGCTAGGAGGACCTAGCGCGATGGTCCTTGTCGCGCTAGGGTTCCCTAGCGCGATGGTCCCTGTCGCGCTAGGGAGTCCTAGCGCGATCTTCTCTGTTGCGCTAGGGTTCCCTAGCACGTTCTTCCGTGTCGCGCTAGGTATCCCTAGCGCAATCTGGCTGTTGTTGGGTGTTTCCCTTGGGCCGTGTGTGCGTCCCGGGCACCCTGTGGAGTTCCGTGACCGTGTCTTTGGTGTCCGGAGGTTCCGTTTGCCTTGGTTATGAGTTTGGCTGTGGGCGGTGAGTCCGTTTTTCTCCGACCGTGGCCCCGTTGACGGAGCTAGTGCGTGGGGTGATTCCCACACGTTGTCGGACTCGGACGTCGTTGTCCGTTGACTTGAGAGTCTACTCCTTCAGTGACCCTCCACTAGTTGTAGCCCACCAGTACGAGGTGCTGGTCTCACCTGGGAGTGGTGTACGGGCACCCACCTTTCGAGACGGTTTGTGGACCGGTTACCGTAGGCCCCTCGTCGGTAGCCAGAGTCCGGCTACGGGGGAAAACCGGTCAGAGGACCAGACCTAGTGACGCAAGGCCTGTGTGTGCACACGTGGTTGGGGGCCGTTGGACCCACGTCGACGGGCGTGACCCCAGCTAGTTACTTGTTTGTGGTTACTTGTACGGTGTCTGTGCCTCGGGTAGGACCTACCACATCAGGCGGTTCACCTGCGGTGCGGTGTAAGACGTCAGGGGACGCTACCGGCTGTGCTTCTAGTTGGTGGTACTTCTGTCGAGTACGGAGTGTCAGACTGTCAGTCGTGTGTTTCCGACCTTCAGGTTTTGGCGGTTCGACCGTTGAGTTTCGGTCTATTCGTACCGTGACACGTGTGTCGGTTTGCGTGCCGTAGGGTCTAGTTCTGTAGAGTAAGGGCTTTCCTTTCCGAGGTACTTTCCTACCGCTAGCGTAGTGGTTTCTCGTTTTACGAGGTGGGGTTCGAGTGATCCCTACTGAGTCTTGTTCCGAGACTCATTCCCTGCGTGTTTTCACCGTGTTTCAGGTGAGACGCCACCTTCGGGGAGCGCGTCAGGAGCGCAGCGTGGTGCGGGTGCCCAGAGGTAGTGCCAGAGGTCAGAGCCGGGGAATGCCCCGTGTAGCTGTACTTTTCTTTGTTGTCACTGTACTAGTCGTGGACTACTGTTGCTGTCGTTATTTTCTTATTGTGGACCATGTAAAATGTTAATTTATTTCCTGCTTAATATTATAACTGTTTAATTTCTGCAATTATTTGTGATACTTGTGTAGTCTCCACACCATCCTTTTAACCCTTCCGAGTCTTCGGGCTCGTGGGTGGCGGTACGAGTCTCGGGTTATCGGGTCTTCCCGGTAATCGGATTCTCGGGTCGTTACAGTGGAGGAGTACAAGTAAGTCTCTCTGCTCTCGCCTCCACCCTCCTCTCTCCTACTCTCAACCTCCTCCTCGCCGTCCCGAGCTGGTGCTGGTGGAGGAGGCATGGGCCCCCGAGAAGAAGCTGGAACTCGAGCCTGGCCACCTGCCTCGCTCCTCTCTCGTAGGGAAGAGCCCGCCACAAAGGTGGAGCTGGTGAAGGAGTACCCCACAGCCCGTGCTCGCTCACGCCCTCGCTGGAGACGCTCCTCAGACACTCGTAGCCGCTCCTGAGAAAGGATCAACTAGGTCCTCGAGTCTGCCAGCTCTCGCTCGCATGCTGCTACCTGCTCCGGGTACCGGGCACGCTCCGCCTGCTGAAGCTCAAGGTGCCGGGCACGCTCCGCCTGGTACTCCTCCCGCTCACGAGCACGCTCCTCACGCTCCCGGGCACGCTCCCGTCTCTCCAGCTCAAGGGCCACCCGCAGCTCGGCCACGTCCTGAGGCAGCTCCTCTCGACGCCTCAGGGACCTCTCTAGCTCTGAGATCCGCTGATCACGGATCGCCAACTCGGTACGTACCGCCTGAAGCTGAGTCGCCTGCAAACAGGTAAACAAATCATCAATTCCACAATTAATGCAATGATTCAATTCAAGCAATACATGATTAAACCACTCACCTGTGTGCTCGTCGCACGGAAGCCCTCATCAACGCAAGTAAGAGCGGCTCGAAGCTCCCCAGTCTGTAAAATGAATTTCATCAGTGCACAATTATATAATCAATATTTGAATGGATTTATGTTTTGGAATTTACCCGTGAAGCGAGATCGCGCTCTGCTGCCTCAGCTCGTGCGATCGCTCCGGCTAGCTGCTCTGTCAGTGCAGTCACCTCTGCACTGGGCCCTCTAGAGCTGGAGGCCTCCCCGGGGTCTCTCCTCACTACTCCCTGCTGGGCACGCTGCATTCATTGAGATCGTCAGTGGCTAATCATCAATAATTCAACAAAAAAAAATACATTTGCATATAGAAATAATTTAAACACTCACCAGGGTCTCTAGGTCAGCCTGTGTGGCGGCCAGCTGGTCCTCTAGGCTGTGTAGGTGGGCCTGGGCATCCATCGCCGCTATGTCCCGCGCATCCTGCATTCGTTACATGTTAGTCACATGATAGTTACATAAGCATTTGCATGTAACTTAAAAATTAGTGCATTCATACATACCCCTAGGACCCTCATCTGGGGTCGGCCGGCGTATACCTCCCAGTAGCGCCGGAGGTACTCGGAGCTGTCAGTCGCCCGAGAGGTGACTCTAGTCCCGCCTCGCTGCCAGTCGGCGTACTGCTCCTCGAACCGCACTCTCCAGTCGGTCGCCTTTGTATGACCGCGCGTCTTCTTCCCAATGCCGCGTGGCTCACCGACCTCTACCCACTCCTGGTGGAGGCCCAGCGTCCTCATCACCAACCTAAGCCGTAACGGCTCGATCTCGCTCAAGCAGTGAACCCAAAGCTCACGCTCAAAGCGAGGATGGCCCGCTACGACCCACGGCTGGCCCTCGTCCGTCATCCCCTCATAGGGTCTCCACTGAACCTGCATTCATAAACATACATGTCATCATTTCCCTCATAATCACAATCAATTCAAATAAACATAAAAGATGCATAACATTTATACATACCAGCGAGGGAGGGAAGTCTCGGAACTCTCTCCGCAGCACCCACAGCTCGTAGCCCAGTGGGGCTCCAAACACCACCGGCAGCCAGCGCCGCGCTAAGGGAAAAGCTCCCTCACCTCCAGGCCGTGGGTCAACGCGCCCCATCGGCATGTATAGATGGCTCCAAACTTGCATCCATGCATAGCATTAGTGAGGCATTCACAAGCATAATAGAAAGAAAAGAAAAGAGGAAAAATGCATACCTGAAGAAAAGGTGAGAAGCCACTGACGGTGGTCTCTCGACCTGTCCCGGTGGACAGGTCGGCCATCATATGCGCCAGCAGTGCCGCTCCCCAGGCGTAGCTGCCAACTGCCTCCAAGTCCTCGAGTATCCCCAGGAATCGACAGTTGATGACGTCGCCCTTCGTCCTGAGCAATAGCCTCCCGAGTACCAGCAGCAGGAACCTCCTCAGGTCTCGGTCCGCTCTCTCCCTGTCGGCTGGGTCCTGGCAGTAGACCACCCTAGCCCCGTCTATCAACCTCTGCGAGAACTACTCTAGGGTCTCACCGGACCTATGCCTAGCATTCCCTAAACCCATCACTGTAGTCAGGTCGGTGCGGAAGATAGTCCTACACTCGCTAGGCGTCTCGTAGACCATCTCTAGCCCTAGCAACCTCTAGGCAAACTCAGTGTAGTCAAGGTAGGTGATCCCGCTCATAGCCTCTCTGTCTACCCTCAGTCCCGTGATCCTAGCTACATCCTCTAGGGTAGGAACCGTATGCCCCCATGGCATCAAGAATGCCCGGCTAGTCCTGTCCCATCTCTCCCGTAGAACCTGGATAAGTGGTAGGTCGGGTCTGACTGGCTCTATGCTAAGGAAGGCCCCGAACCCCATAGCATCTACCCTCGCTCTCTGAAACTCGGGGAGGCCGTAGTATGCTGCCCGGACCATGACCCAGGAGATGCGCATCCTCATCAATCCCTGCATGTAAAGAAAAGAATTTTCACTTAATTATTTTGATTATTCATGCTGAATCTCATTTTGATTGCCTTGGGTTATGTTGATATTTGATTTAATTAACGACCATCCTCAGGTCGTGGTTTGTTGAAATAACGCCCCTAAGGGGGGCGTGGTTCTTAAGTATGCTTTGAATTTACGACCTATCCTAGGTCGCTGTTATCTAAGAAACGCCTCTGTGTTGGGCGTGGTTCTATGGTTAATTTTTGAAATTCTTAAAAAATATTTCAAGTCACGCCCTTGGGTGGGGCGTTTTCCAAAATGGGTCCGTTAATTTAATCAGGAATTAATGAATGGACGACCGCTGGTTTGGTCGTCTATTGTTGAATTAACGCCCTGGTGGGGGGCGTTGTTTTCAAGTTGTTCAGAAAATAAAATAAAAATAACAGCATGCGAATAATTCATGAAAAAATTAAAAAGCATGAGAATTAATGGAATTAACAGCATGACATAAAAAAATGATGAATTTAAATGGGCGACATGATGCAGGGCGTGTTCTCATGGGGTTAATTATTTTTCAGGGAAATAATTTAATTAACGCCCTTGGGTTGGGCGTTTCATTTCTGAAACGTGACGCCCCAGAGGGCATCTTCTTTCTGGGTTGTAGGGTTTATACCCCGAGAGCTATGGAAATTACAGGAAAAATGAAAAAAAAAAAATATATATATATATATATATATATATATAAATAAAAAAAATGGGAATTGGGTTTGGGGGCCTACCTTCTTGTGCTTTGGTCCTTGTGGCTGGGGCCGTGGCTGACGCGGTCGCCAGAGTTGGCCGACACGGGGAGTGGCCGCCGCCGTAGGCGATGGTTCTTCACCACCTCCTTCCTCTTCTTCCTCACCTTCTTCTCCCCCCTCTTCATTTTCTCCATCTTCTCCATCTCCTTCTTCGTCTTCTTCGTGGGCCTCTTGGCCTCCTTCGGCTTCGTCGCCGGCCGCCACGGCCTGTTCTTCTTCGGCCGCCACCGGCGGAGCCTCCATGGGAGCATCCTCCTCGACATGGGCGTCTTCGCCCAGGTCCATGACTTCTGGGGCAGCCACCCGCTGCCTCTTCAAGCCTCCTCCGGCCATCGTCTAGGTCTAGGGTTAGGGGGGAGAGAGTTTGAGAGAGAATGAGAGAAAGGGGGAGGGTTTCGGTTAGGGTTGCAGAAGAAGAGAGAAAGAGGGAAAGAGAACGAAGGAAGAAGAAGAAAGGAGGGAAATTTAAGTCGAACGGTTGAAAGGAATTAACGACTTAGGTAAGGCCACGTCTTATGGAATTAACGACTAAAACAAGGACGCTTGTTGATAATTGACGACATTTCTTAAGGCGTTATTTTTATTTGCATGGGGAATGATAACCGTTGTCAGACGCATTCAATATGGAATTGATTGATGTGATGGGAGTCATAATTGCAATTTATGATTAATGACTACGATTGAGGCGTTATTTATATGAAACGTGGCTTTGCTGAAGGCGTTACTATTAGAATTTCAACGAATATATTTTGGGAATGCGAATCAATCCACGCCCTAGTTTAAGTCGTTATTTAGTTAACGCCCATTAGTGGAGGCATCAATTTGTGAGCTGGAATATGGAAAACGACATTGGCTGAGGCATCACTTTGTGAATTCACGACATTGACTGAGTCGTTATTTGCAACAGAATCGCATGTTATTGGAAGATTTGATCAGAATCACTATGTTATTGGCTCAATCAGAACTTATCATTGATTTATATGAAGAAAAAGATTACAATGATTAATGAGCCACTTTGGGCCTCAATTTTCTCAAAGCAATTACATAAGACTTCCACTATTCTCTGTCTTCTTCTAAGTTCTCCACAGGTTGATGAACCTTATTGATTTTCCACAGAGATTGGAATGTGGTTGTTTCTTCTCCATCTTCGTTGCTGCCAAGGTCCCGTGTCTTGATTGGAGGAAGGTGAGATGGATCCTCGAATACTCGCCGTGGAATCCCGAGTTGAGGAAGGCACCGATGTGAGTTGTATAAGACGAAATCCGAAGCGCCTATGAGTCTAAGGTTCGTCCCGGGAGAAAATCTTGCACGGAGCTCTTGAGTCTTGAGTATTCCCGGGGTGCAAGTGAAGAGATTCTTTGGCATTACTTTGAGCTGCTCTCTCCATTCCGCTCTCTTCTTGATTTGAGGAATCCGGTTCGTCACTCTATTGCTTATCCCTAGTGAACCGGTCATATAAGAGAGTGGGCTTTTTGAGAAGATTCTTGAGGATTGTTGGGCCTCATCACATGGATCGAACTTGAAGTGGAGATCTACCCAACTAGAGAGTGCTAGCATGCATCCATAGATGGGCCTTCCCATCGCCGCCGAGGTAAGCCCGCTATAGAGATAGGCTAGAATGGCCGGTCCCACTCTATCTCCTTCCCATAAGCTCACTATAGCGCTTAATTGGGCCTCTTCTAGAAAGTCCTCCGTGGATGGGAATAAGATTGCTCCTGTCAAGCACACCATGAAGGCCTTTGCTGCCCGCTCTATCTCTTCTTCTTCTTTAGCTTGATCCGCTCTCTTGTACACCCATGAGGCGAGCTTTAGAAGATTGATTCCTTTAGTGGCTTTGATTTGATTCACTAGGTTGGGGCTAGATATCAAGCTTGTTAATAGCTCATGAGAGGAGATTGGTTTTGGCATGATGGACATCTTTTCCTCATCTCCTTGCTTCATTCTCTTTAAGCCCAAGATCATCTCCAATTCTTCTAATAGGATTGTGGCTTCAAAAGTAGAGAAGAGAAAGGTATGAGTAGAAGGATGCCATATCTCTACAAGAGCCCCTATAGCTGCCCAGTCAAGATGGATTTGATCATAATATTTGGCATGGGTAACTAGGCCCAGAAGGTGCCATCTTGTTAAGTACACCCTCATATCTGAAGAAAATTTGGAGAGTATGAGAGGCAGCCACTTAATTTTGTAAATCTCCTTGCTCCTGGGACATTCGGGAAGTCATGTGGAAGGAAGAAAGGAAGAATAATGCAGAGAAAGAAGGATAAATGAGCATGCAGAAGAGAAGAACGTTTAAGACAAAAGTGGAAAGGAACAGAAGGATTTTATTTTTGCCTGGTTCATGGAAATTCTACTACTGATGTGCCCATTGATCTCAGTTAGCCTGGGAGTGGAAGCTTTGGACCTCTTAATTGTCCTCTCCATCTTCGGTTTGCAGGAAGAAGCTCGGACGGTCGCGGTGCCTACAGACGAACAGACAGAAGAAGCAGCAGAAGAAACAGAGCTCCGAAGGATTGCTTTGATTGATTTGAGGAATTGCCTTCCCTTTATAGGAGTCCGGGGAGTCTTAAGGCTGTTCGGAGTTAGAAAGTTTATGGCTATTAGGACTGGGTTTAGCTTTCGAATCGAAAACAGAAGTTTGTGCTTAATTAACGCCTTCTGTTAGGGCGTCAATTGTTGAATTGACGACCTGACCGAGGTCGTGTTTTGTTTAACGCCCTTGAGTGCGTCGTTTTCTTCGTGAACCCTTCGTGCATTTAACACCTTAATGAAGGGCGTGTTTATCCTTTTGACGCCCTCATTATCAGGCGCGTTTCATGTTTTGACGCCGTTCGGTCCAGGCGTGAATTTGTGAATTTATGAATTTGCTTCCCTACGTGCTCTGATGAACTTAAGTGCTATTATTTTCGTTGGAATTTTATTTTATTAAGCACTTATGATCATGTCATACTTTGAATTGAGGATTATTTATATTGAAATTTTGGGAGGGCTAACGAGTTTTCGAGTGCAGAAGATTGCAGGTTTCGAGATGCCCGGATCACTGCGGAAGTAACATCTTGATTGTAAGCATTATTACTATATGATATTCTATGGTATTATAGCATATCAAGGACCTTGCGGTTCTGATGAACCTGGAATTTGAGTTCCCCTTCATCAAAAATAGTGATAGTTCCAGGAAAGTCTTAATCACACGGATAGGCCGTTGAGTCATTCAAGGTTTGGGACGATGGTTCCACTTTTTGAGTTGATATGCGGACAAACGGGCTTCGGCTTAGTGTCAGCTCAGAGATTTAGATTCTTGACCAAATCTAGATGGCTTAACAATATTATCCTTGATTATTTTCTATCTTTTAGTTTGTCTTATCTTTTCTTTTAGCCCAGCATGCATCATGTAGGACATTGAGCTTCATGCTGAAAATCTTCATATTATGGCAGTAATGAAGGTCACTCGCTCTTGATTGAGTTGACATGAGATATTCCATTCCAAATTGAGTACTTTATTCTCTCTGAAGCCGCTTAGGCTGATTACTTGAAAATATCCCTTTGCTGGGTCTCCATCTCAATTCCCTTTATTTTTCCCGCAAATCTACCTTGGTTGTAGGACGTCCACATTGGCTGGTAACCGCTCTCCAATGGTGTCTCCTTATCGTGCCATGCGCACATTTTTACTTGTTTAGTTTAATCTCCTTTATCCAGCAAATCGATGCTTCCTTGGAATCACTCGGAGTTGTTTCACTTTGAATCTTGGAAAGATTTCCAATGCTTAGTGTCTGAGGCGTGTCACATCACACCTTGGCATCTACTTATCAGTTCGCTCCACTTCATTCCGTTTGTTGTACTTTCACTCCATTTCGTCTCACTCCTTTGCAAAGCAGACGCCAAGGCGGGGCAGCTGTAGACACGCCAAAATTGACGCTATGTTGATCAAATCTCATGTCACTATGTTGACGCCCCAAAGTGAACTTCAATACATTCATAATATGAAGTTTTTTCTATTTTTGTGCATTTTTGATTTGATCTTTGCATTTTTTGTGATTCGCGACCTTATCTAGGGCGTGTTCAAAAGAAAGGACGACCAAATGTCAGGGCGTCAATTCCTGGTATTATCCGGTTTCAAAATAAATTCAAATTATTGATTAACGTCCTTACTCAGGGCGTGTTTTCAAGTAACGCCTTCATCTCAGGCGTTTTCTCATAATTTTCAAATAAAGAAAGTTTTATTGCCAAATTTAATCCAAGAAGTGACGCCCTTGATCATGGTCGTGTTTTTGAGTAACGTCTTGATGTAGGTCGTCAATTTGTGATTTGACGCCCTTCTGAAGGTCGTGTTTTATCCTTCGGTGTCCTGCTTAAACTCGTCTTTCCTGGGGGGTTCCCTGCCTTTAATGGTCTCCTTGCTCGAATTGGAACTAGAGTCCTGCCTCTTTTGATCATTGCCCGTTCTTATCCTTCCGAATCTGAGGTTATCTTGGATCTGGAACCCTATATAGGGATGTCTTGATCGACCTCGCGCGAGGTTGGCAGGTTACGAGAGCAGGCTATCGAGATCAGAGTTTTTATGCATAGACGCTGAGGCTATCCATCTTCTTCCTGCGCGGTCTTTAAAGCTCTCTGCTTCCATCTTCTTCCTGTCAACAGCATCGGTTTCAGTTCCCGTTACTGTCATCAGGGACAGCAGGGGTTTTTCTTGCTTATCTAACTGTTGTTTTTCCGTCGATCATCATACGTTTTTTCTCCTTTTGCATTAGTTTCATCATATCTTCTCCTTCCCTAACTCTTTAGGGGTTTTAAAACAAAAAAAAAGGTGCGCATGCTTTATTCTCTATTCATTATCATATCATCTACTTGGGATTGATACTACATTCACTTGGCTGATCCACTTCTCTTTGTTTGTTTGTTTTATCTTTTTTTGCAAGGGTAATCAATAAAGAAAAACCCCCTTCATCGGCCGGCCGATTGAAGGAGGAGGAGGAATTCACAATCCAGCCAGCGTTCTATTTTCCACCAGGTATTCGCGATCTTCTTTGTTTCTTCTTGAGGTAACCCCTCTGGCGATCACCCTCCTTAGTATCACCACGTGCTTCTTTTATTCATCATTATATCATCTCTCCCCATTGTGTTTTCTCATATTTAAACTCTTCTTCATGTGTGGATTTATCACGATCTACAATAGGTGGCCCCCGCGTTCTTCAAACCGAACGGCATAACCACATAACAGTACGTGCCCCAGGGCGTGGTAAATGAAGTTTTCTCTTGATCTTCTGGAGCGAGACAGATTTGATTGTAGCCTGAGTACCCATCCATGAATGACAACGATTCGTACCCGGCGGTGCTATCGACCAGGACGTCTATATGAGGCAGCGGGAAATCATCTTTGGGACATGCTTTATTGAGATCCTTGAAATCGATGCAAATGCGCACCTTTCCATCCTTCTTGATAACAGGGACTATGTTTGCCACCCACTGAGGATATAGAACAACTCTAATGAATCTGACCTTGTACAACTTATCGACTTCTTCCTTAATCCTTAAGGCCATGTGGGGGTGAAATCTTCTTGACCGTTGTTTCATAGGCGTTGCCCCTGGTTTAAGCACAAGTCGATGTTCCACTAGAGAGGGGTCAAGACCTGGCATGTCCTCATAAGACCAGGTGAAGGAATCGCTATACACCCTTAGAACCTTAATTAAATCTTCTTCTACTTGTGGAGGGAGATTAGCGGCAATAATGATGGGCCTTGGGTCTTCTTCAGTTCCCAAATTAATTTCCTTCGTAGGTTCATCCACTACCGACGATGGCTCGTCGAATTTCTTAAGTCCTTGTGTATACAAATCGACAGTGTCATCTACATCGCTGTCCTCATTAATCGGATCTTTCTCATCCAGGATTTCGTAGACACCGAGTCCGTCATCGCTCCACACCCCTTCTATTTCCTCTTCATCTTCAATCACAATTGCTGTAGCAACAAATTCTAGACATTTCAAAAGAGTATGACAACGCTGAGCTAGATCTTGCAAGAACCTATCAGGGACGGATTTGGGAGGACACGCAAGCGAGCGCGGCTCAGAGGAGGAAGGGTTGGAGGCCTAGAACAAGACCCTACTTCTCTAGACCTACCTGACTCTACTTCCCTAGACTCGATAGACCCTAATCCTAACCTAGGAGAAAGAAGACCTAGTGGAAGGGAAGGAGCAGGGGACTCGTACCCCTGGGAGGAGGATGGAGACAAGGTGGCATAATCTTCCACTGAAATCTCCGTTTCGAATTTGACGTTTTTTTTTTTGGGATCAGTAGAGACTACACAACAAGATAGAGGAGGCGGGAGCTGCATGGGGAACAGCTCGGGGAAGATGCAATCGAAGAATGGATCGGAGGAAGAGAACCACATCTCGTGGAGTTGGGCGTTGGGCATTGAGTGAATAGAGTGGATAGATCAATGGGCGGGCAATGCCCGCAAGCACAAGGAACAAATAAAATTTCAGGTGGATCAATGAAGGATGGATTTATCATGATAGGAGGAAGACGGGGTAAGAATTCCCATCGTTGGAGGAGAGATTGAAAGCGGGAGGGAGACCAAGAAAAGACAATCGGCGAGCTCCCCTTTTCTCGTGGATCATCAACTGGCCGCTTCTTCGGCCTCCACTGAACAAGCCGAACCTCTTGCTGTCTCTTGTAGTCTTCTTCATGAAATAGCCCCTGAAGGGCTTGGCCGTAATCAAGCATATCATCATCTAGCCCTCTTGGCAACGGAGGCGGACGGGCAATCGGACAGACTGTATCTTCCCTTGGCGGAGCTGGCTGTGGAGTTAAGGTGCCGGGCTGGAGAGGCCCTCTAACGAAGTGTTGACGGTAGTCCCAGGTGAGTGGCCCGGAATCACCCATCATAGATAATGCAGTCTCTCGGTAGCCGAGACCTCTCCTGCTCATTTTCCTGCCTTTGGGGATGGGCTTAGTTCGCCCTTGCAATTAAGCACCGAGGCCTCTCCCCGGTTGGTAGCCTAGCTTCAGTATAATGTCCCAGCCCTTGGAATCTCGGATCTGGGGCTTCACCTTGATGTCAACTGTTGCAGTGACGGGCTTGCGGGGTGCGTAAGCCCACGGAAAGTCAAGATCTAGCACTGACATAACGGGCCTACTGCTTGGCCATAATGTGGGAAGAACCTTCTCTAAAATAGCCTTCACTTATTGGACCGTGGATAAGCTTTTAACTTTGACGACCCTCCCTTGGAAAGGGAATTTAATGCATTGATGTGCAGTGGAGGGTACGGCGCTGAGGGTATCGATCCACGGACGACCCAAGATAGCCTTGAACATAGGGTCGATATCCAGCACGTAAAACTCAATGGGCATAGTAAGAGGCCCAAGCTCAGCTTGAATGGTGACAATCCCGTGACATGCCCGTCGAGAGTTGTCATAAGCAGCTATAGTAGTGGGAGTTGGGCATAGAAGCTCTTCTGACAGATTACAAGCCCTTAGAGTGCTGAGCGGGAATACGTTGATAGATGCCCCTGTGTCAACTAATGCCGCATCGATGCTGACTTTGTTCAGAATGATAGTAATGCATAGCGGCATTTGCCAAGCTTCTGGTGGTGCTAGCTCGGTTTCAGAGAAAGTAATGGCTGGCCCCTTGGAGATTGTTGCCAGTGCGGTAGGTAAGCTATCAACTGCCATGTCTTCACTAACCATCACCTTTTGAAGAAAGTCTCTTAATGCATCTTGGTGAAGGGTAGATCTCTTAATCAGTTCCAGCATAGATATCTTGGCGGGCACCCTATCCAAATGATGTAACAGATCATATTGGGTCCCGGGTAGTGGCTCGGCCTCTTCTTGTTCAGCCGCCGGTTGGGAAGACTGGGGATTGGAAGTGGAAGGATAGTTTCGGTGGAACATGCGCCCGCTCCGTAGGGTGAAATTATAAGCTGTCGTGGCCTCAGATGGGCTCAGGATAAGTGATTTAGTAGGCCCAGTGGGATGGATGAGCGGTGTGGAAGAGGGTGTGGCGGAAAGGATGATAGGCGAGGGGTTAGTGGCAGTGGGCGCGAGCGGAAGTGGGGATATAAAAGTGGACGGAGGCATGGTGAGTGGAGGGTTAGATGGAGGTATGCCGATAGTGGGTGTAAGTGCAAGCGGGGAGGGGGTGATGGTAGTGGATGTGAGCAATGGCGAGTGCGACGGAGGCGCGAGTGATGATGCGTGTGATAGAATAGGGGTAAATGGGAGGACGAGTGGAGGAGGGGTTTGGTGTGCAGGTATGAGGATGGGGGAAGCGGGAGGATTATGGTAGTTGTGGTGAGGGGCCATGACCTGCGGTGTGGAGCTATCGTCGTCGAAGGACCACTCGGGGTTGGGAGCCGGGGGTTGGACGACATTGACCTGAGCTGGTGCCGGCGGCGGAGGCTACGGAGCAGGAGGATGGTTTGGCATTGGGTTTTGATGAATCCCCAGCTCTTGAACCGGTTGCTATTGCTGCTGCGGATGCTGCTGTGGTTGCGGTACCTGTTGCTGCTGCACTTGCTGCCTTGGCGGCTGCCTTCTCTTCTCTTTGATTTCTGTGATGGCCCTGTGCATCTCGGCCCAATCAATTCTTTGCCCTTCATGGAGGTCATAGACCAGGTCCCGGAATTGGAAACACCCTTCAATGGTATGCCCCGGCTGCCTGTGGAACATACAATACTTCGTCTGATCAACGGCTGGGTTCCAGTTGGGCCATTCCGGAGGGAGCTGTATGGCATTCACCGACATGAGAGCTGAGAAGATGTCTGTGAGTGTTTCTGGCAAGGGCGGGTACTGAGCTCTTTTAGGAGCCGAGCGCTTGTTGTTAGGGTTGTTGTTGTAGCCGTTGGGTGGAGGGACGTTGTGGTATTGCGGAGGTGGTGGTGGTTGTTGCGGTGCGGTGAAGGTGTTTTGTGGAATGGCGAAGGTGGGCGGAGGGTTTTGCGGAGTGGCCTAGTAGTTTTGGGGAGCGGGATTCTGTGGAGTGCGGGGATTTTGAGGGAAGCGGAAGGGTGCGGCTTGGAATGGGAAAGCAACGGCTTGCACTTGCTCGTTTGTTTGGACCCCCTCGGTGACCGGCCCTTGAGGTTTCTTGTGTTACTTGGGCTTTTGGTTTTCAAATAGCGAGTGAATGGGGGAGTCCTTGAACTGTGTTTGGATGAACCGCGCCCGGCTGTAGAGTTGGTGCATGTTGGCTATGTCATTCATAGCCAGAATGTTTCGAAAGGTCGGAGTAGCATTGGAAATAAGTAACTTGACCTTCTCTTCCTCCGGGATATGGCCGGGCACTCTAGCGGCCATTTGCCTCCACCTATCTGCATAAGTAGAAAACTCCTCATCTGGTTTCATCTTTTCGGCCACCAAATCTATAAATGAGTACTCCAGGCCGACCCTGTCTTGAAACCACTGGATAAACTTATCTTTCACTACCATGAAGCTTTCGACGTCTTCCAATGGCAGAGAGTAGAACCATTCCAATGCAACTCTGTCCAATGATCGGCGGAACAAATACGCCATAAGGCGATCATCATATTGGAATTGGGCCGATTCATACAAGAAGTCCCTTACGTGAATAAAAGGATTACCATTCCCATCGTACTTTCTATAATTGGGGAGCTCGGACTGCAGAGGGAACCGATGTTCTGAAAGCTAGGAATCGGAACATCTGCCAAGGACTGTGGGCCAACCCGCTTCTGGAGGAAATCGAGTTGCTGTTGCATGGTGGCCCATTTATCAAGTAATTCATGCTCTCTAGACGGAGCAGGGGTACGGAGAGATGATGACTGAAGTTGAGGACCGGAAGGGTGGACTGTGGCAGGAGGTGGGAGCCCATAAGAAGGAGTAGAAGGATAAACGGCCAAGGCAGGGGGCCCATAAGAAGGATATTGGGCCGGAGATTGACCCAGATTAGAGTGGGCTTGGACAACCCCTGGCTGAGGGCGCAAGAAATCTGAAGGGCCCAGAAGGACTTGTGGAACTGTTGGGCTAGACATATGATGATCCGACTGAATGAAAGAAGTGATGGCAGACTTCCCCTTGTCGAAAGATTGCTGGGCCGAAGTAGAAGATTGGCCCGTCTCCATGCCAGCAAAGGTGATGGTCCGGGGTTGGACCGGAGTAAGATCAATCGGAGTGGGCTGGATGGAAGGATTGGATTGACCCTGCGTAATCGTGGGAGGGGAGATATTGGATCCTTGCATGGCCTGATAGATAGCTTGGAGTTGGGCCGGATCCAATTGGGCCATCATTTGGAGAATGGAGCCCACAGAAGGAGAAGAGAAAGAAGGGGTGGCTTGACCACCCTCCATGGGGGTGGAGGATGGAAGAGGGGCTGTCCCCTCTCCAGAAGAGCATGAGGTAACCCTAGCATGGTTTTCCAAAAGTCCTTGTGGAAGGGAATCCTCTTGGGAACGGGGAGGATTGAAAGAAGCCATGGTGGATTCGAAAAGCGGGTTTGAGTAGAACTTGGAGAAGGAATTGACCCTAGGAGGTGCTTCCAACGGACGAAAACAACTCCACATGCAACGGACAACCTTGACAAGATGCAACCAACACAAACAACCACACAATGAGCAACCAAACTTAGATGATTTCTAACAAAGATGTAAGTGACAAGAGATGAAGACACTCAAAGTCAACCAAGTTGTTTAAGATGATGTGACAATATTCTTATGATTTCTCCTTTGGAACTTTAGTAGATTGATTAGGATGTGCTCTCAACAATAGGTTCCTGATAGGAGAGGGTGTAAGGCTTGGTTTGACTCTAAATGTGATCACTCCTTCACTTATGCAACCCTAGACACGGGGTGGGAAAGGTACAACTGGCCCGGCGTTTGTGTGGGAATCCACGGCTCGCGGGGACTTATGGAGGTCCCTGGTGTGATTTCCTAGTCGGCCCCAAGGAATATGGAGACGAGAGGTCCGCACACCAAGGTAGGAAAATGCAATCTAATGTATGATAATATGCATGAACCTATGTGCACCGGGGTGCATGCAAATTCTAATCTAGAATCTAGCAAACAATTATGCACACAATGATGTAGATATGTAAACCAACCAAGGAGGAAGTCAGATAACACCCAAGCAAGAATATCACAGTAGAAACTGCGGAAAGAAAATGCACCTCGGGATGCGTACCTATCTGGAGTATATAACGGTCTATGAGACCTGCGTCAGAAGTATGTAACGGTCGAAGACCAGACTGCCAGAATCAATGTAACGCAGGGAACCAGGACCGTCAAAGGAGCCAGGGAACCAGAAACAGTAGGGAAATAGAAAGGAAATCCAGGGAAAACCACACAAGGAAATGATGGCAGGTATAAAACAGAGTTCAAAACACGATTGGCACAAGTTGTCCCACCGTGATCGCCAAAAAATTATCTGTTGATTTATTTGCTTCCTTCTTTTTGTGGGTTTGTGATGTATGATAGAGATGATAAGCAAAAAAATAATGATCTCAATCAACCCAAGGACATGTAAACCATGAACCTAGGCAATCCAAACAAGCTCTAGCATGGGCAATGCTATCTCAATCAAACTTATCTAAAGAAAGTAAAGAAAAACACACGCCGGGGCATGGAGCAAAAGCAAATAAAACACACCGCGTGGGTGGAACAAGGAAAGGAATATGAAGTGGGAAAAAGAAAGCTAATGCCCCATACTAAGAAAGAACGTGATCGCCACCAAAGTAAACACAAGTCAAAGACTTGAAAATACCTTGGAAATAGGTGGATGAAGCACCCGCCCACGGGATAGAGAAACCAGTGAAATCTGTAGATCAGCCTTGAATGTAACGGTCCAGACCCTGTGCGTCACAGGAGTGTGACGGTCGCCCGATGAACCGTTATATGAACATGACGCGTCTGCTCAAGACCGTCAGAGCACCTACAGAAGCAACTTGTGAACTCTTTGAACTCCAAATCTTCTAGCCGGCCAGAAGACTTGGGCCTCATTTAATGAACCTATAAACCGGGAAAGTTTTGGTTTTTTAACCCCACTGGGTGTTTTAAAAGATAGGAATATGTTTAGATGATGAGAATAGATGCATAATGTGAAAGAAAGAAAAGGGACAATGCTTTGAGAAGGAGGAAGAAAGAACACAAGTGTGACAATGATGGAAACTCAAACACAATGAAATAAATACTCCCTTCACCATGAAGCAGATGGACTTGAGGAATAGTTCTCCTTGGTTGGATGTGGCTCCAGGATGCGGCAGCACTTCGACGTAAACTCCAGATCTTCCCCTCTCGGGCCATGAAGTTAAGGGTGCTATTTATAGGCCCTCAAAATCTCTGGTCGAGCAGAGGATAATCCAGCAAGAAAAGAGGATAACTCTTAGCAAACTCTCAAAGATAATATCACCAAGAGTCCACAGAAATAAATAGAAGGTTCTGAGGATCAGATTTGGAAGAGTAATCACAAGATCAAACTCTTATCTCGATCACAGAGTAGCAGAGAAAAGGCATGAACTGCCAGGACTCTCTGTTGGATGTAACGGCTGCTCGACAGACCGTCACAGGCAAATAATGCGTTAGAGGGATACCGTCACATTCAACCTTATCTCAAAAGAGATAAGATCAACGGAAGAAGATCAAAATAATAGGACTCTTGAATGAAAGTAACGGCCAAGGATGAACGCGTTCGAGGGAATAACGGCTGCACGACAGACCGTTATACTCAATGGATAGGCCAAAAGATAAGGATTGAAACAAAGCCTTAAGTTGTAGGACTATTCAAGATGTAACGGTCCAGGGACAATGCGTTAGATGAACGTAACACCCCAGGTGCAGACCGTTAGAAACAATGAGGATCCAAATGATAAGAAAACTTGCTAAGCTTCATCAAACGAGAAATCGTGGAACCATACTCAACCAAGGAGCTAAGACCCATAAAATAAGCTTCAGACTGATGAAGGAGACTCAACAAAGGAATGAATAACTTGGAGCATCACATAGAATGAACAAGGAGATGACCCGACTTATCGGCCATAAAATGGGTGTCAACAGATGTAATGTCCCGGATCTTTGTAGGATCCTTTTTAGGCCTTTCAGATCCTTTTCGGTGAGTTTCGGTTCACTTTTGTAGCTCCCGAGTTGAGTTTTACGATCCATGTGGGTTTTTCCCTCGTACTAGTTACGGAACCCTGCGGTGAGTTTATCTCTTACTTCATCGACTCGTGGACGATACGGTGGCGATGTACACTTCGAGCCAATCGTTTTGACTATTTTTGTGTATTTTTCTGAGACCGGGCCAAAAATCAGATTTTTCAAAAAATAGGAAATTTTCCTAATTTCTTTCTATAAATTCAAATCCACTATCTCTCCTGCTCATTTTCAACTTCACGCTATCTCACTCCGTTCTCTCCCGTCTCTGGTCCGTTCGGCGCTGGGCGCACACCGTTGCGGAGCTGGCTGAGGTGTGGACGTGCTCGAGTGATCGGTTCGTGGGAAGGAGCAGCGGATGGAGCGTGGCGGGCGCGATCCCTCGGTGGATTCCGAGAGGGCGTCGTTCGTGATTCGGTGGTTTTCGACATGGTTTAGTCCCTTTGGGGCACGGTTTCTTCGGTGGAGGTAGGGAGATGTACCACCACTTCGTCCTCTACGTTTTTCCTGCTTCGGTGCGTAGTTTGGCGCTAGAAAGGGCTAGATCGGGCTTGTTTGGGGAAAACCATAGTTTTTGGGGTTTTCAGGGTTCACCGGAAAATGGCAACCATTCGCGGCGTAGTTAGTGTCAAAATGACCGCTAGGATGTCTGGATCCCATCCATGCTAGTTTCGTGTCGATCGGTTGTCATTCGAGGCCAGTAGGAGTCCGGGAACCTCGGTGACCCGTTTTGGGTCGATTCATCAGAATCGCCTTGATCGTGCATTTTAACGCATGCATGTGGGCTTTTTAGCCTCCAAATGTGGTTTTCCATGGTTTGCCTTTGTTTCCCCTACGCTTCGGCGTGAATGGGGCGTGGAACGGCCTGATTTGGCATTTCCACTATTTTCCCGTCGTGACCAGTGTAGCGGTCGTTCCAGGGACCGTCACAGTCCCTGACGGCCCAACGACAGACCGTCACAGCGTCTGGGTGTTTTAAGTTTTTCATGGCTGTGGGAGTGTGACGGCCCAGAGGAGGCGCGTCACAGCTCTCTAACGCGTCTGGGTTGATGCGTCACGCCTGTTTTGTCGTATAGCGATTTGGTTAAGTCGGTTCCCCTGACGCGCCTGCCCTGGTGCATCAAGCTGTGTAACGCACCTGCCCAGGCCGTTACACCCTGTTTTGGCTGTATTGGGTGGCTGTGTCGACTGTCTCTAACGGCCCTGCCCCCGTGCGTCACAGTGTTGTAACGTGTCCATCGTGGGCCGTTACGTGCTGTTTGTCTGAGTTTCAGAGTTGGGTCTGTTGGCGTAATGTGCCTACCCTCATGCGTTAGGTTGGCGTAACGCTCCTGCCGTCATGCGTTACGCTGTTCGCGTTTTGGGTTCAAGCGTGTTGGCTCTGACGCGCCCGCCCTGGTGCGTCAGGCTCGTGTAACGCGCCTGTGCTAGGCCGTTACAGTCCTGTTGTGGCCGTGATGGCCGTTGGGCTTTTCGGTGTGCGGCCGTGTGTTGTGGGTCCGTTCTAGGTGATGTTAGGGGCTGTTTGGGGGTAGGTTTGTGGTGTTGTCTGTCACTCCCGTGGTCTAGCCGCTTTCCCCGTGGACGTCGGTCGATGTTCCTATGAAGGCTAAGACTACGTTTCCGAGTCTGTCGGTAGTTTCTTGTGCTGCCCGTGGTGTTTGAGGTACGGGTGACAGTGCATGTTTATCTATCTGTACTTCAGCGTCACGTTTCAAACTTCCTCTTCTCGTCGCCCTAGACGTCCTGCAGTCGAGGGGTGACCCCGATATACAGTTTGTAAGCTAGTTTCCATCGGCTCCTGCGGTTACCGTAGCGTCCTACGAGGGGAGAAAACTAGCTAGAGGCCTGGCTCTAGGTAGGAGCCAGTGTGTGCACACGTGGTTAGGGGTTGAGGACTGATGCCGACGGGCGTGACCCTGACTAGTACTTGTACCTATGTTTCCGCGTGGGTCTGCGACTCGACCGGGCTCGCGTAGGCCGCGATCTGTGGGTAGTCGAGACACTTGTGGGGTTTGTCGTGACCTATCCGGGTTGGCCTTTCCGTGGCTGTACTCGAGGTCTGTGTCTTGTCCGGTGCACGACGCTCAGGTCGTGTTGCCTGTGCCTGTCTAGGTCTTTTCTAGGCCTTCTTTTGCATGCTTGTTGTAGGTGTAGGTTGGGGTGTTTTGTTTGGCTTTTTCCCTTTTCCTTGCTGCTCCCTACTCCTCTTTCCCTTTCTAGGCTTGCTTGCCTGTTCAGGTTATTCCCCTCGTCCTTACCTGTTCCCTACTCCTGCTTCCCTTTCTTTTACAGCTTTCTAGTGCTGTTTCTTGTTGCTGTCCCTATTGTTCCGTGTTACTGCGTGTTCTTCAGTGGGGATCCGCGTGACCCCTACTGAGCCAGTGACACGAGGCTCACCCCTGCTTTTCAGGTGGGGTGATGTGTTCGTTCTGCTTCCGCGGGTCCTGGAGTTCGAGTCGTAGCTGCCAGCTGGTACCTCCGTTGAACAATCGGAGCTGTGGAAAAAATGGGAAGGATGAGAGATGCCCCCATCATACCCCCGGGGTGCGAAGAACTCGACTCCGTCGAGTATGGGTCTGCTGGGGAAGAGGTCCTCCAATGCAGCTCCGGGCGAGCCACAACCTCCAAACTCAACCTCGCGTCCTTAGCCGGGGGACTGCTCTTCATCCTCTCAAGGTGGCTCGGGCACACCCTCTTCCTGGCGATGGTACCCTGCTTGCCTAGTATTACCTCCGTGTGCACACGTCAGACTCTCAAGCTGATATGAGGAGGCTCTCTGAGGGTGTCACTCACAAAGGTGGGTGTAGGCTCAAGGTACTCACTGGGATCCACCGCGGTGCCCTTAGAGGGTGTTAGATCCGTCACGTGAAAAGTGGGGTATATCCCAAAATCCACTCGATAAATCCAACCCATAAGCCAGGTTTCCAAAGCCACTCGAAACATGGAAGGTCCAAGTCCTCGTGCCCTCGATTTGGAAGTGACCATAAGGTAGAGCCATTCCAAAGCCACCATCGTAAGGTTGCCTACTAGGAATCCAAAGTGGCACTCATGAGTTTTGCCCGCTCATTATGAACCTCACCGCCTGTTGCTAGATGCTTGCTTGAATGAGTATGCCAAGAACTATGGTGCGGTGTGGGTGGGAAGTGTGTGGTATGCAAAGGGGGACCGGGGCAACCATAAGTGGACCTATCATGCAATGCGGCTATGTAAACCTTGATGGACCTAGGAGGGTTGAGGCACCCGTAAGTGAATCTGTCATGCATGGTGGTGGTAAATATCGGGGGACCCGGACATCTGTAGATGTTTTTGACATGCTTAAGACCCATGATGAATGAAGGAGGACCATTACATCCGAATATGGACCACTCATGTTTCCTACTTGACATGTGGGTGATATGAATGAATGTACCCGACTTATGAATCATGTCAAGTGGTTTTGTATGCCAAGACTTATGCATTCTTGTGCCAAAGATGTCTCCTATGTGTGGGGTTTTGGACTTCCATTGGAATGGGTCAAAGGGGTTTAGGAAGGTGGATATCATGAAGTGGGGCACTTCCTTGATCCCTAGGTGTATATTGTCCATAGTCATGGCTCCCATGGTGTAACCCGGGTCTAGGATGGGGTGGATTGGGTCAAACACGGTGGGTTGGGGTAGGGAAAGGTGGGTGGTGGATAAGGTGGTTGGGTCACACGGGTTCCTTGACTCCCATTGGAATGGATCATAGGGATCATAAAATGGATTATCAAGGGAGATGAGCTCTATGTCCTCAAGGTCCTCAAATGGTGGTGGGTCATCCTCCTTTAATGAAATAATTGGGCCGAAGTTCTTGGTGGGTGGATCGGCCATGAAGGGAGGTTTTGGCTTTCTACCTGATATAATAAACTCCAAATTGAGGAGAAGGTCAGGCTCATCAGTGGTGGGGAGGAATAGAAGGAGGTCACTAGTGTAGCAACCAATGGTGTATACCGAGGTGATCGACCCGATGCATAGGTGTAGGAGGTTAAGGCTCCTAGGTTGTTCGACCATTGGGGTCAACATGCTGGTCAACTCTAATTGCCATGGTAAGCCCTTGAGAAGGTCCCCTAAGGTTTCCACTTGGTAAGATGATTGGATGGTGGTATGATAGGAGAAGAAGGGCACTATGGGAAGGTTTTGCTTCATGGGAGGGAAATCGTGGGCTGTGATCTCTCTTATTGGGCTCTCCTTTAGCCAACTAATAAGGGGTTCTCCTAAGATGAGATCGGCCACAACTAGAGAGGGTGGTGTAAGGTGAAGGCCACCATGTGAGGTTTCTTCTTCCACTTGGACATGGGTGGTCTCCGTGGTGGGGATAGGGTCCGGAGTGTTCACCACTATGGGGTCGGGTATGGGTTCCCCCTCCAAGGAGGTGAGAGGGTCTTTTGGTGGCAGGGTGATGATGGTTGGTGCATGGCGCACCCGGGGTGGTGGGCAAGGTTGGACTCGGGTTGGGATTGGTAAGGGAAGTAGTGGAGGCCTAGGACATGGGAGTTTTGGGGGAGGGAGTGGGAGATGGGTTGGTTGGGGTGGGTTGGGTTGGTCGGTCTTGGGGGGAGTGTCCCTTATAGGGGAAGATGGAGGGGTAGTGGTGGGGACCAAGGGGGCTTGTGGAGTATGGATTTTGTGGGGAATTATGGGTTGGGGGATCCTCATGGGGTTAGGTGGGGAGGTGGATGCTTGGATTAGTTGGGTCTTAAGGGATAGGATTTGGTGGCGAAGTGTAGTGGTGATGGTTGAGAGGGAATTTGTTGGGAGTGGTGGGGGAGGAGGCCTAAAGGTGGTCTCAAGTTGGCCGGGTGGGGATGGAGAAGTGGTAGTGCACCACGGGCTAGGGGTGTTTGAGTAGGAGGGGTGGGAATATTTGGGGATGTAGATCTTCCTAAGTTCCTCCTTCATATCATTCCATGAAGAAATGGGCTCTTGCCTCCTAACCCTTCTTAATCCCTCTGTGTTCCCACTTACTCTTGGCTTGACCCCGAAATCGTCCCTTGGCCTTGCGGACTCTTGCGGGTCCATATACCTAAGTCTTTTCAAAGTCCCTTTCCATGGTAGCCTCCCACCTACTAGAACATGATCCGTCAAAGGTAATATCGTCATCTAGAATGTAGTCCATGGGTGGCGAGTAGGTTAAGTAGGAAGTGGCCATGATGATCGGGGGGATAAATGCAAGGGTCGGACTGATGATGACTCCAATGCAAGCGTGCCCTAGGACTTGACTTGTAGAGATAAGTCAATGACTTGCTCTGATACCAATTTGATGTGACACAAACTAGGACCTAAATTGTAAGCAACGCAACGACTTGGCAATGTCACACAAGCGGACTCACTCGCGTTTGGCACACTCGGGTCCGTAGGTGGACCGGTAATGGGGTAAGGGTCTGAGGTTGGACCAGAGGTTTCCAAGGGTATGACTGGCTTGGGGAGGACCCCCAAGGGCCAGGGGTTGCCCAAATTCACGGGCGATCAGCACGCCAAAGGCATAGGTTGAAGGGTCACTCTCACAACTCACCCGCGGTAGCCACTCAAATATAAGCAAATTCAGAACGGGTGCTCACTCACCGTCCGACGGAGTTAAGAAGCAATACTATATAAGCAAGATTAACCAGCAAAGAGAGGGGGGGCCAAAAGCTCACCTGATCAGCGTCAAGACGCCGATCCCAGCCGGAGACGATGGCGAGCGGGGAGGCGTGGGTATGCACCCGCACGCCACGCCGATGAAGCTTCAACCTGATTAAATCAAATTACATGCACTACGCCCCTTGCAAGGGGGTTGGACTAGGGGTGGGGAATTGGATTACAACCAAAATATATCTCCACGTAGGGAGGGGCGCTCAGCCGGCCAGGCGGGGAGGGGAAAGACTAAAATAGAAGCTAAACGATGGAGGTTATCGACCCTGCCACAGGAACCAGGGATAGATAGTTGAAGTTGACGCCGCTGAAGCCACTCCCGAATTTTGTTGGCGATGAGACCAGCTTCAGAATCTTCGTAGGGACCCCGAAAGGCATCCAAATTTTTTGGAATTTACTCGTTGACTGTGCTGGTCGGGGCAGAGGCGCGAACAGGTACCCTGAGTTCTGGTTCTGACTGTTGCAACACCACTACAGCTGGAAGACGAAGACACTACGTGTGCTCCAGAGATCAGAATCAGGCGTGGTTGAAGTCTTTGGAACCGTTGTTGAGTCCTCTTCGAAACGAGATCAACGGGGATGCCATATGATGTAGGAGAAGATGGGTAGAGCTCGAATAGTGGACAGGGGTCGGTTCTATTCTAGAGGAGACAGAACTGCGCACCTGGAGGAGAAAATTGATAAATCTTAACTCCATATGCCGAACGAGATTCCACTTTTAGTTCCTCGAAGTAGGCTTGTTGTAGAAGCTCCCAGGCAAGTCCCGTTTCCAGATCCTCAGAAGGATGGCCGTGGCAGTCTTTGAATGATGCTTCAGGTTGACTGTCAGGAGGAAGAAGTGCAGTCCGGCGAAGATGGCTCTTCCGGGTAGCTACAAACTCGGACAGGGACAAGACCACCACGGTTGTGAAGCTGACTTGACGATATTTTCCGCAATATAGAACTTGCCACCAGGTTCATCGAGGAGATGACGGGTCAGCCTCTGCAATCCGCAGCTTCTCTGCTTCCTCCGAACTGAGAATTGCAAGTTGAAGATGATGGGGGGAAATGGGGTATATGGGAGGGGAAATGAGGTGGATGTGTATGGGGGCAACCTTTAGCTGTGAGGGGGTCTAGGGATGGGATGTTTACAGTGGGTGAGAGTGGAGCTGCGAATTTGGGATGGTCGGTGAGAGGGAAAGGATATTTGAAAATGGGTTTAAGGGTGGGATTAATTTTTTTATCTTGGGGATGGGAGGGGTTGTGTTGGGGAAGGGAAGGGGTGCTTAGGGGGTGGAGAATTCTCCCTTGGGAGATGAGAATGTGCTTAGGGAAGGGGAGTGGGTAGTTGGTGGTTGGGTGGTGGAGTATGGATTGGTGGAGGGTCTCTTGGGACTAGGGGTGGAGTAATGAGGGTTGGGGGTAGTTGGAAGGAGGAATAATGAGGGGGAGAGAGAGGGTTGATGATGTGGAGGAGAGAGAGGGAGGGGAGGAGAGAGAGAGGGGGGCGCCCTCCTCTTGTTGGAGAGAGAGAGTGAGAGAGAGAGAGAGAGGAGAGAGATAGGGGAGGGGAGCTTCTTACTCCACTCTAATGGCTTCTCACCACAAGAATAATTAGGTTGGACTAAATTCTCAGATTTCATTCATTGATTGATTAACTTCAAATGGGGAGATGGGGGTCCTATATATAGGCAACCCACATTTTACAAAAAGTCCCTGACTCTAGACACAATGACAAATAACCAAGGGGTAGGGGGTGCCCATGGGCGTATCCCAATGGATTGGGCCCATTAGCTAGCCTAATCAACCTAATGACAAACATTCTTAGGTAACTGACTCATTAACCTAAGTACATGACTCAAATAAAAGGAAAATTACAATGATATGACTCAAATAAAATAAGAAAATTACATGACTCGACTCAGAAAAATGTGACGGACACAATGGAACCATGCCGTTGAACAATCGGAGCTGTGAAAAAAATGGGAAGGACGAGAGATGCCCCCATCACTATGTGATTCCACTCCGATTTAACCAGCAGAAAATGTGTTTTGTGCAAGACCGTTTTGAGTACCTCGCGATTCAACGAGTCATTGTATTCCCTTTTCTTGATCTTTTACTTAACTTTGCTTAGGTCTTGTATCTTCTTGAGCACTGGATGCGACCATCCCCTCAAGTCTCGCATAGTGCCATGCTAGGGGGCCCCACGTGGATGCAGATACAAGTCCTCTCTTGACTGTCCTTCTTTACCTTTGCCAATGGCTTATTTGATTACTTGGTGCTCACGCGACCTTGCGTGACGCTTGTTTTCCGCTGAAGAATCTCTTTGAGCGTGTTGCCCTCATTAGGCTTGTTTCTTTACCGAAACACCCATTTATTAGTCTGTCGGGCTCCCTTGCAAAACGGGCGTTCCGGAGGGGCATTTGTAGATGCCTAATTTCAGACATCCCGTGGATCCCCAATGGGCCCTCGTGTGAATGACGCTTGATTGTTGTACCCAATTTTACCGATGTTTGAGTTTTCAGTCTAGCCCATAGCCCCTCAGCTATTGGGCCTCATCCATATAAGGGGCCCAAAACCATGGGACTGGGCGGCCAAAGTCCTAGCCACCCTCAGTCAAGGGTGACCAGGGCGATGGTCGCCCTCCCCAGGCAGGTGGCCAGAGTCCTGGCCGCCCTCCTCTGCAAGGTGGCCAAAGGTTTGGCCGCCTTCCCCCTATTTACTTGGTGAGAGAACGTGGCTCAGCTCGTGGCCACATTCTCTCCCTCGTTCCGCACGATCTCTACCCATGATTTGCAACTCCCGAGTGATGGAACCAAAGGCTGCCACCTCCGAAGAGGAGGGGGAGTTTTTTTGGAGAGTTGGGAGAGGAATCGAGGGGAGTTCGACAGGGGAAAGAGTTGGAAGAGGTCCGGAGGAGAACGGGAGTTCACGAAACTTCATCCCGGAGGCTTCTTCTTCTTCCTTCCATCTGGTTTGAACTTCTTCACTTCTGATTCTCTGCTTCTTGTGTGTATCTCGACTTCCAGGTAAGTACGACATTGCATATAGCATTCTCCTAGCCCCCAATCCTAAGAGGTTTTCTTGAAAAAATAAAGGGGAGGTGGGTGGTCGAAAGTCTCGACCATCCTTCCTTCCCACCCCCCAGGTACTTGGCCACCATTTTTTGTTTGGATTCCATTTTGTTAGATCATATATTGCACTACAAGTTCACTAATGGTCTTTTTTTGTGTTTTCTTGAGCTACGTTTCAGGACTTCGGCACAAAGGACGAGCATGGCTCCTTGCCCGTGGCCGGCCAAGGACGAGGAAGAGGAAACCCACTTCTCCCCATCTTGAACATCTCCCCGCGATCATCATCCTGCGAGGTTCAGGTAAAAAGACCTCTGGCGATCACATTCTAATCTCTTTTGTTCCTCTGTAGGTACCCTCGCACGGAGACTTGCCATCTTCACACATTCCATTCCATTTCATTCCAACCCATTCGTGGCAACCAATCCGAGTGCCTACAATATGTTTCGCACCATCGGCCGAAGAAGGCCAAGTTGAAGCTGCAACTTCCACTCATGCAACCCGGTCGGGTCGAAAATGGGGGCGCCCACCACCGGCTAACCATAACATAATCTTCACGGGGGAGCAACCCTACCAAATACCTCCTCCGGAGGTCAAGGGAATTCAGATTCCTCCCCCGCCAGGGATCTACACACAAAGCAAAGAGGGCAATGTCATCCCCTCTTTTGCTGAATTTCTCAAGGCGACCAAGGGGAAACACCCTCGCCAAGAAGCTGACCTTATTACCGAGGGCACTCACTCCCAGCCTCCCCAGCCTTTCAGTCTGCAAGATGAAGATGGGGCCAGCCCTATTCCATGTGCCAACGGTCAGCAGAATGATGACACAACACATGAAAACAATTTAGAGCCAACGTCCGATGAGGCAGGATAGTCAGAAATTGAGGCACATGATTCTCCCAAGCCCAGATGGGCAGAAGAGATGAAGCTGTCAAATGTATGAGCCGGAAGCCGGATAATGAAATTGTTGAAGAAGCTCCTAGCAAGAATCACTATTTGGGAGATCCTCTCCTTGAGTGAAGAGACCCGACAGGCTATCATTATGGCCCTGTTGACGCCCGCACGATATGAAAGCTACTTGGCCGAAACACTATCAGAGGTAAATGTGACATTCACTGAAGAAGATGTGCTACTCCCTTCTGTCAGTCATAATAGGCCATTGTACATGAGAGGATAGTTGAACGGCCAGTAAGTAAATAGAATTTTGGTAGATACGGGTGCAGCAGTCAATATACTCCCCTACCGTATCTACCAGAAATACTATTTTGATGTTCACCTCACTAAAGTTTGGGATATGTGTATCGCCGGCTTCAGTAATAAATTTGAAGTCCCGTTGAGAGGATAGTTGAACGGACACTAAGTAAATAGAATTTTGGTAGATCCGGGTGCAGCAGTCAATATACTCCCCTACCGTATCTACCAGAAATACTAGTTTGATGTTCACCTCACTAAAGTTTGGGATATGTGTATCACCGGCTTCAATCATAAATTTGAAGTCCCGTTGGGAGTGGCTGACTTCACCCTCACAATGGCCGATTTCACCACAAAGGTGTAATTTCATGTTATTAATTCCAGCACCTCACACAAGGTGCTGCTCGGCCGGCCATGGCTGCATGAAAATTTGGTGGTGCCCTCCACATTACATCAGTGTATCAAGTAGAGTCGAGAGGGGAAGGAGGAGAGAATATTTGCTGACCTCCACCCATTCGAAGTATTCGAATGTCATATGCTCGGTGCTTCTCTCTATATGGAGCATTCACGGGAGTCCGCCAGGCCAAAGTCTCCCGCCAAAATAAAGAAAGAAGCCTCAAGTAGAAGTTGGTTTCCACCACCGCCGCATGGTTATGAAAGCCCTAGGGCTGTATCACACATCGCCAGCACTAGCGATATTAGTAGAGCCACACCTCATGTTCTCTATTCTAAGGCAAATGAAGTCAGGATTGAGGAACTTCGTAGACATACCAAGGTCCCTAACGGGATCATCAAGCCAATAGCGTTCCTTGACAGTCCAATAGTCGAGCCCCACAAAATAATGGAGGTGCTTCATCCAGCAGGCCCCACTAGTCTATTTTATGCAGCCGAGGAGCATGCTACACGGCCAGATGATGACTGCTATATTCCCGAGGACCTAGATAATCCAATGGTCCCAATTCAAGGCCTGATGTTCACAGAAGGTAAGGTAACTGATCTGTTCAAGAAGATGCACATTCCTTCTTTTCAGACCAGTGAAGAAAGGGAGTCCTTCAAGAGGCTCTAGCTTCCTGCCAACCTGGACAAGGAGCTGAAGCGCATCTCTCAGAACCCGGGCTAGGGTTCACCCTTGAAGAATACTATTATGGAGGGTGCTATGAGGTGGACGTAATCTCTACCTTTGTCCCACCAGTTGAAGGCCTACCGGGGGCAACCTATGATGATTACCTGGTAGAATATGAGTATGCGGAGTCACCGCGACAATCATCAGAATTATTGCTGCCATGTCAGTCTGAGCCCCATATACCATAAACCTCAACCACATGTAGATGCTGGGAAGAGGTCTTTCATGAAGAAGTGGCATCTCGAGCCAAATTTGATACAGCTAGTAACAGTGAGGCTGAAGATTCTGAGCAAGGAGGGAGCTGCCCTAGTCTTTGCTCATCCCCGATTTTACCCCTGATGCAACCGAAACTGATCACTGAAATGCCCAGCGAATGCGATCAAATTACATTCGTCGTCGAAGCTATGTATGAGAAAGAACATGTCACTCCTGCCAAAGACCTGGAGCCGAGTCATCCTACCCTCGGACCCGTATTGAACACATTGGTCGAAGCCGCAAGATCGTATTGTTTGTCAACTGAGCAGCCTGTACTCTCGCAACAAGTCGAGTGAGAAACTCTCCCAGAAGGCCGGGGGCAATGCAAAGAGAAGCTGGAAGTCCTAGAGGCTGAAGATGATGTTGAAGATTTCATTGACCTACAGCTAGCACCTCCAGAAATTGAAGACGGCGGCTAGGCCACCATTGACAAATTATTAGAAATAAACTTGGGAAGTGAGGATGATCCCAGGCCAACATTCCTTAGCGCCCAGCTCTCCCCAGAGGAATAGAGGCTATATATACAGCTACTGCAAGGATTCCGAGATTGCTTCGCCTGGAATTACAAGGAAATACTAGGTGTTGTGCCCGGACTAGTGGCAATCAAGAGGGGAGGGGTGAATTGATTGCTCCAAAAAAAAAACTTCAATAGACAAGATGCTTGTTAAAAATGTTGACTGCAGATTTGGATGAATTTTAAACAGACAAACACTCACTCTTACGCGAACATGATCTCTCTCGTGAACACAAGTAGATGAATGCAATAGAACTATGACGGAAGGAAAGTTCACTCGACTTAGCGCAAGGCCCACTCCTAAAAGTATGCGATGAAGCAAACCACAAAGGAGCATAGGATTTTTAGGTGGTTCGGGTTCACAAATGTGTCCCCAACGTCCACCCCTCACCGAGTGAGGATTAACACTCCACTAAGATGTGAGCCACACACGATGTATACAACAGCCAACATACACACGGTAGCCGAGCCAGGCCACCTACACACACACACACGCTCGTGTCTCCGTTCACGAGTAAAACACACAAGAACCGAGTTCAGAGTGTCAACCTTTACAGCAGATTTTTAGGAAAGAACTAAGAGGAACTAAGGGAATCAAAATGCAGCTGATTTTTCAATGGATAGAGCACCCCCTTTCATTTCATCGGATGTGCTTGGGCTTTTCAGAAGGTTGATGGGCGTTCTTCAGAGGTTGCGGCTAAGTCTTGGCTCAAATCGTGTATCACTTGATCATCCACACAGTAACCAGCAAAGGACTGTTAGGAAGATGAAATCCAGCTCTCCACCACTAGCTTTGGCGCTCAAATCAACCCCTAGAGAGAGCCTCTTGCTGCAGTTGCCGCCCTGCTCAACAAAAAGAACAAAACTGTGTAAACCTTAAAACCCTCCTTGGAATGGACACCCTAGGAGCTTCTATTTATACCCAAAACATGTCTCCACACTTGTGGAAGTCTAGGGACTCACGGACCAATCATTTGAGAGCATTGGGATCAGAGTTGCTAGGGTTTCGAGCTGGTTCGCAAAGCTCGCAACCAGACGTCCTGCCGTGGTGTTGACACCTGGTGTCGACACCAGCACCTTGGCCTAAGCATAAACGAGTCAGCCAGAACACCTGGGAATAGGTGTCAACACCTGGTGTCGACACTTGTTCACCCAGTGTGAAAAAAAAAAGCCCAGCCAGAATAGGTCAAAGTGGGTGTCGACACCTACTTCCCAGGGCAATTAAAAACCAGAACAAATGGGAATGGATGTCGACACCTTTTCCCTGGGCATTGAAAACAAAGGTCGGCAGAACAAGGGGATTTTGGTGTCGACACCATGTGTCGACACTTGGTCCCTTTAAAAGCAAAAAGGCCCAATCTGCTAGAAATAAAAACCTACAACCTCACCAGGGTTTTGGCAATATAAATGGGGTTTTAGGAGATCTTCCAACATTCAAAAACACCACAAGAAAATTAAGTTTGTATTGGCATTAATAGTATAAACTTGCTCATGCATTCCACCTTATATCATGAACCTTTGAATGTTTAAGGAAGCTTACCCCTGTGGCATTTTCCCTACTCTAACCTGTGAGGTAGGAAGGCTCATTTCTATATGATTTCCATTGGCCATCCAAGAAGAATTTTGGTGCGGACACCCGAGCAGTTACGTCGAGCCACCGGTACCGCACGCGGAGCACGACTCGAGCCACTTCAGCGTCCATCTAGCTCGGAGACAGCATGGAGACTCCGCCTTGAGCCTCCCCATTTATCATATTTAGTTAGACTTTATGTGTGTGTAATTTGTGTTTATTTCGTTGTATTCAGTTTGCTGTTTTGATTGTAAGAGGGGCTTATGTGCAATTTAGACCTCGTGGGCCCCACGGGCCCCCCATGCCCCATCCCATTGAGCCACCTCAGCCTAGGGTCCCATGTGAGGTCAGTCAACCTTCCACTTGGAGGTTTCTAGAAGGGTGGGCCAAGTGGGGGACAAGTGACTTGGAAAGTCCAAGATGGCCACCCACCCCCCACCTACCAAGTCAAGCCCACTCCCCTTTGTCCAAGGGCGCCCCCCCCCCTTAATTATTTATTGTATTTTGTGTGTGTGTGTCACACTCAATCCAGGCCACCCATTCCCATCCCCTAGATCCAACGGTGGACAATGGATTTGAGATGTAACACATAAATACTTGTAATTTCCCATTTTGGAGAATTAATGCCATTTGAATCAAACAAATTCCAAGAGCAAGGGCAGGTGCGCCCCCCTCCTCTCTCCTCCCTCTCCCCCTTGAAGCTGTGAAGGCTTCCCTCTGGAGGTGTGACTCCTCCCATTATCATTCCGGTCGCCGCCACGAGCCGCCATCGTATCACCGCCGAGATCGCCGGAGTTCTGCCTTCATCCGACCACAGCAGTTCCACGAATTCTCTGTGTCAACCACGAGCTCAGATCGACCTGGGGATTTTAGGGGATGCTCCAGAGGTGTCAAGCACGTCCCAAATATTTTGGTTGGTCATAAAGATCCCATTTGATATTTTTTTATTTTTTTCCAACCTTAATTTGTAGATCTGTCTGCTTGCTGTTTCAACTTCCACCCACCCTGTGTTTTAAGTGTTCGAACCTATTTCTGGTTTTTGTTAGATCTCCCAATTTTAATGGGCGTTCTGTCCATCAACCCCACCGTCCCCAAATTTTCTTGAATTTTCGTGAGGCCATCCCATATTTTTTCAAAAATCGATCTCAGAGATAGCTACAGTGCTGTCCACCTGTTCCCAGATCCGACCACCCTCCAGTAAACAAATCATAACAAATCACAGCCACCTCCAATCAGTCCAAAAAAAATATCCCCGTTTTCCTTGTCCCAAATCGCATAACGTTTATGAAAAGCTCAAGAGCTGAATCGGAGGTTTACTAGGCAGTCAATGGTGGTTCTCAGACAAGTGCCCTGTAGATCTGAGATTTTGGTTACTGTACAATAGGGACTTATAAATTCAATAAAGTTCTGATCCGACTAGATCCAGCAGATCTCTCAGGATCTAGATTGAAGCATTTGAAGAGAGCTTTCCAACGATAGCTCATGCGTCCTGATCCGACGCCGGGATTGATCGCAGTGGCCATTTTCGCCGGAGCGCGTGCCGGAAGATAGCAACCAAAATCCGTGGGTTATTAGTTCAAGAGTTGGGAATCGGGGCCGATCGACCCCCGATCGGTGTTCCCGGCCGACCGCCGTCCGTGGAGGCGCGCCACCAGGGGTCCCCATCACAGCGGGTCCCACCCCCGCAGATCCGGAGGACAGCGCCGTCCGTGGGCCTCGCGGGCCCGTAGAAGCTGCCGTTCGGAAAGCACGAAAACGCGAAGTTCGACACCGCCGGGCGACATCAAGATGCTGCCCGTCAACCCGAGTTGCGTGAATCCCGGACCCCACATGTGACCTTTTACCTCCCTGTGTGGAGTGGGTCGACTTAGTGTATTGCTGTAATAATTGTTAATCGGGAGTCCGTGATTCGGCCGGGGTTGTCTTCGCCACGCCGGGTGCGTGGAGGTAATGGTCCGAACCTCTTGGCGTTCATTTGCTTAGCTAGTATATGGTCTTTTGCCGCTGCCGAGAGCGATAGGTACTAGCCCGTGTGTCCATGCCACCGCTGTAAGTGTGAGAGTGACCCGTCCCACGACTCGATCCGAGTCCGGAAGTGAGTCGACTACCCTTGAACTCTGCCGGTTCTTCAACCGCGCACGATCCACTTTTCCCTCGCTTGGGACGACGAGTGAGCTTGCATTTCTATTAGCGACGTATAGCCCATAGGAGCTCTCTGATGTGACACAACCTAGGACTTAAACAAACAAGCACAATCGCAATCAAACGGACCGATGTCGACGACCGCTCACCCGATGCTCACCAAGACCCGGGGTAACTTGGCAATGCCAAGTGGAGGAAGTGGGGTTAGACCCTTGCTGGTAGAGGGCCAGCAAGACCAATGTTTGATTCCCAATGGATGTGGATGCCCAATTCAAGGGGGCCGACAAAGTGCCAAAGGCACCGGTGATTCTCTTCCCACGGTGATCACTCAAGACAACGGGACTTGAGGATCGAGCTCTCACTCGCATAACCAGCGGAACTAGAACAAATATTGAAAGACAAGTACTAAATGGGGTGAAGGATTGAGCACTTACTCGACCGGTTTGAAGAAACCGGTCCCGGTCGGAGACGAGGGCGAGCGGGGAGGCGAGTGGATCCCCACACGCCGCGTCGGGGTAGCTTGACCTGCCCAAACAAGTTACACCACTACACCTCTCGCAAGAGGGGGATCTTGGGGTGGGGGTTAATGAGATTACAAACAATACTACCTCCACGCAGGGAGGGGCCTTCAGCCGGCCAAGCGGGGCGGGGAAATTAGACTAAAGAGGGATGACTAAGTAACGGCACCGAATCTGCTTGCTATCTGCGAACAGGGACAAATAGTCGGTGTTGCTGCTGTAGAACCCGCTCAGAAATTTTTCTGGTGGTGAGACCAGTGGGAAAATCTTCGTAGTGGAGAAGGGAATGCCTCAGAATTTTTTAATTTCTTCTGGAGTCGTTGCTGGCCAGGATGGAGGTTTGAACAGAGCCTCAGATTCTCGGACAGGCAGCTGCAGACTTCTAACAGCAGATTGCAGATAATGCCCCGGCAGCTCCCGACCTCGGAATCAAGCGCCGTCAGAGTCGTTGGAATCGTAGACGAGTCCTCTTCACAGTAAAACTAACGGGGAAGCCAACCGATGTCGGAGAAGACCAAGGGATGCAGAACAATGGCAACTGGTTGGCGCAGACTGTGGGTAGCAGATCTGTGTAGTTGAGGGAGAAAAATGAGAACTCTGGATCACGAATGCCGAATGAAGTTCTGTTTCTTGATTTTGGAAGTAGACTGGGCGATGAAGAATTTTGAAGAAGAACTCGTGGGCTGATTCCTCGGGGGTTCATCGTGGCAGAGCTTCTCATCTGGCTCAGGTTCTCAGCCGAGGTAGAACTACGCAGTTGTGGGAGAATGGATCTCCTAGACGGCTCGAAGATCGGAAGAAGATGAAACCACTTCTGTTGCAAAGGAGACTAGTAGACGCTTCCGACAATGGCTCTTGGGTCTTCAAACTCGTCCGAAGGAAGTCGTGGTGGCCGCTGCAAGTCGCTGGTTCATCTGCATCCTCTTGACAGCAAACTGCAACTTCGAAGTAGCTTCCAATGACCAAGAAAGAAGAAGGGGAAGGGGGTAGATGAGTGTGGGAGTGACCCCTGGTTGTAAGGGGGTCTTGGAGGGGATGTTCTAAGGTGTGGGAGGTGGAGAATAAGGTCTGGAAGAGGGTCCAACAGATGGTGGTAGTGGGGGCTGCGAATTTGGGAAGGTGGGTGAGAGGGAAAGGGTATTTGAAAATGGGTTTAAGGGTGGGGTTAATTTGTTTGTCTTGGGAATGGGGGGGTTGTGTTGGGGAAGGGAATGGGTGCTTGGGGTAGTGGGAAGGGTGCTTGGGAAAGTGGGAGGGGTAGTTGGGGGTTGGATGGTGAGGAGAGGATTGGTGGAGGGGGTCTTGGGAAGGGATGGAGTATTGATGAGGGTTGTGGGGAATGGGAAGAGGCTTAAATGGGGTAGGTGGGGAGTGGAGGTGGTTGGGAAGGGAGGGGAGAGAAGAAAATTCGAATTTGGGTGTTGAGGAGAGAGAAAGTGGAGTGAAAAAGAGAGATTAAGAGAGGGAAGGGTGGGGAATCTCTCCCCTAGGGTTTCTCACCCAAAGAATGTTGGAATCACTCCACTAAACTAAGCTTTGGACTCTCAAATGGCATTTTTTTCATTGATTGATTCATTAAGTTGAAATGGGGGGAATGGGGTCCTATATATAGGCAACCCACATTTTATAATAAGTCCCTGACAAAAGACTCAATGACAAATAACCGAGGGGGTAGGGGGTGCACTTGGGCCAAACCCAATGAATTGGGCCCAATAACTAACTAAACAACATAATGACCTTCAAACTTAGGGAAATAAGCACAAGACCTAGGGACATGACTCAAGTAAAATGAAAATTACATCAAATGACTCAAATAAAAAATTACATAGGACTCAAAATTAAATGACTAGACCATGTCGGATGCAACCGGGGCGAGGAGACGAGCTGTGAACGTGGGCATGGGAGGTGATGTCCCCATCACTCTCCGTGTCAGGCTTAGTGTCTCTCCTATCATGTGTTGCTGGCCATGTCCGCATCTAGAGTCCGAGGTCCATATCACGTAGAGTCGGTCCCCGTATCCATCCCGCATCAGTTTGGTATCAGAGCGAGTCGAGTCTAGGGTAGTCGTTGCATATGTCTTACATGGATCATGGTCTAAGTCAAGTCTAGCATCATCATTATTTTCAAAACCAACAAAAAAAGAGTATTTTAAAATTGCATTTCATCCAGATAATTCGGTATCTTAAAAGGTGTTATCTGAATGTTAGGCTACGCCTATCGGGAGGTCGCACACTTGCGGGAGTGATCTTCGGATCGATTAACTCCGCCCCGTACCGGATATTGGTTTAGGTCTAAGTGCATCATTTAGTGAGTGTTTGCATTAGTCGGTGTCTTCTAGGTCGTGTGTCAGTTGCATGCCCACCCGTCGAGGTACCCAATACTCGCCACCACCACCTATGGCGGATTCCCGGGCCCGTAGCTCCGATGAGTCTTTGACGGCCGAGATATTCTGAGCCATCATGGATCGTCTTGACACGCGTATGGATGGTCTTAGTACACGTATGGATGGCATAGGAACGCGTCTAGACGGGCGGATGAAAGACCTCGAGGATCGGGCCGAGAGTTCGGATCAGTCCATCCAGGGCTTAGTTGGGAGGATCGCTGTCCTAGAGAGGGGCCCAGTAGCGGCACAACCCGTGCCGACGGACGGCCAACAAGAGCCGGCACAGCCACCCGCCGTGCCAAGGGCTCAAGTGGAGGATGTCGGGAGGCAACAGGCACCTATAGTGGATGATTATGCCTCCGACAATGATCAGGGGGGTAATGGTCGTCGTCATCAACGACGGAATCGTGATGATGAGGATGACGATCGCATTCTTAGGGGTGTGCGTGCGGACCCTCCCACTTTTAGCGGGTCCTTGGACCGTAGGGTGTATCTAGATTGGGAGGCCGGCATGGACCGATACTTCGAGTGGTTTGAGATGACGGACCACCGAAGAGTCCGATACGTGAAGATGAAGCTGCAAGGGTATGCCCAAACTTATTGGATCAATGTGGAGAGCCTGCTCAATCAGCGACGTCAACCCCAAATCGGTACTTGGGATGATATGAAAATCAAATTGAGGGAGAAATGCCTTCCCGCCTCATATCGCCAACGTCTTATAGACAAGTGGCAAAGCATCTCCCAAGGGAACCGATCCGTGACCGAGTACACCGCCGAGTTCGATGAGTATTACTTACGGTGTGGAGTCACGGAGGAGAGCACCATGACTATATCCCGCTTTCGAAGAGGTTTGCGGCCCAATTATCAATATGAACTCTTTCGCCGCAATGCAACCACTTTGGAGCAGGCATATCAGATCGCTCTCGAATTGGAGCAGTTCGAGGCCGAGTTCGAGTCACCCCATCGGTTGGGCTCCTTTCCCCTTCGTAGTGTCGAGCCCCGTGGCTCATCTGGCACGTATCCGAGGGCCCCCATGACTCGACCTCAGGAGCCCGCTCGCCCCGAGCCCTTTGCTCCTAGGCCTCGTCGTCCACCCCCGAGGGACCTTCCTCGTCCCCAACATCTTACGGCCCCACCCACAGCCCGTCCACCGGCACCCGCACCTCCTGCACGTCCTTTGTTGCCTACACCTCCTATCCGTCGGGAGGATAAAGGTAAAGGACCTATGATTGGGGAGCCTAGTGGATCACGGCAGCAGTGTTATCGCTGCAATGGGTTTGACCATTTCGCCAACCAGTGTCCCACCCGCCCATCTATTCACATTGGGGACACACAGGCCGAGGATACCACCCCTACGGGCCTCGAGTTAGTCAGCTATGAGGCAGATGAAGAGCTAGCTAACGAGTACTATGAGATGGGAGGTGAGGCCCAGGATGCCCAGCATTCGGACGATACCCACGTGGGGGTCGTCAGATGTATCCTCACCCAGCCGCAGGTCAGTGATGACTGGCATCGGACTACTATCCTTCATGTATTCTGTAGGCTGGGAAAGCAAATTTGCAAGGTGGTCATCGATAGCGGGAGTTGTATCAATGCAATCTCCACGAACGCTGTCGCCCATCTTGGTCTCACACCCGTAGACCATCCTTGTCCCTATCAGGTATCTTGGGTGGATACCACTTCCATTTCGGCCAGGCTGCGGTGCTTGGTCCCGCTGCAGCTCCACTCCTACCGTGACGAGATCTGGTGTGATGTTCTCCCCATGGAAATGGGCAGTATCATTCTTGGTAGGCCGTGGTTATTTGACCAGGATGCCACGCTCCATGGCCGGTCGAACACCTGTACCTTCGACCACGCTGGCCAGCGGGTCACCCTCCAACCCGTTCGGCCCAGGAGCCCATCAGTCAAGGGTCCTACTGGCCCTAGTACTCCGAAGCCTTTCGTTCCCGGGCCTAGTACCCCATCCCTAGCTCGGGCTATGACCATTACCTCTGGCCCAGGAGAGCCCTCGACGAGGAGATTGATGATGATTAGCTCCTGGGAAATGGAGCAGGAGCTTAGTCAGGGCTGTCCGGTGTTTTCCATTACGGTCCGAGAGGTGGAGCGGGACTCCGAGGGTGAGCTCCCACCCGAGGTTGTTCCCATTCTGCAGGAGTATGTTGATGTCTTTCCCGATGAGCTTCCCGAGGGACTCCCACCTATGCGGGATATTCAGTATGCCATCGACCTTGTTCCGGGCTCTTCTTTGCCCAACCTTCCTCATTATCGCATGAGTCCCAAGGAGCATGCCGAGCTTAAACGGCATATCGATGAGTTAGTGCAGAGAGGGTCTGTTCGGGACAGCATGAGTCCATGTGTTGTACCCGCATTACTCGCCGCGAAGAAGGATGGCACTTGGAGAATGTGCATTGATAGTCGTGCCATCAACAAAATTACCGTGAAGTACAGGTTCCCTATTCCCTGCCTTGATGACATGCTGGACATGATGGCAGGTGCCACTATCTTTTCGAAGATCAATCTTAAGAGTGACTACCATCATGTGAGGATTAGGCCAGGTGATGAGTGGAAGACCGCATTTAAGACCAAGGACGGTCTATATGAGTGGTTGGTCATGCCTTTTGGGTTGACCAATGCCCCTAGCACTTTCATGCGGCTCATGACTCAGGTCCTTCGACCTTTCATTGGAGTCTTTGTAGTGGTGTATTTTGATGATATCCTTATCTATAGCCGCACCACAGGGGACCACTTAGACCACCTTCGGCAGGTCTGTCTACTTCTTCGGCGAGAGCAACTGTTTGCGAACCCACAGAAGTGTGCCTTCATGACACCTCAGCTTACCTTCTTGGGTTTCATTGTGTCTAGTACGGGGGTCTCTGCCGATCCGGAGAAGGTCCGGGCCATTGTTGAGTGGCCGGAACCCCATACCGTTCATGATGTCCGCAGCTTTCATGGTCTTGCGACGTTCTATCGTCGCTTCATCCGCGGATTTAGCTCCGTCACCGCCCCGATCACGGATTGTATCCGAAAGGGTACATTTGTATGGACGAAGGCCGCATCTGCCGCCTTCAAGGACATCAAGGAGCGCATGACCCAGACGCCTATCCTTTGATTGCCTGACTTCTTGAAGGTGTTTGAGGTCTCTTGTGATGCGTCGGGTGTTGGGATAGGAGGAGTTTTGAGTCAGGAGTCCCACCCGATCGCATATTTCAGCGAGAAGCTGAATGACGCGAAACTGCGATATTCCACATATGATAAAGAATTCTACGCAGTTATTCAGGCTCTTAGGCATTGGAGGCACTATCTTTTACATCAGGAGTTTATCCTATACTCCGATCACGAGGCATTGAGGTACCTCCATTCCCAAAAGAAGCTTAACTCGCGTCACAGTCGTTGGGTCGAGTATCTCCAGCAGTTCACCTTTATGCTTAAACATAAGGCTGGAGTGGAGAACAAGGTGGCTGATGCCTTAAGTCGGCGAGCATGTTTGCTTACCACCATGAGTGCCGAGGTCATAGGGTTAGAGAAGATGAAGGAGGCCTATGTTGATTGTCCTGACTTCGGTCAGATTTTTACCACTCTCCAGGCCGGACCCTCGAGAGACCTTGATGAGTATGTGCTTCAGGAGGGTTACCTCTTTCGAGGTAGCAGGCTATGTGTTCCCCGAACTTCAGTTCGAGATTTCTTAGTGTGGGAACTACATGCGGGAGGTCTAGCCGGCCACTTTGGTCGGAACAAGACTATTGAGGCAGTGGAGCATCGATTTTATTGGCCGAGCTTGAAGCGCGATGTTGCTAACATCGTGGCTCAGTGCCGTACCTGTGCTACGGCTAAGATGAAGAAGCAAAGCTCTGACCTTTATACGCCTCTTCCCGTGCCTGATGCCCCGTGGCAGGATGTTAGCATGGACTTTGTTTTGGGATTGCCACGTACCTCCAGGAAGCATGATTCGGTCTATGTGGTGGTTGACCATTTCTCGAAGATGGCCCTCTTTATTCCTTGCTCGAAGACTTCGGATGCTTCGAGGGTAGCCCGCCTATTCCTTACTCATGTGGTGTGCAAGTTCGGGTTGCCTCGCACTATAGTGTCTGACCGTGATGTTAGATTCACTTCCTACTTTCGGAAGACACTATGGCATATGATGGGTACGCACCTCAAGTTTTCCACTGCATATCATCCCCAGACAGATGGTCAGATCGAGGTGGTCAATAGGAGTGTGGGAGACCTTTTGAGGTGTCTTGTTAGGGACCGCATTGGGGATTGGGATCTCATTCTACCCATGGCTGAGTTTGCATATAATGATTCGGTGAATAGGTCTACCGGCATGAGTCCATTTGAGATTGTCACAGGTCGTAGGCCTAGGAAACCCGTTGACCTTGTCCCCATGCCTATCCATGCTAGAGTGTCGGAGTCGGCCGAGTCGTTTGCTAGGCATGTTAGGAGTTTGCGTGACGACATCCGTCGTCACATTGAGTCCAGCAATGCACGTTACAAGGAGTTAGTCGATGCCCACCGACACCACCGAGAGTTCCAAGAGGGCGAATATGTCATGATCAGGGTAAGACCTGAACGGTTTCCCTCTGGAACCGTTAAGAAGTTGCAAGCTCGCGGAGCCGGTCCATTCAGAGTGTTGAAACGCGTTGGATCCAATGCGTACGTTGTGGACTTGCCCGAGGAATACGGTATAAGCTCTACTTTCAATGTATCGGATCTAGTTGCATATAGGGACCCAGTGGTGATCCCTAGTGAGCCTTTCGAGCCATCTTCTCCCCTTGTGAGTGACCCCACACCTGAGTGTCCACCTCCAGCCCCGTTGTCACGGCAGCGTGAGCATATAGATCATATACTGGATGAGCAGGTGACAGTTACCAGGAGTGGATCCTACCCGCGCTAACTAGTGCGATGGAGAGGACGGCCCGCTATCGAGGACACATGGATCACCCATGGCGAGTTGCAGCGGATCGATCCGGACCTTCTGGAGAGATACAGGAGCGATGCAGACCCTTACTCGACAGGGTCGAGTTTCTCCCACCCGGGGAGAATTGGTGCAGACACCTGAGCAGTTACGCCGAGCCACCGGTACCGCACGCGGAGCACGACTCGAGCCACTTCAGCGTCCATCTGGCTCGGAGACAGCCTGGAGACTCCGCCTTGAGCCTCCCCATTTATCATATTTAGTTAGACTTTATGTGTGTGTAATTTGTGTTTATTTCGTTGTATTCGGTTTGCTATTTTGATTGTAAGAAGGGCTTATGTGCAATTTGGACCCCGTGGGCCCCACGGGCCCCCCAGGCCCCATCCCATTGAGCCACCTCAGCCTAGGGTCCCATGTGGGGTCAGTCAACCCTCCACATGGAGGTTTCTAGAAGGGTGGGCCAAGTGGGGGACAAGTGACTTGGAAAGTCCAAGATGGCCACCCACCCCCCACCTACCAAGTCAAGCCCACTCCCCTTGGTCCAAGGGCCGCCCCCCCCCCCCTTAATTATTTATTGTATTTTGTGTGTGTGTGTCACACTCAATCCAGGCCACCCATTCCCATCCCCTAGATCCAACGGTGGACAATGGATTTGAGATGTAACACATAAATACTTGTAATTTCCCATTTTGGAGAATTAATGCCATTTGAATCAAACAAATTCCAAGAGCAAGGGCTGGTGCACCCCCCTCCTCTCTCCTCCCTCTCCCCCTTGAAGCTGTGAAGGCTTCCCTCTGGAGGTGTGACTCCTCCCCTTATCATTTCGGTCGCCGCAGCCGCCGCCATGAGCCGCCATCGCATCACCGCCGAGATCGCCGGAGTTCTGCCTTCATCCGACCACAGCAGCTTCCACGAATTCTCTGTGTCAACCACGAGCTCAGATCGACCTGGGGATTTTAGGGGATGCTCCAGAGGTGTCAAGCACGTCCCAAAAATTTTGATTGGTAATAAAGATCCCATTTGATGTTTTTTATTTTTGTCCAACCTTAATTTCTAGATCTGTCTGCTTGCTGTTTCAACTTCCACCTGCCCTGTGTTTCAAGTGTTCGGACCTATTTCTGATTTTTGTTATATCTCCCAATTTTACTGGGAGTTCTGTCCATCAACCCCACCGTCCCCAAATTTTCTTGAATTTTTTTGAGGCCATCCCATATTTTTTCAAAAATCGATCTCAGAGATAGCTACAGTGTTATCCACCTGTTCCCAGATCCGACCACGCTCCAGTAAACAAATCATAACAAATCACCGCCACCTCCAATTAGTTCAACAAAAATATCCCCGTCTTCCTTGTCCAAGATCCCATAACTTTGATGAAGAGCTCAAGTGCTGAATCGGAGGTTTACTAGGCGGTCAACGGTGGTTCTTAGACAAGTGCCCTGTAGATATGAGATTTCGGTTACTGTACAATAGGGACTTGTAAATTCAATAAAGTTCTGATCCGACCAGATCCAGCAGATCTCTCTGGATCTAAATTGAATAATTTGAAGAGAGCTTTCCAACGATAGCTCATGCGTCCCGATCCGACACCGGGATTGATCACAGCGGCCGTTTTCGCCGGAGCGCGGGCCGAAAGACAGCAACCAAAATCCGTGGGTTATTAGTTCAAGAGTTGGGAATCGGGGCCGATCGACCCCCGATCGGTGTTCCCGGCCGACCGCCGTCCGTGGAGGCGCGCCACCAGGGGTCCCCATCGTAGCGGGTCCCACCCCCGCAGATCCGGAGGATAGCGCCGTCCGTGGGCCCCACGAGCCCATAGAAGCTGCCGTTCGGAAAGCACGAAAACGCGGAGTTCGACACCATCGGGCGACATCAAGATGCTGCCCGTCAACCCGAGTTGCGTGAATCCCAGACCCCACATGTGACCTTTTACCTCCCTGCGTGGAGTGGGTCGACTTAGTGTATTGCTGTAATAATTGTTAACCGGGAGTCCGTGATTCGGCCGGGGTTGTCTTCGCCACGCCGGGTGCGTGGAGGTAATGGTCCGAACCTCTTGGCGTTCATTTGCTTAGCTAGTATATGATCTTTTGCCGCTACCGAGAGCGATAGGTACTAGCCCGTGTGTCCATGTCACCGCTGTAAGTGTGAGAGTGACCCGTCCCGCGACTCGATCCGAGTCCGGAAGTGAGTCGACTACCCTTGAACTCTGTCGGTTCTTCAACCGCGCACGATCCACGTTTCCCTCGCTTGGGATGACGAGTGAGCTTGTGTTTCTGTTAGTGACGTATAGCTCATAGGAGCTCTCCGTGTCGGGCTTAGTGTCTCTCCTATCATGTGTTGCTGGTCGTGTCTGCATCTAGAGTCCGAGGTCCATATCACGTAGAGTCGTTCCCCGTGTGCGTCCCGCATCAAATTTACTGACGCATTTCATTAATCAAGCACAAATTAGCACATTAGATTTGAATGCACACTTTTACCCATCAGTTCCATCTTGTATTATAAAGCCGTGAAAAACTTACAAATGTGGCAATTTTTCTGCTCAACCCAAAGGTTTCCAATGTCCATACAAAAGTGTTTCATGAGGCATCACACACAAAAACTCATCGAATCAGTCATCATGAAGATCTAGAGAGTAAAGCTGCAATCCACTTGATCACATTTCATTGGTCATCATCAAAACTCTCTAAGTCACACATCATAACATAGAGGGCAACACCAGGGCTTAGCCTTGAAGTTTCACAACATATTCTGTCCATAGACCCAAAGGTCTAACCTGTAAAGCAGCCACCCCAGCATATGAGACCGAAGTTGATCACACAAATATGCAAAGAAGTTGACAAGCTCATTGGTGTGGGTTTTGTTGAAGAAAACCAGTATACAACCTGTTTAGCCAATTTTGTGCTCGTCAAGAAGAAAAATGGGCAAATAAGAATTTGTGTAGATTTTCGGGACCTAAATAAGGCTTGCCCGAAGGATGACTTTTCGGTGCCAATAATGGAGCTCATGCATCATGATCGATGCTAGCACATGCAATGAGGCTTTGTCATTCATGGACGGATCTTCTGGCTACAACCAAATATGGATCACGGAGTAGGATCGGGTCCACACTGCCTTCCGAACACCTAAGGGCATCTTCCATTACAAACGGATGTCGTTCGGCTTAAAGAATGCTGGCGCGACTTACCAAAGAGCAATGACCAGACTATTTGATGAGCTCTTGTATGGTAAAGTTGAATGCTACATAGACGACCTAGTGGTCAAGACCAGAAAGAAAGAAGATCACCTGCAAGACCTCCGAGTGATATTCCAAAGGCTGAGGCAGTATGACCTAAAGATTAACCCTATGAAATGCCCCTTTGGAATGTCCAGTGGCAAGTTCTTAGGCTTCGTCGTCAGATACCGGGGAATTGACATAGACCCTGGCAAGATCAAAGTAATACAAGAGCTACCTCTACCCAAGAATTTGACAGAGCTTCGCTCTCTATAAGGCCGTCTAGCATATATCCGGTGGTTCATTTCCAATTTGTCGGGTCGTTGCCACCTATTCCACAAGTTAATGACAAAGAATGCGCCGTTCCACTGGAGTGAAGAATGTCAAGAGGTGAAAAACTGAAAGAATACCTGAAGACACCGCCGATCCTAGCAGCATCGGTGAAAGGACAGTCTCTCATCCTATACATGGCAACTACCGAATATTCACTAGGGACAATGCTAGCCCAGAATAATGAGGAAGGAAAAGAGCAGGCCGTCTACTATCTCAGTAGAAGATTGGTGAGAACTAAAGAAAAATACTCTTCTATTGAAAAGACATGTTTGGCGCTGGTGTTCGCCGCAAAGAAATTAAGACACTACATGCTGTCGCATGAAATCAAGTTGATGTCCACGGTAGATCCAATAAAGCATATCCTTTCTCAGCTGGTCCTCAAGGGCCGTCTAGGCAAATGGGCAGTGCTGTTGATGGAATTTGACATCACCTACATCCCATAGAAAGCTATCAAGGGACAAGCCATTGCAGATTTCTTCGATGCACATCCTGTGCCTGAAGACTCCCCTCTGGCAACTGAGCCCCCTGAAGATGAAACATTGGAGGTAGATCAGATTCATCCCAATGTATGGCAGCTGTATTTTGACGGGGCATCCCAAACTGAAGTTCCAGTGACCGGGCCGATCTGTGTCCAAGCCGGGGCAGGCATTGTCTTGAAGTCTCCAGAAGGGGAGGTAGTATATACCTCCTGCTGAATAAACAAGCCCTACACAAATAATGAAGCTAAATATGAAGCTTTAATAATCGGTCTTCAGATCGCTCTGTCTATGGAAATCTAGATGCTGGAGGCCTTCGGAGATTCGATGCTAGTTGTGAAATAGGCGGAAGGGCAGTTTGACGTCCGGAAGCCTGAACTCCTCCTATACCACTAGTAGGTGCTGCGCCTCATGGCAAAATTTTATCTTATTGAAATAAAGCATATCAATCGAGGATAAAATGCTCAGGCTGACGCCCTCGCAAAACTGGCTAGATCCCTAGCAGTCCCGCTAGACGAGAATCTAAACATAGTTGTCATTAATAGATGCTAGGTTCCCAGCATGATAGATGAACTAGCGAATGAAGAAGAATGTGCAGCAATGACGATTGAGGAAGCCCGTCAGCCTGATTGGCAGGAACATCTCTTAAAATGGTTCCTGCACCAATAGCTACCAAAAGAAAAAGAACAGAAAATGAAGTTGCTTAGAATCAAATATTTTTATGAAAGGAGGAATGGAACCCTATTCCGAATAATGGCAGATGCCCGAAAGAAAATACTACTCCGTTGTCTGTCAATAGAAGAGTCCTAGCATGTGATGAAAGAAGTCCATGTCGGGTCAGCTGGGGCACACCAAGCGGGTCCGAAGATGAAGATTGAAATAAAGAAGCTAGGCTACTATTGGCTGACTATATTTGACAACTACTGCAAGTTCGCCAAGTCATGCCAAAAATGCCAAGAACATGCCACCATGTCAAGAAGGCCACCGGTGTCATTACATCCCACCATCCCTAGTTGGTCGTTCGCCTAGTGGGGCACGGAGGTGGTGGGTCCTCTGCCAGCATCCTCAATAGGGTGTAAATATATTTTGGCAGCTACGGATTACTTTGATAGTTCACACAATGGGTGTTAGAAGGGGGGATGAATAGATCACCCCCAATTCAAAAATTAATTCGAAGACCGACTTAAATAGTTCAGAAACGCAGTAGTGAAGCTTCTCTAGTCTAACCACGTAGCAGACAGATAGATAGATGCTTGAGGAAAACGAGAGCTACTATGTGAAACAATCGAACAGTTGGCGTGCTGAAAATAGTATGAAGGACAGATATGCAAACCACACTAATGGGACAGAGAGTTTTTAAGGTGGTTCGATTGTGAACTGTTATCTATGTCCACCCCTTACTCCTCCCGAGTAAGTCTTCCTTGCACTAAGCAAATAGAACCGCATACTCAGTGTACAACATCTGCTGCCTTACCACTTGCCCCGAGGAACAATCTCCTTGATCTTCTTATGACCAGAAGAAATACCGGAGGTCCAACCTCCCTCCCTTTGCACACCGCAAAGGGAACCCCATGAATTGCTCCCAGCAACTCACGAACCAGAGGATCAATCCTGTCTTCCTCCAAATACGATGAAGGGAAACCACGAGTAGCACACCACTACTCGCAACCGGAGACAATCTCCCTTCCTCCAACTGAACTTGGAGGGTAACAGACATGTATTGAGAAATGGAAAACAAAACTCGAAGATGAAAACGATCAGAAAACAATCGCTCAGAGAAAATGAGAATGTAGCTTCCGTAGAAGCAAGCCTTCAGACTCTACGCTTGGCGATCACTCAGACTCTTCTATTTCTGGGCTGGCTCTCTTCACGAATGAGGAAAATTCAGTGCAAGCTCTGGCTTCAGATTACTCCTTTTTTTTTATCTTCAGCCATCTTCTCTCCAGCCTTCGACCCCTTTTTATAGGTAGATGATGGGCGTGTGGGTGCCACGATACCCGCCCGAACTTTCACGCATATCTGATCTTTTTAGGTTCCACATGTCAGAATTGTGGTACTGTAGCTGTCTATGTGGCAGAAACATCGGTTCAGGTCTTTGCCTTGGATCACGTGCCATCGACCTAGTACTTTAAGTTCCATGTAAGGTTAGTTCGTAGGTTGCACGTAAGATGCTCGAACATTGGCTAGCCTGGTAAGATAACAGACAGAGTGTTAGCTAGAGATAATATGCACAAACCTATCAAGCATTCAATGAAAAACATGCACGGACTCGATATGGAGGCTTGACGCACTAGCACCGACCTTGTCTTGCTCAAGATAGAATCTGCACAGACCTTATATGTCGTTCTAAGAATCGTGCACTGACTTGATGTAAGACCCCAGAATTTTTATAAATTATTTTATGAATATTTAATTATTTTCTAGAATTTATAAAGGCCTAAATAAATTAATAAATAGACTATTGGATCAATAAGTCATTATAAGGCCCAATTAGGTTAAATAATTAACCTAACCTATTTAAAGATAATTCAAAAGGTTAATGGACCAAGCCCATCAAGTTTGGCCCATATTCTAGAAGGATAATTAGCTTATTCACGTATTTTAAGGATAAATACTATTTATATAAGATAATTATGTGGATAAACGAATAAAAGAGTTTTATTAAATTGAAACTCTATACACGTTGAATGTAACGGTCTATCGGGCGACCGCCACAGCCCTGTAACGCACCAGGCTGGATGCGTTACACTCTGACAGTTTCGTGAAAGAAAGAACGAGCAAAAAGATTAGAACTTTGGGATCTTATCTACAAGAGATCGACTTGGGAGAGCTTATAACATTACTAAGGACTCTTAGGGATTAGGTTCTGGCAAATTAAGGACTCTAGAATCGATCTAATCTTCAAAACCTTATAAATAGGACGTAGTTCTGAACTGAGCGACCCTTACTTTTGGCTCGTGAAGAATCAAGGTAAGGAGTCATAATTTAGGGTAAGTTTCATACGACTTTTTGTTTATAATACATTAGACTAATAGCTCTCCAAATTTCATTTAGGAGATCAAGCAACCAAGCAGATAGAAGCTTCCAAAGTTACTGATTCAACCTTAGTAACCCAGGAATCTTAATGCAAGTTCCCTGAAGATCCAGAGATTAGGACGTCTAAACGAGGTAATTAGAGTTCGATCCTTTAGATCTTTTTGTTCCAAATAGTTTCATCTTCTTACCCTCAAAATTTCACATCCTTAGGTCAAGAGGCTGAGGAAATAGAGCAGATTAAAGTTGCTGATTTATCACAAGAAGTACAAGGGACTAAGGGTAGCACCTAGCATCAAATTCAAAGTTTTAAGGTTTTAGAAGAGGTAGGTTATCTCATGATTGTAAAAATAACTTGTTAGGAATAAAAGCCCTCTGGTTGTGCTCTATTTCATGCATTCTAGACTAAGAATTTCATGATCTAATAGTTCTATACATTCATGCATCTCTTAGCCCTAAATGGAAATTAAAAGATATTATCATGTCTATTCACTAAACCCATGCATGTAGTTGGCCCATACTTCGTTATCATGACTAGGACAGTGGTAGTATTTTGATTTCCAGGCATGTTATATTTTCATAAACCTTTACTTAGTTTACTGTCAGCAGATTCTCTGACGCACCAACGTAAGACCGTCACATGAATGTAACGGCCTTACGATAGACCGTCACACCCTGTTATGTTTTATTATTCTATTGTCTCTGATGCACCCTAGCAGGAGCGTTACACCACTGTAACGGCCCCTCGATAAACCGTCACAAGCACTGTAACGCGCCTATCCTAGACCGTCAGACCCCTGTGTTCTGCCAACCCAAGACAAAATAATAACCAGTTAAGTTTACTTATAAATAAGCTTAGATAGCTAAGTTGGACCTGTTATCATGACTTCAAGTTTAGTTACTGATTCATAATCAAATTGTATGATTAATGTGTCTTAGGTTATTTTAAGTTATGTTAATTTCATGTGCCAAAATTCTATAGTTTTGTATTTAAATCATGATTTTCCAAATGTTGTATTGACGGAGTTTTCTCATGGTTTCACATCGTTGCACGTTCTCTTTATCAATAGAGTCATTTCTTTAAGTATATGGCGCATATTCCGGTATGTTGTCCAATAGTTCACATTGCACTATAGGAACATTATTCTTGGACATGAGGACCTCTATATTGGATATTCCTTCCAATGGACTAGGAAATCTCATTTCAAGGCCTCCGTAATTCTTCGCGAGCCTGGGATTCCCACTAGGACGCCGAGTTGGTTGTACCATTAAAGCCCATTGATTAGATTACACTATCGATGTTTTTGCTCATCAGTAATGTAACAGATCTATGTTGGACCGTCAGGCATAAGTAACGGCCAAATATACGACCGTCACATTCAACTGAGTCCGATTTCTTGGTTCTGGATTCAAACTAATGTAACAGCCCAATACTGGAGCATCACATCATGTAACGGCCTAGTACACGACCGTCACACGGCTTGAGTATTTTAACCCAAGGTGGACCAAGGGTTGATATTCCAAGGTTTCTAGATGGACTATTGATGATCTAGAACTTATCATATTGATCAAGAAACCTAAAATAATGAATGGAAAATAAAGAATGTACCGTTATGCTGTCGATTTATTTCCATAAGCATAACCTTGCTTAAGTCATTGTTGATTTCTCATGATTCTTATTAAAGCATTCATTCATTGAATTATTTTTATCATGAGCTTATTGAACTTATTACATTCTTGGCCATACTTTATTGTTACATGCATGGAAAAAGCTTGATTTATACTTGAAGATGCGATCGAGCACTGATTGTGTTCAAGGGGCTCTATGCTAGTCCCCTCGGCTGATTTTCGGAAATATACTATTATAAACCATGGGGTATGATGCTACTGGCGTCGCATTACGCTGTGAGTACTTTCTTTAAAAATAAGTGAAAATCCACAATACGGCATGGCATGACATTCTTGTATATGACTTTCTTGCTTGATATTCCACAAAAATTCACGAAGTACTTTCTCATCAGCAAAAGATACTAGAGTGATGATTATGTGACTTGCTAGTACATTCTCGATACATTCTTGTTCATGAAAGGCCAATATCATGTTCTTGTTACATTCTTGCTAGTTCGTACTTGCTCTCATTCTAACTTACTTGATCGTCTTGTTACTTTGGTTTAATCGCGTGATTGATCGCATTCGCATGATTTTAACCTTATTCTTTAGAGCTAAATTGTTACTTACTTTAATTCCTTCATGTTGATGCGAAGATACCTACTGGGCAAGTGTGCTCATTACCTATTTCCAATCTTTTCAGGAGATGGAAGTGATTCGAATTCGGATTCGGGTTATACAAGTAGCGGGTCCGAGAGCGAATGAAAGTATTGTCAAGATGAGCGTGAAGAGTTAGGAAGGTCTATATTGTTTAGATTGAGTCTATGTAATTTTCCTATTTCTTGAGTCTGATAGATTAGAATAAGTTGAATTAGTGGTTGTATTTGAATACTTGATTATTATGAAATAAAGTTGGAGTTTGAGTAAATATTGTGCAATTGCATTTACGTGTGTGATTGTCTTGCGCTTTGATCATTCTTGCTTTCAAGAGGCTTACCATGCCGGCTGTCCGCACTCCCCGAGTTAGTCTTCCGCTGTAATAAATGCTCGGGGCGTGACAGTTAAGTTGGTATCAGAGCCTAAGTCTCAGACTTAGGAAGAAGAGTCATGTCATAGGAAAAGTCCAAGGTTTAAGGACCCCTATCTATGAACTAAGGAAGAAATTTCCATACCCATGTGAGAATTGAGTAGAGCCCGGGATAAGATAATTAATTAGCTTTAAGATTGATTTTTTTTCATTCCAATTTCATGAGAAATAACAAGTTGTTATTTTCTCTTAGGTACCTTATCTGACGAATGGCTCATCGTGTAGATTGGGATGGCATGCAACAAACAGTTGCCGGCCTTACTCAGGCATTGCAAACCATAGTGCAAGGTGGCGCAGGGGCAAGGGCCGGTGACCTACATCACAATTTCCGGAGTTTAAATCCTCCGTGATTCTATGGTTATTCTATTCCTGAGGAGGCAGAAAACTAGATAGATGAAATGAATCGTATATTTTATGTTATCCAATGCACCGATCAGGAGAAGGTGCGTCTCGCAACCTTTCAACTTAACAAAGATACTCGCACATGGTGGAAGTCGGTTCCGGCACCTCCGGCCGATGCACCTCATACATGGGACGATTTTCTTACCCTATTCCATGCCAAGTACTTTTCGGAGCACGTAAAGGAACGAAAGGCTGTGGAGTTCGCCACTCTTTGGCAAGGAATGATGAGGGTTACCGAATATGAACTGTAATTCTCAAGGCTAGCACCGTATGCATCACATCTAATCGGTACCGATTTATTAAAGGTGAATCGGTTTATGGACGGGTTGCGTCCCGGTTTCATCCAGCAGCTCGGGATCCAAAACATCTGTAATTATGCGGAGATGGTTCAGCGAGCGTATTTATGTGAAAGGACCTTAGAGAAGGTCAAAAAATTGAAAGGGAAAGGAGAAGAATCAAGCCGACGCTCAGATCGGCGTTATAAGAAAGAAAAGTTCAGCATCACGGAGCCTTACAAGAGCCATGATAGTAAGAAGAGATCCAGGAATGGGAATGGTGGAAGTTCCCATAAGCAAAAGAAAGTCAAGGAGGAGAAGGAGCAGGTCGCCACGGCTTGCACATTTTGTGAAAAATTCGGCCATTCGGCTGAGGAGTGTTGGAAGCGCCTTGGCGCTTGTTTACATTGTGAAAGTAGGGAGCATCGCATGCCAGAATGCCCCCTTATGAAGGACCAGTCATCTGGTAATGGACGCAGGAGGCAGGTTCGCCTCAATGCTATTCTAGAAGAAGAGGAAGCGTCCAGGGATGATGGGCTTATAGAAGGTACTCTTCAAATCTGTTCTCGTCTTACATTTGTGCTATTTGATACTGGTGCCTCTCATTCTTTTATCTCCACTACTTTTGCTAAACCATTACCAATCGTATCAGTTCCCTTACCTTCAGATCTTGCTATTTCCACACCCTTAGGTTCTGGAACAAAGCTTACCGACTATTATCCTGATAGCGAAGTGATAGTAGCGGGTCAATCTCCCCGCAAACTTAGTATGCCTTAACATGAAAGGTTATGATGCCATTTTAGGGGTAGATTGGCTTGTAGATCATGATGCTTATATCAATTACCGAAATAGGATTATATCCTTTCGAAAGCCTGGTCTTCCGAGATTCTCTTTTCTTGGCATCAAGTATAAGAAGCATCCTACTATCATATCTTCTCTTCACGCTTGCAAACTTATCTCGCAAGGATGTGAAGCTTTTCTTGCTTCTGTCATTGTTGCCGAATCCAAGGAGATTATCTTAGCGGACATCCCTATTGTAAATGAGTTCCCAGACGTGTTTCCATCTGAATTACCCAGTTTACCGCCCGAGAGGGAAGTGAACTTCACTATTGAACTAATTCCAGGAGCAGCACATGTTTCTATAGCCCCTTATAGGATGTCCCCCACAAAGCTTAAGGAATTGAAGAAGTAGTTGCAGGAACTTCTGGATAAGGGCTTCATCAGACCTAGCACATCCCCGTAGGATGCGCCTGTCCTATTTATCACAAAGAAGGATGGTTCTCTCAGGCTATGCATCGATTACCGGCGACTGGATCAGCTTACAATTAAAAACAAGTATCCATTATTGCGTATTGATGAGCTCTTCGATCAGCTTTCAGGTGCAGAATATTTCTCTAAGATAGACCTCAGATCAGGTTATCATCAGCTTAGAATTAAAGAAGATGACATTTATAAATCGACTTTTCGAAGTCGTTATGGCCACTATGAATTCATAGTGATGCCGTTTGGGTTAACTAATGCCCCAGCAGCATTCATGCAACTTATGAACAATGTCTTCCACCCAAATCTGGACCAATTCATCGTCGTCTTCATTGATGATATCTTGATATATTCCAAGACAAAAGAGGAACATGAACAACATTTGAAAATAACTTTACAAACACTTAGAGAACACAAGCTTTATGCCAAACTCAATAAGTGTGAATTCTGGCTCGAGGAAGTCTCATTCCTAGGGCACATTATTTTAAAAGAAGGTATTGCTATGGATCCTTCTAAGGAAGAAGCTGTCAGAAATTGGAGCCGGCCAACGACTGTATCAGAAGTAAGAAGCTTTCTGGGTCTAGCTGGTTATTATAGAAGATTCATTAAGGACTTCTCAAAGATAGCAGTTCCTTTAACTAGACTCACAAGAAAAGAAAATCATTTTATCTGGTCAGAGGAATGTGATAAGAGTTTCCAAACTCTTAAGAATCATCTTACCACAGCTCTATTCTATCACTACCGATGGAAGGTGGTGGATTCGAAGTGTATACGGATGCGTCTGGCATTGGCTTAGGATGCGTTCTCATGCAGAATGGAAAAGTAATCTGGTATTCTCCAAGACAATTGAAACGTCACGAGGAAAACTATCCCGTACATGATTTGGAATTGGCAGCGGTTATTTTTGCCTTGAAAATTTGGCGTCATTATCTTTATGGAGAAAAGTTCACGGTCTACTCGGACCACAAAAGCTTGAAATATTTATTCTCTCAAAAGGAGCTTAACATGAGGCAGAGGAGGTGGTTAGAATATCTCAAGGACTTTGATTTTGCTATTCAATATCGTCCTGGCAAGGCTAATGCTATAGCAGATGCACTCAACAGAAAACCAATGGGTATGCTATCAAGTCTTATGATAAGTGTAACTAACCTTGTTCCTCAATTTGCTCAGTTGAACTTGGATATTGACATAAAGGAAGAAGATTGTTTCATAGCTAATATCCGAGCTCAACCTACATTGATAGAAGATCTGGTCAAGCTGCAAAATGATGATCATATATTACTGAAAATTAAAGCCAACATTGAACAAAGGTCGGATTTTTCTATTTCCAATGATGGAAGATTGTTATTTAAGGGCCGAATATGTGTACCAGATCATGAGGCTATGAAGAAACTAATCCTACATGAAGCACATAATTCCAAATACTCAATTCATCCAGGAGGAACAAAGATGTATCAAGATCTCAAAAGAAATTTCTGGTGGCCCAATATGAAGAGAGAGATAGCTAATTTCGTGTCCCGTTGTCTCACCTGCCAACAAGTAAAAGTAGAATATTTTAGACTCATAGATAAATTACACCCCTTGAGTATTCCCGAATGGAAATAGGAGAGTATAGGGATGGACTTTATTATGGGTTTACCTAAGACAAGAGATGGACACGATGGAATATGGGTAATCATAGACCGATTGACTAAATCCGCACACTTCATACCAATAAAGAGTCGATGGTCTGTGGATATTCTAGCAGTATTATACATAAAGGAGATTGTCAAACTACATGGTGTCCCAGTCACTATTATATCTGATAGAGATCCTCGATTCACATCATAATTCTGGAAGGGTCTACAACATTCACTAGGGACTAGATTGAACTTCAGCACATCTTTTCATCCACAAATAGATGGTCAAACGGAAAGAATGAATCAGGTAGTAGAAGATATGCTCAGGGCTTGTGCTATCGACTTTGGAGGTAGTTGGTATGATCACTTGCCTCTAGTAGAGTTTGTATATAACAATAGCTATCAGGCAAGCATACGAATGACACCTTTTGAAGCCTTATATGGAAAAAGCTGTCGATCACCAATATGTTGAAATGAAATAGGGGAAAAGCAATTTCTAGGCCCTGATCTCATTAGGGATTCTACAGAGAAGATCAAGCTCATTCAAGAAAGAATGAAAATGGCACAAGATAGGTAAAAGTCTTATGTTGACAATCGAAGACGTGACTTGGAGTTTCAGGTAGGAGATCATGTATATTTAAAGGTTTCTTCAGGTCGTGGTATTCGAAGATTTGGCATTAAAGGAAAGCTAACTCCAAGATTTATTGGCCCATTTAAAATTCTTGAACGGATTGGTGAAGTGGCTTACAAACTGGCTTTACCTTCACAATTAGCAGGAGTTCATGACGTATTTCACGTCTCTATGCTGAAGAAGTATGTATATGATCCTGACCATATTATCACTTATGACAATCTAGAGATTCAGAAGGATATGACGTTCGAACAAAAGTCAATAAAGATTCTGGAACGGGAAGTGCGTCAACTAAGAAATAAAGTTATTCCTATGGTCAAGATTCAATGGAAGAAAACATGGCCATATGAAGCAACTTGGGAAACCGAGGTAGCCATGCGAAAAAGATTTTCAATATTATTTAACTGTAAGTGCACTCTCCGAAATCCATATATTAAATTTAGGGACCAAATTCTCTTAAGTGGGGGAGGGTGTAAGACCCCAGAATTTTTATAAATTATTTTAGGAATATTTAATTATTTCCTAGAATTTATAAAGGCCTAAATAAATTAATAAATAGAATATTAGATCAATAAGTCATTATAAGGCCCAATTAGGTTAAATAATTAACCTAGCCTATTTAAAGATAATCCAAAAGGTTAATGGACCAAGCCCATCAAGTTTGGCCCATATCCTAGAAGGGTAATTAGCTTATTCACGTATTTTAAGGATAAATACTATTTATATAAGATAATTATGTGGATAAATGAATAAAAGAGTTTTATGAATTGAAACTCTATACATGTTGAATGTAACGGTCTATCGGGCGACCGCCACAGCCCTGTAACGCACCAGGCTGGATGCGTTACACTCTGTTACTTCCGTGAAAGGAAGAGCGAGCAAAAAGATTAGAACTTTGGGATCTTATCTACAAGAGATCGACTTGGGAGAGCTTATAACATTACTAAGGACTCTTAGGGATTAGGTTCTGGCAAATTAAGGACTCTAGAATCGATCTAATCTTCAAAACCCTATAAATAAGACCTAGTTCTGAACTGAGCGACCCTTACTTTTGGCTCGTGAAGAATCAAGGTAAGGAGTCATAATTTCGGGTAAGTTTCTTACGACTTTTTGTTTATAATACATTAGACTAATAGCTCTCCAAATTTCGTACTAGGAGATCAAGCAACCAAGGAGATAGAAGCTTCCAAAGTTGCTGATTCAACCTTAGCAACCCAGGAATCTGAATGCAAGTTCCCTGAAGATCCAGAGATTAGGACGTCTAAACGAGGTAATTAGAGTTCAATCCTTTAGAACTTTTTGTTCCCAATAGTTTCATCTTCTTACCCTCAAAATTTCACATCCTTAGGTCAAGAGGCTGAGGAAATAGAGCAGATTGAAGTTGCTGATTTATCACAAGAAGTACAAGGGACTAAGGGTAGCACCTAGCATCAAATTCGAAGTTTTAAGGTTTTAGAAGAGGTAGGTTATCTCATGATTGGCAAAAATAACTTGTTAGGAATAAAAGCCCTCTGGTTGTGCTCTATTTCATGCATTCTAGACTAAGAATTTCATGATCTAATAGTTCTATACATTCATGCATCTCTTAGCCCTAAATGGACATTAAAAGATATTATCATGTCTATTCACTAAACCCATGCATATAGTTGGCCTATACTTCGTTATCATGACTAGGACAATGGTTATATTTTGATTTCCAGGCATGCTATGTTTTCATAAACCTTTACTTAGTTTACTGCCAGCAGATTCTCTGACGCACCAACGTAAGACCGTCACATGAATCTAACAGCCTTACGATAGACCGTCACACCCTGTTATGTTTTACTGTTCTATTGTCTCTGACGCACCCTAGCAGGAGCGTTACACCACTGTAACGGCCCCTCGATAAATCGTCACAAGCACTGTAACGCGCCTATCCTAGAACGTCAGACCCTTGTGTTCTGCCAGCCCAAGGCAGAATAATAACCAGTTAAGTTTACTTATAAGTAAGCTTAGATAGCTTAGTTGGACCTGTTATCATGACTTCAAGTTTAGTTACTGATTGATAATCAAATTGTATGATTAATGTGTCTTAGGTTATTTTAAGTTATGCTAATTTCATGTGCCAAAATTCTATAGTTTTGTATTTAAATCATGATTTTCCAAATGTTGTATTGACGGAGTTTTCTCATGGTTTCACATCGTTACACGTTCTCATTATCAATAGAGTCATTTCTTTAAGTATATGGCACATTTTTTGGTATGTTGTCTATTAGTTCACATTGCACTATAGGAACATTATTCTTGGACATGAAGACCTCTCTAATGGATATTCCTTCCAATGGACTAGGAAATCTCGTTTTAAGGCCTCCGTAATTCTCCGCGAGCCTAGGATTCTCACTGGGATGCCGAGTTGGTTGTACCATTAAAGCGCATTGATTAGATTACACTATCGATATTTTTGGTTATCAGTAATGTAACGGCTCTATGTTGGACCGTCAGGCACAAGTAACGGCCCAATATACGACCGTCACATTCAACTGAGTCTGATGTCTTGGTTCTGGATTCAGACTAATGTAACGGCCCAATACTGGAGCGTCACATCATGTAGCGGCCCAGTACACGTCCGTCTCACGGCTTGAGTATTTTAACCCAAGGTGGACCAAGGGTTGATATTCCAAGGTTTCTAGATGGACTATTGATGATCTAGAACTTATCATATTGATCAAGAAACCTAAAATAATGAATGGAAAATAAAGAATGTACCATTATGCTACTGATTTATTTCCATAAGCATAACCTTGCTTAAGTCATTCTTGATTTCTCATGATTCTTATTAAAGTATTCATTCATCGAATTATTGTTATCACGAGCTTATTGAACTTATTACATTCTTGGCCATACTTTATTGTTACATGCGGTGAAAAAGCTTGATTTATACTTGAAGATGCGATCGAGCACTGATTGTGTTCAAGGGCTCTATGCTAGTCCCCACGGTTGATTGTCAGAAACATACTATTATAAACCATGGGGTATGATGCTACTGGCGTCGCATTGCGCTGGGAGTACTTTCTCTATAAATAAGTGAAAATCCACAATACGGCATGACATGACAATCTTGTACATGATTTTCTTGCTTGATATTCCATAAAAATTCACGAAGTACTTGCTCATCAGCAAAAGATACTAGAGTGATGATTATGTGACTTGCTAGTACATTCTCGATACATTCTTGTTCATGAAAGGCCAATATCATGTTCTTGTTATATACTTGTTAGTTCGTACTTGCTCTCATTCTAACTTACTTGATCGTCTTGTTACTTTGGTTTAATCGCGTGATTGATCACATTCGCATGATTTTTACCTTATTCTTTAGAGCTAAATTGTTAATTTCTTTAATAGTGCCTTCATGTTGATGCGAAGATACCTACTGGGCAAGTGTGCTCATTACCTATTTCTAATCTTTTCAGGAGATGGAAGTGATTCGAATTTGGATTCGGGTTATACAAGTAGAGGGTCCGAGAGCGAATGAAAGTATTGTCAAGATGAGAGTGAAGACTTAGGAAGGTCTATTTTGTTTAGATTGAGTCTATGTAATTTTTCTATTTCTTGAGTCTGATAGATTAGAATAAGTTGAATTAGTGGTTGTATTTGAATACTTGATTATTATGAAATAAAGTTGGAGTTTGAGTAAATATTATGCAATTACATTTACGTGTGTGATTGTCTTGCACTCTGATCATTCTTGCTTATAAGAGGCTTACCATGCCGGCTGTTCGCACTCCCCGAGTTAGTCTTCCGCTGTAATAAAGGCTCGGGGCGTGACACTTGATATGGCACGAAGCGAAATATGCACGGACCTTGTATCGCACACAGACAAATGTGCACCAACCTATGTATGGTCAAGATAGAATCTGCACAGACCTTGCGTGAAGGAGGAAAACATGCACCGGTGTTGCTCATGCTGACGGGGTAAAAGATGCACCGACCTTATATGTGTTTCTATAGGAACGTGCATGGACTTTGGTCTCCTATATGCATTGTGAGAAACACATGCACAGACCTTTACGCATGAATAAGCAAGACCTGCACTGACATGTCTACATGGTGTGAAAAGTTGCACCGACCTAAGATGATGTAAAACCGACCTAAGACCTATGATGATGTGATGAAGATGTTTTGATACACTTGATGTGAGACCAACTAGGATGCTATGATGATGATACCAATTGATGTGAGACCGACCTTGGACCTAAGTATGCAAGCATTCGGGTTAGGCAGCGGACTCACACTAGCGACTCACTCGCTTGGCGCACGTTAGTGCCCGAAGGCGACTCGGTGATGATGGAGAGGGTCCGAGGCGGGACCTTGGTTCTCCAAGGGTCGGCTAGCTTATTGCGGACCCCAAATGGGCCAAGGGAAGACCAAATCACGGGCGGCCAACACACTAAGGGTGTGGGTTGAGTGGAAGCTCTCACAACTCGCCCGCGGTGGTCACTCAATTTGGTGGCAATTTAAAATCGGACACTCTCTCACCGCCGACGGAGTAACTATAGCAATACTAAGCTAAGCAAGTCCATTATAGCAATGAGAGATGTTCAGGAGCTCACCTAGCCGGCGTGAAGATGCCGACTCCGGCCGGAGACGGGGGCGAGCGGGGAGGCGAGGGTATGCACCCGTACGCCGCGTCGGTGTCGCTTCAACCTGAAATTGAAAGTACTACAGCACTACGCCCCATGCAAGGGGGGGGGGATCTCGAGGTGAGGGTTAATGTATTACAACCAAAAGTTACCTCCACATAGGGAGGGGCCTTCAGCCGGCCAAGCGGGGAGGGGAGAAAGCGATGAAAACACAAGAGAAGAAGCCGATGCCGAATCTGTCCAGTTCTGTGAGTGCTGATAGGGGACTGAAGAATTGACTGCTGCAACTGCTAACGAATTTTTCCGGGGATGAAACCACCTGGATAGTCTTCGTAGGAGGCCGGGGAAGTCGTCCAAATTTTGTTAATTTCTTCTGTTGCCAATGCTGGTCTGGGTGGAGGCCCGAACAGGGAGGCAGAGTCTCGGACTGGCAGCTCCTGGTTTCCAACAGTAGGTTACAGAGGATGCCTCGATAGCTCCCGAACTCGGAATCCAGCACCGTCAGAGTCGTTGGAACCGTGGATGAGTCCTCTTTGCAGAAACACTGACGGGGAAGACAAAAAAATGCCGGAGAAGACCAGGGGACTCTGAATAATGATGGCAGGTCGGTGCAGACTGTGGGTAGCAGACCCGCGTAGCTGAGGGAGAAAATTGATAACTCTGGATCAAGAAGGCCGATCGAAGTTCCGCTTCTTGATTCTGAAAGTAGACAGGGCGAGGAAGAACTTTTCAGAAGAGCTCTTGAACTGATTCTTCCAAGGTTCGTCGTGGTGAAGCTTCTACTCCGGTTCTGGTACTCAACAGGGGCAGCTCTGCGCAGTTGTGGGAGAACGGAGCTCCCGGGCAGCACACAGCTCGTATGAAGATGAAACCACTTCATTGCGAAGAAGACAGGAGGACGCTTCCGTGGATAGCTCTTGGGTCTTCAAATTCGCTGGGATGTTGTCGGAGTCGCTGCTGCAAGTTGCTGGTCTTCTGCAGGTCTTCAACTGCGAACTAGGGCCGAGAGATGATGGAGAGGAGCAAGGAAGAATGGTGGAGATGAGAGAAAGAGGGGGGGTGCGACCCTAACCAAGGAGAGGGGTCTTGGGGGTGCCCTAGGGCTGTGGAGGGAAGGGAGATTTGAATTCAAATGGCCTAGGGAAGTGGTGGGTTGTATGGGGGAGAGGGAAGGGTGCTTGGGGAAGTGGGTAGGGTAGTTGGGGGTTGGAGGGTGGCCTAGTGATTGGGCGATTCCACCTTGGGGTTGGGGGGGAGTTAAATGAGTGTATGGGGAAGGGGAGAGGTCTTAATGAGAGGTGAATGGGGAGGAGAGATAAAATTTCGAATTTTGGGGTTGGGGAAGAGAGAGAGAGAGAGAGATCTAGTGGGATTTGGAATTGGATTTCAATATTCATGCAATGGTTCATTAGTTCAAAATGAGGGGAATGGGGTCCTATATATAGGAAACCCACATTTCTACAAAAGTCCCTGACATTTGACTCAATGACAAATAACCGAAGGGGTAGGGGCGCCCTTGGGCCAAGCCCAATGAATTGGGCCCAATAGCCTAACAAACCAACCTAATGACACAATACTTAGGAAAATGACTCACTACCCTAGGTACATGACTCAAATAAAGGGAAAATTACATGATATTGACTCAAAGAAAATGTGAAGATTACATGACTAGACTCAAAAATACATGACTAACATAATGGCGCTTGCCGACGAACAATCCGAGTCCGAAGAAAATGTAGAGGGGCAAGGGATGCCCTCATCATACCCCCGGGGTGGGGAAAACTCGATCCCGTCGAGTATGGGTCCACCAGGGAAGTAGTACATCGAACTGTGGCTCTGGGCGATCCACGATCTCCATATTCAACCCGCGACCATAGTCGGGGAACGGTGCTTCAGCTCGACAAAGTGACTCGGCCATACCCTCATGCTGGCGATGGGATCTTGCTTGCCTAGTATTGCCGCCGTGTGCTCACGTCGGGCTCTCAGGCTATTTGTGGTGGCACTCCGAGGGTGTCTCTCATAAGGGTAGGTGTAAGCTCGAGGCACTCACTAGGATCCACCGCGGTGCCCTTAGAGGGTGCCGGATCCGCCACATGGGAAGTGGGGTGAATTTCAAAACCCATTTGAAAGTCCAACCCATAAGCTGGGTTGCCAAAGCCACTCAGATCTTGGCAAGGTCCAAGTCCTCGTGCCCTCAGATTGGAGGTGACCCTAAAGTAGAGCCACTCCAAAGCCATCATCACCATGTTGTCAACTTGGAACTCAAAGTGGTGCTTAGGAGTTTGTGCTCGCTTCTTGTGAATCCCACCGCTTGTTGCTTGATACTTGCTTGAATGCATATGCCATGCACTATGACGCGATGTGAGTTGACAATGTATGGTATGCAAAGGTGGTCCAGGACAACCACATATAGACCTATCATGCATTGATGTTATGAGGACGTTGAATGATTTGGGAGGACCGGGGCATCCATAGGTATGCATGGTGGTGACAAATGCTGGGGGACCCGGACATCCATGTATGCTCCTTTCATGCTTATGACTCATGATGAAAGAGGGTGGACCATTACATCCAAATATGGTCCACTTATGCTTCCTACTTGACATGTGGGTGATGTGGATGAATGTACCCGACGGACTAATCATGCCAAGCGGTGTGATGTGCCAAGACATATGAATTCCTTTCTCAAAGATGACTTCCTCATGTTGGATGGTGGGGTGGCCTTTGAGCTTCCACTCAAAAGGGTCGAAGGGATCTAGGTAGGTGGATATGGGGTGGGGCACTTTCTTGATCTCTAGGCGGGTGTTGCCTAAGGTCATGATTTCTATGGTGTAACCTGGGTCATGGATGAGGTGGGCTTGGCCCAACATGGTGGGTGGGGGTAGGAAAGGGTGGGTGCTGGGTGATGTGGGTGGGTCACGTGGGTACCCATACTCCCAAAGGAAGGGATCAAAGGGGTCATGGACTGGGTTTCCTAGAATAAGAGACTCTATGCCCACATGGTCTTTACACGGTGGGTCCTCCTCCCTCAAGGTAATTGGACCAAGGTCGTTAGTGGGCCAGTCGATCAAGGTACTTGGGATCTCAATGGAAGTGGAGTGGATCATGATGGGTTTTTCATCCATAGGGAGAATGAGAAGGAGGTCACTAGTGTAGCAACCAATGGTGAAGACCGAGGTGATAGAACCATCACATGGGTGGATAAGACTAAGGCTTTTGGGCCTTTCCTAAGGTCAATAAGCAAGTCAACCCTAGTTGCCATTCTAAACCCTTGAGGAGATCATCCCAACCTTCTACCTCATAGTAGGATTGGATTGTGGTGTGATAGGAGTGGAGGGGGGCAATTTGGGATGGATATCCCAATGGTGAGAGAGGTGGGGGTGAGCTAGGAAGGGTGGGTCCTTGTTTGAGCCATTGGAGTATGACTTCATTCATGGTGAAGGTGTGTGGCTTTTGAGGATCCGGACTAGCAGAGGTGGGTGGAAGTGGAGGTTCTTGGATTTCCTCTAGGGTAGGTTTTTGTTCGGGACTAGCATCTATTTCCATGTGGATGGGTGTGTGGGTTTCAATTCCTAGTGTTAATGGGTTGGGTAGGTCTAATGCGGGAGAATTGGTGATAGCTGGAGCATGGTGCACTTGGGGTGGTGGGCAAGGGTGGTCTTGGATTTGGATAGGAAGGGGAAGTAGAGGAGGCCTAGGTTGGGGAAATATTGGTGTAGGAAGCGGGAGGTGGGTTGGGTGAGGGGTTTTGGGTTGGGGGGTGATGGCCATTATGGGCCTAGGTGGAGGGGTGGTCATGGGGTCCACTTGGGTTTGAGTGGTGAAGGTTGGATGAGTGGTGGTCCTTATGGAGGGAATCGGGCCGGTTAAGGGTCTCTTGCCCTTGGGATCGTTTGGGGTGGAGGTGGGGGTTAAAGGGGCTTGACTAGTGTAGGTTAGGGGAGGGGGTTTTGGTTGGGGTGTGGGGGACCTTATGGGGTTGGGTGAGGAGGTGGAGGCCTTAGATACTTGGGTTTTAGGGGTGAGGTTTTGGACGGGTGGGGTTGAGGGAGTGGGAGTGCTCCTTGGGCTTTGGTAACCCGGGTAGGAAGGGGACATATATTTTGCCCTAAGTTGCTCCTTCATGTCCTTCCAAGTGGTGATGGGAGTTTCCCTTCTAAGTACCTTTAGCCCGACAATTTGCATCCAATAAGTTTCTGCCCGTTTGGTAAGTTGCATTTTGGCAACCCATGCCTTTTCATCCTCGGACATAGGATACCAAGTGAAGTATTGGTCCATTGTAGCTTCCCAATCTAAATATTCTCTAGGAGAGGTTCCATCAAAGGTGGGAAGTGGGAAAGGGACCATCCTATCGTCCGTCCTTGGGGCGGGCCTATTTTCTCCAAGTTGGTTCAGTCGCCCCGATATGTTATCAAGCCGCTCATTGGCATAGGTCAAGGCTTTCATGAAGTAGTTGACATGGCCAGGGAAGTTATGGGTGTTAGTGGTAGGCATCTCTTGGTGGCTTGGACTTATGGAGTGGGCCGATTGGTAAGGTCGATATGAGGTGGCCATACTAGGGGACAAGAGTGATGCACTTGAAGACTCTAAATGCATAGACATGCCCTAGGACCAACTTGATAGAGACAAGTTGTGAACTTGCTCTGATACCAATTGATGTAAAACCTTCCTAAGACCTATGATTATGTGATGAAGATGTTTTGATACACTTGATGTGAGACCAACTAGGATGCTATGATGATGATACCAATTGATGTGAGACCGACCTTGGACCTAAGTATGCAAGCATTCGGGTTAGGCAGCGGACTCACACTAGCGACTCACTCGCTTGGCGCACGTTAGTGCCCGAAGGCAACTCGGTGATGATGGAGAGGGTCCAAGGCGGGACCTTGGTTCTCCAAGGGTCGGCTAGCTTATTGCGGACCCCAAATGGGCCAAGGGAAGCCCAAATCACGGGCGGCCAACACACCAAGGGTGTGGGTTGAGTGGAAGCTCTCACAACTCGCCCGCGGTGGTCACTCAATTTGGTGGCAATTTAAAATCGGACAGTCTCTCACCACCGACGGAGTAACTATAGCAATACTAAGCTAAGCAAGTCCATTACAGCAATGAGAGATGTTCAGGAGATCACCTAGTCGGCGTGAAGACGCCGACTCCGGCCGGAGACGGGGGCGAGCGGGGAGGCGAGGGTATGCACCTGTACGCCCCGTCGGTGTCGCTTCAACCTGAAATTGAAAGGAGTACAGCATTACGCCCCATGCAAGGGGGGGGATCTCGGGGTGGGGGTTAATGTATTACAACCAAAAGTTACCTCCACACAGGGAGGGGCCATCAGCCGGCCAAGCGGGGAGGGGAGAAAGCGATGAAAACACAAGAGAAGCAGCTGATGCCGAATCTGTCCAGTTCTGTGAGTGCTGATAGGGGACTGAAGAATTGACTACTGCAACTGTTACCGAATTTTTCCAGGGACGAAACCACCTGGAAAATCTTTGTAGGAGGCCGGGAAGTCGTCCAAATTTTTTTAATTTCTTCTATTGCCGATGCTGGCCTGGGTGGAGGCCCGAACAGGGAGGCAGAGTCTCGAACTGGCAGCTCTTGGTTTCGAACAGTAGGTTGCAGAGGATGCCTCGATAGCTCCCGAACTCGGAATCCAGCACCGTCAGAGTCGTTGGAACCGTGGATGAGTCTCATTCGTAGAAAAACTGACGGGGAAGACAAAAAATGCCGGAGAAGACCAGGGGACTCTGAACAATGATGGCAGGTCGGTGCAGACTGTGTGTAGCAGACCCGCGTAGCTGAGGGAGAAAATTGATAACTCTGGATCAAGAAGGCCGATCGAAGTTCTGCTTCTTGATTCTGAAAGTAGACAGGGCGAGGAAGAACTTTTCAGAAGAGCTCTTGAACTGATGCTTCCAAGGTTCATCATGGTGAAGCTTCTACTCTGGTTCTGGTACTCAGCAGGGGCAGCTCTGCGCAGTTGTGGGAGAATGGAGCTCCCGGGCAGCACACAGCTCGGATGAAGATGAAACCACCTCCATTACGAAGAAGACAGGAAGACGCTTCCGTGGATAGCTCTTGGGTCTTCAAACTCACTGAGATGTGGTCGGAGTTGCTGCTGCAAGTTGCTGATCTTCTGCAGGTCTTCAACTGCGAACTAGGGCTGAGAGATGATGGAGACGAGCAAGGAAGAATGGTGGAGATGAGAGAAAGAGGGGGGGTGCGACCCTAACCAAGGAGAGGGGTCTTGGGGGTGCGCTAGGGCTGTGGAGGGAAGGGAGATTTGAATTCAAATGGCCTAGGGAAGTGGTGGGTTGTATGGGGGAGAGGGAAGGGTGCTTGGGGAAGTGGGTAGGGTAGTTGGGGGTTGGAGGGTGGCCTAGTGATTGGGCGATTCCACCTTGGGGTTGGGGGGGAGTTAAATGAGTGTATGGGGAAGGGGAGAGGTCTTAATGAGAGGTGAATGGGGAGGAGAGATAAAATTTCGAATTTTGGGGTTGGGGAAGAGAGAGAGAGAGAGAGAGAGAGAGAGAGAGAGATCTAGTGGGATTTGGAATTGGATTTCAATATTCATGCAATGGTTCATTAGTTCAAAATGAGGGGAATGGGGTCCTATATATAGGAAACCCACATTTCTACAAAAGTCCCTGACATTTGACTCAATGATAAATAATCGAAGGGGTAGGGGCGCCCTTGGGCCAAGCCCAATGAATTGGGCCCAATAGCCTAACAAACCAACCTAATGACACAATACTTAGGAAAATGACTCACTACCCTAGGTACATGACTCAAAGAAAGGGAAAATTACATGATATTGACTCAAAGAAAATATGAAGATTACATGACTAGACTCAAAAATACATGACTAACATAATGGCACTTGCCGACGAACAATCCGAGTCCGGAGACAATGTGGAGGGGCAAGGGATGCCCTCATCATAAGATGTGTGACAACACAGCTAGCACGGACCTTGGCTATGGATGAACTATATCCAACATCGACCTTAGCTACAGTAACCTGCTCAGACCTTGTAGGGTAAGATGCAAACATGCATGGACTTGAGAATGAGTAATGCAAAAGGTGCTTCGACCTCAATCAGCATAAAGCAAAACGTGAACAGACTTTACATGAATGCTACATTGATGTGCACAGACCTTCTTATGCATCTAGCCTAAACTAGCATCGACCTACATGAAGCAGACTCAATATTAGAATGTACACAGACCTTATCTTGCAAGCTGAAAATGTGCTCAGACTTTTGTGAAGGTATGAACAGTGATAGCATCGACCTTATATGCAGTCCAACAAAATATGCTTAGACTTGATGTGTAGGTGTTTGACTTTTTATGATGTCTGACATTTGACTTATGGTGTTTGTCATCATCAAAATCACAGGGACACAACAGTCTCCCCCTTTTTGATGATGGCAACACTATGAGCCAAACATATTAAATGATGTCATTAGAAAATGAGGGTGTATAAGCATGCAAACTATCAGACATGCAATCAATCAAACATGCAGACAATGTCACACACAAACTCCCCCTGACACACAGACTTGTACACACTAACTCCCCCTGAAACTATGACAATTGGCCAGAATAAACTGCATTCCCAAAACATTCTCAAAAACCATGCTCATAAGCCATTCTCCCGCTAAACCCTCAGAAAGCATTCTTCCCCTTTGACATCATCAAAAGGAATGTAGGGAGAAACAAGGTACTACGAAGCTTGAGAGACCAGAGACAATTAATTCACTTAGTAAAAAAGCATCTTATATGCATCTCTTAAAGGTCCAAGTAAGGTAACTGAATAGAGCTGAGATACCTCATAACTAATAAGCAGGAAAGGCACAGAATAGGAGTGAAGATTATCATCTTACAGATATAAGAATGAGGACCAAGGTGAAATAGTTAAGCCAAGAGAAAGCTGTCTAAATGCTATACAAATCAAGTAAATGGAGGCTTATCTACTGTCGGATGGTCCAATGTATTGAGGACAAACAGTCTACAAAGATTTTTGGAGGGGTGAGAAGAAATTTTCGTTGTTGAGCAGTAAAGTCACTGAGTAATTTTGGTAAGTCACACATTGATATGTGAGAAGATGCCTTGATTAGAGGCCAGAATTCCCAGATTCTCAGTGTGATAACCGTATTACTTCTCTTTAGAGAATAGAGTTAGCAATATAAGTGTCTTTTGAAGTGAGGAAACACCTTGATCAGAGGCCTGAATCTCCAGCTACTCAACACTATAATGCCATTGCTCTGCCATTATTTCTTAAATTTTTCAAAAAAATTTAATCAGAGATATTCTGGCACTTCATGACATAGAGTATGATTCATTTCTTTGATGGGTTATCTAGTTTCTCGAAAACCAGAACATTACTCTGAACAGTTGAAATCCCCCTAAACAAATTGATTTCATTTGCTGTATGATGTTTGAAGACAATACCAGATGTACTGATCCTCAAGAGTTTGCTTCCAGAAATTTAAGTTCCAAGCATTTAGAAGATTTCATGACATAAGAGTGTCAACAATGATCCATGTTCAATAATGATGTAGGAAGACAATCTTTAGATTCTCTATTTAGGTCTTTGTAGGATTATTAGAGAGAAGCTTTGTTGCTAAATTTCAGTTAATCAAATTTGAAAGTTTAAGAGAGTTGAGAGCTTCTAGCTTTTGGGAAGAAGACTGCTTTAGGTTCTCAATGAGCTTGGTGCAGTAACAGGATCTCTCAAAATCCTTTGAATCAGTCACCTAAGACCTCAAACTGACAAACATGAAACTCCCCCTTACACCTAGACTGACTGATGGACTCCAACCTATCAGCTTAACAAGTGCAAGTACCTTCTATAGAAAACATATTGAAAATACCTCCCCCTCACAAAATGAATTATATGAGCATACAGGTGAGATGCAAAAAGTATGGAAATTCAGAAATGAAAGTTTATGGACTTGAGCCTGATCTATATGGAAATGAGCCTGTGGTAAGGTGGAGAACGTAGGTCAGAGGACCTCCTCACACATGATGTGGGTTTCCAGTCAGAAGAAATATGACCTTCTCCCAACTCATCATTTAATATACCAACAGGTTATGCATGCCAAAAAAAACATGACAAACACAGGATGAAAATTCATGCAAATGAGGACTGCATGGAAACATTTTATTCCAACATTCCAGAATTTAGGAGTTTTTAAAGATTCCCAGTTCTCTCCTTAAGGTTGTGAATTTGCCATTGTCCAGAGACTTAGTAAAGATGTCAACTATCTGATGGGCAGTGTCTACATGGATCAATTCAAAACAGTTTTTAGACTCCTCATCTCTGATAAAATGATGTCTGATTTCAATATGTTTGGTGCAAGAATGTAAAACAGGATTCTTTGTGTCACGTCCCGACGCGGAATACCGGGACTGGCAGTATAAACAAGTAATAATAATATGTTGATTTACCGACATGATGTGTTAAAGCTAAGAGATCAACATCACACCATAAACAGAAAGCAACTCCATTCACTAGATAACATTTAAATAATCCAGATTCTAATCACATAAACTCCCTAAAACAATGTTTTGACAACATCCACTTAACATTAATTCAATTGCTGAATTCAAATTACAACTCCTTCCACGACACTTTCTCTAAAAGCATAAATAGACACAAAACTATGACTGGCTCTACGCTTCTGACTGGTTCCCTCCAATGTCGTCATTCTTGCCTGTCCCCATCAGTCTGTGAATTCTCACCTGAGCTACCTGAAAAGAGGGAACAACTGGGTGAGCGAACGCTCAGTAGATGATAACAGGCAAGTTTAAGTAATTAACCAATTAATTGTATTTATACATAAAAAAAGTAAAGAATGAAAAGAAATGACGATATGACAAAGTAATATACTAGAAAGAAGGCAATATCATGATATAACTGGAGATTGGCCAACAAGCAAGGACTAACCAAGTCAAGAAAAACTCAAGTACTAGATTATTATCATAGACATCACGCTAGTCATGCACTCGGTGCAATGCCTCACCATGTCATTCAAACTCCCCGTGGCACAAGTACTTTTCGGGCGCTCCTCCCAGGACCAGACCGGGCCCTTATGATGCGTTGGCATTGATTTGTTGGATCTAAGATCCCAAGTTATGTCTAGACATTAATCAGATTAAATGGCCAATAATGTCAAGGTATAACTTACCTCGGAGAAATCCAAGGGCAAGTTAATGAGATACTTTGACCAGAAAATTCAAGTTATCAAGAACCAATCAGGTCCTTGGATTCAACACGAATATTCATGGAAAAAAAAATCACTTCTGGATGATAAGTGGTCTAACATGGGCCGCTCAAACAATACACGATCTGCTTTGGACCGTTCAAGACAGAAATGGGCTGAGGATCAGCCTCAACGAAGTCAAGGATAAACGGTCCATCTGGGGCCGCTCTGGATATAGAACGGTCAGAAATGGGCCGCTCGAAGCTTGAAGTACTAGACGCCCAAGATCAAGGTAAACGGGCCTTATAGGGCCGTTCAGGAGATGAACGGTCCATTAAGATCCGTTCTATAACATGGACGGTTCTAGTCAGTCTGTTCCACAAAACTTAACATAATAAGCTTGAATTCTACCCAAATGGGCTCCGGGCTGCCATAAGTGGGGTAGAGCTGAACTAGGGTCCAGCTCACTCTCCACTGATCAGCCTAGGGCTTTATGGGTCGATCCAAACATGATTTGGTCAAAGATAGAACAAGGTTAATCGACCAAAGTAAGTGGCACCTCCCCAGGGTTGCACGGTTCTTAATGGGCCGTCCACTGAGACAGACGGTCCCTTTCGGGCCGTGCAAACCTCAGGGGGTCCAAGTTGAGCCATGACCTACAACACGATAATGCAAGCGATTCGATCACGTACACAAGTTCAGGTCTTGGTGGTACAACCTGCCCGTCGTCCTAGTGGGAATCCCAGGCTCGCGGGGGCTTACGGAGGTCCCGTAATGAAGGTCCTAGTCTGACGGAAGGAATATCCGAGGAGAGTCCAAAACATTACAAGGAAATGAGGCTATCAATCAACGGAAACCAGTATAGCAATCAGTCAATCCTACCAGAGTAGAACGACTGTCAAACAATCCTAATAGCATGAAATCATGTTTGAATTAACATATTGAAATAAATCAAGGCCATGATGAAAGAATAGTCAAACATTATGAAATCTGTTCTCACAAATGTTCCTTTTTCTTATGGGTTGTTAACCTATCTTTAGCCATAAATCTACTAAGTTAAATCATACTAAAAGGGTAAACAAGCAGTTCTGTTTAATAGGGCAGTCCAGTCAGAGCCGCTTACGGGCCTAGGTTGTCGCACGACAGGCCGTTCACCCCTTTTCAAGTCCGAAGGCCTGCTAGGGTTGAGTGGTCCGTAGTGTGCCGCTGGGGTCAGAGAACGGTCTTGGGCTGGCCGCTTAATGACAGGGCGGTTAGGGTTATGCCGCGCAACTACGAAACTGATCAAAGGTAAAAGATATGGACAGTCAAGAACTAGCCGCCTGCCCTAGATGGGCGGTCTATCGTGCAGCCGCGTAAATCATATCTATCCGCCACCCCTTTGCCTTGCCCGTCACCGGCGGGGTTGGCTAGGGTTGTGAATAAAAGTTTAATTCGCACAATATAACACATGAAAATTATGGCTTTTATAGTCAAAGGAACGAGCATAAAAAGTTATACAAGATGGCATAATCAATTTAATGTTTAGTGCCCGTAATCCCTACTTCAATTGAGATGGAACATAGTTAACCCTAGTTCTAGCATGCTTCCACTAAAACTCGAAATCCTAGCAGGATACTAGATGAAATTTGTGGCTTTCTAGATCAATGGAAAGAAGGCAAAACAACGCTTCTATTGATATATAATAGTTAGGGTTTGGCTTGCTATCACCTACCTTAACCTAAGGATGAAGGGAGAAGAGGGCTACCGCCGCGCTAAGAACACACCCCCGGTAAACGCCGGAATTCTCCCTCGATCGAGCTCCTCTCCGGCTGCCACAGTAACTAAACGATTCTAGGGTTGCTAAGGGTCATTTTTATAGGTTCAATTAGGTCTGGGGAGTCCTAGTCGCGAAGATAGAGTCCTAGCGTCGCGGACATGCGAGATTCGTGTGAGACCGAGTCAATCCACTACTCCGCCGCCAAATAATCCTCATAGGGTTAGGGTTTCGAAGATTAACCAGAGGGGAAATGAAGAGTTAATCCTAGCCTTTCATTTGCATCTGGGTTTACCTTAAACGGTCGGGTATTGGGTTCAAATTTCACGTTTTAATGTCCGATTAGGCTAAGTGTGGTTTTGGGCCTTAATCTGTTAATTCGACTTGGTTACAAATTTTATTTGGGCTGGTCATAGAAGACAATTTTTCTAAACGCTTGATCCACTATGAGATTCTAATTTTTACAGATTTTTGTAAAATAGTCAAATTTTGACTAATCTTATTTCTTAAGGAATTTCTTATTAATTTTCTAAAAAAATTTATTCTTTAATAAATCGGGGTGCTACACCCTCCCCCACTTAAAAGAATTTGGTCCTCCAAATTCACTACACTTGATAGAATGGGGAGCGAGATAACTCACCTAGAATAAGTCGGGATACTGCTTCCGCATGGTAGCTTCTGACTCCCAAGTAGCCTCTTCGGTTCCACGCCAACTCCACTACACTTTAACCATGGGAATGGCATGATTTCTGAGTTGCTGCTGCTTTCGATCCAAAATCTTGATAGGTCCTTCTTCATAAGTCAAATCTTCCTTCAGTTCCAAATCCACATGCTGAATAACATGAGTGGGGTCATACACATATTTTCGTAGCATCGACACATGGAAGACATTGTGTACTCCTGATAACTAAGGTGGTAGTGCTATTCGGTAAGCAACCTCCCCTACTCTTTCCAGAATTTTGAATGGACCAACATATCTTGGACATAACTTGCCTTGAATACCAAACATGCGAATCCCTCTCATGGTAGAAACCTTCAAAAACACATGTTCACTAACCTGAAATTCCAAGGCTCTCCTTCTATTGTCAGCATAACTCTTCTGTCTTGATTGTGCTACTTGCAATCGATCTCTGATAATATGGATATTCTTGGACGATTCAGAAATGAGATCTGGTCCCAGCCATTACTTTTCTCCTACCTCATCCCAACATAATGGGGATCGACAGCTTCTTCCATACAAAGCTTCAAATGGAGCCATCTGAATGCTAGACTGATAACTGTTACTGTAGGCGAATTCAATCAAAGCCAAGTGGTCACTCCAACCACCTCCAAAGTCAATCATGCAGGCTCTAAGCATATCCTCCACTATCTGGTTGGTTCTTTCAGTCTGTCCCTCTGTTTATGGATGAAAAGTAGTACTAAAATTCAGACGGGTTCCCAAAGATTCTCTAGTCCTTTCCAAAAATGCGAGGTGAATCTGGGGTCTCTATCAGACACAATGCTGATTGGAATTCCATGGAGTCTTACAACTTCGTTCATATATAAAGCCACCAAGACATCTACTATCCACTTAGACTTAATGGACAAGAAATGAGCAGACTTCGTCAATCGGTCAACGATAACCCATATTGCATCAAATCCACTGCGAGTTCTGGGTAGACCCATAATAAAATCCATGCCAATACTCTCCCACTTCCATTGGGGTATATCAAGTGGTTTTAGTTTCCCTGCAGGGCGGAAATGCTCAACCTTCACTTGCTGACACACCAAGCATCTACTCACAAATTCCGTAATTTCCTTCTTCATGTTCGGCCACCAAAAGGATCTTTTCAAATCCTTAAACATCTTAGTACCTCCAGGATGAATAGTGTATCTGGATCTATGAGCTTCTTCGAGAATCTTATTCTTGATTTCTGCTACCTGAGGTACACAGGTCCTTCCTTGAAACAACAATCAGCCATCATCAGCTACCATGAAATCAGGTCTGCTACTCAAACTCTCCTTGATTTCTACCAACTCTGGGTCATTATTTTGCAAGGACTTGATTTCCATTAACAATTCTGGTCTGAGTTGAATCTGAGTGATCATAACCTGATCCTTGTCAACATTTAGATCCAAACTAGCTAACTGCTCTAACAGCATCCATTCTTGCAACATAAGATGCGACAATTTAGCTATTGGCTTGCGACTCAAGGCATCTGCTACTACATTCCCTTTTCCAGGACGATACTCTATAGAGAAATCAAAGTCCTTTAAATATTCAAGCCATCTCCTATGCCTCATATTGAGTTCCTTCTGGGAAAACAAATACTTCAGACTCTTATGATCTGAGAACACCGTAAATGACTCTTCGTACAAGTAGTGCCTCCATATCCTCAAGGCAAACACCACCGCTACAAGTTCCAAATCATGAATAGGATAGTTTTCTTCATGCTTTCTCAACTGCCTAGAAGAATAGGTTATCACTTTCCCATGCTGCATCAGCACACAACCTAGACCAATGCCTGAAGCATCAGTATATACCACAAAACTTCCTTCTCCTGACGGTAAAGCCAATGCAGGGGCAGTAGTTAGACATTCCTTCAAGGTCTGAAAGCTTCTATCGCAATCCTCTAACCAATCAAATTTTTTCTCCTTGCGGGTTAATCTCGTCAAAGGTACCACAATCTTGGAGAAATCCTTAATAAACCTCCGGTAATAACCTGCTAGGCCTAGGAAACTTCTAACTTCTGTTATATTAGAAGGCTTATCCCAATTCTTCACTGTCTCTACCTTTGAAGGGTCAACAGAAATATCTTCCTTGGTAATAATATGCCCTAGAAAGGACACCTCTTGCAGCCAAAATTCACACTTACTAAACTTGGTGTATACCTGATGGTCTCTCAATATTTGCAACGCCATTCTCAAATGTTCAGCATGCTCCTCCTCACTCTTGGAATAAATCAAGATGTCATCAATAAACACCACAACCCATTGATCAAGATAGGGCCGAAACACATTGTTCATCAACTGCATGAAAGCTGCAGGTGCATTCGTTAGTCCAAAAGGCATAACCAAAAATTCAAAATGCCCATACCTGCTACGAAATGCCGTTTTATAGATATCCTCATCCTTGATTCGCAACTGATGGTATCCTGATCGGAGATCAATCTTATAAAAATACTGAGCTCCTGCTATCTGATCAAATAATTCATCAATTCTCGGCAATGGTATTTATTCTTGATAGTCAGCTGGTTCAATTATCGATAATCGATACACAACCTCATCGAACCATCCTTCTTCCGGACGAATAATACTGGGGCTCCCCACGGGGATGTACTTGGACGAATGAACCCCTTCTCAAGTAATTCCATTAGCTATTGCTTCAATTCCCTCAGCTCCGCGGGAGACATACGATAAGGAGCTTTGGAAATAGGGGTTGCGCCAGGAACTAAATCAATAGAAAAGATAACCTCTCTCTCAGGCAGAAGTCCTGGCACATCCTTAGGAAAGACATCCGAAAAATCTTGAACGACGGGGATATCCTTAATCTCAACCTTCTTCTCAGGGGTCACATAAACAAAGGCTAGAAAAGCCTGACATCCTCTCCTCATCAACTTATCAACTCGAAGGGCCGAAATAAGTGGCACAGACTTATGGTGCCTAACCCCTATAAAAGAGAGTCTGGGGTGTCCAGAAAAAGACACAGAACTAGAACTGCAATGAACATTGGCCTCATACTTAGCCAACCAGTCCGCTCCTAAAATTACATCATAATCTTTCATATCCATACAAACTAAATCGGCTGGCAAGTTCTGTTCATTAATCATAACCTTACTAGAAGGATAGACATACTTAATTGTTGAACTAGAACCAATAGGGGTTGAAATCTCTAACGGGGAATTCATCAAGACCGGCTTCACAGCAAAAGACTAAGCAAATTTCCGAGAAACAAAAGATTTGTTTTGCCTATCTTCTCTTCTTGGGTTTTTGTGTGAACGTGATAAGATGACAAGCAAGTAATCAAAGACCTTCTCTTAACCTATGAGCATGTGACCATGAACCTAGGCAATCAAAGCTAGCTCTAGCATGGGCATGCTATCTCAATCAAACTAAGCTAAGGAAATAAAGAAAAGCACACGCCAGGGCGTGGAGCAAGGAATAAATAAAAATACACCGCGAGGGTGGAACAAGCAAGAAAATAGAAGATATGAGATGCGAGAGAGAAAGCTAATGCCCAATACTAAGAAAGACGTGATCGCCACCAAAGTAAAAACAAGTCAAAGACCTGAAAATACCTCAAAAATAGGTGGATGAAACACCCGCCCACGGGAGAGAAACCCAAAGAAGATCTACAGGTCAGCTGAAAGTAACGGCCAGAACCCTGTGTGTCACTTGGAAGTGACGGTCGCTCGATAGACCGCCGGAAGAATCTGACGCGCCTGCACGAGACAGTCAAATAACCTGCAGTAGCAAAGCGTGAATCCTTTTAACTCCAACTCTTCCAGCCGGCTAGAAGACTTGGGCCTCGTGCTGGTGGACCTGTAAACCTGCCAAAGACATGGAAAGCAACAGAAAACAACCCAAATTAGCCCTTTAGACAATATAGCATCAATTTTTCAATAAACACAATATCATCAAAAGGAAAGGGAAATACCGGGAGGTTTTGGTTTTTTAACCCCTCTGGGCGTTTTAAAAGATTGGGAGGAAGTTTAGATGATGAAAACCAGTGAAAAACGTGGAGAAAGGAGAGAAATAATGCTTATGATGAAAGGGAGATGGAAAAGGAATTCAATATGCAAATATGAACTTTGGAACCAAGAGGAACAGATACTCCCTTCACCAGGCAGTAAACGAACGTGAGAAGCACTTCTCCTTGATCAATCGTGGCTCTAAAATGCGGCAGCACTTCGTCGAAAACTCTAGAATTTCCTCCTTATGACCATGAAGTCAAGGGTTCTATTTATAGACCCTCAAACCCTCAGGTCGAGCAGAGGAAAATCCAGCAAGATAAAGGGATAACTCTTAGCAAATCCTTGAAGATAATATCACCAAGAGTTCATAGAATCAAACAGAAGGTCCTGAGGATCAGATTTGGAAGAGATATCGTCAATCCAAGTTCTTATCTTGACCACGGAGTAGCAGAGAAAAGGCCTGAACTGCCAGGACTCTCTGAAGGAAGTAACGGCTGCACGACAGACCGCCACAATGAAATAACGCATCAAGGAACATCCGTTACTTTCAACCTTATCCCCAAAGAGATAAGATCAACAGGAAGAAGATCAAAACAATAGGACTCTATAAAGAAAGCAGCGGCCAAGGCATAGGGCGTCAGAATGAAACAACGGCTGCACGACAGACCGTTATATTCAACATATAGGCCAAAGGATAAGCTTTGGAACAAGACCTTAAGCTTCAGGACTCTTCAAGGAGCAACGGCCCAGGACCCATCCGTTAGAAGGAAGAAACGTGCCTGGGACAGACCGTTATTATCAATGGAGTTCAAAAGAAGGAATGAAGGTTTTGCTAAGCTTTAGTCAAAATAAAAATGCCACAAAGAGCCACATCCGATCAAGGAGTCAAGACCCAAGAAATGATCTTCAACTAAACAAAGAGACTCGATGAAGAGTGAACAACTCGGAGCATCATATATAATGAATAAAGAGATGACTCGACTTATTGGTCATAAAACGGGTGTCAACAGATGCCCCTCCTTAACGTCCTCTTTGCAGGGGAGCGAGCGGAGGTGAAGCGAAAGTAAAATGGAACATGGAGATGAAGCGGGAACGAAGTGGAGTGGATCAAAAAGAGGGCGTTAAGGTAAATGACACCCGTTCTCAACCAACAAGCGACAGGAACTTCCCGGAAAACTTCAAACTGATCACGAGGAACTAGCCAACCAAAGAATGGAAGTCTGGAGGAACTAACAACTAAGGAACGGAAACACGGCTGGCCGCCGGAGGCAACGGAAAAGGGAAAAGAGTACTGACTAAACTCCAGACCGGGATCTTCTGCCAACTAGATCAAGCGACAGATCGAAGGAAACCTTCTAATTCAGAGTGGAATAATTCTCCTTCATTCGAGATTAAGAACATAGCCATTCACCATCATTGAGACACCTGGGACAGATGAAGTTTCACGAATGCTTAAAGAATGCATATGATGCATGCTGGGCTAAAGGGAAAAAGAAATCATCAAAACGAATGCAAAGAAAGATAAAATAACAAGATACTCGAGAATAGTATTGCTAGACCGGAGGAATCAGGGTCAGGACACCATCTGCAACCACGGCGTGCAAGATAGAACCATCGTCCCCAAATTTTTCCAACCTAACGGTCTATCCAATGATTAAACATGTGAACTTAGATCATCATCATTTTTGTTTAAGGGGAACATCAGATCCCAGAACACACGAATGACCAGCCGATTCTCGAGATAATATATCGTAGCTAACATATAGTAATGTATTAAGGGATAAGGGAACGAGATACAATACCTGACTTACCTGCCTGACGAACGGCAGAGCGTGACTTTGTTCATAAATTCCTTCATCGAAAGAAGTTAGCCAATAACAAATATGAACACGAATCAAGGCATAACCATTTGTACGTGCGAGAGGCATCAATAATGAACAACATGGAAGAAAATAGAATCATTTTGACATCAATTAGACCATTTAATTCATCAAGAAACTTGCAAGTTTGTAACGGTCTAGTGTAAGGGCGTCACACCAAATAACGAACCAGCACTAGGCCGTCAAAAACCAGGCGGTTCACATTTTCCAATAAAACAGGGCCAACACATTTAACGGTCGAAGACAGACGTGTCAGAAGGATGTAACGGTCGGTCGATAGACCGTCACATTTCCTGAGCGTTCAAATAAATAAAACCCGAATGGTCATGGCCCATTCATTCATCATTCAAAACCCTCAAAAACCTCCACCGAGAAAACCTCCGACGATTCCAACCCCCACCACCACCATGGCCGGCGACGAGGCACCCCAGCCGCCTCCACAGAAGAGGGAAAGAGGGAAGAAGAAGGCCATACGGCGGTTTCACCGCCGGCTCGAACGGGAAGCAATCCCGCCTGTGGAAGAAGAACAACCGGTGAGAAGAAGCCCAAGGGAGGAAGATGAAGCTCCCACGGCCGTGGAGGACCAAGAGAAGCCCCATTGGGTGAAGAAGAGCCCAAAGAACCAGCCAAGAAGAGGAGAAGGGGCATGGACCATGAGGTAGGTCCCCTCGCCCTAATTTCAATTTTTGATTTTTTTGAATTTTATTTGTGAATGCATGCGGGGTTGAGGGGTAGAAATGGGTCCACGAACCCATTAGGAATGATTGTAGGCCATTTGGCCAACGTGAGAGATCACGGGGATGCAAAGGAAAAAAAACCCAAGAGCAGACGATGTGACGGTCCTGTCAGCGACCGTCACATGCCTGACGCGCCACCCTGAGTGCGTCAGAAACAAGTAACACCTCACCCCAGGGCCATTACATCTACCAGGGACTCAAACTATTTTTAGGGTTTTCAATTTCAAATTTTTATTTTGTTATCATTTTGAAATGCTTATGCAATGTTTTTATGATGCAATCAACTAACTTATGATCTAAATGACATGCAGGGAAAGCGAAGATCAAGGATCTCCTGGCTGCAGATCCGGGCAGTGTACCAGGCATTGCCCGACTTTCAGAGAGAACGACTGGCCGGGATGGGATTCGCCGAGGTGCTCAGCATCGAGGTGATCCGGATGGACACACCCTTGCTATATGCGTTGCACGAGAGGTGGGACCCGATCAGTAGGGCGTTCATCTTCCCGTGGGGCCACATGATCCCCACACTAGAAGACATAGCGAGGATTACAGGATTGAGAGTCCACAGAGCTGCAGTGACAGGATAGACATACGGTGATTACCGGGAGATGGCACAGCAGCTGCTCGGGTTGGATTTGATCAGACCGGGACAGTCCTCATCTCAACTCTCGAGATCAGTACTGCAGGAGAGCTTGGGGTTGAGAGGAGCAGCGATCGCCGTAGGAGAGCTACCCGAGGAGCATCTGGGTAGAGTGATAGACCAGGTGCGCCCTCACGTGGCGGCGGAGGCAGGACCTGAGGGAGATAAAGTACTGCGACGCTTCCTGATGCTGCTATTCGGGAAGCTCCTCTTCGCGACTCGAGCGAACGTCATCAGCTGCAGACTGCTTCCGATGATAGAAAACTTGCACAGAGTCGGGAGATATGCATGGGGAGCAGTAGTGCTCGCGTTCCTGTTCGAGTCCCTCACCACGACGGATCGACAGACGATGCTGGGCGGCTTCTCGCCTTTTCTACAGGTGAGTGCAATTTAAATGCTTTCTATATTATGCAAAAAAATGTCATGCAAATGACTATGCAATTTGACTGACTTGATTTCTAAAATGCAGATCTGGAGCTACATGTATCTCCCGGGCATCGGGAGAGGCACACTACTCCACCCCGGCCGCATCCCGATCGCTAGGCGATGGACGTAGCGAGGGACACAGGGTCGATCATCAGACTGACCCGGACGATCCAGGACGACCTGGACTTCTACCCACACACATCGGTAAGTCCAGAACTCGAAATGATTTCTACATGCTTCTACACGCCTTTAAATGCTTCTACATGTTGTCAATATTTCTAAAAATGTTAATGAATGGACTGAATGCTTTCAGGTGAGATGGACCCCGTACCGCGGCGAGGGTTACACGGGTCAGCCGTGGGTGGAGGCGGCCATGTCGTACCGGGGACGAGACATATGGTTGCATTGCATCCATATCATCGAGCCTCTGCACTATAGGCTGATCCTGCGGACTCGGGGACTACACCAGCCCGAGGTGACCTTTCCACGCCGTAGTGATGACCACCCAGGAAAGTCGGCAAGGGGTATCAGCGGCAACGTGGATTGGTGCGCCCGGAAGGCGAAGTACGTCCACGATTGGAACAAGCGGGGCTGGGCGGTGAAGGAGCGAGACGAGAGCGATGAGGCATACCTGAAGGCCTTCGCTCGACTCTACGGTGACCGAGTGTACCGAGGTACCCGACGACCGGTATGCAACTCTAAACCTTAAACCTCTTTATATGCAAAAAAATGCAATGCTATATGTAAATGACTCACATGCTTTCTAAATGCAGCTAGACCCTGAGGGACGGATAGCCGAGCTGGAGGTATTACTTCACTCCACCATCCAGCAGCGGGACGAGTACCGGACCGCCCTGGAGCTCCTGGTGAGACTCTAAACTTAAACTTAAATGATTATGATTATGATGCTTAATGTGATTAATCATGACTCCTAACCATGATTTCTAAATTCAGCGGGCCGAAAGAGCCCAACGAGCTGGACCGGATGCCCCATCGTCTTCCTCTCAGCCTGCGGGAGGCAGGGCAGAGCAGGACGCCGAGTTTGCTCGGGCGGTTGCCCGGGCCGAGGAGGCAGAGGCCACCCTCGCAGAGCGGGTAAGATGCTAAAATGCTTATGCTCATGATGATGCCAATTAAATGCCTTATGATTAACTATATGAAATGCAATCTACAGGCGAGAGAGGTAGCCGTAGCAGTGGCCGAGGAGAGGCAGGCTCGGTCGGAGGCAGAGCGTCTCCAGGCGGAGATAGAGAGGAGCTGGGCCGAGACGGAGAGAGCCCGAGTAGAAACAGAGCTTGTGCGGGTGGAGATGGCCAGATTATGAGCGGAGACCCCGCGACGCCCGGATGACGGAGAGATGGAGCGACTCAGGGCTGACATCGCACGTGTAAGAGGCGAGCGAGATCAGTTCCGAGTGCAGACCTTCGAGATGAAGGGCGCGATTGGGGCCTTGAAGGATACACTCCGGCTTCTAGGGAAGAAGTCGGGGACGAGCAGCCGGAGCCAGAGCGTGGCCCCAATCAGCGGAGTTCGCGGGTATTTTACCAGTTCTTCCGGCCATCGGAGGAACGAGGAGGCGGACCAGAGACGACAGCCAGAGGGTGAGCACAGCGCCATGGGACCAACTGCTAGGCAGCCCGAGGGTACCGGAGATAGTGATGGCGGCCGGAGAGATAAGCCGGTCGAGTGATATATATATATTTTTCTTTGCCTTTTGTTATCACTTGTACATGACTTATATAGAAAAATGGAGTGAAAAATGAAATTTCTTTTTGGTCTTTTGTTATTTTGTGCAGGAATGTGTGTTTGTGAAATGCCAAAAACAAATGAAGGATTGTATGTGATGATGAATGTGTAAGATGTGTGTATGAATGCATGTGTAGGAATGCATGTATGTGAAGAATGAAAATAGTTGTGCATGAGAATGTGTGGAGAAGGAGGTGTAAAATGTGAAAGACCGCCAGGTCTAGGCAAGGGCAGGAAGGAATAGCCTCAATTCAGCAGCAGAGAATGTAACGGTCCAGGTTCAGACCGTCATAATCAAATAACGCGCTAGATAAGGGCCGTTAACCATGACAGTGGTCAAATTGTAGCTGGGGCTGCAGGAAAAGTGACGGTCAACGGAAGGCGCGTCAAAGACAAATAACGGCCTAATGCGAGACCGTTGATCATGGCAGAGCGATGGTTTGCAGGGCAACTAGCAGGAAATGCGACGGCCCAAAGGAGACGCGTCGGGGTGAAGCAACGGTCCTGACCAAGACCGTCGGGAAATGTTTAGCCCAGAAGCCAAGGAGCTGAACGGCTGAGGGTGTAACGGCTCAGGGTTCACGCGTTACGAAAGAACGACGGTCAAACGCTGGACCGTCAAACTTCACAGAACAGGATCGGGCGAACTTGAACCTACAGGAAATGCGACGGCCCCATTCTGGCGCGTCAGAGACAAATGACGGTCCCACGATAGACAGTTGGAGCCTGAGTTGTGTTCTGAGACGGATTGAGCCGTGAGAGCCTAAACCCGATATTTATCCACTTAATCTCCCACTATAACTTATCTAGATTGAAGATAAGGCCTCCTAACTCAAGTCTTATCCTTCTAAAACCAAAATCAAGCCTTTAAAACTTGGAAACTCAACCAAAAATTGTAGCTTTGCTGAAACCTCTGCTCTAGAGCTGAAAGACCACTCCTAAAGGCACAAATCATGATGAAGAGAAGCTTTGAGGTGATGGTTATGGAGGAGAAGGTCTACATCGGACCTAAGGCTGCAAGAAAGGAACATGGAGAGCTTCAACGGCTAACCTCGATTCCCAAGCACCTAAGCTCTAATGCTCAAAGGGTGGTAAGTCCCAATAACCCAACCAAGTTCAGAATTTTCTGCACTTCAATTCCTTTCATGACTTCTTCTTCTTCTCCTTCTTAAGCCCCTTCCTAGCCCAAGATGCTATTCAAATTTGAAGTGGGTGGCTCCATGGTAAAGGCACTCCCTATAGAAGTCACATCAATCCTTAAAGCATGGCACCTTCAACCTCTCTTGGCCTTAGGCAAAAACTTCCAGAAATTATCTTTAGATTGGCCAAGTATTTCAGCTCTTGTAGAACTATGGCATCCACAAACTCATACCTTCATCTTCCCTTCCTTTGAAGCGACAGTCCTATTAGAAGAGGTAGAGACCTACCTAGCCCTTCCTAAGACTAAGGTGGGGGATGAAGACTGGGTTTGCTACACGGTTGAGCCTATTGACCCATCCTTGATCTTGAGTGATTTTATCCATAATCCGAAGGACGTGAGGACCATGATCAGCCCACACCACATTCATTTGATACCCTTGGCACAATGGATAGTGTCCCATTGCAAGAACAAGTGGGAGAGACACGAAGCAATAGCCAAGGCGGTGGCGGTGTGCTTATGCGGAGTCTTCCTTTTCACCACAACCGACCACCTTTTAGACACAAAAAATCTCAGCATTATTAGTGGGTTGTGGCGGGGAACGTCCATCTCTCAAGCGATCCTCTCATACCTCTATGAAGGACTAAGTTCAGCTTGCCTAGGAGGACCTTTGTTCGGCTCTATGATACTCCTTGAGTGCTGGATAGGAGTGAGAGTCAAATTCCAACCAAAGGAAGACATAACTTCAGCTAGTCGAATCTTCGGGAGCCACCCTCTCTTCTTCATTGGAGGGGCATTTGGATACTCTTCACAGGTCGAATGCAAGACGGCGGATAAGAAAACTCGGGATGAATGGCGCCTCTTCTTCAACACTTTGCCAATAGACAAGTTCAATATGCGACCAAGAATCCTTCGAAGCACTCCTCTTAAAATACCGCGGCGTCAAGGCCTGGACCTCCAGCTAGTGGGGAATACTACAATGGCGATCTACAACCCGCACCGGTGCCATCTTCAGATCGGACTTCCAAGAACCCAAGCTCCTGCACTATCACACTACCCTCCCCTTCTATCTAGGAAGATGGGGACCGAGGAGGATGAAAGAGCGATCCGGAACGCGCTGACCATGTGGGAGATCAGCAAAGTGCGCCCGTGGCAAGAAGAAGTTGAAGAGAACGACGAAGCACGCCGAGGCTACGTGAAAGAGTTGAGGAAGATCCGCCCTCTTGCAGATAAAAAACTTAATGTAGCTTGATTTATTTTTTTATTTATGAGAGATGTTGCTTGTATGACAAAAAGTTGGAATTTTGTGAATTCATTTTTCATTAAGCCTGATTGAATGAGATGAGATTGTCTCAGTTGAATGAGCAAGAGTTTTGTGGCTTGATCGTTTGGAATGATGTGAACAGGCAGAGCCTCTGGAGTATGTAACGGATGTGCAATGGGCCGCTATAAAGAAACGACGGCCTGACGATAGGCCGTCAGAATGGAAGCACGAAGAACCCTGTTCTCTGAGGGATGTAACGGTCAAGACTCAGGCCGTTAGAGTAAGTAACAGTCATAACCCTGGCCGTTAGAATGATGGCTGCTGAAAGAAAGAAAGCTTATGCAAGAAGAGGAGTGACAGTAAGGATATGACCGTTGGATGACTGTAGCGGCCTGGTGATGACGCGTTACAGCCTTTGAATCTGCATAATTGTGAGCTTCTCACTTTGATCTTGATCCTCTGCTCAGCGCACACTTTAAACATGAAACAAGTTAGATCTGTTCTTTGACTCAACCCCTTGCCTTGAAGCAAGTTAGATAATGACCGTTTCTCAATATTTGGTCAAGGGGTGGAGCCTTGTTAAATAGGCGGAAAACATAATAAAAATAATGCAATGCATGCAATGCATATGATGGTATTTTTCGGGGGTTTTGGAGAATATCTGATTTTTGTGAGACTTTGAAAATATTTGATTTGTTTGGGTTTTGAAAATATTTGATGTTTTTGGATTTTGGAAATATTTTGATTTTTTTTTGGATTTTAGAAAATGTTTGATTTTGTTTGGATTTTGAAAATATTCAATTTGTTTGGATTTTGAAAATATTAGATTTTTTTGGATTTTGGAAAATATTTAATTTGTTTGGATTTTGAAAATATTTGATTTTTTTGGATTTTGGAAAACCAGTGCTTCCCCAGCAGCGTGAGCCCTTCCTTGTTGATATCGAGTCCAGGGGTTGGTGTGAGAGAAGGTGACGACCCCTGGACAAGGTCCAATTGTCATGACGGTGTTTCTGCCAGGGCCATACCCAAGGTACTAATCTTGGTCCTAAAAGAAAAACAAAATACGGGGGGGGGGGGGGGGTAAGCTTTAGGCCAGATATAGAAGTTTTTTAAGACTTGATTTCCTTTCCGTACAACCCATTAGAGATTTGGTCTATTGTGCCGGGGCTTTGAGTCCGTCATCGAACCTTAATCCACCCTAGGCATGCATGCGACCGGGCTCATAACGTCCCGCGGGGAACTGTACTGCCACTCTTGTCATGCCTAGCTTTTCTTGCTTTGCCTTTCTGGAGCTTTGGAATTCATAATTCATACTATATCGACTTTGAGGTGATGCTTTTGATTTTGTCATAGAGATTGCCCCTTCACTGTCTCTTTTGTTTCTTGTGGCGTCAAGTCATAACGGACTGCCCCTATTTGAGACCTCCTCTCGTGAGGGTGTTTGGATCGGTTATCACCTCCTTATTCACCTCTTGCCCCTGGTTTTAGCTGAAGGAAGAAACGGACAGGGACCTCGACTTTCCCCCAAAGCATGGCCAAGGAGAAACGTTGTCCTTTCTCAACGTGGAAAACCTGACCAGGGACGTCGTGTAGTGTGTGATTGCCTCACTCGAGACTCCTTTAGTGAAAGGAGGAACATCTTGCTGCCGGGGTAGCACATGGTTAGACTCTAAGGAAAGAAACGCTTAAGATACAACCCATTCCATAGGTGAGAGAGCTCCTCACCTTCCGCGTTTACTAAATGATAAGCATTTCCCGGATAAGCTTCTTTTACGACAAACGGCCCTTCCCAATTATGTTGTAATTTAGACCTAGGACCTGCAGACCGAATGAATTTTCGTTTCAAAACCATATCACCCTTTTGAAACTTACGTTCGATTACCTTCTTTTGAAAATAACGCAAAACCCTCTTCTGATAAACGGATACATGATCGGCCGCATTCATCCTCTTCTCATCTAAGAGTTCCAACTGAACCTACAACGCCTCTCGACGTTCATCGAGATTAAGTTCCTTATCAAGCTGCACTCTAAGGGAAGGGATCAGGATCTCATATGGGAGCACCGCCTCCATCCCGTAGGTAAGAAAATAGGGAGTTTGTCCCGTAGGGGTACGGACGGAGGTACGGTAAGCCCACAGAGCTTCCACTAATCTTTCTGGCCAATCAGAAAACTTATGAGCTTCACATGTTTTCTTGATGATTTTAAGAAGGGTTTTATTAGTGGCCTCGGCTTGGCCGTTACCTTGAGGATAATATGGAGATGAATGATGCAATGCAATCTTGAACTTCTTACATAGGTCCTTAAGCTCTTGGGAAACGAACTGGGGTCCGTTGTCGGTGATGATGCTGCTTGGCACTCTAAACCGCGAGATGATATTCTTCATAATAAAGCGGCACACCATTGTAGCTTTGATCTCTGCGTACGCCTCGGCTTTGGCCCACTTGGTGAAGTACTCAGTGGCGGTAAGGATAAAGGATTTCTGCTTGATCTAGGAATTAGGATCACCGAGCGGGCCGACAACGTCAAAGGCCCACATAGAGAATGGCTAAGGAGCGGTCATAGGATGGAGAGATGAAGCTGGAGAATGAATTTTATCAGAGTGGAGTTGGCACTTAAGACACCTCCGGACATAGAGGGAGCAATCTTCCTCTAGAGTGGGCCAATAGTAGCCTTGCCTTAGGATCTTCTTCGCTAGAGCCTGGCCATTGACATGACCCCCACACTCACTAGAATGGGCTGCTTCAGCCACCTTCCAAGCTTCAACATCATCTAAGCATCTCATGAGCATCCCATTAGTAGCGCGCCTATACAGTTCTCCTGCAACAACGGTGTACCTTGCAGCGGCTCTTCTGATTGACTTGCGTTGCTCAGCATTTGCCCCTTCTGGGAACAATCCCTCCTTACAAAACAACTCGATTTCATGATACCAAGGCAATTCTTCTTCGTCCAGAATCTCTTCTAGCTCTGTTAAAGATACTTCCTTAAGATCTTCCTTCTCAACTCTTGCCTCTACAGATTTCCTAAGATTGATGTACCAAGGATCCTGAAGAGAGGGTGCGTCCAATCTCTGAACGATGATAGTCTCAGTGCTCCGGCTGAGAGGGAAAGATAGGGAAGAAGCAAGGGATGCTAGAGCATCAGCTAGAATGTTATGAGAACGGGGAGTATGGATATAGATCAGCTTACAGAATTGCCTTGCAAGGAGCGTGACCAGTTCTTGATAAGGCTTGAGCTTGGGGTCACGAGTACGGTAAGTGGTCAAAACTTGCCGTAGGACGAGCTGAGAATCTCCTATAATGTTTAAATAACGCGCACCTAAGAGGTAGGCGTGCTTTAGTCCAGCCAGGAGAGCCTCATACTCAGCGATGTTGTTGGTAGCAGGAAACCGAAGTTGATAAGTAAAGGGGATGGTCACCCCCTCTGGAGTAAGCAGAACAGCACCGATCCCTCGGCCTTGAGAATTGAGTGCACCGTCGAAGTGCAAAGACCAGAAGGGGTGATGAGAGATAACCGAAAGATGCTCATCAGGGAAATCGTCCTGGATGGAATTGGTGTGAGGAATGGGGAGATGAGTGAGATGCTCAGCAATGGCATATCCTTTGGCCGCCTTCTGAACAACAAAGGTGATGTCGAACTGAGAGAGGAAGCTCTGCCAGCGAGCCAACCTACTAGAAAGGACATGCTTTTCTAAGAGATAACAGATCGGGTCCATTCTAGAGATCAACCTAACTGGGTGGGCAAGAAAATAGTGTTTCAGCTTCTGAGCTACCCGCACTAAGGCGGCACAAGTCTTCTCCATAGCGGTGTATCTGGATTCAGCTGGATTAAACAACCGAGAGAGATAGTATGCAGCCCGCTCTTTTCCTTCACCATCCACTTGTGCTAAGACCGCCCCTAGGGAGTCCTCAATGACCGAGATATATAGGATTAGGGGTTTCCTAGGGACAGGAGGTTGCAAAACCGGGGGATTGGATAGATATTCCTCTAAGTCCTCATAGGCCTTCTGACAGTCTTGATTCCATTCAAATTCGACCCCTGCCTTAAGCAATTCATAAAACGGACGGCACCTTTGGGAATGCTGGGATATGAATCTTCTGATGAATTGTAATCTACCAATCAATCCTCGAAGTTCTGTAATATTCTTTGGCGGAGGCATGTCCATGACGGCCTGTGCCTTGTTAGGATCAATCTGGATCCCCCGTTTGCTCACTATAAAGCCTAGCAGCTTCCCTGAGGAGACTCTGAATGCACACTTCTCCGGATTCATCTTGAGCTTGTACTCCCTGGCTCTCTACAGTACCTTGGCCAGGATAGAGGGGTGTTCTTCCTTAGTTCTTGACTTCACCAGAATGTCATCCACGTAAGCTTCCATATAGATGTGCATCATGTCGTGGAAGATGGCCATCATCGCCCTTTGATAGGTGGCGCCCGCGTTCTCAGACCAAATGGCATAACCACATAACAGTATGTGCCCCAGGGCGTGGTGAAGGATGTTTTCTCTTGATCTTCGGAAGCGAGACAAATTTGACTGTAGCCCGAATATCCATCCATGAATGATAGAGCTTCATACCCTGCGGTGTTGTCTACTAGGACGTCTATATGAGGCAGCGGGAAATCATCCTTAGGACAGGCTTTGTTAAGATCCCTGAAATCGATGCAAATACGCACTTTTCCATCCTTCTTGATAACAGGGACTATGTTTGCCATCCACTGAGGATATAGAACAACTCTGATGAATCTGGCCTTATATAACTTGTCGACTTCTTCCTTGATCCTCAAGGCCATGTGGGGGTGAAATCTTCTTGACCATTGTTTGACAGGTGTTGCCCCTGGTTTAAGCACAAGTCGATGTTCCACTAAAGAGGGGTCAAGACCTGGCATGTGTTGGGTTCGGTGCAGTATTCAGAGGGGGGTGAATGAATATGGGCTATAAAAATCTTCCGCCCAATTAAAATATGATGCTCACTAGAATTACTAGTTCGTAAACTAGACAAGCTTAAATGCTAATGGGCAGATGCGGAACTAAACAAACACACATTAAGATCACTAGAGTGCTAACAAGACAGATTTAAACAAAATATAGCTCAACTAGAATTTCACTATCTTGACAAATTAAAACACTCTAAGAAAACTAATTAACTCTTCTGCTCAACCAGAAGCCAAACACATGGAGCGCCCCTATGCATTCATCTAGCGGAAGCACAATAGAACAAAACAAACCACAATGCATAAGGGGTTTTTAGGTGGTTTAGTCCAGCAGACCTACATCCACCCCACACTCAAACCGAGTGTGGATTCCGCTGACTCACAGCTTTAACAGCTGGGCATCACAGCTTGCCATACAACCGCTGGGCAACACAGCTTGGCGTCTGAGGAATCCTCCTCGCCCCGCTGAGCAACACAGCTTGCTGTCCAGTGGAATCATCCACTACAAACCGCTGGGCAATACAGCTTAGCCGTCCAGAGGCAGCACCTCTGCAATCCGCTGACTCACAGCTTGAACAAAGATGTAAAATAGAAAACAGAAAAGATGGAAACATAGCAACTCAAGGCTGAACAATGAAGCACGAAATATAGCTCTAACAATGAGCAACCTCAGATCTGGTTTTGAACCAAAGATCTGAGGAACGAACTCCTTCTCTTTCTCTCTCTCTCTTCTTCTTTTTCACACTCTGCTCGAGCTCTCTATCTCTTTCTCCTTCTTCTTTCTCTTCTTCTTCTGCTCTTCTTTCACTCTCTACTCTTCTCTTCTTTTCTTCTCTCTCTGTCTGGATCGTGGAAGCTCTCTCTTCTTTTTCCCTTTTTCTTCTCTCAGCTTCTGCTCCCAAGCTTCGATCACGATCAGCCTCCATCTGAAGACGAAGGCTCCAATATATACCAGCAGCAGTAGGGAGATAGGGCGTGTGCTTCCTACACCTTCCGTCCAGAAGATTCCTCCTCGGATCATGTGCTCAGCACCCACCTCGGATCATGTGTCAGGTGCCAGCTTCAGGTCACGTGCCCATTCATCAGTACGCTCAGCAACTGGAGTTGAGGTGGCGTCAACACACTTGCTCCAAAGGGTTGACGCAGCCTTCAGAGATCTTCAACCTTTTTAACTGTTGCGTCGACTCCATCAGCCTGCTGCGTTGACACATCGGTGATCCAGTGATCAAGTCTTCAGCAGATGGGCATGCTACGTCGACGCTCTCAGCATGCTACGTTGACGCATTTGGACGCTGCAGCATCGATGCTGCCAATGTACTCCAGAGGCTGCAATAAGGGATACTTGAACTGCTACGTCTACGGTACTTGATCAATGCGTTGACGCACCAGAGTAATCCACAAGCTTCTTTCTTGATTGTTTGAACTACTGCGTCCACGCCACTTGATCAAGGCGTTGACGCATTGGTGTGTTCCAGCAGCTGAAATTGGATGTCTTCAGCCCTCTTGCGTTAAAGGGGTTCATTAGCCTCTTTAGTCCCTGTCAGACAGATGAAACAAAGTCATTAGTTCTAAGTATATGCATTGCATTGTATAGACTTTGCTGTGAAGGTGAAAGTAATGTAAAGTATGCACAACGTAATGTATAGACTTAATGAATATAAAGACATCATAAGACTCAGATGAACACAGGCGGTGTATAGACTTGATGTGTTCACTGGTGGATGTACACCCTTGCCCACTGTACAGACTTTGTGATGCTTGTATGCAATGTAGAGACTTCGCTGAATGAGAATGCAGTGTACAGACTTTGAAGCACAAAGGCAATGTACAGACTTTGCCTTAAAACGAATGTATAGACTTAGAATCATGGAGGCCAATGTATAGACATCAACTCTGCACATCGAATGTATAGACTTCAAGTGTGAAGACCATTGTATAGACTTTGGATTCGAAGACCAATGTGCAGCCTTTGGATTTGAAGACCAATGTGCAGACTCTGAGGAAATGAAACGAGTCAGTGTACAGACTTCAAATTGAAGACAGCTGCTGTATAGACTTTGAAGACGGAAGCCAGTGTACAGACTTTCCATCGACCAGTGTATGGACTTCAACAGTGAACGGCTGTACATACTTCATGTGAAAAACCAATGTACAGACATTGAAGAACAAGCAGCTACAGTCCAATGTGTGGACTTGTTGTTCACTGGTGAGTGTACAGACTTCGAATGAAAACCAATGTGTAGACTTTGTCTTAGACGCTAAGTGAGACGCTCAATGTACACACTTCAAGTCCAGTGTATGGACATTGCCTTAGACTCTAAATGAAACGGACTTTAGCTAATGCAATGTATGGGCTTGAATGAGAGTCCAATGTATAGACTTGCATGATGCACAATGACATAGTCCAGTGTATAGACTCTTAGCCATGAATAAATGCAATGCAGTCTGATGTGTAGACTTTACAATCGGCAGCCAATGTTCTGATGGGTCGACGCATCAGCAAGGGTGGGTCGACCCACTACTGATCAGACTGTAGGTACATGCAGAGACATGATATCTGACAGAATGCAATGCATATGTATAAAGAATAAATGCCATCAATGCTAAACATCATCATTCATGTTGCTATCATATGCAGAATGCTCAAGAATAAGAATACACAAAAATGCACTTTGTTTATTACAATCATCAAAACACAATAACATTGCTATCATCAAAATGCAATATCAAATGCACTCAAATGCACTTACTGTCGTGCTATCATCAAAACCAAATAGCATTGCTATCATCAAAGCAACATAGCACATGCTTGTGCCTAAGGGGTACAACATTCTCCCCCTTTTTGATGATGGCAACACACTGTGACAGTGAGTCACCAAAATTTTCTCCCCCTTTGACATAATCAAAAAGAGAAAAATAGTTTGAACATGAGTGCAACATGGCAGTATGCATGCAAACACCCTTAGAGCAACAAACTCCCCCTATCGGCATGCAATAGTAGCTATTCTCCCCTTAAAATCAGATGACCCATAACTCCCCCTGAAGCACAGGAATGAACCCTGGTTATCCAATAACTCAAGCTAAATTCTACCATTACAAAGAATCTGAATTCTGGTTACATAAACAGAATGAAACAGAACCAGAGCTGATTGTGGAACAGGATGGAAGATTCCAACAGTGTGGATCAACTGAAAATATAAGATTAGCCAATACATCTCAATGAATCAATCAATAGCAAGATGTTGATCAGGCTATCTGAAAAGAATCTGAACATGAGGGATTGTAAAGCATCCATCATAACAATGAGTCTTAAGAAGATTTGGCTCTTCTATCATAAGGGGTTATGAATTTGCAGCTTAACCAATCTGATTTAATTTTGCTGTATACCAAATTTGCGAAATTAAACTCAATACTCATATCTGAATCCAAGTTTTAATAAAAGTGAACCAAATAGTCAGAAAACACTCAAAAACAATCATCTTTTATCTTACACATATGATCTCAATTGCACCTTTGAAAAATACACAGGTTAGTACTGAAGTTAAACACTTTTTCAAGAACATGAGTTGACAGATTTTTAATTTTATTTGAAGCACATTATATTTTTTTCTGAGCAATTTAAGTTGATCAACACCTTTTTACATGAGACACAACAAGTCTTAGTTGAAGTGACCCAGTTACTCAGTGTGATAACTGTCATTGCCTCTCACTTTCAGAGCATAGTTAGCAATATGAGTGTCTTTTTACATGAGAAGACACCTTTATCAGAGGCCAGACTCCCCAGCTACTCAACACAAATAAGCTATTGCTCTGTCAGGTTTTGTTCCACTGAATTTTTATCAGAGATAACTATGGCACCTCATGACATGAGTTACTTTATTTCATTGATAGAGAACTCAGTTTCTCAGTGACCGAGTCATTGCTCTGAATTCACAAAAAAAAATTTCATTTAGTCAACATTTTTCAAATTAATGTTTAACAACAATACACACTATATGCATCTTAACCAAAGAAGCCCTGAATTCAAATTTTCAGATATCTGATGAGAGAGTCTAAGGTTTACATGACACATGTGGTTAAAGTTTATTAAACCTTATCATTCAGATATTTTCAATTCATTTAACTACAAATCTGAAAATACATTAATCTTATATCAGTCTGATTCAGTGATAATTCTTAAACCTCTATGATAGAAATTTCTACAATGTTCTCAGACTGAATTGCATGACATGCAGCTTAAGTTCCTCAGATCAGAAGATTAAGTTTAGTTGACCAACAAATCAATAGTAGAGCCAATTCAGTCACACCAGCTGAGAAGAATGTGAAAGGTGAGTATAGGCTGGTGCAAGAGTAAATCATCAATAGAGATGAGCATCAGAAGAGATTTTATCCTCAGACAGTAGCTGAGCCTGGAATACAGACTGATCAGCTATTTTAGAGATACCAGCACAGAATTCAGTTGAATAGCGTATAGTCAAGAGAGTGAATCAGGTTACTTAAACAAAGGGAGTTCATGAGGTGAAGAAGATATAAAATAGGAATGCTCCCCCTGTCTAAGTGCAATGAATTTCCTTTTAGATTTTTCAAAATTTTATGATATGCACTATCCTACATATGCAGTATGCAACAATTCTAACAAGGAGAGCATGATGATCAATCAACAGCAAACGAGCTCCCCCTGACAAAATGCATGATGTGCAATGAATCATTTCTTTTCGAATTTTATTTTCTTCAAATTTATGATATGCAATACACTGCTCTATATGAAAACTAGACCCATGGTACTAGGCGGAGGACTCGGTCCAAGGACCACCTCACACATGGCAGTAGCATCCAGACATACTCCATATGCCCTTCAGCACTGTTCCATTTAATATACCATGATGATCATGCAAATGACATATGCAGTGCAGAGCAATCTCATTTATTTAGTGCAAACAACAGCATGAGAAGAGCATAAAAAATCAACCAAGCAAAACAATAATTTCAGATGATAAAGTTAAAACAGACAAACAGCATTTTTCAGATGATGAAATTTAAACCAAAGTTCAGAACTAACCTGAGATGTAGAATCCTGGGGCTTCCTTTTTGAGTGCCTTGGCTAAATTACCCCTTTTTTTTCTCTCACCAAGGCACACATGCAACATATCAATCAATATGATCTTGCAGGGACCCAAGCAGTCTTGGGTCCTGCACTACCCCTATCAGGTGTTCTAAACATTCTTTTTGCAGCGTTATCATCAAATTCCATTAAAAAACAATCAGACATGGAATGTCCAAAATTTCCACAATAATGACATGAGACAACAGATTGTCTGGTCCTATGATGCTTCTCAACAGGAGCATGAGACCTATGACCATAAGCATTAAATGTTCTGTTATATGCATGAAATTTTGACTTACCATTACCTGCCCACCAGCATTCAGAAGCTCGGTGGCCAGGTTTTCCACATTCAAAGCATATAGGTGTCTTTCCTTTAAAAATAGATTTGTTTCTGCCAAGAGAATTTCTATTTGAAGGGAGTTCAACAAATTTTGAATTAAAATGATCTCCCTGAGCATACCAGCAGTCCTTGACTGCATGCCCATACTTACCACATTCAAAGCACCTTGGGTGCTTACCTCTTGAGCCAGTAAATCCCCATGAAGGCCTAAACCAACACTCAACAGCTTTATGACCACGTTTGTTACAATTATAACAAATGATATGTTGGTTTGAAGAAGACATGTTTCTTTTGGGGTGGTGATAATTATTTGAAAATGTTTTATCATGCATCATATCATCACTTTTCATCACACTGCAGTCATCCATATAATGACCATGCCTACCACAGTAGTAGCAAGAGGCATCAGATTTCCTAGGAGCATGGTTTCTATCATATGAGTTCCTAGATGCATGTGAATGAGTATAGGAAGCATGAACAGTGTGTACACCATCAGACTCAACCGAGCTAGCAGATTTCTGTTCATGAGCAGGAATAGTCTTTACCTTCTTTATTTGACTCTTTCTTTTCAATTTCTGATTATCCTTAACAGGTTTTGTTTGTTTTTCTATTTTCTGGGCTTTGAACTGAAAAATAGATTTTGAAGGTGATTTCTGATTTTCATTTTGTTTTGGGGATTGCCTTGAAGTACCAGCTACATTAGAGCCTTTCATAAAAGTAGCATATAGCTGGTTTTTAGAAATTTCCTTAACATCAGGACTACAACTTGTCCCCTTTCTTAAATTGTCATCCTTCCTTTTCACAACAGTTTTTACTTTTCTTTCATTCTTAGCAGAGTTGGATGCCAAATTTTCTAGATCCTGAATCTTATTCTCCAAAGATGTTATGTGAAGTTCATAACTGGCTATTTCCTGTTCACTGCAATTAACACATTCGCTTAGAACTTGGTTTGCAGTTTTATACTTCTCAATTTCTTGTTCTAGACTGTTCAAATTTTTTGAATTTTCATCATAAACAGCTTTTCCTTTTTCTGTGGTGAGAAGTCTTTCAGACAAGCCAGTGTTTAACCACTTCAGTTTTTCAACTTCAGCTTTTAATTCAGTGTTTTCTTCCTCAAGATTTTTATCATGAATTTCATTGTTAGCACATCTCTCTCTTCCAATCATTAGTTCCAATTTTTCAATTAATTCCTCTTCTCTTTCCTCCACTCTGATTTTCTCAGCCACCAAGTTTTTATGATCTTCTTTAAGTGAGATAATTTATTTACTCAGCCATTCATTCTCACTATAAAGATCTTCATTTCGTTCTCTTAGAGCTGAGCACATATGGCAGGTTAATTGAGCAGAAGAAGAATGTGAAACCTCCCCATTGATTTCATTTATTCTACCCGTAAGACTTTCAATTTTCTTTTGAAATTCTTCATTCTCAAGTTTCAATTTATCCAATTCGGAATTAACTTGAGTCAATTCTTGCATCCCTTTTATATGTTCATTTTTCTTCTCATTCAGCTGATTCTCAAGTTCTGATATCTTGTCCAGACATGTTTGATTTTCAAATTTTAGAGAGCCATTCTGTTCTTGAAAATTCTGAACATCTAACATACATGCATTATAAGATTGTTTCAGATCTGGACAAATTTTACAAGGAACTTCCAGGGTTATCTGATCACATTTCTTTTTCAGTCTTTTATTCTCAGATTTCAATTTCTCACATCTATTATTGAGTTCCTCATTTATATTCCATAGATCATCAATTGAAAGCTCTTCAGGTTCAGAACTTACCTCGGATGAAGTTTCATCATCAGCCTTTCTTCTATCAGCCATCAAGCATTTGCTGTGATTTCTGATTAGCTTCAATTTTTCAAAAATGTCTTTGGCAGACCTACAAGATGAAATGCATTCAATTAGAGATCTGTCAATTGATTCTTTTAATAAAACTACAGCTCTATTATTGACAGAGTCTTTCAGCTTATCCTTCTTGGTCCATTTAAATTTATCCTTCGACAGTTTGTATGGGCCGTGAGTCATTACCTTCCACAATTTTGGATCAGTAGACTTTACATACCGATGGAGGTTTTCGAACCAAGAGTCAAAGTTATCACCTCTGAATATCGGAGGATTAGCCATCGAATCAGATAACAACCAAATTCAAAGCACAAAATAATAGACAACAAAACCAGATAAGCAAGACACGGCACTAACTCAGTGAAACTAAATACAGAACACAAGAGGCACACTTATGAAATGCACCAAACAGAAAGGCACTAAACCAGATGATCAACGTAAAGCACTTAGATAGTAAATCAAAATGATTCCAAATGACCCACTCTGAAATGCACTAAACAGTTAGCAGGATCCTCTGCAGATTGTTAGATCTGTAAAGTCAGAGACCGCTCTGATACCAATTGTTGGGTTCGGTGCAGTATTCAGAGGGGGGGGGTGAATGAATATGGGCTATAAAAATCTTCCGCCCAATTAAAATATGATGCTCACTAGAATTACTAGTTCGCAAACTAGACAAGTTTAAATGCTAATGGGCAGATGCGGAACTAAACAAACACACATTAAGATCACTAGAGTGCTAACAAGACAGATTTAAACAAAATATAGCTCAACTAGAATTTCGCTCTCTTGACAAATTAAAACACTCTAAGAAAACTAATTAACTCTTCTGCTCAACCAGAAGCCAAACACATGGAGCGCCCCTATGCATTCATCTAGCGAAAGCACAATAGAACAAAACAGACCACAATGCACAAGGGGTTTTTAGGTGGTTCAGTCCAGCAGACCTACATCCACCCCACACTCAAACTGAGTGTGGATTCCGCTGACTCACAGCTTGAACAGTTGGGCATCACAGCTTTCCATACAACCGCTGGGCAACACAGCTTGCCGTCCGAGGAATCCTCCTCGCCCCGCTGAGCAACACAGCTTGCTGTCCAGTGGAATCCTCCACTGCAAACCGCTGGGCAATACAGTTTAGCCATCCAGAGGCAGCACCTCTGCAATCCGCTGACTCACAGCTTGAACAAAGATGTAAAAGAGAAAACAGAAAAGATGGAAACATAGCAACTCAAGGCTGAACAATGAAGCATGAAATATAGCTCTAACAATGAGCAACCTCAGATCTGGTTTTGAACCAAAGATCTGAGGAATGAACTCCTTCTCTTTCTCTCTCTCTCTTCTTCTTTTTCACACTCTGCTCGAGCTCTCTATCTCTTTCTCCTTCTTCTTTCTCTTCTTCTTCTGCTCTTCTTTCACTCTCTACTCTTCTCTTCTTTTCTTCTCTCTCTGTCTGGATCGTGGAAGCTCTCTCTTCTTTTTCCTTTTTTCTTCTCTCAGCTTCTGCTCCCAGGCTTCGATCACGATCAGCCTCCATCTGAAGACGAAGGCTCCAATCTATACCAGCAGCAGTAGGGAGATAGGGCGTGTGCTTCTCACGCCTTCCGTCCAGAAGATTCCTCCTCGGATCACGTGCTCAGCACCCACCTCGGATCACGTGTCAGGTGCCAGCTTCAGGTCACGTGCCCATTCATCAGTACGCTCAGCAACTGGAGTTGAGGTGGTGTCAACACACTTGCTCCAAAGGGTTGACGTAGCCTTCAGAGATCTTCAACCTTTTTAACTGCTGCGTCGACTCCATCAGCCTGCTGCATTGACGCATCGGTGATCCAATGATCAAGTCTTCAGCAGATGGGCGTGCTGCGTCGACGCTCTCAGCATGCTGCGTTGACGCATTTGGACGCTGCAGCATCGATGCTGCCAATGTACTCCAGAGGCTGCAATAAGGGATACTTGAACTGCTGCGTCCACGCTACTTGATCAATGCGTTGACGCACCAGAGTAATCCACAAGCTTCTTTCTTGATTGTTTGAACTACTACGTCCACGCCACTTGATCAAGGCGTTGACGCATTGGTGTGTTCCAGCAGTTGAAATTGGATGTCTTCAGCCCTCTTGCGTTAAAGGGGTTCATTAGCCTCTTCAGTCCCTGTCAGACAGATGAAACGAAGTCATTAGTTCTAAGTATATGCATTGCATTGTATAGACTTTGCTGTGAAGGTGAAAGCAATGTAAAGTATGCACAATGCAATGTATAGACTTAATGAATATAAAGACATCATAACACTTAGATGAACACAGGCGGTGTATAGACTTGATGTGTTCACTGGTGGATGTACACCCTTGCCCACTGTACAGACTTTGTGATGCTTGTATGCAATGTAGAGACTTCGCTGAATGAGAATGCAGTGTACAGACTTTGAAGCACAAAGGCAATGTACAGACTTTGCCTTAAAATGAATGTATAGACTTAGAATCATGGAGGCCAATGTATAGACATCAACTCTGCACATCGAATGTATAGACTTCAAGTGTGAAGACCATTGTATAGACTTTGGATTCGAAGACCAATGTGCAGACTTTGGATTTGAAGACCAATGTGCAGACTCTGAGGAAATGAAACGAGTCAGTGTACAGACTTCAAATTGAAGACAGCTGCTGTATAGACTTTGAAGACGGAAGCCAGTGTACAGACTTTCCACCGACCAGTGTATGGACTTCAACAGTGAACGGCTGTACATACTTCATGTGAAAAACCAATGTACAGACATTGAAGAACAAGCAGCTACAGTCCAATGTGTGGACTTGTTGTTCACTGGTGAGTGTACAGACTTCGAATGAAAACCAATGTGTAGACTTTGCCTTAGACGCTAAGTGAGACGCTCAATGTACACACTTCAAGTCCAGTGTATGAACATTGCCTTAGACTCTAAATGAAATGGACTTTAGCCAATGCAATGTATAGGCTTGAATGAGAGTCCAATGTATAGACTTGCATGATGCACAATGACACAATCCAGTGTATAGACTCTTAGCCATGAATAAATGCAATGCAGTCTGATGTGTAGACTTTGCAACCGGCAGCCAATGTTCTGATGGGTCGACGCATCAGCAAGGGTGGGTCGACCCACTACTGATCAGACTGTAGGTACATGTAGAGACATGATATCTGACAGAATGCAATGCATATGTATAAAGAACAAATGCCATCAATGCTAAACATCATCATTCATGTTGCTATCATATGCAGAATGCTCAAGAATAAGAATGCACAGAAATGCACTTTGTTTATTGCAATCATCAAAACACAATAACATTGCTATCATCAAAATACAATATCAAATGCACTCAAATGCACTCACTGTCTTGCTATCATCAAAACCAAATAGCATTGCTATCATCAAAGCAACATAGCACATGCTTGTGCCTAAGGGGCACAACAGCATGTCCTCGTAAGACAAGGTGAAGGAATCGCTATATCCCTTAGAACTTTGATTAAATCCTCTTCTACTTGTGGAGGGAGGTTAGCAGCAATAATGATAGGCCTTGGATCTTCTTCAGTTCCCAAGTCGATTTCCTTTGTAGGTTCGTCCACTACTGTCGACGGCTCGTCGAATCTCTTCAGTCCTTGTGCATACAGTTCGGCAGTGTCATCTACATTGCTGTCTTCATTAATCGGATCCTTCTCGTCCAAAATCTCATAGACGCCTAATCCGTCGTCGCTCCACACCCCTTCTATTTCCTCATCATCTTCTATCACGATGGCCGTAGCAACGAATTCCGGGCACTTCAACAGAGCATGGCAACGCTGAGCTAAATCTTGCAAGAACCTATCAGGAACTGATCGGGAAGCATGCGCAAGCAGGCGCAGATCAGATGAGGAAGGGTTGGACGACCTAGAACAAGACCCTACTTCTCTAGACCTAACTGACTCTACTTCCCTAGACTCGACGGACCCTAATTCTAACCTAGGAGAGAGGAGGCCTAGTGGAAGGGAAGGAGCAGGGGACTCGTGCCCCTGGGAGGAGGATGGAGACAGGATAGCGTAATCTTCCACTGAAATCCCCGTTTTAAATTGGACGTTTTTTTTGGAGATCAGCGGAGACTACACAGCAAGATGGAGGAGGTGGGAGCTGCATGGGGAACAGCTCGGGGAAAATACAGTCGAAGAAAGGATCGGAAGAGGAGAACCACATCTCATGGAGTTGAGCATTGGGAGGAGGAGGAGTGAAGAGAGTGGATAGATCAATGCGCGGGCACTGCCCGCAAGCACAAGGAATAAAGAGAATCTCAGGTGGATCAAGGAAAGACGGATTTACCATGATAGGAGGAAGACGGGGTATGTAGTCCCCTTGCTGAAACATAGATTGAAAGCGTGAGGGAGACCAAGAAAAGACAACTGGAGAGCTCCCCCTTTCTTGTAGACCATCAACTGGCTGCTCCTTCGGCCTCCACTGAACAAGCCGAACTTCTTGTTGCTTTCGGCGTTCTCCTTCATGAAAGAGCCCCTAATAGGCCCAGCTATAGTCAAGCATGTCATCATCTAACCCTCCTGGCAACGGGGGCGGACTGGCAATCGGACAAACCGTATCTCTTTCCAGCTGAACTGATTTTGAAGTTAGTGTGCCGGGCTGGAGAGGTCCTCTAACAAAATGTTGGCAATAATCCCAGGTGAGCGGCCCAGAATCACCCATCATTGATAATGCAGTTTCTCGGTAGCCGAGACCTCTCCTGCCCATCTTCCTTCCCTTCGGTATGGGCTTGGTCGTTCCTTGTAATTGTGCACCAAGGCCCCTCCCTGGTTGATAGCCTAGTTTCAGTATGATATTCCAGCCCTTGAAATCTCGAATCTGAGGCTTCACTTTGATGTTAACTGGAGTAGTGACAGGCCTAGGAGGCCTATAAGCCCAAGGGAAGTTTAAGTCCGGCACTGATATGACGGGCCGGCTGCTTGGCCAAAGTGTGGGAAGAATCTGTTCTGAAATGGCCTTAACTGACTGCACTGTGGACAAGCTTTTAACTTTGACGACCCTCCCTTGGAAAGGGAATTTAACGCACTGATGTGCGGTGGAGGGTACGGCGCCGAGTGTATCAATCCACGGACGACCCAAGATAGCCTTGAACATAGGGTCAATGTCTAGCACGTAGAATTATACGATCATTATAAGAGGTCCGAGCTCAGCTTGGATAGTGACTACCCCGTGACATGCTCGCCTTGAGTTGTCATATGCTGCTATAGTGGTCGGGGTAGGTCGTAATAACTCTTCGGATATGTTTCAAGCTCGTAGAGTGCTGAGTGGGCATACATTGATTGAAGCCCCTGTGTCAACCAGCGCTGCTTCAATGCTGACTTTGTTCAGAGTGATTGTAATGCAGAGCGGCATCTGCCGTGCTTCCGGAGGTGCTAGCTTGATTTCTGAAAATGTAATTGCCGGCCCCTTTGAGATAGTAGCCAGTGCGGTCGGTAAACTATCGACTGCCATGTCTTCGCTGACCATTACCTTCTGTAAGAAATCTCTCAATGCATCTTGATGAAGGATAGACCTTTTGATCAGCTCCAGCACAGATATTTTAGCGGGCACTCAATCCAGATGATGTAGCAAGTCATATTGAGTACCCGGCAAAGGTTCAGTTTCTTCCTGCTCGACCGTCGGCTGAGAATACTGGGGATTAGAAGTAGTAGGGTAGTTCCGATGGAACATCTTCCCGCTTCTTAAAGCACAACTTGAAGCGGCCGCGGCATCAGTGGATAGCATGATAGGCCCTGCGGGGTGGATGAGCGGTGTAGGCTGTGCGGGGGAGATGATTTGGTGGGGTGTAAGGTTGGTGATGGTGGTGAGTGGTGGTGAGCGGATGATGGGTGAAGGATTGGTGGAAGGCGGGATGGTGATGGTGGATGGTACGGATGGAGGGAGTGTTGGTGGAGGTGTCAAGACAGGTGATGGGTTAGGCGATGGCGTGATGATGGTAGCAGAGGTAAGTGGCGAAGGGTATGACGGAGTGGTGGGTGGTAGTGAATTTGTTGGAGCGGGTGTAAATGGGAGGACAAGTAGAGAGGGTATTGGGTGTGAGGGAAGGATGAAGGAGGGGGTAAGAGGATTGTGGTGGTTGTGGTGGAGGGCCATGACTTGCGGTGTGGCACCATCGTCATGAAAAGACCACTCGGCATTAGGGGCCGGGGGTTGAACTACGTTCACTTGAGCCGGTGTCGGCGGCTGAGGTTGCTGTGGAGCAGGCGGATGATTTGGCATCAGATTTTGATGGATCCCCAGATCCTGAGCCTGTTGTAGTTGCTGTTGTGGTGGTAGCTGCTGTGGCTGCGGTGCTTGTTGCTGCTGCACTTGCTGCCTCGGCTGCTGCCCTCTCTTCTCTTTAATCTCAACAATGGCCGATGCATCGCGGCCCAATCGATTCTCTGTCCCTCATGAAGATCATAGACTAGATCTCGGAACATGAAACATCCTTCAATGGTGTGGCCTGGCTGCCTATGGAACATGCAATATTTTGTCTGATCAACGACCGGGTTCCAATTGGGCCGTTCTGGAGGAAGTTGGATTGCATTCACTGACATAAGGGCGGAGAATATATCTGTAAGTGTCTCTGGCAATGGGGGGTATTGAGCTCTCCTGGGAGCCGGGCGCTTGCTGTTTGGGATGTTGTTGTAGCCATTGGGTGGGGGGACGTTATGGTATTGCGGAGGTGGTGGTGGTTGTTGTGGAGCGACGAAGGCATTTTGTGGAGTGGTGAAGGTAGGCGGAGGGTTTTGCGGAGTGGCTTGAAAGTTTTGTGGAGCGGGATTTTATGAATTGCGGGGGTTTTGGGGGAAGCGGAAAGGTGCGGTTTGAAATGGAAAGGCAACGGCTTGTACTTGTTTGTTTGTCTGGACTCCCTCGGTAACCGGCCCTTGTGGTTTCTTGTGATATTTGGGCTTTTGGTTTTCAAACAGGGAATGTATGGGGGAATCCTTAAACTGGGTTTGTATGAAGCGCGCCCGGCTGTAGAGCTGGTGCATGTTGGCTATGTCATTCATTGCCAGGATGTTCCGGAAGGTCGGAGTAGCATTTGAAATCAATAGCTTGACCTTCTCCTCCTCCGGAATGTGGCCAGGCACTCTAGCAGTCATCTGTCTCCACCTGTCTGCATAAGTGGCGAACTCCTCATCTGGCTTCATCTTCTCGGCCACCAGATCTATGAACGAGTATTCTGGGCCGACCCAGTCTTGGAACCGCTGGATGAATTTGTCCTTTACTACCTTGAAACTTTCAGCTTCTTCTAGCGGCAAAGAGTAGAACCACTCCAGAGCAACACCATCCAAAGATCGGCGGAATAAGTACGCCATAAGGCGATCATCATATTGGAACTGCGCCGACTCATATAGAAAATCCCTCACATGAATGAAGGGATTGCTGTTCCCGTCGTACTTGCGATAGCTGGGGAGCTCTGATTGCGGAGGGAACCGAATGTTCTGGAAGCTTGGGATAGGAACATCTGCCAAAGATTGTGGGCCAACCCGCTTCTGGAGGAAATCGAGTTGTTGCTGCATGGTGGCCCATTTATCACGCAAGTCCTGCTCTCGGGAGGGAGCAGGGGTAGTGAAGGACGCTGATTGAATTTGAGGAGCAGATGGAACGATTGTGGCAGAAGGTGGAAGCCCATAGGCAGGAGTGGAGGGATAAACAGTAGAGATGGGGGGGGCATAAGAAGGATATTGGGCCAGAGATTGGCCCAGATTAGAATGGGCTTGAGCCACCCCTTACTGAGGGCGCAAGAAATCTGAAGGGCCCATGATAACTTGCGGAGCTATCAGGCCCGATGTATGATGATCCCCCTGAGCAAAGGAAGGGACTGGTGACTTCCCTTTATCAAAAGATTGATAGGCTGAGTTGGAAGATTGGCCCGTCTCCATGCCTATGAAAGTGATGGTCCGGGGTTGGACCGCGGTGAGATCAATCGGAGTAGGCTGGACAAAGGGCCCACTAATTCTAGATGGATCGATAGGAGGGTTGGATTTAGAAGGAGATGCGTTGGACCCTTGCATGGCCTGATAAAGAACTTGAAGTTGGGTCGGATCCAATTGGGCCATCATCTGAAGAATGGAGCCCGCGGAAGGAGTGGAGAGAGAAGGGGTAGCTTGACCACCTTCTATAGAAGTGGAGGATGGAAGAGGGGTAGTCCCCTCTCAGGAAGAAAAGGTGATAACCCTAGGAGGGTTTTCAAGGAGCCCTTGAGGAAGAGAGTCCTCTTGGGAATGGGGAGGATTGAATGATGCCATGGCGGACTCGAAGAGAGGATTGGAATAGAATGTGAAGAAGGAATTGACTTGAGGAGATGGTTCGGACGGACGAAAATAACTCCACATGCAACGGACAACCTTGACGATGCAAACAATCAACACAAACAATCACACAATGAGTAACCAAACTCGGATGTTTTAACAAAAGATGTAAGTGATAAAAGATGAAGACACCCCAAGTCAACCAAGTTGTTTAAGATGATGCAGCAAAATTCTTGTGATTTCTCCTTCGGAACTTCAATGAATTGATTGAAATGTGCTCTCAACAATGGATTCCTAACAGGAGATGGGTATGGGACTTGGTTTGACTCTAAGTGTAATCACTCCTTCACTTATGCAACCCTAGACACATGGTGAGAAAGGTACAACCAGCACGGCATCCGTGTGGGAATCCACGGCTCGCTGAGACTTATGGAGGTTTCTAGTGTGATTTCCTAGTCGGTCCCAAGGAATATGGAGACGAGAGGTCCGCACACCAAGGTAGGAAAATGCAATCTAGGATATGAAAAGACGAATGGTCCTATGTGCACCGGAGTGCATGGAAAGTCTAGCCTAAAATCTAGCAATCAATGATGCACACAATGATATGGAGATATGAAACAAAGCAAGGAGGAAGTCAAGTATCACCCAAGCAAAGAGTCACAGCAGAAACTGTGGAAATAAATGCACCTCGGATGCGTAACTGTCTGGAGTATAACGGTCGAGGAACCCTGCGTCAGAAGAAAATAACGGTCGAAGACCAAACCGCCAGAAATATTATAACGCAGGGAGGTAGGACCATCAAATGAGCCAAAGAGCCAAAATCAACCAGAAGTAACAGGAAAAGACCATGAAAACTCTCGCAGCAGAACAAATGTGGCGGTCTAATGACCCTGCGTCAGAGGACTCTAACGCAGGGACACAGGGCCGTCAGAGCACTCAGAAAACCAGGATCAACAGGAAATAAGAGGAAAACGGGAGGGGAACAACACAAGAGATGATGGCAGGTTTAACAGGAATCAAAAGCACGATTGGCACAAGTTATCCCACCGTGATCGCCAAAAAATTATCTGTTGATTTGTTTTGCCTATCTTCTCTTCTTGGGTTTTTGTGTGAACGTGATAAGATGACAAGCAAGTAATCAAAGACCTTCTCTTAACCTATGAACATGTGACCATGAACTTAGGCAATCAAAGCTAGCTCTAGCATGGGCATGCTATCTCAATCAAACTAAGCTAAGGAAATAAATAAAAGCACACGCCGGGGCGTGGAGCAAGGAATAAATAAAAACACACCGCGAGGGTGGAACAAGCAAGAAAATAGAAGATATGAGATGCGAGAGAGAAAGCTAATGCCCAATACTAAGAAAGACGTGATCGCCACCAAAGTAAAAATAGGTCAAAGACCTGAAAATACCTCAAAAATAGGTGGATGAAATACCCGCCCACGGGAGAGAAACCCAAAGAAGACCTGCAGGTCAGCTGAAAGTAACGGCCAGAACCCTGTGTGTCACTTGGAAGTGACGGTCGCTCGATAGACCGCTGGAAGAATCTGACGCGCCTGCACGAGACTGTCAAATAACCTGCAGTAGCAAAGCGTGAATCCTTTTAACTCCAACTCTTCCAGCCGGCTAGAAGACTTGGGCCTCGTGCTGGTCGACCTGTAAACCTGCCAAAGACATGGAAAGCAACAGAAAACAACCCAAATTAGCCCTTTAGACAATATAGCATCAATTCATCAATAAACACAATATCATCAAAAGGAAAGGGAAATACCGGGAGGTTTTGATTTTTTTAACCCCTCTGGGCGTTTTAAAAGATTGGGAGGAAGTTTAGATGATGAAAACCAGTGAAAAACGTGGAGAAAGGAGAGAAATAATGCTTATGATGAAAGGGAGATGGAAAAGGAATTCAATATGCAAATATGAACTTTGGAACCAAGAGGAACAAATACTCCCTTCACCAGGCAGCAAACGAACGTGAGAAGCACTTCTCCTTGATCAATCGTGGCTCTAAAATGCGGCAGCACTTCATCGCAAACTCTAGAATTTCCTCCTTAGGACCATGAAGTCAAGGGTTCTATTTATAGACCCTCAAACCCTCAGGTCGAGCAGAGGAAAATCCAGCAAGATAAAGGGATAACTCTTAGCAAATCCTTGAAGATAATATCACCAAGAGTCCATAGAATCAAACAGAAGGTCCTGACGATCAGATTTGGAAGAGATATCGTCAATCCAAGTTCTTATCTCGACCACGGAGTAGCAGAGAAAAGGCCTGAACTGCCAGGACTCTCTGAAGGAAGTAACGGCTGCACGACAGACCGCCACAAGTGAAATAACGCATCAAAGAACATCCGTTACTTTCAACCTTATCCCCAAAGAGATAAGATCAACAGGAAGAAGATCAAAACAATAGGACTCTGTAAAGAAAGCAACGGCCAAGGCATAGGGCGTCAGAATGAAACAACGGCTGCACGACAGACCGTTATATTCAACATATAGGCCAAAGGATAAGCTTTGGAACAAGACCTTAAGCTTCAGGACCCTTCAAGGAGCAACGGCCCAGGACCCATCCCTTAGAAGGAAGAAACGCGCCTGGGACAGACCGTTATTATCAATGGACTTCAAAAGAAGGAATGAAGGTTTTGCTAAGCTTTAGTCAAAATGAAAATGCCACAAAGAGCCACATCTGATCAAGGAGTCAAGACCCAAGAAATGATCTTCAACTAAACAAAGAGACTCGATGAAGAGTGAACAACTCGGAGCATCATATATAATGAATAAAGAGATGACCCGACTTATTGGTCATAAAACGGGTGTCAACACCGGTATCAAAGAGAACAAATGCTGGCTTATCATGAATACTAAGAGTACCTTCAACGAGTCCACCCTCCTCGGTGGTTCCTGCATCATCTTCTTGTTGGGCTTGGAGCTTACCCTACTGCTTCTTATTTCCTTACGGCTTAGTCAGGGTAGGTTGATCAGACAAAAGGGGACACTCAAGAATACGATGGTCCCTACTATCGCAACGCAAACAGGCACCCAACTTGCGCCAGCACTCTTCCATCTTGTGACCTGGATGGCCACAAAACTTGCACATGCCCTTAAACGGCACGATCAGGCCAGGCATCTTGTCTTCATCTTCGGGACCTTGCCCTTCCACGAACCAGACCCTCCATTGGGCCTCTTCTTGCCATTGCCGGACCTTGCCCTTCCATGAACCAGACCCTCCATTGGGCCTCTTCTTGCCATTGCCGGGTTTAGGGTTCCCGGATCCAGTAGGTTGTTCCTTATTAACATTCTTCCCACGGATTCTCTCCGTCATTTCCATGGTATATTCCAAGACTTGAGCTTTTCTTACCATTTCCGCATACGTCTGAATTTCCATTGGCGCCAATTGATTAATATAATGTAACTTTAGCCCGTTAAGAAAACGCTTGGCCTTCATCTTCTCCGTAGATATCAAGTGAGTGGCGTAACGAGACAACCGAGAGAACTGGGCTTCGTATTCAGCCACGGATAGATTCTGCTGCTTCAAAGCAGCAAACTCGGACGCTTTCTTCTCTTGTACTCTATCAGAAAAATATTTGCCAATGAAGAGTTCCTCGAATACCTTCCATGAAACTTGTCTATCTCCTGATAGGGTGTAAGGCCCGGATACAGAGGGGGGGTGAATGTATCCCTCTTCAAATATTACCTAATTAAAAACTCTAAAGCTCAGATATGCGGAATTAAAGACTGTTGCAGAAATATAATGAGAATACTTAGAAGGATCAAAGCAAGACAGCTATTCTATTAACCCTCACACGATCCGAAGCAAGCATCTAATGAGCGCAGCAATGAAAAGAACACATAAGGAAATCAAACCACAAGTGAACACCAGGATTTTTTAGGTGGTTCGGTCCACAGACCTACGTCCACCCCTCACTCCAAACCGGAGTGAGGCTTCAACTAGCAAGGCTAGAACAGCAGACTCAGTCTGCAACAATTGCTGCCAAACAGCTTGACCAGGGGAACAACCTCCCCTCTTCCTCCCAACCGGAGGGAACCACTAGTGACACCCAATCACTAGCAAACCAGAGACCGAAGTCTCTCTTCCTCCAGACCAGGAGGGAACACCTGGACTTGCAACCCACAAGACCAGAACTGGAGACGAATCTTCCTTCCTCCAAACCAGGAGGGAACCCACAAGTGACTCCCAGCCACTTGTAACCCAGAGGTCTTGGACCTCCCTTCCTCCCAACCGGAGGGGAACAACCAGTGACTCCCAGTCACAGGCAACCAGAGACGCAAGTCTTTCTTCCTCCAAACTGGAGGGAACCCGACCTTACACTAGAGGATCGGAAGAACAACTGTGAACAGTTAAAAAGAGAAAACAAAAACGCAGCAACTGAAAGCTGGAAATGTAGACCACAAAGATGTAGCTCGCCAAGGAGCAATCTGTCATGGATTTGATCCAAATGCCAGAAGAACGAAATCTTCTTCTTCTCTTCCTCTTTGACTCTCTGCCTCTCTCTTCCTGCAAGCTCTCTTTTCTCTTTTTCTTCTTAAGCTGGATCTCTCAATCTCTCTTCTGCTCTCTGGCTCACTCTTCTTCTTTCTTCTTTCTTCTTCTTTTGCTCACTGCCTCTCTGCCTCTCTGCAGCTCTTTCCTTCTATCTCGATCACTCTCTTTCTCTATCTGCTTCTCTTTTTTTCACTCCTGATCAGTCTTCTCCAGATGGAGGAGGCTTCGTATTTATAGCAGCAGCAATTAGGGCATTGTCCTCAGATCACATGCCCTCCATAGGCTTCACGAACAGTACCTGTCACACAGTCATAAGAAAATAATCAGAAGGATGTACAGACTTGCTGGGTAACTGAAGACCACCGTGTACAGACTTAGTGTGAAGGATAGAATGTATAGACTTAGAAATAAGGAGTGTACAGACTTTAGCTTGAATAACATTCAGCCTTTGAGTGCTGAAGAGTGTACAGACTGTAGACACGCCAAAATTGACGTTACTGTGAGCACATCTCATATTATCTTGTAATACCCCAATTTGACCCTCAAATTAACTTTTTTTGAGTATTTTTCCCACTTTCCTTGGATTTCTCTATTTTTCCTCCATTTTCTTATTTTTTCCTATTTTTCTAGATTTTCTGGGCTTTTTTCTCTATTTTTATGAATTTTCCAGAATTAACGACATGAAGAGGGGCGTCATTTCATTTTAAGAAAATTAAAAGAAAATTGACGCCACTTCCATCAGGCGTCAATTCCTCTATTTTCCCAATTTTCTGGATTTTTCTGAAGATTTTTCAAAATTTTTTAGAATTAACGACTTAGCATGGGACGTTATTTTGATTTTTAATAAAATAAAAAAAAATAAAAAATGGAATTCACGACACATGCAAGGGCGTCACTTTCAATTTGATTATTTTAATATTATTTTTAAACCCTCTTCCAAAGGTGATTTGGTGGCCTTCCGGGTGTCAGAAAAATACGAAAAAATAGTCATTGGAATCAGCACAGTTGGATGCACCTCCACCTAAAAAATGAGAAAATAATATTGAGAAATGAAAAATGGCCCTATTTTGATTTTTTGAATTAACGACCTTGAATCGGACGTCAATTAAATTGACGCCCGAACACACGGTCGTCCATTCTTTATGACTTTTAATTAACGACGCTGTGCAAGTCGTTATTTTCAATTAACGTCCCAAGTCCGGTCGTCATTTCCATTGCTATATTTTGAGATTTTGAATCCGACCAAAATTTGTGTTAAATTATAAATGACGCCCTTCCTCAAGTCGTCACTTTTTAAATTGACGTTTCCTCTGCGGGCGTCTTTTTAAGAAGCGACCGTCTCTGGGTCGTTAATTCTTGTTGAACTCCGAACTTTCCCAGAGCCTCTTTTTTTCCTCATTTTTTAGCCTATTTTCACTCCGGGAAGGACTATAATGACTTTCCATGACTGAAGGAACTCCTTTCCATGATTATCTCTTGCTAAAATCGGGCTATCTTAATTATATTGGGATTTAAACGTCAATCTGCCCTATTAATAGAGCTCTGGCGGTTCTGTCGAGGGGCTTCGGTTTTCTTCTTCTTCTTCTTCTTCTTCTTCTTCTTCTTCTTTTTTTAGGGCTGCTGCTGCTGCTGCTGTTGGCTAAGGAGGAAGCCATCTTGCGTTGCACTGTTCGTCATCGAGGCTTCTTCTCCATTGAATATCAAAGCCAAAGTTCAAGCGCAGGCTATCTTTTTTCAGTTCTTTTCTTTTATTCACATATGCATGCATAGCATCTTCTGTGTTTATCCTTCTCAACCACATTGAGAAATCTTCCACAGTGCAACTCTTGCACACCTCCTTTTGCTTTATACATATATTTTGCATTCATCATCTTACCTCCCACCCTTTTGCATAGGGGTTTAAGGGCCAACACCCAATAAGGTGTGTTCTTACACATGCTTTCATGTCTATTTTTATCATGAATTTGATGCTACACTCACCTTGTTTCTAATTCAATCTTTTTTTATGGGTGTTTGTTAATTTTGCAAGGGTAATCATCAAGAAGAACTCTCTTCATCGGCCGGCCGATCGGAAGAGAAAGGGGCACTCACAAATCCCCCGCGCTTCCAAGGTATTTTCGCGATCCCTCCCTTTATTATCATTGTTTATATCCTTTTGAGGCCCTCGCGTCTCTGGCGATCACAAATCCTCTTAGCACCTCGTGCTTCATCCATGCTCCACACACATTTTATGCTTAATATGCTTTCTTTTCTTTTAGTTATATTTATTCCTTGAGTGGATTTTCTTTTAGAATCTACAAATTGGCGATCACGGTGGGACCCCTTTTTGTTTTTCTTTTGATTACCCATTCCCTTGGGCACCCACGTGTGCCATCTCCTTTTGCACCCACGGTGCACCTCCTTTTGTGCTCCACGTAGCACTCTCCCTATGTGATCTGTTAGTTTGATAGGTTTCTTTTAAAAATTCCACTTATCCAAAAAAAAATTTTTTGATGATGAGCATGCTAAAATCTTAATTCATATATTTGTTGATTGCCATGATTATGTTGTGACTGTGAGTATCTTCTTTTTATCACTGTTTGATACTTCTGGCCATGGAGTGTTTCTGGAGACAGAAAGAATTAACACCTTTCACAGAGGCGCGTTTTATTTTAACGCCTTCACCCAGGGCGTCTGTTTGCTGTGTAACGCCTTCTGCAAAGGTGCCTTTCATCATATCTCCTGGTATTCTTATGCTGTCTGAGAATTCGCGCCCTCACTCAGGGCGTTCTTTTATTTAGTAGCGCCTCTCTCCAAGGCGTGTTTCGCTGCCCATTGCGCTATTTGATGCCCGCTCCCTTAGGCGTCCTTTTACAGGTAGCGCCTCACACCAAGGCGCGTTTTTCCATTCTGTGAGCACAGTGATTCACGACAGCCACGCTGTCGTCTCTTTTATTGGTAGCGACTAGCGTCAGGTCACCTTTTTCCTGTGCGTTCACAGTGACTTGCTTCCCTGCTGCCTGTGCTTATTTGTGCTGCATTGATTCTTACATTGAGTATTTGGGCTATATTGGTGTGATCTGCTTATCTTATCTTGCATTTTGTGACATTTGGTTTGGGAGACCTCCTCTCTCTACACTAGGATTCCACACACCCTCTTGGTGAAGGAAGGACCCTCCATTGAGCATTCCGTCTCTTTGGATTGGAAGTTCCTAAACCAAGCCTCCGTAAGTCCCCGCACCCGTGGATTCCCTCACGGACGCCGGGCAGGTTGTACCCTTGAGGTCCCGGGTTTAGTTGGCCTATATACGGTGAGAGAGTGTTCCTAGTTGTCATCGAAGTGAACTTATATTGAAACTAGGTTCCTCCCTTGTGTAAATCACTCCAAATTGTTGTTGAAAATCACTCTAATTCACCAAGGATCAAACAAAGAAATCAAGGGTAACCATTCCAACTTGTGTGCTTCTTTACAAACTATTTTGCTTGAACTTTGATTGTATAATGGCTTACCTTGATAGATAAAATAACATGTTTAATTTCAATTGTGAGGATGCACAACCTAGCACATCCTATACTCCTCAATTTCAACATGTTCAACATCATTCTCACCACAATTCTTTAAAGGGACCACATCCTCATTCTTATGGTGTTGCCCGACCCATGGGCAAGGTCCGATCTCATGGTCCCTCGCTTCAATCGCGAGCCACTACTCCCACGGGACCGTCTCCTCCTAACGATGAGAAGGTCTCCCAAATCTTGCATGCATTAGATCATCTCAACCCTCAACAAATTCAAGCCCTTAAGGCCGCTGTTGAGGGTGCATCTCATTCATCTCATCCTCCTTCCAATCCTACTCGGGTGGCCCATCACCCACTTCCCTCTTCTATTCACATTCCTACTCGGGCAGCCCATCACCCATCTCCTTCTCCTCGGGTGATCCAATACCCGCCTCCTTCTATTCCTCCTCCACCACGGCCCCAAGGTCCATTTATTCCTTGCAATCCGGCCCATCTGGGTTCTTCTATGGGTCATCCCATTAATCCCTTTCCACGGCCTTTTTATGCGGCCCCTCCTTCAAGGCCCTGCCAACCCTCGGTTGCTCAAGTCTCACCTCCCCAACAAACTCTTCTCGACAAAGTCACTTCGTTGGAGGAACAATTAAAGAGGGTTACGAGCCCACGGCCCGCTCCTCCTACTCCAGTCAATCCCCTCCACGCCGCTCTGAACGACATTACAAAGATGGAGAAAGATTGGAAGGACAGGAGAGATGATTACGGCATCGGCATTTCAAGCAAGCAAGAGCCGGCAGATTTCAACGTTCAAGTGGACACTGTCCACCCTCCACCCATTCACCCCATTCATTCATATGGCCCTCCATCTCCACATTCACAATACCATTACACTCCTCCACCCACATATACACCTCCACTACGGTGTCCACTTGAACCGGCTGATGAAGAACCGGCAATTGAAGAATTTGAGGCGCACAATGATGAAGCTATGCAGGCACCCCTTCCGAGTTTCCTTTGCTTCCCTCTCCCTCCACTACCGCTTGATGAACCCCCTGCTCAGGACGAAGCCACTGTCCCCAATACATTCCCCGTTTATGAGACTAATTGGTGTTACGACGATGGGTCAATACTCCAATCACCCATGTCGGTGCACCAAGACATGTCTCCTATCCCTAACACAGCTCGCCCCATCCGGCATTTTCAACACACTAAACCTTCTCCGTTCACCCCTCCCGTAACCACACCAATAGCCACAACTCCACCGGCCTCCGCCGAGCCTCTATCACCTTCCACTACGCCGGCCTCTCCCGAGCCTTCCATAACCCCTTCTCTTTGTTCGCCACCTTGGCCCTCCATTATCCCTTTAATCCCAAACCTAGCCGCTCCTACTCCACTACTTAACCCTTCACCCTTACCCGGGGCTAGTCCTGAGCAGGATACACCCCTTTTTGCACTCGAGCCAACTCCGACTGCTTCCGAGCAAAGGGAGAAGCTCGACGTGTTTGAACCTTCGTTTCCACTCATCCTTTCTCCAACACCTTCCACTATACCTCCACCATCCATGGAGCCTTCCGCCTCCGCTTCACCCCCCTTTACTACTCGGAACGGGTGTCCTTCTGCAAGTACTTGTGCCGAAGATAATCAAGAGCCGGGCAAGAAAGATTTGGCCACGGTCATGCCGTTCAAGATACAAGTATTTATTTGCCGGATGCCAATCCGGGTTGTTATGCCGAACATGGTTGAAGAGGCCAAGTCCCCGCCACTGCTCGCCAGAAGAGAATGCCAAGCGTTGATGCTGTGCAAGGGCCGGGCAGGGCACCCCTTGTTCAACTTTCCAATCTTGAATCTATTCTTCCATACAAGGGACGAACGCCCACCTTGATTCTTCATACGCTACAATCTCTGGGCAACACGATGCTTCCTATCCCAACTCTTCAACTCCCTCACACTATTACTTTTCACTTTTCAAGGGAGTTGTCCTTTACTATTGAAGCTTCGTCATGGGCTTGTACTTTATCCACTAGGCCAATTGGCTATACACTTTCACCACCATGGAGCGGCAGTTATTTGGATGCTAAGGGGCCTTCCACTATTTCATCAACATTCTATTCAACACCATCCACATTCTTATCTATCACCACTCCAAGGGTAAGGAGGAGGATCTCATCCTCTCATCCCTCATATTCTTCACATTCTTTGCATTTCATGCATTCATCGCATCTATTGCATTGCATTCACATACATTTGCACTTCTTCTTTCCCGGGTTTCCGGACCCGTATCTTCCCCGCCTTCTGGAACCTCCGGATCTTCCGCATTTCCATCTTATTCATCTTCAACCTCAGGATCTTCGGGTCCCCTTACATTGCCCGGGCATTGCACCCTCTCCAATCTTTTCTCAGGGCATCGCGCCCCTTTTCAACTCTTACATCCGCACTCTCCGGATTTCTCTCTCGTCCTCCTTGGGCATCGCGTCCCATGGTATCTTCCCCCTCCGGAACCTCCGGATCTTGCTCTTTGGGCATCGTGCCCCTACACAATCTCAAGTCCGGATCTTCTGGGCTTCTTGCTGATTCTCCCAGGGCATCGCGTCCCTCGGTATTTGCTTCCTCCGGAACCTCCGATCCTTCACCCCTCTCTTTATCCCTTGGGCATCGCGCCCCTTTCCATCTCATTCCTCTGGAACCTCCGGATCTTTCTCTTCTCCTTGGGCATTGCGTCCCATGGTATCTTCCCCCTCCGGAACCTCCAGATCTTTCTCTTCTCCTTGGGCATCACGTCCCATGGCATCTTCCCCCTCCGGAACCTCCGGATTCTCCATCTTATTCTTTCTATCTTCTTTCGGGGCATCCCGACCCTTCTAATTCCATTCCTCCGAAATCTCCGGACCCTCCATCTTTCCTCCGTCTCATCTTCCTGCTCCTCCAGGATATCACGTTCTTGGTCCTCTTCTTCCTTTTTCATCATCTTTTTACATATTTCTTCCCAGGGCATCGCGTCCCTCGAGATTCTTCTCCTCCGGAGCCTTCGGATTCTTCTTCCCCCCATGATTCTCCTCCTCTGCCTCCGGACCCTCCAGATCCACCTCTTTCCATCTACCAATTTCTTCTTCTAATTCCTCCTAATCACGGGTCTGACCCAACTTCTTCCACGTCCACTGCTTTGGGCATCTACCCTTTCTCCCACTACTTCCGAGGCTTTAGTCCTCACTTCTCTTCTTGATATTTCACTTCTTTTGTAGACTGTTCTATGTGATCAGGGTCTCTGCACCTTAGTGAGGGAGTTCTAGCCCTCGCCTCTCTTCCTTTTCTCCTTATTCGTCTGAGTCTGGTCTGAGCACCACTCCTTCTTGTTAAGCCACTTCCAAATCCTTTGCTTCCCATCTTTTATCTGCCAAAGAGGACAAATCCCATGATGATCAACCTCGCCTCTTGCGGTAGCTGCTTCAACAAAGATCGCAAGGTAACATATTGGCGTAAGTAAGCATTTTTATGATATCATTATCTCATTGCTTCACGCATGATTTTCAAAGTGAAGTGCTTCTTAACATGATTAAGAGTGATATTTTAAGCCTTTATCCTAGGAATTTATCTTTATTGAATTTCATCTTTAAAAAAAAACTGAAAAGAGTCTTTAGGCTTGCTATGAAGCACTTTGGTCATAAGAACCCCGCGCTGGGAATTCAACATTCTCTCCCCGCTTGTTAAGAGCAACCCTTAGCTAGGCGCCGCACACACTTCACGGCGTCCTTAGCCGGCTCCTTTGGGTAAACACCGTCCCTACTTTGGCCATGCCATGAGTATATCTGAAAGTCTTTTCTCTTCTTTGCTCGGCCGAATGCAGGGGCAAGAGGTTGATGGATGAGATGACCAACCTAGGTAATCCCCAATACGAGAGGAGTCTCAAATAGGGGCAGTCTTGACCCAAAATCAATATGAGTTTTCATATGAGTTTTCATGATATACATCTCGCCAAAAGAGCTATTATGAAAATCAAGTCAAGATTTTGATAAATTTCAAAGTATGAATTATGGCATGACAAGAGTGGCAAAGTCCCCGCAGGGAAAACCCTGGTCGTATGCATGTCAAGAGTCTAAAAATCAAAGGCACAAAGCCTCGGCACAACAGACTACCTCTTTGAGGGTAATACCTTGAAAGGAATTCAAGTCCCGACATCTCCCATCCTGCATAAAGCTTATCCTCAATTATTCTTCTCTTCTCCCTCTAAGACCGAATGTTTCTCAGGTATGGCCTTGGTAGGGGCACCGTTAATCAAGGGCAGTCGGTTATAGGGCGCCACCCTTCAATGCACGCTCGGCTTTGGGTAATTGTAGCGAAAGGGGAAGGAACGAGGACCCCTAGCCAGTGGTTCAAAAACACCCTTTGATGCTGCATTAACAATGCCTAGACCAAAATCTAAAAAAACTTGAATATTTTCCTAAACCAAAATCTAAAAAAAGTTGAATATTTCCTGATCAAAATCAAAAAAAAATTGAATATTTCTCAAAAACCAAACAAAATACAAATATTTTCCAAATACAAAATCCATAAAAAATTTAAATATTTTCTAAAAAGCCATAAAATTTTGAATATCTTTTTTTAAAACCCATAAAAATATGCATATTTCAAAATCCAAAAAAATTGCATTGTATTTTCTGATGGTGTTTTTACAAGAACAATAACTTTGCAAGGACCAAGAGCACGGGATGAGTCCTCTCCATTCACCGCTATCAATCTCTTGATTCTTCCCAATATCATCATGATTCATCACTATGGACACTCCTAATTACCATCTCTCTATACTGGGCATTAACTGATCGTTCATCTCCAAATCTTTTAATAAAATCCTGCTGATTTCACTTGATCACTTTGCCACTGGGCATTACTTGATCCTGATCATCCAATCTCAATCTCACATACCAAGATTGTCATCCTCATGGCAAAACAACAAATAATGATGCTTTGCAATGCTATGATTTAGCTCATGCTATTCATGCTAAACATGCTTCGCCTTGCTAATACATGCTTGAATGCTATCCACACCAAACTTTGGTTGCTTTGATGATTATGTTGGGATTGCTATTAATGCTATGTTTCATGCTATGCTTACTATGCTTAAATGCCATATTCATTGCTTGTTATCTTCCTTATATTTTGGCTAATGAAGTTTTGAGCGCAGGAAAGAAGCTCTTGGTCCCACCGACTGGGCATCATCATCCAAGCCCCACGGTGCTTGCACCTCATTTCTCAGTTCCCCCATGCTCATTGCTATCACCATCCCCCTGTATGCATTCTACTATATGTTACATACGCTACTAGATTATATTAAGGACCTTGTGACTTTGGTAAATCTGGAATTTCAGTTCCCCTTCATCAAAAATAATGATGGTTCTAGAGGAGTCTTAGTCACACGGGTAGGCCGTTGAGCCGTCCAAGACTAGGGGCGATGGTTCCCTTTTGCGAGTTGATGCGTGGATAAACGGGCTTCGGCTTAGTATCAGCTCGCGAAATCAGTTTCTTGACCCAGTCTTGGCAATTTAGCAATATTATCCTTGATTATCTTATATTTTCATTTGTTTTAATTTTTCCTTTTAAACCCAGCATGCATTCATATAGGACTTTGAATTAACGTTGGAAAATCATTCTGAGAAGCTGATTTGGAGAGTCAAATTGATCTTAATCATTTCACATATGAGAAATTCATTGCTGAATGGAATCCTCAATTCGTTTTGTCACTGTTTTGGGTCATTTTCTCGAAAGCTCATTGTTTGGATTTCTATCCTCTTATTTCAATCCTTTCCCTTGATCCACCTTGGCTGCAGCACGTCCACATTGGCTGGTAACCGCTCCCCAATGGTGAAACCTACAGGTTTGTGACCTGTGGTACTTCCACCGCGCTGGAAGTTGATCATTCTCCTTCGTGCCCGCGCGCACACTCCCTCTTTTATCCAAACATCGTTGATTTCATTGAATTTCCCGGGATTACTTCATCTCAAGCTTTTGATTTCATTTTCATCAAGTGATGTTGATTGCGTGTCTCATCACACCTTGGCATCTACTTTTCAATTTGCTCTGCTCCCTTGCAAAGCAGACGCCAAGGCGGGGCAGCTGTAGACACGTCAAAATTGACGTTACTGTGAGCACATCTCATATTACCTTGTAATACCCCAATTTGACCCTCAAATTAACTTTGTTTGAGTGTTTTTCCCACTTTCCTTGGATATCCCTATTTTTCCTCCCTTTTCTTATTTTTTCCTATTTTTATAAATTTTCTGGGCTTTTTTCTCTATTTTTATAAATTTTTCAGAATTAACGACATGAAGAGGGGCGTCATTTCATTTTAAGAAAATTAAAAGAAAATTGACGCCATTTCTATCAGGCGTCAATTCCTCTATTTTCCCAATTTTCTAAATTTTTCTGAAGATTTTTCGGAATTTTTTAAAATTAACGACTTAGCATGAGACGTTATTTTGATTTTTAATAAAATAAAAAAAATTAAAAAATTAAAAAAATGGAATTCACGAAACATGTCGTCTGCGTCACTTTCAATTTGATTATTTTAACATTATTTTTAAACCCTCTTCCAGAGGTGATTTGGTGGCCTTCCGGGTGTCAGAAAAATACGAAAAAATAGTCATTGGAATCAGCACAGTTGGATGCACCTCCACCTAAAAAATGGAAAAATAATATTGAGAAATGAAAAATGGCCCTATTTTGATTTTTTGAATTAACGACCTTGAATCGGACGTCAATTAAATTGACCCCCGAACACACGGTCATCCATTCTTTTTGACTTTTAATTAACGACGCTGTGCAAGTCGTTATTTTCAATTAACGTTCCAAGTCCGGTCGTCATTTCTATTGCTATATTTTGAGATTTTGAATCCGACCAAAATTTGTGTTAAATTATAAATGACGCCCTTCCTCAAGTCGTCACTTTTTAAATTGACGTTTCCTCTGCGGGCGTCTTTTTAAGAAGCGACCGTCTTTGGGTCGTTAATTCTTGTTGAACTCCGAACTTTCCCAGAGCCTCTTTTTTTCCTCGTTTTTAGCCTATTTTCACTCCGGGAACGACTCTAATGACTTTCCATGACTGAAGGAACTCCTTTCCATGATTATCTCTTGCTAAAATCAGGCTATCTTAATTGTATTGAGATTTAAATGTCAATCTGCCCTATTAATAGAGCTCTGGCGGTTCTGTCGAGGGGCTTCGGTTTTCTTCTTCTTCTTCTTCTTCTTCTTCTTCTTCTTTTTTTAGGGCTGCTGCTGCTGCTGCTGCTGCTGCTGCTGGCTAAGGAGGAAGCCATCTTGCGTTGCACTGTTCGTCATCGAGGCTTCTTCTCCATTGAATATCAAAGCCAAAGTTCAAGCGCAGGCTATCTTTTTTTCAGTTCTTTTCTTTTATTCACATATGCATGCATAGCATCTTCTGTGTTTATCCTTCTCAACCACGTTGAGAAATCTCCCACAGTGCAACTCTTGCACACCTCCTTTTGCTTTATACATATATTTTGCATTCATCATCATACCTCCCACCCTTTTGCATAGGGGTTTAAGGGCCAACACCCAATAAGGTGTGTTCTTACACATGCTTTCATGTCTATTTTTATCATGAATTTGATGCTACACTCACCTTGTTTCTAATTCAATCTTTTTTTATGGGTGTTTGTTAATTTTGCAAGGGTAATCATCAAGAAGAACTCTCTTCATCGACCGGCCGATCGGAAGAGAAAGGAGCACTCACAAATCCCCCGGGCTTCCAAGGTATTTTCACGATCCCTCCCTTTATTATCATTGTTTATATCCTTTTGAGGCCCTCGCGTCTCTGGCGATCACAAATCCTCTTAGCACCTCGTGCTTCATCCATGCTCCACACACATTTTATGCTTAATATGCTTTCTTTTCTTTTAGTTATATTTATTCCTTGAGTGGATTTTCTTTTAAGAATCTACACAGACTTACTGAAGAGTGTTCAGCCTTTGAGTTCTGAAGTGTGTACAGATGAGAAAGTATGTACATCGAGAATGAATGTACAGACATTACATTCACGAGTGTACATACTTTAACTGCATGAGATGCAGGCAACCAGTGTGTAGACTTGAAGTGTGAATGTGCATGAGAAGCCAATGTACAGACTTGCTGACTTGAAAACAAGTGAATAGACTTGAACAGCTTGAAAAGGATTATACAGACTTCGTCTTGAAGAGAGATGCACAAACAGAATGAAAGTATGCACATTGAATGCATGAGATGCTCAGACAAGCTGTCAACGAATGTACAGACTTGTCTTAGTGTTTATGCATGAGTCTGTCAACGAATGTACAGACTTTCTATGCTGCATGCACAAGATGCTAAGAGACGCTGTATAGACTTGACAATGCATGGACTAGCACATAGACGCAGCAAGACTCTGTGAGCGCCAAGCCGGTGTACAGACTTTGCGAGCACCAAATCAATGTACAGACTTGCGAGCGCCAGACCATGTACAGACTTAGTGCAAGCGGGATGTGCATACTTGCTATGAAGCAACCAGAATGTACAAACTTTAAAATCAAGGAATGCACAGCGATGTATAGACTTTGAAACACGATGCAATGTGTAGACTTTGATAAACGAATGTATAGACTTGATAAAGCTTCAAAGCACAAGACACTTGGCCAATGTACAGACTTGGAAAGCTTGAAGGCCAATGTACAGACTTGGAAAGCCTGAACCAATGTACAGACTTGGAAAGTTTGAAGGCCAATGTACAGATTTGGAAAGCTTGAGGGCCAATGTACAGACTTGGAATACCTGAACCAATGTGCAGACTTGAAACAAGTGAACACGGCGATGTGTAGACTTGGCCAATGTACAGACTTGAAGCAAGGGGACGATGTGCAGACTTAGTGTGTGCTGTGAGCAATGTATAGACTTGGTGTCTGAACGTAGGTAAAGATAAGCAATGTATAGACTTGAACCCGTGCATGCTAGAAGCAATGTATAGACTTGCAAGAGTGAGACGCTGAATGAGACGGTCGGATGTACAGACTTGGGCTGTACAGACTTGCAGTGTGCAATGCATGTGATGTATAGACTTTGCCTTAGAGACGAATGGATAGGCTTTAGTGAATGCATTCTAGGCAGACCCTGTACAGACTTGAGAGGTGATGCATGCACGATGTATAGACTTGTTAATGCACTGATGCATGCTGTACAAACTTAACATGAGACGCTGCATTCTATCCAAAACGCTGTATAGACTTTGAACAAAGATGAACGTGAGTGAAACACGATGTATAGACTTTGGAAATGCTTAGCACACGATGAACAAGGCTCTGTACAGACTTAAGGCTCTGTACAGACTTAGCCTGAGCATAGTTATGAAATGCATGAGTCTAGACATCCATTGACTGATGGCCACAGTGAAACAAAGTTATGAAATGCACCGAAAATGCACACAACCTGTTTAATGGAATGACACTCAAGAGATGCTCAATCAAGCATTCATATGCAGACACAAATGGAATAACACTCACGAGATGCTCAATCAAGCATTCATATGCAGACACAAATGGAATAACACTCACGAGATGCTCAATCAGACATTCATATGTAGACACAAATAAATGATGACTTATAGTGTTTGCTATCATCAAAACCACAGGGACACAACATCTCCAAGGGTAGCCTTTACTGCATCCCACCATGTTCTTGCATCACGCTCCAACTGGAAGGTCGTTAAAAGGACACGTTCCTGGTCGTTGCACTACATCACTTCAAAGATCCTCTCCATCTCCTTTAGCCAGTGCTCAGCTTCATCAGGGTCGGTCGAGCCTCCAAAACGCGGGGGATTCATCCCACGAAAATTTCGGTGAAGATCGCCAGCTCCATGGTTCGCCGCTCCTCCTTAGGCCACTTGCTGCAAGGCCCGAGTAAGTCCTTGAACTGTTCGCTGCATATCTCGCCATTGCGCATGTTCGGCCGCCATTAGGACGTCCTTCATGTACAAGAAATTATTTTAGGATCATTTAGGAGGAATAGTTTAGAATTAGACTATTAACTCAACCCAAGTCTCTACCCACTTCTCACTAGGTTGGATTCTTAGACTTAGAACACGGTTATGGGTTTTGCGACATCACTTAGAATCCTAGAACTTAGAAAAACTAGGAATATTAGAAACCCAGGCTCTGATACCACCTAACTGTCAAGCCCCGACGTGAAATACTGGGACTGGCAGTACAAAAAAGTAATAATAATATGTTGATTTACAGACATGATGTGCTAAAGCTAATAGATCAACATCACACCATAAACAGAAAGCAACTCCATTCACTAGATAACATTTAAATAATCCAGATTCCAATCACATAAACTCCCTAAAACAGTCTTTTGACAACATCCACTTAACATTAATTCAATTGCTGAATTCAAATTACAACTCCTTCCACGACACTTTCTCTAAAAGCATAAATAGACACAAAACTATGACTGGCTCTACGCTTCTGACTGGTTCGCTCCAATGCCATCACTCTTGCCCGTCCCCATCAGTCTGTGAATCCTCACCTGAGCTACCTAAAAAGGGGGAACAACTGGGTGAGCGAACGCTCAGTAGATGATAGCAGACAAGTTTAAGTAATTAACCAATTAATTGTATTTATATGCGCGAAAAGTAAAGAATGAAAAGAAATGACGATATGACAAAGTAATATACTAGAAAGAAGGCAAGATCATGATATAACTGGAGATTGGCCAACAAGCAAGGACTAACCAAGTCAAGAAAAACTCAAGTACTAGATTATTGTCGTAGACATCACGCTAGTCATGCACTCGGTGCAATGCCTCACCATGTCATTCAAACTCCCCGGGGCACAAGTACTTTTCGGGTGCTCCTCCCAGGACCAGACCGGGCCCTTATGATGCGTTGGCATTGATTTGTTGGATCTAAGATCCCAAGTTATGTCTAGACATTAATCAGATTAAATGGTTAATAATGTCAAGGTATAACTTACCTCGGAGAAATCCAAGGGCAAGTTAATGAGATACTTTGACCAGAAAATTTAAGTTATCAAGAACCAATCAGGTCCTTGGATTCAACACGAATATTCGTGAAAAAAAAATCACTTCTGGATGATAAGTGGTCTAACATGGGCCGCTCAAACAATACACGGTCTGCTTTGGACCGTTCAAGATAGAAATGGGCTGAGGATCAGCCTCAACAAAGTCAAGGATAAACGGTCCATCTGGGGCCACTCTGGATATAGAACGGTCAGAAATGGGCCGCTCGAAGCTTGAAGTACTGGAAGCCCAAGATCAAGGTAAACGGGCCTTATAGGGCCGTTCAAGAGATGAACGGTCCATTAAGATCCATTCTATAACATGGACGGTTCTAGTCAGTCTGCTTCACAGAACTTAACTTAATAAGTTGGAATTCTACCCAAATGGGCTCTGGGCTGCCATAAGTGGGGTAGAGCTGAACCAGGGTCCAGCCCACTGTCCACTAGTCAGCCTAGGGCTTTATGGGTCTATCCAAACATGATTTGGTCAAAGATAGAACAAGGTTAATCGACCAAAGTAAGCGGCACCTCCCTAGGGTTGCACGGTTCTCAATGGGCCGTCCACTAAGACAGACGGTTCCTTTAGGGCCGTGCAAACCTCAGGGGGTCCAAGTTGAGCCGTGACCTACAACACGATAATGCAAGCGATTCGATCACGTACACAGGTTTAGGTCTTCGTGGTACAACCTGCCAGGCGTCCTAGTGGGAATCCCAGGCTCGCGGGGGCTTACGGAGGTCCCGTAATGAAGGTCCTAGTCCGACGGAAGGAATATCCGGCGGAGAGTCCCAAACATTACAAGGAAATAAGGCTATTAATCAACAGAAACCAGTATAGCGGTCAGTTAATCCTACCGGAGTAGAACGATTGTCAAACAATCCTAATAGCATGAAATCATGTTTGAATTAACATATTGAAATAAATCAAGGCCATGATGAAAGAATAGTCAAACATTATGAAATCTGTTCTCACAACTATTCCTTTTTCTTATGAGTTGTTAACCTATCATTAGCCATAAATCTACTAAGTTAAATCATACTAAAAGGGTAAACAAGTAGTTCTGTTTAATTGGGCGGTCCAGTCAGAGCCGCTTACAGGCCTCGGCGGTCGCACGACAGGCCATTCACCCCTTTTCAGGTCCGAACGCCTGCTAGGGTTGAGCGGTCCGTAGTGTGCTGCTAGGGTCAAAGAACGGTCTTGGGATGGCCGCTTAATGACAGGGCGGTTAGGGTTATGCCGCGCAACTACGAAACCGATCAAAGGTAAAAGATATGGACGGTTAGGAACTAGCTGCCTGCCCTAGATAGGCAGTCTATCCTACAGCCGCGCAAATCATATCTATCCGCCACCCCTTTGCCTTGCCCGTCACCGGCAGGGTTGGCTAGGGTTATGAACAAAAGTTTAATTCGCACAATATAACACATGAAAATTAGGGCTTTTATAGTCAAAAGAACGAGCATAAAAAGTTATACAAGATGGCATAATCAATTTAATGTTTAGTGCCCGTAATCCCTACTTCAATTGAGATGGAACATAGTTAACTCTAGTTCTAGCATGCTTCCACTAAAACTTGAAATCCTAACAGGATATTAGATGAAATTTGGGGCTTTCTAGATCAATAGAAAGAAGGCAGAACAACGCCTCTATTGATATATAATAGTTAGGGCTTGGCTTGCTATCACCTACCTTAATCGAAGGATGAAGGGAGAAGAGGGATGCCGCCGCGCTAAGAACACACCGCCGGTAAATGCTAGAATTCTCCCTCGATCGAGCTCCTCTCCGACCGCCACAGCAACTAAACGATTCTAGGGTTGCTAAGGGTCATTTTTATAGGTTCAATTAGGTATGGGGAGTCCTAGTCGCGAAGATAGAGTCCTAGCGTCGTGACATGCGAGATTCGTGCGACACCGAGTCAATCCACTACTCCGCCGCCAAATACTCCTCCTTGGGTTAGGGTTTCGAAGATTAACCAGAGGGGAAACGAAGAGTTAATCCTAGCCTTTCATTTGCATCTGGGTTTAGCTTAAACGGTCGGGTATTGGGCTCGAATTTCGCGTTTAAAGTCCGATTAGGCTAAGTGTGGTTTTGGGCCTTAATCTGTTAATTCGACTTGGTTGCAAATTTTATTTAGGCTGGTCATAGAAGACAATTTTTCTAAACGCTTGATCCACTACGAGATTCTAATTTTTATAGATTTTTATAAAATAGTCAAATTTTAACTTATCTTATTTCTTAAGGAATTTCTTATTAATTTTCTCAAAAATTTTATTCTTTAATAAATCGGGATGCTACACTTTGCAAGATTTATGGCACTAGTATTATCACAGTATATGGGTGTGCAGCCCAGTTCTACTTGATAGTCCTGAAGCTGGTGTTTAATCCAGATCACTTGTGTACCACAGCTCCCTGTAGCTACATACTCAGCTTCTGCAGTGGAGAGGGCCACATAATGTTGTTTCTTGGAAGCCCAAGAAACTAAACACCCACCAAGAAATTGGCATTGACCACTAGTGCTCTTCCTATCTAGCTTACACCCAGCATAGTCTGCATCCGTATATCCAACCAGATCTAATTTATGTGATGCAGAGATTGTGTGTAGCAGATATGTATCTAAAAATCCTTTTCACAGTAGCTAGATGCAATTCAGTAGGCCTAGATTTATACCTAGCATACATACCTACACTGAATTGTATATCATGTCTCGAGGCAGTTAGATAGAGTAGGGATCCAATCATACCTCGATATAATTTTGCATCAACTTCTTTACCTGATTCATCTGCATCTAATGATGTGTTGGTACCCATTGGAGTTGTGATGTGCTTCAGATTAGTCATTCCAAACCGCTTGAGGATGTCCAAGGTGTACTTGGTCAGGTTGATCAAGCATCCATCATCCAGCTGTTGTACCTACAATCTAAGAAAGTATTTTAGTTCACCGACCAAACTCATTTCAAATTCAGTAGACATCAATTGAGCAAATTTATTACATAGTTCAGAACAAGTTGAACCAAAGATTATGTCATCTACATATACCTGAACTATGATGAGATCTGTATTCAAACTTTTGGTGAACAGGGTTTGATCCACCTTACCTCTATTGTAGCCCTTACTGATCAGAAATTCTGTCAGCCTCTCATACCAGGCCCGTGGAGCCTGCTTTAGACCATATAGAGCTTTATTTAACCTGAAAACCTTGTTAGTATGTAAAGACAATTGAAATCCTGGGGGTTGTTCTACAAAGACTTCTTCTTTAATAAAACCATTTAAAAATGCACTTTTGACATCCATCTGATGAAGTTTTAGGTTTTTAGAACATGCAAAAACTTTTAAAATTCTTATTGCCTCCATCCTAGCAACAGGTGCATAGGATTCATCAAAATCAACCCCAAATTCCTGACAGTAACCTTTGGCTACTAGTCTGACTTTATTTCTTGAAATTATTCCATCCTCATTCATTTTATTTTTGAAGACCTATTTGGTTCCTATCACATTTGTATTTTCAGGTCTCGGAACTAGTTCCTAGACATTATTTCTTTCAAATTGACCTAGTTCCTCACTCGTAGCATTAACCCATGATTCATCTTTCAAAGCCTCATCAACAGATTTGGGCTCAATCTGTGACACTAAAGCAACTAGATCTTGATGATTTACATTTTTGAGATAAGACCTAGTCCTAGGGGGATCTCCTAGGTTGCCTATGATATTATTCACAGGATGATCTTTCAAGAATTTAACATTAGTTGAGGACTCACCTGTTTTAGTTGGACTTACTTGATTTGGAGCAATTGAAGCTTCAGGTGGTTCATGTTCTTCCTCCACCATCTCCTCTAGAAAGTTTCCATCATGCCTTGAGCTCCTGTCATCATCATCCAAGTCAGTGATAGTGTTTGTTTCATCGAATATAACATGAGGAGATTCTTTTACTGTTTGGTCTGAAACATTAAAAACCCTATATGCCCTAGTTATTTCAGAGTATCCTAGAAGAATTCCAGGGCTACTCCTTGCATCAAATTTATCTAGGTCCTTCTTATTACTGTTATGAATGAAGCATTTTGAACCAAAAATCTTAACATACGAGACATTTGGCTTCTTACCTTTCAAGAGTTCATAGGGGGTTTTCTTATGGACGGGTCTTACCAAGGCTCTGTTGATGATGTAGCAAGCGGTATTAGCAGCCTCTACCCAAAACTTTCTGGGAAGCTGACTCTCCACCAGCATAGTTCTTGCCATTTCAATGATTGTACGGTTTCTTCTCTCCACTATGCCATTCTGCTCCGGAATATTGGGAGATGAAAATCTGTGAGTTAGTCCTTCATTGTTACAGAATTCAAAAAATATAGAGTTATCAAATTCTCCTCCATGATCAGATTGAATCATGGAAATACTGTGAGTTCCTTCTTATTTAACTTTATTAAAAAGATGTTCAAACTTCTAAAAAGCTTCACTTTTATTTGCTAAGAAAAATAACCATGAATATCTAGTAAAATCATCTACAATCACAAACCCAAATCTCTTCCCATTTAGACTCTGAGTCCTGGTTGGGCCAAAGAGATCCATATGCAAAAGCTCCATTGGCTTGAAGGACAAAGGCTCAAATCTGAGCTTAAATGATTTGCGGGTTTGTTTGCCTAGAGCACAGGCATCACAGACTTTTGAAATGGAGCTGAATTTGATCTTAGGCATGCCTCTAACTAAATCATGCTTGACCAATTTATTCAATGTAGAAAACTAGCATGACCTAAACATCTATGCCAATTAAATGCATTGTTTTCAAAATCAGCAGCCAAACAAAGATTTGATTTAGATTTTTCATTTAAATCAACAATGTAAACATTATTGACTCTATGTGCTTCAAACTTGACCTTGTCAGAATTTATTTCAAGTATTTTGCATGCATTATCATCAAACACAACTCTGTAACCCTTGTCACATAACTGACTAATACTTAGCAAGTTGTGTTGAAGACCCTCTATAAGCAGAACTTTTTCAATTAAGTTTATGGAGGACTTACCAACTGTTCCTATTCCAACAATCTTACCTCTATTCTTTCCTCCAAATTTGACCAGACCCCCTACCTTCATTTCTAATTTGCTGAATTTGGATCGATCGCCCGTCATGTGTCTGGAGCAGTCACTATCTAGGTACCACCTGTTGTGCTCGGCTGCAAAGCTAACCTGTAGAGGACAGATCAAGCAGAGTGGTTTGAAACCCAAGGTAGATTGGGTCCAAAGACATTGTTCAAATCTCTAAGCAGAAATTTAGGGGTCCAAAACTATTTCACAGTATTTTTCTTTTCCATGTTGTTGACAGTTTTGTTCAAATTATAACTAGAGTTCTGTTCATTTGGTCTAAAGGTGTGGAATCTGTTCCTGTTATTGGCCTATTCATTCTTAGGGTATCTTTTGTACCCATTCTGTCTAGGATTGACATACTCATTTAAGAATTTCTGTGGAACATAATTTCCCCAGTTTTTCTTATATTGACCCATGTTTTTATAGAGGAATGAATTTATGTTCTGGGTCATGTGTCTTGACTTGTGAAAGTTCTTGTTCTGGGGGGTATACACAGGAGCTTGCATAGTTGTGTTCTTCACAGTTTTAGACTGTTGTCCAGCAAGGTTTGATGAACTGTTCCTTGGTTGTTGGACATTCTGAACATTGGAGCTGGATGGTGTGTCTAGCTTTTCCTTTCCTTTTTCTGGGCAGAAAGTTACTATTGTGAACTCAAAAGGTTTCTTGTGTGTAAGGTCATAGCCTAAGCCCTCTTTGTTGAAATTGACCCTAGTACCTAGAATGGTATCCAAGTTTGTTTTTCCTTGACCAAATTTTTCTAGGGTTATTTGTTTGTCTTCAAGTTCCTTTTACAATGTTTCACAATTTCCCCGAAGTTCAGAATTCACTTTCCTAATAGCTTCATACTTTTCAGTGGTCAATCTATTTTCACTTTCACTTTCTTGAAGTTTTAATTTGAATTCATCAAGTTGTTTTTAAGCTTCCTGGTTTTCTGATTTAATGTTTTAATTTTCCTTTCTGATAGAATTCATCTCTTCTAATTCTTCCTTGACTTTCTGATTTTCTTTGTCTGTTTGAATTTTTTCTTCATTAGCAGCATTTAGTTTTCTCTTTAACACCCTATGATCTTTACTTAGAGCATTAAACTTTTCTAGCAGTTCAGCATAGGCATCTTCCCAGTCATCAATAGAGAAATTTTCAAAAATATTGGTTACCTCTTCGTCACTGTTAGCCATGAGGCATATTCCTTGGTCGTGTTCTTCTGCAGAGTTGGCCTCATGGTCTTCCTCCTCGTCACTCCACGTGCAGACCATAGCCTGGGGTTTCTTCTTTTGCACCTTGGAGCTTTTCTTCTGAAGATCGGGGCAGTCCCCCTTCATGTGTCCAGGCCTCCTGCAATGAAAGCATGTAACCTTCTTAGCATTCCTATATTTATCATTGTTAGAATCAAAATGCTTACCAGAAGGATACGACCTTTTTCTTCTAAATGTTTTCCCTTGGTTCTCAGGAACTTACGAAACTGTCTAGTCAGCATAGCTTGCTCCTCTTGATCAAGATCTGAGAACCCGTCAGACTCCCCACTGCTACTGCTACCGCTACTCCCACTGCTGCTACTACTACTGCGGAACACCTTGAGAGCAATGTTCTTGCCCTTCTTGTCACTTCCTTCACCATTTCTTTTGAAATTCATTTCGTAAGTCATTAGGGATCCTATCAGCTCAATGACTATCAGTTTTGACAGATCCCTAGACTCCTCTATCATAATGGCCTTGGTATGCCATACGGGGGTTAACGACTTAAGGATTTTCTTGACTAGATCCCCTTCTGAAACCTGTTTCCCCAACCCTCTAAATTGTTAGTGATCAGCGACAGCCTAGCGTACATTTCCGTAATATTCTCCTCGGATTTCATCTTAAATAATTCATACTCAGAGGGGAGCATATTTACCTTGGTGGCCTTGACTTGGGATGTAGCTTTGTAGATGAGCTATAATTCATCCCACATCTTCTTGGCAGTCTGGTAGGCTGAGATCCTGGCGTACTCTTCTGGATGTACTGCACATTGGATTATGTTCAGAGCCGACCAGTTAACTATTGAAAGCTTGATGTGATCCTTGGTCCACGCTTCTTCATTTGGTGGGAGATCATATGGTCCTGTGGTGATCACCCTCCAGAGTTCGTGGCTCTGCACTCTCAAGAATACCTCCATCCTATTTTTCCAATAAAAGTAGTTATTACCATCAAAAAAAGGAGGGCGACTAATAGACTGTCCCTCCGCCATGAAACTACGAGGAGTACTAGATCCAGATTTACCCTAGTCGTTGGACCACATTTTGGGTAACCTGCTCTGATACCAATTGATAGTTCACACAATGGGTGAGCTAGAAGGGGGGATGAATAAATCCAATTCAAAAATTAATTCGAAGACCGTCTTAAATAGTTTAGAAATGCAGTAGTGAAGCTTCTCTAGTCTAACCACGTAGCAGACATATAGACATATGCTTGAGGAAAACGAGAGCTACTATGTGAAACAATCAAACAGCTGGCGTGCTGAAAATAGTATGAAGGATAGATATGCAAACCACACCAATGGGACAGAGAGTTTTTAAGGTGATTCGATTGTGAACTGCAATCTACGTCCACCCCTTACTCCTCCGGAGTAAGGCTTCCTTGCACTAAGAAAATAGAACCGCAGACTCAGTTTGCAACATCTGCTGCTTTACAGCTTGCCCCGAGGAACAATCTCCTCAATCTTCCTATGACCAGAAGAAACACTGGAGGTCCAACCTCCCTCCCTTTGCACACCGCAAAGGGAACCCCGTGAATTGCTCCCAGCAACTTACGAACCAGAGGATCAATCCTCTCTTCCTCCAAACACGATGGAGGGAAACCACGAGTAGCACACCACTACTCGCAACCGGAGAGAATCTCCCTTCCTCCAACTGAACTTGGAGGGTAACAGACAGGTATTGAGAAATGGAAAATAAAACTCGAAGATGAAAATGATCAGAAAATAATCGCTCAGAGAAAATGAGAATGTAGCTTCCGTAGAAGCAAGCCTTCAGACTCTACTCTTGGCGATCACTCAGACTCTTCTATTTCTAGACTGGCTCTCTTCACGAATGAGGAAAATTCAGTGCAAGCTCTGGCTTCAGATTACTCTTTTTTTTTTATCTTTATCCATCTTCTCTCCAGCCTTCGACCCCTTTTTATAAGCAGACGATGGGCGTGTGGGTGCCACGATACCCGCCCGAACTTTCATGCACATCTAATCTTTTTAGGTTCCACGTGTCAGAATTGTGGTACTGTAGCTGTCTATGTGGCAAAAACATCGATTCAGGTCTTTGCCTTGGATCACGTGTCATCGACCTGGTACTTTAAGTTCCGTGTAAGGTTAGTTCGTAGGTTGCACGTAAGATGCTCGAACATTGATTGGCCTGGCAAGATAACAGACAGAGTGTTAGCTAGAGATAATATGCACAGACCTATCAAGCATTCAATGAAAAACATGCACATACTAGATATGGAGGCTTGACGCACTAGCACCGACCTTGTCTTGCTCAAGACAGAATCTGCACAGACCTTATATGTCTTTCTAAGAACCGTGCACTGACTTGATATGGCACGAAGCGAAATATGCACGGACCATGTATCGCACACGGACAAATGTGCACCGACCTATGTATGGTCAAGACAGAATCTGCATAGACCTTGCATGAAGGAGGAAAACATGCACCGGTGTTGATCATGCAGACAGGGTAAAAGATGCACCGACCTTATATGTGTTTCTACAGGAACGTGCACGGACTTTGGTCTCCTATATGGATTGTGAGAAAAACATGCACATACCTTTACGCATGAATAAGCAAGACCTACACTGACATGTCTGCATGGTGCGAAAAGTTGCACCGACCTAAAATGTGTGACAACACAGCTAACACAGACCTTGGCTATGCATGAACTATATCTAACATCGACCTTAGCTATAGTAACCTGCTCAGACCTTGTAGGGTAAGATGCAAACATGCATGGACTTTAGAATGAGTAATGCAAAAGGTGCTTCAACCTCAATCATCATAAAGCAAAACGTGCATACACTTCACATGAATGCTACATTGCTGTGCACGGACCTTCTTATGCATCTAGCCTAAACTAGTATCAACCTACATGCAGCAGACTCAATACTAGAATGTGCACGGACCTTATCTTGCAAGCTGAAAATGTGCTTAGACTTTTGTGAAGGTATGAACAGTGATAGCATCGACCTTATATGCAGTCCAACAAAATGTGCTTAGACTTGATGTGTAGGTTGTAGATACAAATGTTTCAATCTATCCCGCCCCAAACTATGAACATGTAACCATGCATATAAGCGTGAAAGTGCATGAAAAGCAAAGGGGTGATGAAGAAGAGGAACCTGACCGTGATTGCCACCAAGGTTCTACGGCACCTAAAAGATGGAGAACGGATGAAGATGACGTTGTGTACCTTGGAAAATATGGAGGAAGACGCGGCCTAACGGGAAGCCACTACAACGTGATCGCGCTTTAAAAGGGGTGCGGGGAACCGATGTGGGTGACACCTCCTAGCCAGCTAGAAAGCAAGGGCCTCACGTTCTATCAACAAACTCCTGCAAAACATAGCCACAAACATAAGAGAAAATCCATTAGAATGTGAAGTGTAGCATATGTCCCGAAATGATAAAGTAGCATGAAAGAAAGGGGGAGAACACACCCGGGGAGGGTTTTTAACCCCTATGAATGGGTGCAAACAAAAGGTGGGAGTGTTGTGCATGCATAGGATTTGAAATCACGAGAAATGATGAAGAGAGTAAGGAGAAAAGTGATGTGCAAAATGGAGAAAAATGTAAAAACGTGTAGAAATAGTGCGATTTGTGATGATTTTGAAAAAGTAGGAGATGCGAACTAAGGATTGGAGCAATGAAACTGAGCCCAAAGAGATGGAAATCAAAGTTGATACTTCCCTCTTCGTAGTGGGGTCGAAGGTGTGAGTCGATGATCCGGCATGGCTTCGCCCCGAGTCCAAGAAGAGCCCCTCGTCGCGCAGGTGAACTGGGCACTTATTTATAGAAAAGTGGTGGCATCCCCAACTTTCTCCCACGATTCCCAAGGATAGAGACCACCATATCTCGAGATCTATGGATCAATCTCGAGATCTATGGATCAATCTCGAGATAATAGATAGGATAAGAGCATGGAACAAACGGGACTCTTTTTGGTGGAAGGATCTAGAAGATATTCCCGTTGCAAGAAGGGCCCGGAGCCTAATCTGGAAGAGTTTGTGTGACACGAAAATGCATAAAACCTGATATTGCGGCCAAGATTACCGCGAATATATTCCACTAAATTTTGAGTTATATGGCTTAAACTTGATATAATAGTGGTGGCAAGAGGTAGAAACAAACGGGAAGTGATTTTGTGGAATATTCGAGAAGATAGAGCTTTAGAAAGGTGACCCCGGCGAACAGAAATCAACCTTAGAGTCCAGCGGCGAAGAAAACGGAGTTTAGGAACTTTTGGACTCTTTGTTATATAAACGGTCGCACGATATACCGTTCTATGAGTGGCGCGGTCTAGGGGTAGACCGCTCAATGAACTAGGGGGCGATCGGATGACTTTTGGCACAAAAATGAATAAACGGTCATCCACAGACCGTTTTTTGAAAGAGGCGGTCTCAAGAAGACCGTCAATTGACATTTCAAAATTAATAAAAAAAAAATTAAAAACATTTACTGTTCACATGGTCAACTGTTGACCGTTTTATTCATTGGGTGGTCCACTAGTGACCATTTATTCATGGGATGGTCAACTATTGACCATTTTGCTGCCAGGCTCGCGCGACTTTAGAAATCAGCAAATATCCAAGGAACGAATTCGAAATGCTCAAAGGGAATGGAACAATGAAATGGGCTCGAAATCCATCCAAGGAACGCTCCAAAATAACGATTAATTTGGGACATCAAAAATGATGAACAAGAGAAACGACGTAACTTGCAGGCTAAAAACGGGTGTCAACAGATGCCCCTCCTTGATGTCCGCTTTGCAAGGTAGCGAGCGAAAGCGACGCGGAGGTGAAATGGAAAGGAGATGGAGCGAAAGTGACGTGAAATGGAGATGAAGTAGAGATGAAGCGGAGAGAACTGATAAGCGGGCATCAAGGCAAAAGACACCCGTTTTAACCAACAAGCGACATGAATTCTCCCGAAATCGCCAAACTACCCACCCGGAATGGCTGACGCGGATGAGACATGTCTGGAGAACTAAACTAAATGAAAAGGAAAACACATGATCCACCTCATGGGAGACACAATCCCTCAGACCAATGAGGAGATCGGAATAAGCAGTAATGAAAATAAAAGGAGGCAGACTAAGCTCCAGATAGGAATCACGCTGGCCAACAAGACCAAGCGGAAAGATCAGAGAAATCGTTCAAACTCAGAGTGGAATGGGGATCTCTTTTCCAAGAGGACTGTAGTGTAATTAACCATTACTGAGGAACAACCTTGAATGGATCACGAGACGTGAGTGCTCAAAATGACATGATGCATACTAGGCTAAAATAAAGAAATCATCAAAACTAATGCAAAGAAAGCTAAAATAGAAAAGTACTCGAGAATAGTATTACTAGACCGGAACAATCAGGATCATGACACTATCCGCAACCACGGCGTGCGAGATAGAACCGTTGTTCCCTAATTTTCCCAACCTAACGGCCTATCCGATGATTAAACATGTGCACCTAGATCATCATCATTTTTGTTAGAAGGGAACGTCAGATCTTGGAACACATGAATGACCGGCCGATTCTCGAGATAATATAACAATATAGATACCACATAGTAATGCAACAATGAGTAGGGATAGAATGCCATACCTGACTTACCTGTGCAAGCGAAATGGTATTTTTTGGATTTTCATTTCTAATTTTTTTGGATTTTTCTCATAAGACAACCAACAACATGAATAAACAAGCATGAACAAAATAAAAACATAACGACCAAATGAATGATACAACATAACATAACGAAGAATGAACGAGCAAGCAACACATGCAAAACACCACATAAACAAACAATAAGCATGAGAATGAAGAAAATGGTGGGGCATGGCAACACACGGCGGGACAACATACCATGCAGAATGGAGCCACATGCAGTGGGACAGAAATACGTAGGACGAGGACGTCTAAGACAACCACAGGGGAGATGACATAACACATGTGAAACAACCACATGGGACAAAGACACATGCAACACATGGCAGAACGAGACAACACGGGGAACTAGAATATGCATAAGATGACCATAGATGGGGCAAGGACACCTGGACGACGACCACAGGGGGACAACACGGGAAATGACAAAATATGTTCTTCAATCAAGCCTAAGATCTGACGAAGCAGAACCGCCAGGTTCACGATCGTAAGGCAAAACCCTCTCTCACAAAGATATGATCAAAAGATGAGCGGAGCAAAGCATGAGAAAGACAGGAGCTTCAGAACAGATTGAGGGACAAGTTTGAAGAAGAGAACAGACCAAAAGATGAGTATGAACAGGAGATAGAGCGAAAGATGAAGAGCGTGGAAACTTCAATACCTGCAACCTGCACACTGAGTAAATAGATTATGTACCTGTCATCAAGATAAAATGCATGAGAAATAAAAGACATATATTTTTAGATTTTTTGTAATTTTTTTTATTTTTTTTTGATTTTTTTTTGAAATATTTGATTTTTTTTGGAATTTTTGCAATATCTATATTCTTTTTGAATTTTTGACAATATCTATTTATTATAAGTTTTTTTGAATTTTTGACATCTTTGAATTTTTTTTGAAATTTTTGAACAATATTTATTTTTTTTAGATTTTGACAATATCTCATTTTTTTGGAATTTTTGAAATAGCAATCTGTAGCACTTAAGACGGGCTCAAACTACAGGCCAGGGGTAATCATCCTACCCTTCTCATTAAAGAGCTCCCTTGAGTAGGGCGTGCATGTGAGGGTGGCTTACCACAACCAACCGCTTACAAAGAATGGTGCCCCTACTAAGGCCATACCCGGGATACAACCCAGCCTAAGAGGGAGAAGCAGAAGAAAAATTGGAGACAAGCTTCGTGCAGGATGGGAGATATCAAGGCTCGAATTCCTTCCAAGGCACTACCCCTCAAAGAGATAGCCTGTTGCGTCGGGACTTTGTGTCTTTGATTTTAAGACCCATATTTATAGGCACGCATGCGACCGGGATCATGACGTCCCGCGGGGAACTATACTGCCACTCTTGCCATGCCTTTGATTCATAATTTTGCATTGATTCATTTTCTCATTTTGGTAGCCCTTATTGGTCAGATATAGCATGAAAGCTCACTTTTGAGGGTCAAGACTACCCCTATCTGAGACCTCTCTCGTATTAAGGAGTGCCTAGGTTAGTCATCTTATCCATCAATCTCTTTCCCCTGCACTTGGCCGAGCAGAGAAGAGAAAAGGCCTTCATGCATATCCAAAGTATGGCCAAAGCAGCAACGGTGTGCCTTAGAGAGATAGGCTATGGCTCGCCATGTAGTGTGTGAAAAATCCATACTCAAAGGTCATCCTCAACAATCAGGGAAAGAAACTAGACTCCTAACACGGAGTTATCACCAGCCTAAGGATGCTGCATTAGCAACTCGACTTGAACTAACCAAACTTAATGAACTAAAGCCGCTCAAAACGTGTTAAGTAAACCACATTATAACCATACGCAGGAGAAATAGAAATGATAGCAATAATAGCATGTTCTTGCATAAAATAAAGATACCTTACGAATCCATGGAACGGAAAAGCGGCGTCCTGAAGCGATCTTGATCATCGAGCTTTGATCAGCACGAGCTTTGTATTCCTCACTTGTCAGGGTAAAAGGGAGAGGATAACAAGGACTTGAAGATTCCTCTAGATGGAGGAGCGGCATGCACCAAACTGGACGAAGAAGAATAAAAGGAAGAGAGACGAGGGCTAGAACTCCCTCGTTAAGGCACAGAGGCCCTGATAACAAGGAACCGAATACAGAATGAACACATATTAACTGAGATCAAGGTAGACTAAAGTCTCGAAAATAGCATGAAAAAGGGTAATGACCCCGAAAGGGTGAGCCAGAAAGAATAGACGAACCATAAGAAGATTACGGCAAAGATAAGGGGAAGAGGAGTGATCATCCAACGTGGTCAGAGAAAAGGAATTAGAATCACCCGACAGGGTCGGGGAAGGAGAATGAGAATCACCCGCCAACGACGGGGAAAGAAAATGATAGACACCCGATAGGGTTGGGGAAGAAGAATGGTGGTCACCCCACAGGGTCGGGGAAAGAAAAGGGTAATCACCCGACATGGTCGGGGAAGGATCAGAAGTAGAGCCCGGGGATACCAGAAGAGAAGGATCAGAAGAAGTCTCAAAAGTGGGATGAAAGGATGACATAGGCCGAGGCCTAAAATCATGAGAGAACGGAGGATCTGGAGACTCCGGATGAGTGGAGAAAGAAGAATGGGGGTTTGCAGACCCGAAAAGATAGGAGAAGATCATAGAAACTGGATTGGAGGAAGGGAGGTACACCACCCAGGGGTGGGAGCTGAGTAGAAGAAAGGATGATTGGAGAGGAGGGGAAGACGGAGAAGTGGCCGCTCGAGTGCACAACACGCGGCTTTTGTACTTGTGCTGTCGCCTCTTTTTAGCAGAAACTTTTCGAACCCGAACCCGCCTGGTGCGGACTTGGACCTTCGACCTTCTTGATCTGTAATGTCTTCTTAAATAACGAGCCCATCTGGGAGATGGCCTAGCCCAGTCATGAGCATGAAGTCTCATCGGGGCGGTTGCCCCTAGACACCCGGTGCTAACAATAGGCGGACATTCTTGAACAGATAACTCCTCAAATGAATGAATATCAAAAAACTACGGAGTTTTGTCACTTGGCACTAGCAGCATGAGATTTGGCAACTCCACTTGGCAATCGGGCATGAAGCGTAACTCCCTTACCATAAGAGCAGGACAAAACTGAGGGAGAGTAATGCGCGGCGTTGACGTGGCTGACTTACCAATAAACCAAGGGAGATTGCATAACAAGTGTAGAATGTTCTTGGAAAATGTAGAAGATACGGCGAATTGCCCCTTGAATAGGGAATCCATCAAGCTCTTGGCAGCCGTATGAGTTAGCAAAATCTGAGTAGAGAACCCTTCCTGACCAGTAATCTGAATGTCAATCGAGCGAGAGGTAATAACAACATTAATAATCGAACCTCCGACAAGCAATGAGATTGCCACCGGCCTCGCTTGTGAAGAAACTGGCACTAGTGCAAGGAAGCTCTTCTTAGCAACCGTCTCCATAGGAAATGCAGGCTCATTATCCCAAAGATGATTGGGGACCAGGACTCGGACTAGCATGCGGCAAATGAAATCTTGAATCTTATAGTGCAGAACTGGCATTGAAATGTTCTCACTTGGCTTGTCATTTCCTTGGGGACCAGACCCGAGGGGCACCAAAGGTAGCGTACACCCGCTCCGTGGGGTGGAAATGGATGGGGAAGAAATGGAAGTAATAGGTTTGGAAGGCGGAGGCGAAGGTTTAGAAGGCGTAAGTGGGGGTAAGGGCAATGCGAGTGGTGGAGGGAAAACGGCAATGACAGGCTCAAGTGGAGGTAAGGACAAAGGTGGAGGCGTAGGAGGGGGTAAAGGTGAAGGTGGAGGTGTAGGTATAGCTTGCTTAGGCTCGGGCAACAATGGCGAAGGGGATGGCAAAGGCAGGTGGAGATGGTGGAAGTGATGGAATAGGAGTCTTCGGGGGAGGAGGCGATGAAGGCGGTGGTGATGGCGGTAGGGGTAGTGGAGACGGTGATGCGGGCAATGAAGGTAATGGAGGTGGAGATGGAGAGGGTGAGGAAGGAGGTAAAGGGGAAATGAAAGGCTGTGGGACACAACGTTGACATATTGACATGACATGCTGAGCGGCATTGGGGTAGGAGTAGTGGCGGTGGAAGTGGCGGATGTGGAGGCACTAGCTTGAGCAAGGGACAGGGTAGGCGGAGTTTGTGGAGATCGGGTAGGAGATGGAGAAGGTGGTATAGATAACGGAACAGGTGACGGAGCAGGTGCATCGCTAGATGAGGGATCGCAGGGGTGCCCCTGGTCTTGTAGTAGAGACGGCTGCTTGGGCAGCGACTGCTGCTGCTGCTTGCTGCGGAGATTTAGAATAGCTTCATGCATGGCGGCCCAATCGATCCTCTTATTATCTTCCAGGCCATAAACATACTCTCAGAATTCGGGGCAGTCCTCAACCAAATGCCCCTGCTGGCGATGGTATTCACAAAATTGAAGCATATCCCCGATCGCGGGTCGATAGGGCACAACTGGAGGGGGCGGCAACGCATGAGTATCCATCAAAGCCCTGAAAATATCTGAAAAACACTCCGACAATGGAGGACGATGAGGAGCCTGCTTCGGGCAAGGTGGATGCCGAGGGGTATGGGAAGGTAATGGAGATGGAAGTGGAGAAGGAAGCGGGGGTTGCGAAGGCAAAGGGGCATGGCAACTAGTGGAATGACTTGGTGGAGGCATATGTGGAGCAGAAAGGGAGGTTGGAGGTATGTGGATGGCATCTACCTGCTCGGGGTGTGATGTTCCCTTGACCGGAGGGGAAGACACAAGCGGAGACACATATATGGGGGTGGAAGGCTGACTGTGGATGGCAGCAGGTTGACTCATGGAGGGTTGACACGTGGAGGCATATGGGTATGTGGGAGCGGAAGGCTAACTGGCGGAAGAATATGCGGTGGATGGCTGACTCATGGAAGACGATGGATAGGAGGCATATGTGGGCGTAGAAGGTGGAGGAGACTCGGGGTCAAGGGAACCTAGGAGTTGTTGGCGGATGAAGCGGGCTCGACTATAAAGCTGTTGCTATGAAGTGATATCATTCAAGGCAAAGATAAAGCGGTACTCGGGTGTTGCATTAGAAATGATCATTTTGATTTGTTCTCCCTCTGGAATATGCCCCGGGACTTGCGCGGCCAGGCGACGCCAGCGGTCAGCGAAGATAGAGAATTCCTCGTCGGGATTCATCTTCTCATGGACCAGATCAACCATAGAATACTTGGACCCAACCTGGTCCTGATACTGTTGAAGAAATCTCTCTTGGACGACTTGAAAATCCACAACTTGCTCTTGCGGAAGAGAAAAGAACCAATCTCGAGCTGGGCCTTCCAACGACAGACCGAATAAATAGGACATCAAGCGTTGGTCATGTCAGAATTGGGCCGACTCATAAATGAACTCCTTCAAGTGCACATAGGGGTTACCAACTCCACCATAGCGACGATAAGTAAGAATTTGTGAACGCGGTGGAAGCTGAAGACCTTGGAATGCAAACAGGACACTCAAAGAAGATTGGGGATCAATTCGGTGCTGAAGTTCTTCAAGCTGGCGTTGGGTTTGAGCAATCATCTCCTCAATGGGGAGAGATCGGGAAGGATACAAGTCAGCCTGAGCAAGAGATTATGGATTTAGACTAGGATTATGATATTTGGCCGGATAAAGAGATCCAGACTGAGAAGAAGGGAAGCCCATCCCAGGAGTGGAAGTATATGTGGGCCTGGAAGGATCATGAATGTGGGAATAAGGACTGATTGGGCTAGCAGCAACATGGGTAGAAGGAGCGGGTCTATTAAGAGAAGTAGGCCCATTATGTGAATAAGAAGGCCCGCTAAAAGAAGGGGGCCCATTAAGAGAGCGAGGCCCATTGAAGGAATAAGGCCCACTAAGAGAATGGGACCCATTGAGGGGAGATGGGCCACTCAAGGAAGGCGGCCCATTAAAAGAGCGAGGTACATTAGATGAATGAGGCCCATTATGAGAATGAGGCCCATTAAGATGATTAGTAATGACTTTCTAGGCCTAGACCGGGTCCATTTGGCCAACAATAGGTGATGAGTGGGCCATGAGATTTGCTTGCGGGTCGGAAGGGCCACGAGGAGATGGGCCCGCGTGGGAAGAGGAATCCACGAGGGAATAGGAAGATGGGGAAGAAGAAGGGTAATATACATGAGAAAAATGGCGCTCCATGAGGGCAAATGGAGACTTTATACATGGATATCAAGGAGAATACAAGTGAGGAAGCAATGGCTTAATGGGCTTGAGGACAAGAGGGGACTGACCCACTAATGCAAAGATCAATGGACAACGGACCACGGGACAATGGACTAGACAATAGACACACAAATGGACTGACTTAAGTGGGCCTAACAACAACAAAACATGTGAATGATGAAAGAATGCAACACAAAAACCACTAATGGGCTTGGACAAGTCCAAACAACACAAACGATGTGAGAGTTTTCACCCAAGTCACACAAGTTGATATGATGGGAAATATTTTAGGGGTTTTAATAGACCTTTTAATGATTTGAATTAATAATAATTCCCTCAAGATAGGAATCCTATGAGAATAAGGTCCAAACTTTGGATTGACTAAGATTAACTCTCTCACACTTATGCAAATGCAAGCCTAAGGGGTGGAAAGGTACAACCGGCCCGGTGTCCGTGTGGGAATCCACGGCTCACGGGGACTTATGGAGGTCCCAGATAAGATCACATAGTCGACTCCAAGGAATATGGAGGTGAGAGGATCACTTACCAAGGTAAGAAATGTAACTAATATATGCAATGCATGACCCTATGTGCACCGGAGTGTATGCAATTTCTAACCTAAGTCTAACAAATCAAGACAATCATGAAATCATGCTAACATCACAAAAATGCATGAAAAACATAAAACAATATAAATAACAATGATGCAAGGCCTAAAATAGGGACAACTAGGCACTAAAAGATAAGAAAAATCATCAAAGGACAACGTACCTTTGTGTTTGCCCCGGTCCTACAAGTGAGTTTTATGCATAAAATACAAAAATGAAGGGAACATTTAAGTAGGTAAATGAAGTCCAATGCATGCAAATAATATATGGATGTGAAGATAATACAAAAGACTACCTAATGGAACAAAAAAAACAGCCAATATAGACCCTGGAAGGCAATTTAAATCAGCAAGCAAAACGCCCCTGTGAATTTGTCCCGAATCTGCCCACAAACTAGATGCAAAAATGCAAAAATAGAGGTAATTTTTAAATATGCAAATGATGTCCAAAGGATGCAAATGACCTATGGCTGGAAAGCTAATACAAAAGTCTACGCAATGGGCCCAAGAACATGAAAATCCGACCTCAGGAGGCCACTCAAATCGTCCAAGAAAGATGCCCCCGTAAACCTGTGTGCTGACCGCATGCAAACTAAATGTAGAAAATGCAAAAATGGAGACACTTTTTAAATATGAAAATGATTTCCAAATGATGCAAACTTTATATGTATGGAAATACAATACAAAGGACAACACAACACAAAATGAATCAGCCCAATCCGACGTCGGGAGACAAAGTTATGCCTAAATGAATAATACCCCTGTGAACAGAAATCATGCCCGGCCAGAACCACTAAAAGGTCCCTGGATGACCGTTTTGACCCACTAAGTGGTCTTATGGATGACCGCCCAAGTTCTGGACGGTCCATGGAGGACCGTTCAAAACACCAGAGGCTTTGGGTGGTCGTGGAAAGGCCGTTTAATGGTCTAGGCGGCCCTACGATAGATCGTGTAACCCTGACAGACCCGGAAATGGACAGAATGATGGAAAAGCGTAGAGGAGACTACCCAAACATGCGTGAACGCCTTCCGAACATGCAAGAGACTAAAGATATAACGTGATGGGCACTAGGCGTCCCACCGTGATCGCCAAAAAACTGTAGATACAAATGTTTCAATCTATCCCGCCCCAAACTATGAACATGTAACCATGCATATAAGCGTGAAAGTGCATGAAAAGCAAAGGGGCGATGAAGAAGAGGAACCTGACCGTGATCACCAACAAGGTTCTACAGCACCCAAAAGATGGAGAACGGATGAAGACGGCGCCGTGTGCCTTGGGAAATATGGAGGAAGACGCGGCCTAACGGGAAGCTGCGACAACGTGATCGCGCTTTGAAAAGGGGTGCGGGGAACCGATGTGGGTGACACCTCCTCACCTCCTAGCCGGCTAGAAAGCAAGGGCCTCATGTTCTATCAACAATCTCTTGCAAAACAAAGTCATAGACATAAGAGAAAATCTATTAGAATGTGAAGTGTAGCATATGTCCCGAAATGATAAAGTAGCATGAAAGAAAGGGGGAGAACGCACCCGGGGAGGAGTTTTAACCCCTATGAATGGGTGCAAACAAATGGTGGGAGTGTTGTGCATGCATAGGATTTGAAATCACGAGAAATGATGAAGAGAGTAAGGAGAAAAGTGATGTGCAAAACGGAGAAAAATGCAGAAACGTGCAGAAATAGTGTGATTTGTGATGATTTTGAAAAAGTAGGAGATGAGAACTAAGGATTGGAGCAATGAAACTGAGCCCAAAGAGATGGAAATCAAAGCTAATACTTCCCTATTCGCAGTGGGGTCAAAGGTGTGAGTCGACGATCCGACATGGCTTCGCCTCGAGTCCAAGAAGAGCCCCCCGTCGTGCAGGTGAACTGGACACTTATTTATAGAAAAGTGGTGAAATCTCCAACTTTCTCCCACGATTCCCAAGGATAAAGATCACCGTATCTCGAGATCTATGGATCAATCTCGAGATAATAGATAGGATAAGAGTTAGAAACAAATGGGACTCTTTTAGGTGGAAGGATCTAGAAGATATTCCCGCCGCAAGAAGGGCCCGGAGCCTAATCTCGAAGAGTTTGTGTGACACGAAAATGCATAAAACCTGATATTGCGGCCAAGATTCCAAAGAATATATGCCACTAAATTTTGAGTTATATGGCTTAAACTCACGATAATAGTGGTGGCAAGAGGCAGAAATAAACGGGAAGTGATTTGGTGGAATATTCAAGAAGATAGAGCCTTAGAAAGGTGACCCCGGCGAACAGAAATCAACCTTAGAGTCCAGCGGCGAAGAAAACGGAGTTCAAGAACTTTTGGACTCTTTGTTATATAAACAGTCGCACGATAGACCGTTCTATGAATGGCGCGGTCTAGGGGTAGACCGCTCAATGAACCAGGGGGCGATCGGGCGACTTTTGGCACAAAAATGAATAAACGGTCTTCCACAGACCGTTTTTTGAAAGAGGCGGTCTCAAGAAGACCATCAATTCACATTTTAAAATTAATAAAAATAAAATAAAATATTAACTGTTGACCGTTTTATTCATTGGGCGGTCCACTAGTGACCGTTTATTCATAGGATGGTCAACTGTTGACCATTTTGCTGCTAGGCTAGCGCGACTTTAGAAATCAACGAATATCTTGCAAAAGGTGCATAATTAGAAAAAATGGTAGAAGATGAAATTGTAGATAATTGAAAGATGAACAACTTGCATGAAGAGAACAAGATGAAAAAATATCAGAAGAGAGAGAAAATGGGGTGAGAATAGAGAAAAATATTGAGGCTTGAAAACGGTGGAGAACTGGATAATGGCATAGAAGAAGAAAATGTAGGGCTTTACAAATGGAACAACTTTTCTGAGGGACACTTAATGAATAGAGGAAAGAAAGGGGGTGAAAAGGGATCATTTTTCAAGACTGCGCAGCGAAAGGGGCCGCATTCCTAAGGGAAGTCGACCTAAATGGGCCGTAAGTCGACTTGGAAGGCCGGAAGGTGATAGAATAGGCTCCAGGACTCTAAGAAAACATGATCTCCAATGCTCAAAGGGAATGGAACAATGAAATGGGCTCGAAATCCATCCAAAGAACGCTCCAAAATAACGATTAATTTGCGACATCAAAAATGATGAACAAGAGAAATGACGTAACTTGCGGGCTAAAAATGGGTGTCAACATAGGTGTTTGACTTTTTATGATGTCTGACATTTGACATATGGTGTTTGTCATCATCAAAATCACAGGGACACAACATACTTCTCCAGATGGGTAGAAGCTGTAGCACTAAGAGAAGTGATGGGGGAGCTGGTTGCCAGATTCATATGTCAGAACATAATATTCCGGTTTGGTGTCCCCAACTGAATTATTTCTGACAGCGGCAGTCACTTCAGAAACTAGAAGGTTTACCGACTAGCTGACAAATACAAGATTGATTGGAGGACTTCAACCCCCTACAATCCTCAAGCTAATGGGCTTGCTGAAGCATTTAACAAGTCCTTTTGCACCCTACTAGCGAAGATGGTCAGCGCTAGTAACAAGGATTGGGAGGAAAGAATGTACGAGGCACTATGGGCCTATCGTACGGTCTATAAGACCCCGACTGGCTGTTCGCCCTATTCCTTGGTGTATGGGTCAGAAGCAGTGGTGCTGATAGAGCTCGAGGTGCCGTCTCTATGGGTCGCCATTCAGCAAGGCCTGGTCAACAGTGATCAAACAAACATAGAAAGAAGATTGGAGGAGCTATCCAAACTTGAAGGAAGAAGACTCTAGGCCCAACAAAATATATAGTTGTACCAGGCTCGCATGGCTCGCGCCTTCAACAAACTGGTCAAAGAAAGAGAATTCAAGAAAGGTGATCTGGTAATGGTTAAAAGAAAATAAGTAATGGCATCCAATCCCAATGGGAAGTTGGTTAAAAACTGGGTGGGACCCGACGTCATCCACCGAGTATATGAAAGTGGCACCTACGTCCTTGTGGACCACAGGGGGGTAGTCCAATTCTCCCCTCTCAATGGAAAACATCTAAAACTATATCATGCAGCCTTGCCGACATTTGAAGGGTTGGCCGATGCGCCATAAATATAAAAAAAAGAAGAAAAAAAGGAAAAAAAAGAGAAAAAAAAAGAGAAAAGAGCGGGAAGGAGAGACAAACATTAAGTTGTTTCTCCTTGGCCTGTGCCCTTGCCTAGGCCGGCCATTCACTTTACTTGGCCGATGGCATTTCACCCCATTCGAGCTCTATAAAAATCAATACCCAGCCCAATTTTCTGGGACACCCCACTCAAACCGACTCGAGCCTATTGGCCCATGTTGCAAATGATTCCCCCTAGTGCACAAAGTCATAAGGGTCACAAGAAACTCCAGCATTGTCCCACACATCATCACCAACTTGGACCTTATGTCCAGACCGGTGCATAAAACCTTTCCTTTGCGTTGACGTTATCCCCACGTCAACAAAAACACACTTTTATCAGCAAAGGCCTCGTGCCCTAGCTGAATCATATACATCGTCGGTTTGGACCTTACGTCTGAATCGATGCTTTAAACCTTTCTTTTGCATTGACGTTATCCCCACGTCAACAAAGAACACAGTTCTATCGGCGAAAGGCTTCGTGCCCTAGCCGAATCAGATACACATTATCGTCAGCTTGGACCTTACGCCCAGGTTGGCACATAAACCTCTTTCTTTGCATTAGCGTCCACCCCACGCTAATGAATACATTGTCAAACGGACATTTACGCGCTGACTCACAAAATGCTTGGACTCGAAAGTCATATTTCAGTCCATGAACAAACCTATACCAATCATCTTTTGTTTCAAAAAAAATGGGGCTTAAAATAGAGGTCCCCCGCCAGACTTGTTCAGATTTCTTGAACAAGGGCAAAAATGGCTATAACCCGACTGTGGCGAAAACCCGAAAGGGCGCTGCAGGCAAAATAGGGTATCCCGCCATGTGAAAACTTGAGAGGGCGCGTGGGCAAAAGCAAGAGGGGGTTAGCTCCTGTGAAAACCTGAAAGGGCGCTTGAGCTAGTAATGTGGTAATAAACATAATGTCTTCTATTTGAAAGACCCCTCCAAGGGTGAATTTTCTATGCACTCATGGGAATCCCCACGTGAGATTATCTCTATACATCCCACTGGCATAAGCCTTACGCCTATGCTGCTAAACATAAACCTATCTTTGCTTCGGCATTTAACCAATGCCGATGAACAAACCAACATCAATCCTCGTCATCATCGGCGAAATCGATGCACATATCGTTGACCTGGACCTTCCATCCCCGTTAACGATTAAACCTATTTTTACTTCAGCACTTAACCAATGCCGATGAACAAACCAACATCGATCCTCATCATCATCGGCAAAATCGATGAACATATCGTTGAGCTGGACCTTTTGTCCTCGTTAACGATTAAACATATCGTTGCTTCTGCATTTAACCAATGCCGATGAACAAACCAACATCGATCCTCATCATCATCGACAAAATCGATGAACATACCGTTGACCTGGACCTTTCGTCCTCGTTAACGATTAAACCTATTTTTGCTTTGGCATTTAACCAATGCCGATGAACAAACCAACATCGATCCTCGTCATCATCGGTGAAATCGATGAACATACCATTGACCAGGACCTTCCGTCCTTGTTAACGATTAATCCCATTTTTGCTTCGACTTAACCAATGTCGATGAACAAACCAACATCGATCCTCGTCATCATTGGTGAAATCGATGAACATACCGTTGACCTGGACCTTCCATCCTTGTTAACAATTAAACCTATCTTTACTTTGGCATTTAACCAATGTCAATGAACAAACCAACATCGATCCTCGTCATCATCGGCAAAATCGATGAACATACCGTTGACTTGGACCTTTCATCCTCGTTAACTATTAAACCTATTTTTGCTTCAACATTTAACTAATGCCGATGAGCAAACCAACATCGATCCTCATCATCATCGGCGAGATCGGTGAACATGCCGTTGACCTGGACCTTTCATCCTCATTAACTATTAAACCTCTCCTTGCTTCGGCATTTAACCAGTGCCGATGAACAAACCAATTTTGATCCCCGTCATCATCAACGAGATCGTTGAACAAACCCATGACTTGGACCTTCTGTCGTTGTCAATGAACAAACCTTCTTTTGCTCCCGCATTTAATCAATGCCAATGTACAAACAAACAAGCCATGTCAATCTCCAACACCCTGTCGGCTATGACAAACACACCCCTCAATCCAGACCTTATGTTTAGGATCATCAAACAAATCTCCTTCCTTTGACACTAGCCCGGTGTCAACGATCAAACCAAACCACTGTCAGACACCTTGTTAAGGACTAACAAATACGCCATATCATCAAAAAAATGGGGCTTAAAATAGAGGTGCCCCACCGGACTTGTTCAGATATCCTGAACAAGGGCAAAAATGGCTACAACCCAGCCGTGGCAAAAATCCAAAAGGGCGCTGTGAGCAAAATAGGGTACCCTGCCACGTGAAAACCTGTGAGGGCGCATGGGCAAAAGCGAGAAGGGGCTGGCTCTGGCGAAAACTCGAAAGGGTGCTTGGGTTAATAATGTGGTAATAAAAAAGTATATATCTCTTTCATTCCCTCTCCACCCTTGTTTACGGAGGCTCCTGATGGTGCACCCATCACATGTCCCACCGAAAAGTCCGTAACTACCTTCGACCTTCATCATCATTGGCGAAGTCGATGAACAAATTGTCGACTCAGACCTTTCATCCCCGTCCATAGGTAAACCCTTTTCTTGCTTCGACATTTAACCCATGCTGATGAATATGCTACCTCTGATTATCATCATCATCGGCGAAATCGATGAACAAACCGTCGACTCGGACCTTTCATCCCCGTCGATAAACAGACCCTTCTTTACTTCGACATCTAACCCATGCCAATGAATATGCTACCTTCGATTCTCATCATCATCGGCGAGATCGATGAACAAACCGTTGACTCGGACCTTTTGTCCCCATCGATAAAAAAAACCCTTCTTTGCTTCGACATCTAACCCATGCCGATGAATATGTTACCTTTGATTTTCTTCATCATCGGCGAAGTCGACGAACAAACCGCCGACTCGGACCTTTCGTCCCAATCGATAAACAAACCCTTCTTTGCTTTGGCATCCAACCCATGCCGATGAATATACTACCTTCGACTTTCGTCATCATCAGCGAAGTTGATGAACAAACCATCGACTCAGACCTTTCGTCCCTGTCGATAGATAAACCCTTTTCTTGCTTCGACATTTAACCCATGCCGATGAACAAACTACTATCAAATTCCCCTGACTTGGACCTTCTATCCTGGCCAATCAATAAACCCCTTCCTTTGCTTCGGCATTTAACCCAATGCTGATGAATGAGGCACATTTTGCACAAACGGTCAAGAAGTGATTAGTAGACGTCTCGACAGCCACGGGTTACCGGGCTGACGTTTCCATAGTAAATAAAAAGGAATCAAGACTGCCCTCACCTAAAGTTACGGTCCCACATGGAAAGGTTTGTGGCGTGGTGGAGCGAACCCCTCATCCCTTCCTTGAAGGAGTGAGCGCTCTCCTACTCTAATGACCAAACATGTCCCTGATAGGTGGCGAGTCTCCCCCTTCCCTTAGAGACATATCCCTTCTCTACGGCCTTCAATGCAGAATGGTTCGGGCTAACATACACACATAAATAAAGAAGAAGAATGGAGGGAAGAAACAATAATATGTTAATGAACAGAAGAAGGCACTATTTGTGAATTTCATTTCATGCAAAAAGGGGAGAGTACATAGTCCCGCGGGGCATTCCTCGGTATACATAGAAGATGGCAAAACAAAAGGAAAAGAAGAGGAAGAAAGGATAAAAGTCTAAAAGAGCTCAAACAAACATCGGGCTCACGGTTGACAGAAGATGTCGTCAAACTCAAGGAGCCCCAAAGATGGATTAGTGGCCAGTTCTCGCATACGGGACTCCTCGGCCTAAAGTCTTGTCAACTCTTTCCGGACGAATGTAGCTCGCCCTTCTACCAGCTCTGCTTCTCTCATACTTTGCACTCACAGCTGCACAGAACATTCAAGGTTCTCCTTGATGCGAGCAAGCTCAGCCTGGAGTTCTGACGCTCAACTTTTCAAGGAGTCAATATGATGGGAAGTAGTTTCGACAATTCCCCTTTGTTGCTGGGCAGTCTGCTCTAGTGGCCGGAGGATAGCTTGGCATTCAGTCCGCTGGAGTTTTAAAGCCATCAACCGGCCCGTTAGACCATGCTCAAGATATTCCCTTCGGTTAACATGTTTTAGCAGCAAGGTCACTCGCTGTGTCCTTTCTTCTAAATGACATCCGAAGGCTTGAAGCATTGTAGAGATGTGCTGCACTGTCGCCCGCAATTGCAAATAAGTTAAATCTCAGCGAGTCGACATGGTTTGACGCAGCACATCAAGATTCTGCCACACCATCTCATCCGAAGGGTCATGTCCCGAACCGATAGCAGTGGAACGCATTGCTCGGAACGTGGCAGCAAACAGTCATGAAAAATCAGAGCAAACCATAAGACACAAATACAAGGCCAGAGAACATTGACAAAATATGATTCTTATTAATAATCAAAATGTGAATATTACATCTCTGACTCAACTTACATTAATAAAAGAAAAAGACTCCATATTACACTTAATGAAAGGATGAAGACTCAAAGACAGGACAAGACTCAAGAAAATAAAAGACACCGACTCGATTCTCCAGAACACTCATCACTCTTTCCCGTCCCCATTTGATTGATTGTCTTTGGCATTATTACCTGAAAAATGTTAAAATAGGTTGGATGAGCGAAAAGCTCAGTAGAAATTACATCTCTCATCATGCAGGATATAAGTGATTAGTCAATTAATCATGTACATGGGCATGTAATGCATGAATGATATAACATGACACTAGATCTAGCAGAAAGGATGATCATTAATGAACATCAAAACCAAGGGCAGATATAAGCTCAAGGGAAAAGGGAAGTAATTCCCGTGCAGAACCAAGGACTAGATGCTAGTATGAATCAAAGACAGATGCTCTAGATGAACATAAATTTAGAATTGGCCAGAATATATCAGAATTTCAATAATGATAAGCAGAAATAATCAGTCTAACAGAATATTTAAATTATGAGAATGAACAAAATAACAGAATAGCAGAATAACAGAATTTGTAGATAACAGATATAACAGAATTTTGCAGATATACAGACTTTGGTGTAAAGTCACACCCAGAATTTCCATGGTTCACAGAATGGACTTCCGTCCTACCTGGCATTGGTTGTCGCAGACCCACAGCCCTTAATATTTCAGAATTTACATATATGGCCAATATAGAGTCAAAGGGTTATGTTCCAAAAATGTTGATAATGAATTTTGTCAAAGGAATAGCATGTGTTATCTAATACGGGTGATAATCTGGAAGATCCATGATATAAAGGAGTTCAAGGACTGAACAACGAATAGGGACACTATAACGATAATTCTCTCTTGAAAATCCAAATATTCGTGAAACTGGGTTAAATGACGTCGACACTGTCACCATGGATTAAAGAAATGGCCTCTCCTGTATGGACACTAATTCCCATGAACAGTAGGCACGAATAGAATTGACGTTAGTGTCATGGACGCTAATTCCAAATGGCGTCTATGCTCTGGACCCCAATTCTAAACAGTAACAAAACTTCCCACGGAGACCCATCGGGGTGATCCGGGATGGCTGGGACGTCATATTTCTTCAGAGGGACATGGAAAGACACGATTTCCAAGATTTTTAGGATACTACCTACTTGGCGGCCTTGAGGAAATCCAAGGTTTCGCACAGGCTTACAGACGTCTCAATGAAGAAAGCACCGGTTCGGCGGAAGGAGTATTCGACGGAGGGTCCTAACCTCACCAAGAGTTGAGTGTAAACGGTAGAGCACGAAACAGGGACCATGCCTCGGCTATGAGACAATGGTGCCAGGATCCAGCGGTATTGGATCGAGAAAATGTGATTTGAAACAGTCAAGAAACGGCGTCTGAGCATTGGACGCTAATTAAAATTCGCGTCTACCGCTTAGACTTCAATTACTTACATTTATAAAATTAATTATTTTTCCTAGAATATGCATCTCTTTGGAGAGGCGCAAATTATTAAAATAGCATCAATTCATAAGGACGCTAATTCCTTATTTTATTTATTCCACAAGGAAATAACGTCAAAGCAATTTTTAATATGGGGATCTCAAAAATATGCATATCCAGAATTTTTGGCATATATTTACATGATTATAAAATTTTTAACCCATGTGTTAATGTATTTTACGTGAAATAGAGAGATAGTTTAAAGCTGTGTAAACATGCAGGGAAGCAAAGAATCATGCATAGGACCTTAGATGCGCATGCACGAACTCAGTTATTAACTGGGTTTTACTTGAGTATTGAGAACACCTACCTCTTGAAGAGAGAAGACACGGGATGAAGAAAAAGGATGAAGCAGAGGAATAAGCAGACACTTCTTCTACGGCAGCAATCAACCACAGGTGCAACAGCCGTAGGGGGAAGAAGATGCAACAGCCTTCCAACCCTCACGTAACAGCAGCACGCAATAGTAGAGAAGAAGAAAGGGAAGATGTCCCTCGGCAGCACTTTTGAACGCAGCAGCAACAAGGGTATGCGCATTCGAAGGGGGCTATACTTATAGAGCTAGAATCATAATATACATGTAATCCCAGTGGGAATTAAACTTCCCCCACGTAATACTCTTAATGGGTTTCAAAGTTTCCATGCAAATCCTCTCCCTGCTACCACCGCAACCTCTTTCCCATTTTGATTTCAAAACCCTAAAGCCTTTTACGTATCCTGTTCGAACATGTTAAGGTTTGAAGAAAAAGCCTTTGATAGAATTCCCTTAACTCATTCTTTACGGGAGGCACATTCTATTGTGTTAACAAGAATCAAATTCATGGCCAAAGGAAAAACATGTTTAACGTAAAGCCCCTTAAGGCCCATTAGGTTAAGCCCATCTATCCACGGGAAGGCTCTTCTATTTGTTTTTTTTTAATTACTTTATGTGGGCTTTTAACTTATTAGTTCAACATGGCATTTTTCCTTCCTAATTGGGCCTATATGTGAGAGTGCTTCTTCTAATATGCTTATTTGGTTCTCAAAGAGGCACACTTATAATTAAATATTTTTTATATTTTGTTAGGGGTGCTACACCCTCCCCCACTTAAAAGAATTTGGTCTCCAAATTCACATGACATTCATTTCTAAAACAACAGTGGGGTATCTAGTTCTATTCTTTAATCATTAGACAAGATCATGTAGGCAGGCTAGCAGAGTGAACTTCAATCTAAGGAAGGAAACTAGGTTAAGGTTAAGGGGTACCTCTAGCTACTTCATCGTCATTAGCAGGCTCAACTCGTCTTATTGCTTGCAATCGTCCTTGACGTCATTCCTTGTTATGATCCTTTGCCTGCTGAGGTTGATCTTTAGGAAGGGGACACTCGTAGACCTTATGCTCTGGCTTCCACAGCGAAAACAAGCTCCGTTCTTCTAGCGACACTTCTCGAATTTGTGACTATCATTCCCACAATGCTTGCACTTTTCCTCCTTTTGCTTTTTGCCATTTGGAATGCCATCCTCAACATTAGGCCTCTTTTTTGCCGTTTCCTAACTTCTTCTTTTCCATTCTCACCTTGACCTTGTCGGACAACTCCATGGCATCCTCCAATAGCTGAGCTCAACCATCTCGACATATGATTGAATGTCCATCGGCGCCAATTGGGGTATGTATTACAATCTCAACCCGTTCAATAATCGCTTGGCCTTCATCTTATCCTTCAATATTAAAAGAGGCGCATAATAAGATAACGTAGAAAACTGGGCTTCGCACTCCGCCACAGACATACTTCTTTGCTTAAGTGAGGCAAATTCTCTCGCCTTTCTTTCCCGAACTCTTTCTGAGAAATACTTCTCATTGAAGTGTTCTAAGAATTCTACCCATGTTACGTGATCACTCGGCAAGGTTGCTTCCACAGACTCCCACCAAGCCCTCGCATCCTTCTCTAGTTGGAAAGTTGCCAAAATGACCTTATCTTGGTCCGAACATTGCATTACTCAGAAAATTCTCTCCATCTCCTTAGTCCAATCTTCCACCACATCAGGATCAATGGTTCCACTAAACCTCGAGGGATTGAGGCTCCGGAACTCTCGATGTAATTCTCTAGCACCACGATGTGCCCCACCCTGGGCTACTTGTTGAAGAGCCTGAGTTAAACCCTAAACCATACTTTGCATCTCCCGCCATTGTGCACGCTCGGTCGCCATTGCTAGCTATCTAACCTTACAAGACAACCCGTGCAAGATTAGGCAAATTAATCTCATGAAAATTGTTAAGCCATTTTTTTATAAGCCGATTTTTAGCACTTAACCCATGGTTCTACCCAATCTCACCGGGTAATAATAGAATTGAACTTATAACTTATGGCAACCTATAGTCAAGACCTAGGGCTTTATATACCTAGGCTCTGATACCACTTTTGTGATGCGAGACGACTACGAGACCCGACTCGGACTTGTTGCGACCTTGGACTCTAAAGGACAACGCGACTAAAGAGATGACGCGACCAGCAACTATAATGCCCCGAATTTTTCTGGATATTTTTCGGATCGTTTTACTGGGTCTCGGAGTGTATTTTGTGCTTTACACGTGTTTTTCCCTGATGTGCCTTCGAAACTCTGTGCAGGGCAAACCGTGGCGTTCTCCGACTTCGAGACTGTACCACTGCGTTGTGTTCCTCCCGAGGATCGTGGAGGTAATTTTTCATAATTTTTTGAATTTCTGAAAATTTTAGGTTTTTCTATATATATTAACCCTTTCTCTCTCTCCCCTCTCATTCTCTCTTTCTCACTCTCTCTCATCTCTTTCTCTCCCCCTCTCCCCGGGCGGCCGACGGTGTCGGAGGAGGGCGAGGCGACGATGGCGGGAGGCGAGGAACGAGGAACGGGTCGAGGATCGAGGGACGGTGGCTCGTGGAAGCTCGGCCGCGAGTTCGTGGAGAGGCGAGAGTTTCACGACTTTTTCTTCGTGGATCGGCATCCACGGCGCATCGTTTCTTCGGTGGAGGTACAGAGATGGACCCCCAGCTCATGCACTTCTTTTCCCACAAGTTCTGTAGGCTGCGGTGAGCCGAGCGGGCAGAATCGAGGATTTTTGGGAAAATCCATATTTTGGGGGTGTGAGCCCGATCTACCGTTTCATCGCGTTTTTGGCCGATCCGAGGCCATAGATGCATGCTAGGGGCTATTTGGGGGCTTCCCCCTTGTTTTCCCCCTCTCGCGTGGAGGAATGGGGGCGTGGTGAAGTTTTTGGGTCGTTTCCTGCCATCCCGCTCTCGGGACGGTGTGACGGTCCTTCCAGTGACCGTCACAGGCTGTGACGCCCCAAGGTGGGTGCGTTACGTGCAGTGACGCCCCAAGGAGGGTGCGTCACAGAGGTTTGTAGTGTCGGTAGGGCGTCGGTCGCTCTGGCAGTCTTAAGATAAACCGTCAGAGGGTGTGACGCGCCTGGGTTCGACCGTTACATCCGTTATCGTGGTTTTTGACCGATTGGGGTCCTGAGACTCTGACGCACTAGGGGTGGACCGTCTGAGCTCTGTGATGCCCTTCCTTGGGTGCATCAGAGTTGACGTATCCCTTCTTCTAACATGCCTAGGTAGGTCCGTTAGGGGTTGTGAAGCCCCGAGGGGTGTGCGTCAAAACCTATTTTGGTCTGTCTTCTAACGCACCAGGTTTGGTCCGTTAAAGCTTGTGACGTCCCGAGCGGTGTGCGTTATAGCCAGTTTCTTCTCGCCTTCTGACGCATTGGATTGGGTGCGTCAGGGACTGTGAGGCACCAGGACTGGCGCGTCACCGCCGATTTTGCACCGAGTGTCTGACGCTCCTGAGTTGGACCGTCAGGGTGCTGTGACGGCCTATCCTTGGACCGTTACAGCTGTGATGGCCCAAAGATAGACCGCCAGGCACTGTGTTATTCCGAAGTGGTTCTTCGTGCTTGTCACGATCGTTTCGCATTGTGTAGGTTCCTGGTCGACCCGGTTGGGACCCAGTGGTCGACCTGCGATCTCGTGAATGTCCCAGACACCCCGAAGGATTCTTGTCTGTGTTTTGAGGGTGTCGGGAGGACCGTGCTACCTCGTTTAGCATGCCCACGGATTTGAGAGTCCGGGTGACTTCTCATGTTTCGGGCTTTTGTGTTACACTTGACCGAGTCACCGTGTATCGGTGCGAGTGCGGCGAGGCTTCCCCGCACATCGTGAGTTTCTTCGGGAAGAGGTTTCCGAGTGGGCCATGAGTAAGGCCTTGGATTGCGAGTCCAGTTGCCCAGCCTAGGGCTGGAGGGTTCCCGCTTTTTCCTGAGAGTGGGATTCAGTTTGGCGGCCTGTGAGCTACCTTGGGAACTGTGTTTCTACGTGGCCGAGTGCGTGGCCCGTGGACTGTAAGTCCCCTTTCTTCTCCGACCGTGGTCACCGTGCGACGGTGCTGGTACGTGGGACGGTCCTCGTACTTCGTCGGGTTTGGACATTATTTTCCGTTGACTTGAGAGTCTACTCTCTCAGCGACCCACCACTAGTTGTAGCCTGCTTACACGTTTAGTGGTCCCACCTGGGAGTAGGTGGAGAGGCTTACCCTGAGGACGGTTTTAGACTAGTTTCCATCGGGCTCCGCGTCTACCAGCCAGAGTCCGGCTAAGGGGAAAACCGGTCAGAGGGCCAGACCAGGGACGCACGGTCTGTGTGTGCACACGTGGTTGGGGGCGGTTGGACCCACGTCGACGGGCGTGACCCTAGCTAGTCACTTGCTTTGTGATTACTTGTACAGTGTCCGTGCCTCTGGTAGGCGCTACCACGTCAAGCAGGGCACCTGCGGTGCAGTGTAAGACGTCAGGGGACGCTACCGATTGTGCTTCTAGTGGGAGGTACTCCTGTTCTGGACAGAGAGTGACAGACCGTCAGCTTTAGTGACTTCAACCTTCGTGTTTTGGTCATGTTGACCGTTGAGTTTCGGTTGTTTTTCCGTGGCGCGTGTGTCAATTTTCATGCCATGAGACTGGTGCTAGTAGCTTTACCGAGGTTGCGTCTTGTTGGTGCGATGTCCGCGACCGGGTGGTCGGGGTTGCACCTTGGACAGCGTGTCCAGGTTGGCCGTGTCCTGGGAGACAGGCCTCTACGGCGTGGTTGTCGTGGGTTTTTACTTCGGGAAGCGTGGTACTAGTGTGGTTTGATAGCCCCCGACTGTGAGATCGGGGTGTTTTTCTGGTACAGTAGGAGTAGCTATAGTGCCGAGTTTTGACCGGCCACCGGTTCGTTGTTCCTGCTGTTGTTGTAGCTTTCCTTTCCGCTACCGCCATTGTTTCCGGTTGGGGTTCCACGGGACCCCTGCTGAGTCTCTATTTTGGAGACTCATTCCCTACTTTTCAGGTGTGGCGGTTCTTCCTCGAGGTTTGAGGGTGCGGTACGGAGGTTCTTAGTTGCCAGCTCGTCGGGCCGAGTGTTCACTCGGCATGTGGTACGATTTACTGCTTTAGACTATACTTTCTATTAGACTGGACTCTGTTATAGTTGTAGTTGTTTATTTATTTCTGTTACTTGTTGAATTGTCCTGCTTTATTTCTATTTCTTTGTGCCTCTACACTCCTTTTAGCCCTTCCGAGCCCTCCCGGCTCGTGGGCGGCTGTTCGAGTCTCGGGTTATCGGGTCTCTCCCGGTAATCGGATTCTCGGGTCGTCACAGTTGGTATCAGAGCAGTGGTTGTGGACGTACATATGAATTCAAAATATTGCAGTGATCAAAGTCCATAAGGTCCAGTACAGTCGGTAACTGGCTTAGGGTTTTGTGTTCGTTTTCCCCCTAGTTTCTCGCTTGAGAGCTTGAGTGCGTTGTGCGGCGCTGTGAAGGTGGTTGTTGTCCGTGGCTTTCGTGCCGTCATGGGGTCTAAGGATCGAGGTCGAGAGCCTTCTCCCTCATCGGTGGTGGCCCTGGTTGTCCTGCGTTGAGCAGAGGTTACTGGCAGGCGTGAGCTCGCGGTGCTGCGTTCGAGGTGTCTGCAGCATGGTCAGGTGGCTTGTGTGGATTGCTTGTAGTTAAGTGGCCGTGAGTGTGCTTTGAGGGAGCTGCTGTTGGTTTTGGCCACTTCAGCTTGAGGCCTATCCAGCCCCTGAGGTGTTAAGGTCGTGGTTTGAGGTGTCGGAGCGGGTGCTCTGATCGAGAAGTGTGCTCAGGCGAGCGGAGGATCTTCTCGGTGAGCTGCTGTTTCATCGAGCCTGATGTTCTTATCGTGCTCTGTGGCGTCAGAAATGACGTGTCGGTCTAGGTTGTTTTACGGAATTTGAGGCAGGAATGGGCTGAGGTGTCCCAGCAAGTTCTGCTCCTGCGCTCTTGTGTGCGAATGGGTTGTATTCACCTGGAGTTAGTTTGAGATATGAAGGTTCCGCAGTGAGTTTCGGGACTCGAGGATGAGCATTGACGGTCGTCGGTTATGGCTCGTGTTGCGGCTCTTAGCGTGGTGTGCTGCAGTTCGAGGAATTGCAATGGTGGTGGATCAGTAGATGCTGTGATTGTGGTCTGACGTGACACTCGTTGAGTGTGTCAGAGGTGCTGACTTGACGAGGTAATGGTTTTCTTGGTGCTGGATGGTGCTGTTTCCAGCATGCGCGAGATTCGAGATCAGGTCGGGAGTAGAGTTCTTCTGTTGGCCGGAGGTGTTATTGGTTTCTCTTTGGTTGGAGAGATTGCATTTGGCCAAGGTTTGTCGTCTTGCATTGTGTGTTCGGATTGGTTGGCCTTTGTGTGCCATGAAGTCCGTGCGAGACGTGATCCGTGTTTTGGCAAGGTGGTTGCCGGTGAGAAGTGGTGCCCATTCCCTTGTCGGGTGAGGGTGTGTTGGCACTTTTCCGAAAGGACGAGTGCTGGTCGGGCAGTGTCCGAATTCTTGGCTGGTTCTAGAACTTTCCGATGCGTGGCAGTTCAGAGCTTGCAGAGTTGCAGAGGATTTCTAGATTTGAGAGAATATGTGCTTTGGGGTCGAGGTAATGGAGCTTTCCTCACCCTATTTTCTGAGGTTGGCCAGCCGAGTTGTGGATTGTCGGATGGCGACTCCCGAGTTGCCGTGTTAGCTGTGCGTGTGGATCAGAGTGCACAGCGGAAGCGTGGTGGGCCCATAACCCACTGGTTCAGGATCGTAGCGTTGGTTTCTACGGGTGGATTCCTGAGTTTGCGTTGAGTATTGGAGGATTGGTTCCTCTGTGTGAAATGTGTTGTTGCCATGCCGTTGCTCGAGGTATTATGGTTCGTGGCACTGGCAGGATGGAGTGTTGGGGAAAAGTGTTGGCAAGTGTGCCGCATGAGTACCATGTTCCTGTGATGGAAGCCGTGTCAGGCGTCAGAATTAGACCCCGATGGGGTTGTTGAGGATGTCGCCTGACGGAGGTCGAGGGATGTAATGAGACCAGACGGAAGAGTGACGCCTGTGGGCGGAGGCCTTTTAGTGAGATTGGCGTCGGAATGGTTGTCCTAGATGGGACGTTGGTGTCACAATGGTTATCCCTGGTTTGGTGACCAGCATGGGATGGTTCCCCTGTAAGTCTGAGTCGAGTGAGGTGATGACTGAAGATGCCAAGATCTTGTCAATTGGTTTCATCGTGCTTCCCTATAGGGTAGAGTTGGCGCGATGATTGAGTTCGGATGTGGAGTCCGAGAGGAGTGCGGCTCGAGATGTGGTATCGGTCTGTGTGTGAGTCAACGGATGGCTTGCCAAGGTTTGGAATGTTCTCTTCGGATCTTTTGGAGGACCAGGAAAGAAGGAAGAACCTGAGCAAGCGGAGGTTTCCCGTTGACGTGCATCTGGCGACCAGTGGATGGCCTTTTCACAGATAGAAGATGCTGGTTGTCGGGGCTCGAGTGTGGCGAGAGCCGTGTGCCAGCGAGGCCTTGGGTGGCTGATTTTGAGGTGTGCCTTTTCGGACGGAATCTGGGCTTTTTGTCGAAGTTGTCTTCTGATAGAGTTGGCACAGTGATATGTCTGGCTTTCAGCTTGCCATGTGTGAGGTGTTTCTTGGTGCTGAGCTGATGTTCTGGTTGCGGTCTGTTGAGATGGTTGCTTGAGCTGGTGGAGGCTATGTGTTGGTTGTTCCCTTGCGAAGGGTGTGTGACCTGTCAGTGGTTGTGAAGCTGATGTGTGTTTGGTCTGCTGACCATAGGATGGATCGGTAGCTATTTCTCGTGTCGAGGGTGTGTTTCCTCGGTGGGCGAGATGGTGGCAGCGGTGCCATGATTGGTTCTCGCATGTCTGAGGTGATGCCAGACGGTGTCCTTTGGTGCGCCTGCTCTAGTGGCCGGTGTGTGCGGCATGCGGAGCGGGGTGTTGTTCGTGATTGTAGTCTGGCTGTGTCCCTCAAGATCGGTGTTTTTGTGAGAATCGAGATTTTCTGTGCTGGGGCTTTGATAGCGTTGTCAGTTGGTTAAGGTGTTCTTCCCCTGTGACTTGGTGCTAGTCCTGAATTTCGAGGATGAAATTCCTTTAAGGGGGGAGGGTTGTAATGCCCCAGATTTTTCCGGATATTTTTCGGATCGTTTTAGTGGGTCTCGGAGTGTATTTTGTGCTTTACACGTGTTTTTCCCTGATGTGCCTTCGAAACTCTGTGCAGGGAAAATCGTGGCGTTCTCTGACTCCGAGATAGTACCACTACGTTGTGTTCCTCCCGAGGATCGCGGAGGTAATTTTTTATAATTTTCTGAATTTTTAGAATTTTTGGGTTTTTCTATATATATTAACCATTTCTCTCTCTCCCCTCTCATTCTCTCTTTCTCACTCTCTCTCATCTCTTTCTCTCCCCCTCTCCTCGGGCGGCCGACGGTGGCGGAGGAGGGCGAGGCAGCGATGGCGGGAGGCGAGGAACGGGGGGGAGGATCGAGGGGCGGTGGCGCGTGGAAGCTCGGCCGCGGGTTCATGGAGCGGCGAGGGTTTCACGGCGTTTTCTTCGTGGATCGGTGTCCACGGCGCGTCGTTTCTTCGGTGGAGGAAGGGAGATGGACCCCCAGCTCGTGCACTTCTTTTCTCGCAACGGTGAGCCGAGCGAACGGAATTGGGGATTTTTGGGAAAATCCATGTTTTTGGGTTGTGAGCCCGATCTACCGTTTCATCGCGTTTTTGGCCGATCCGAGGCCATAGATGCATGCTAGGGGCTATTTGGGGGCTTCCCCCTTGTTTTCACCCTCTTCCGTGGAGGTATGGGGGCGTGGTGAAATTTTTGGGTCGTTTCCCGCCGTCCCGCTCTCGAGACGGTGTGATGGTCCTTCCAGTGACCGTCACAGGCTGTGACGCCCCAGGGTGGGTGCGTTACGTGCCGTGACGCCCCAAGGAGGGTGTGTCACAAAGGTTTGTAGTGTTGGCAGGGCGTCGATCGCTCTGGCGGTCTTACGTTAAACCGTCATAGGGTGTGACGCGCCTGGGTTCGACCGTTACATCTGTTATCGTGGTTTTTGACCGATTGGGGTCCTGAGACTCTGACGCACCAGGGGTGGACCGTCAGAGCTCTGTGATGCCCTTGCTTGGGTGTGTCAGAGTTGACGTATCCCTTCTTCTAACGTGCCTAGGTAGGTCCGTTAGGGGTTGTGATGCCCCAAGGGGTGTGTGTCACAACCTGTTTTGGTCTGTCTTCTAACGCACCAGGTTTGGTCCATTAGAGCCTGTGATGCCTGGAGCAGTGTGCGTCATAGCCGATTTCTTCTCGCCTTCTGACGCATTGGATTGGGTGCGTCAGGGCCTGTGACGCATCAGGACTGGCGCGTTACCGCCGATTTTGCACCGAGTGTCTGTCCCTCCTGAGTTGGATCGTCAGGGTGCTGTGACGGCCTATCCTTGGACCGTTACAGCTGTGACGGCCCAAAGATAGACCGCCAGGCACTGTGTTATGCCGAAGTGGTTCTTCATGCTTGTCGCGATCGTTTCACATTGTGTAGGTTCCTGGTCGACCCGGTTGGGACCCAGTGGTCGACCTGCGGTCTCGTGAATGTCCCAGACACCCCGAGGGTTTCGTGTCCGTGTTTTGAGGGTGTCGGGAGGACCGTGCTACCTCGTTTAGCATGCCCATGGGTTTGAGAGTCCGGGTGACTCCTCATTGTTGATATGTTTTTCTACTTTCTTTCTCTTCAATACCGGCTCGAAAGATCTCTTCTATCCCTTCTACTAAATCGACATATGAAATGAATGTGAACAGTAGAAGGAGAACATAAGGGTGTAAACAAGTGATCGCCACCAAGATGCCGAACGTGATGAACATGCCGTACCTTGAAAAGAGGGAGAGGTACTCGCCTTTTGTTTGCAGCGCTGCAAGGATGTACGGCTCAGTAGGAGCCGCCTATAGTGAAGAACGGTCTCACGACAGACCGTCTAAGAGTGCTACAGAGGACGCGGGATGAAGCACTCATGGCAGTTGAACGGTCCTATCACGACTGCAGGAAGAAGAAGGACGGTCTAGGTAGCACCGCACGTCTCCTTGAACGGATGGTTTAGAACCGCGCAAGACCACCACGCCAGAAGTTGTAAAAGGGTCCAACCTCCACCCTTTTCGGCCGGCCAGAAAGGATGGGCCTCGTGTTAGTGTATTGCTGACCTACAAAATAACGTGGAAACACAAAGAGAAAACCCAAATTAGAACTGAAAAGTGTAGCAAGTGCTCAAACGAAATAAATGATCATAACTAAATGAAGTGGGGGATACCTGGGGAGTTTTAAACCCTTGGGGGCGTCAAAAACGTGGGAGGGTGTGTGAATGATAGTGCAAGCGAAGAAAAATGTGGAGAATGATGCATGCAACCAAAAGGGAATGACGGACTATCAAATATATAAAAAAAAGACTCAAAATAAAAGTTACTCCATGGACCGGAGGCCTGTATGGACGTAGAAGGCCTCCCTCCTTGGTCGTAGGTCACTCAAGGATTCGGCAGGGCTTCGCCGTGACCTGAAATCTCCCCCCCCCCTTTTTCAAACCCGGCCTTTAGGGTCTATTTATAGAGCCTAGGAAGCCAGCCCCGAAATTAGGGTTTAGAAGCATTTTCAGGTTGAGATAATCAAAGGAAAGATGAAGATAATTCAATTATCTCTCATCCAAAAGAAACGGCACTCGAAATGGCTCAATATCCGTGGAGAAAATGACAGGAGAAGTTTGGGATAAAACCACGAATAGAGAGAGAAAATCCGTTAATCTTTCAGGAATCGAGAGGATGAACGGTCGTACGATAGACCACTCAACCTGATGTGCGGCCATACCCTAGGCCGTCCAACCCTGTCGGTGAAAATTCAAATAAATATCAAATATTATCCAAATATCCATCGAACTGACCGAAATCTTCACCGTTGGACTCTAATAGATGAACGGTTGATAGCAGACCTTTCAAAGGTAGAGCGGCCAAGAGGAAACCGTCCATGTCTGTCGGTGATAATTCAGCATAAATAATATAAATAGATAATTATCTGAAAACCAATGACGTTAGGACTCTTGAGATATAGACGGCTTAGTACGTACCGCACAATGGTCTTATGCGGCTATGTATAGGCCGTATATATGCTTGTCGGTGATAATTCAGAAAATCAGCCAAATATCCCATAAATATGTGAACGGCCCTGTATCAACCGCACATATAGCTGAACGGCTGGAGGATGACCCCACATGTACAGGGGTGCTTGAAATTCATAGAAAAGCTTAAGACCAAAGTCAAGGCCCATTAAGCCCTGAATCAATTCGGACCTAGCCAGGGAGGTAGGTTACCCATACAATTGGCCCAAAACGTGCAAGAAAACAACCCAGCGAGTGATGGACAACTCGAGACATCAACAAATGGGAGTAAGAGGAACGACTCAACTTATTGGCAAAAAAACGGGTGTTAACAGGTGCCCCTCCTTAAGGTCTTCTTTGCAGGGGAGCGAGCGGAGGTGAAGCGAAAGTGACATGGAACATGGAGATGAAGCGGAGATGAAGCTGAGTGGACCGAAAAGCGGGCGTTAAGGTAAAACGACACCCGTTTTTACCAACAAGTGACAGGAATTTTTCAGAAAACTCTGAACCAAACGTAAGGAATGATAAAACAAAAGCGACACCAGTTTGGAGGAACTAAACTAAACAAAATGAAACAAATCGATAAGACCAATCTCATGGGGGACACAATCCCGCGGTCCAATGAGGAGGCCATAAGCAGGCAGTAAATGTAAAGGAAACATGCTAAAGCTCCATACGGGGACCTCTTAATCAACTAAACCAAGCGAATTGACCAAAGAGAACCTTCCAACTCAGAGTGAAATTAGTTCCGCTTACCCAAACACTGAACGCACAGCTAACCATCGCTGGTGGGACATTCTGCAGGCAAACTATGGGGCATGGAAGCTCAAAAGATGCGTATGATGCATGCTGGGCTAAAATAAAAGAAATCGTTAAAACGAATGCAAAGAAAGATTAAAATATGAAATACTCGAGAATAATATTACTAGGCTGGGAGAATCAGAGTCAAGATACCATCCGCAACCACAGCGTGCAGGATAGAACCGTCCTCCCCGGGACATCCCAACCTAACGGCCTATCCGAAGATTAAACCCGTGAACTTGGATCATTATTATTTTTGTTAAAGGGGAACATTAGATCCTGGAACACGTAGATAACCAACTGGTTCTCGAGATAATATAGCATAATACCATATAGTAATGCAATAAGGGTGATAAGGTTAGAAGGCCATACCTGACTTACCTGCGAAAATTTTTAGGTTTTTATGGATTTTCATGAATAGGACAAACAAGTAAAAACATAGCAAAAGATAACACAACGATTAACTGAACGATAAACAACATGACATGACATGATGAACAAATGAAGCGGGAGACAATGTACATACGCAAGGGCATGAACCAATAACATGCATGCATGAACACGGTGTGACAAGACAACAATGCGATGGGACAACACATGGTCGGGACAAGAACATGACGGGTGACTACGTGGTTGGGACAACACAGGAAACGTAGAGGGGCGAATATCAACATGTGGTGAGGGACAAAACAACATGTGTGATACGACACTGTGGGACATAGACACGAGGCAAGGACATGGCGGGACAAAAGACATGAACAAAATACGTACTTCAATCAAAACCCAAGATCAGAATGAAGCAGAACCGCCAGGTTCATAATCGTGAGGCAAAGCCCTCTCATAAAGATATGATCATTGCAAACACAAGCTGAGAAGGACACAAGCTTCAGAATAGATCGAGAGATAAGATTGAAGAAGGAAAGAACATATCAAAGATATGGACAAGAGGCAGAGCACAAAATATGGAGCAAGGAAAGCTTGAGTACCTGCAACCTGCACACTTAGCAAACATGTTACGTATCTATTCTCAAAATAAAATAAATGCATAAAAAGACATATTTTTGTAATTTTCTATTTATTTTTGGATTTTGACATACTTGATTTTTTTGGAGTTTTGTTTGAACAATATTTCATTTTTTTTATTTTTTTTTGTTTTGGATTTTGGACAATATCTCAATTTTTTTTAGATTTTTGACAATAGCAATCCGTAGCACCTAAAGACAGGTGCATTACTGGCCAGGGATCGCCGTCCCTCCCCTCTCATTAAAGGCTTCCCTTGAGCAGGGCGTGCATGTGAGGGTGGCTTACCACAACCAACCGCTTCTAAAGAACGGTGCCCCTACTACGGCCATACCCGGAATACAACCCTGCCTAAGAGGGAGAAGCAGAAGAAAAATTGGAGATAAGCTTTATGCAGGATGGGAGACATCAGGACTTGACTTCCTTTCAGGGCACTACCCTCCAAAGAGTAGGTCTGTTACGCCGGGGCTTTGTGTCTTTGATTTTTAGACCCATACTTATCAGGCACGCATGCGACTGGGCTCATGACGTCCTGCGGGGAACTGTACTGCCACTATTGCCGTGCCTTTGATTCATAATTTTGCATTGATTTATTTTCTCATTTTGGTAGCCCTTATTGGCCAGATATAGCATGAAAACTTACTTTTGAGGGTCAAGACTACCCCTATTTGAGACCTCTCGCATTAGGGATCGCCAAGGTTGGTCATCTTATCCATCCATCTCTTGCCCCTACACTTGGTCGAGAAGAGAAAAGAAAAGACCTTTGTGCATACCCAAAGTATGGCCAAAGCAGCAACGGTGTGCCTAAGAGCAATCGGCTATGGCTCGCCGTGTAGTGTGTGAAAACCCATATTCAAAAGGTCACCCTCAGCAATTAGGGAAAGGAACTAGATTCCCAGCGCGGAGTTATCACCAGCCTAAGGATGCTGCAAAAGCAACTTATTTTATTTGACTGATTAAGCAAATTCAACTAAAGCCACTCAACCATGTTGAGGAACCAACGTTATAAGCATGTGCAGGTGTAAGAGAGATAATAGCGATGATAACATTTTCTTACACAAAATAACGATACCTTTGCAAATCCATGGCGCGGAAATCGGCATCCTGAAGCGAGCATGATCATCGAGATTTTGATCAGCACGAGCTTTATATTCCTTGCTTGTCAGGATAAAAAGGGTGAAAAAAGGATAGCAATGTGTAGATATTCCTTGACATGGAGGAGCGGCAGACATCAAACTGGACGAAGAAGAAATAAAAGGAAGAGAGACGAGGGCTAGAACTCCCTCGTTAAGGCACAGAGGCCTTGATAACAAGGAACCAAATACAGAATGAATAGAGATTAACTGAGATCAAGGCGGACTAAAGCCTCGAAAATAGCATGAGAAAGGGTAATGACCCTGAAAGGGTGAGGAGGAAAGAACAGAAAGACGATGAAAAGATAGCTGTGAAGATAAGGAATAAGGAAAATGATCATCCGACGTGGTCGAAGAAGAAGAGTAGCGATCACCCGCCGGAGGCGGGGAAGAAAATGCATGAACACCCGACAAGGTCGGGGAAAAGAAATGGAAACCACCTGACAAAATTAGGGAAGGATCAGAAAAATCACCTGACAAAGCCGGGGAACAAGCACAAGGAATCCCCAACAGGGTCGGGGGAAACAGATGAGGAGTGAAATACGGACGTATCCGGGGAGGAAAACTAGACGATGCCCCTGGATTAGGGGAAGAGGAGGACATAGGCCGAGGCCTAGAATGGTGAGGACAGGAGAAGATGGTAGAAATAAGGTCAGGTGGCGGAAGGTACACCACCCACGGATAAGAACCGAGCAACAGAAAAGACGAATGGACGGAAGAAGGAGAGGAGGAAGTGGACCCCCGAGTGCACAACTGACGGCCCTTGAACTTATGTTGTTGCCTCTTCTTAGTAGAAATCTTCTTGAAACAACACCGCCTGGCACGGACTCGGACCTTTGGGCTTCTTAATCTGTAATACTTTCTCAAATAACGGGCCCACCTGGCAGACGGCCTAGCCCGATCATGAATATGCAGCTCCATTGGGACGGTTTCCCCTAGCTGTGCGGTGCCAACCATAGAAAGACATTCCAGAACAATCAACTCCTTGGGATGAACATCAGGAAGCAATGGAGTTTTGTCGTTCGGCACTAGAACATGGAGCTTTGGCATCTTCACTCGACAGCTGGGCATGAAGCATAACTCCCTTGTCAGCAGCGTAGGACGGAACTGAGGGAGGGCGATGCGTGGCGTTGACGTGGCCGCCTTACCAATAAGCCGAGGGAGATTGCATAGGATGTGCAGAATGTTCTTGAAAAATGTAGAAGATACGGCCAATTGTCCCTTGAATGCTGAATTGATTAAACTTTTGGCGGCCGTGTGGGTTAGCACCATCTGGGCGGAAAACTCTTCTGGGCTAGTGAACTGAATAGCAATCAAGCGAGAGTTGATAACAACATCAACAGTGAATTCTCCAGCAAGCAAAGAGACTGCCACCGGCCTTGCTTTAGAAGGAACTGGCGCCAATGCTAGAGAACTCTTCTTAGCGACCGTCTTCATAGCAAATGTGGGCTCATTGTCCCTAGAATAGCCAGGGACCAGGGCTCAGACCGGCATGCAGCAAATGAAATCTTGAAGCTTGTAATGCACAGTCAAAATATGATTCGGCTCTTTATCTCCCTGGGGACTAGACCCGAGGGGCACCAAAGGTAGCGGGTACCTGCTCTGCGAAGTGGGAGGTGGTAGAGGAAGGTTAGAAGGAGGAGGTTTGAAGGGCGCGGGCGACGATGGTGCAAGTGATGGGGGAATAATGATGATGATGGGTATGGGTGGAAGTAAAGGCAAAAGTGGAGGTGTGGGTTTAGGCTCGGCCTGCTCGGGCTCAGGGAATGATGGTGAAAGAAGCGGCGTCGGTAGCGGGGATGGTTGTGAAGGTGACGGGGTAGGGGTTATTACGAAAGGAAGCGATGATGTTGGTTGTGGTGAAGACAATGGGGATAATGGAGAAGGCGACAATGGAGATGTGGTCAATGGAGGCAGCGAAAATAGGGGTGGAGAAGGTGGTGACAAAGGGGGTGATGTGGTTGATAGAGATGGTGAAGGTGAAGAGGAAGGAGGTGAAGGTAGGGGTGGGGAAGAAGGAGGAGAGGAAGGTAGCGGCGTAGTGGGGGAAGTGGTAGGTGGTGGCGCTCTTCGGCGTATCTTTACAACACGTCGAGAGGCGTTGGGGACAGATGTGGTGGTGGAAACGGAGGGTGAAAGAGTAGTTGCCCGAGCAGAGGTTGGAGTAGGTAAAGGTGGTGGAGGAGATGGGATGGAGGAAGAAGTGGGTAACGCAGCAGGTATCTTATCAACTGAAGAAACACCAGGATGCCCCTGGTCTTGAAGTGGAGACGGTTGCCTAGTTGGCATGGCTTGCTGCTGCTGCTGCTGCTGCTTGCTGCCGAGATCTGAAATAACTTTACGTATGACAGCCCAATCAATCATCTTCTTATCTTCCAAACTGTAAACAAGTTCTCGGAACTCGGGACAGTCCTCAATCAAATGCCCCTGTTGACGATGGAATTCACAAAAATGGAGCAAATTCCCGACCGCGGGTCGGCAAGGCATAACCGGAGGGAGTTGCAACGCATGGGTGGCCATCAAAGCCCTAAAAACATTTGTAAGAGATTCCAGCAATAAAGAGTGAGAAGCCCGCTGCGGGCAAGGTGGATGTCGAGGGGTATAAAAAGGTAATGGGGATGGTAGCAGAGGTTGTGTAGGTGAAGGCAGGGGGCTAGAGAGTGAATGAGATGGAGGCGTGGAGGGAGTGGGAATATAGTGGACGGCATCCACCCGCTCTTGGTGTTGTGTTTCCTTGACCAGCAGTGGAGAGGCGTGGGGAGATGAAATAGCAGAGGGCTGACTCGTGGACGACTGATATGTGGAGTAGTATATGGAGGTATAGGGGTGTGGGGGAGCGGAAGGCCGACTCGTGGAGGGATATCTAGTGGAGGGTTGACTCATGGTGGATGGGGAAGAGAAGGGGTATGTGGAAGGCGAAGGTGGAGGAGACTCATGGTCAAAGGAAACTAGGAGTTGTTGGCTAACGAAGCGGGTTCGACTGTAAAGTTGTTAACAGGATGTAATATCATTCAAGGCTATGATGCACCTGAGCTCGGGCGTTGCATTAGAAATAACCATCTTGATTTGCTTGCCCTCCGGAATATGCCCCGGGACTTACGTGACCAGGTGACGCCAGCGGTCGGCAAAGGTCGAGAATTCCTCGCCGAGCTTCATCTTCTCTTGGGCCAGATCAACCATAGAATATCTGGGCCCAACCTGGTCCTGGTACTACTGAATAAATTTTGCTTGGGTGGCTTGAAAATTCATCATCTGCTCTTGCGGCAATGTGAAGAACCAATCCTTGGCTGAGCCCTCTAAAGATAGGCTAAAAAAATAGGCCATCAAGCGTTGATCATGTTGGAACTGGGCCGACTCATATAAGAAATCCTTTAAATGGACATAGGGGTCACCAATTCCACCATAGTGACGATATGCAGGAATCTGTGAACGTGGTGGAAGCTGAAGACCTTGAAATGCAAATGGAATATCCAAAGAAGTTTGAGGATTGATTCGGCGTTGCAATTCATCAAGCTGGCATTGGGCCTGAGTGAACATCTCCTCGGTAGGAAGAGTTCGAGAAGGATATGGGCCAGCCCGAGCAAGAGATGATGAATTTAGACCAGGATAATGATGATGGGCCAGATAAGGGGATCCGGCCTGAGAAGAAGGAAAGCACGTTCCGGGAATGGAGGAATGCATGGGCCTGGAAGAATCGTGTATGTAGGAATGAGAATTGATTGGGCTAGCAATAGCACGGGCGGGATAAGAAGGCCCGTTAACAGAATAGGGTCCAATGGAGGAATAAGGAGATGGGCCCGCATGGGAAGAGGAATTCACGCGGGGATAAGAAGAGGGAGAAGTATAGGAATAAGGTATAGGGAAAAAATGCTCCATGGGGAGAATGGAGACTTTATACAGTGAATTTCAAATGAATACAAGGAGGGAAGATGAACCTAAGACTAATGCAACTAAATGGAGACACACAAAGATGAACTAAATCAAATGAGCCTAATCTAACAAAAAGATGCAAATGATGACACTGCAACATGCAATGGAGGGAAGAGATGAGAAAAGAATCAACCAATTACCCAATCGGATTCCAAATGATGCGGGAAAATTTTTTATAAGTTCCCTTTTAGGACCTTAGTGGATTAATTAAGATATGAATTCACTCAACCACAAGGTACATAACCAGGGTGGGGGACGGGAAACTGGCAGACTCTAAGGGACTCTCTCTCTCATGAATGCAGACCCTAGACTTGGGGATGATGTGGTACAACCTGCCCGGCATCTGTGTGGGAATCCACGGCTCGCGGGGACTTACGGAGGTCCTCGGCAAGGTCCCCTAGTCGGCTCCAAGGAGTATGGAGACAAGAGGAAACCCTACCTAGGTAGGAATGCAACTACTAATAAGAGTGTATGATCCGATGTGCACCGGAGTGCATGCAAAATCAAGCCTAGAAACTAGCAATCAATGATCGATAAAATATGTAAGAGATGAAAGCAAGTATACAACAATGATATAAGAGCAGGGGGGAGATCAGTAATCAGCACCAAGTATCATGAAAATCATATAATGTGGCAATGAAAGTGAAGCACGGGTGCACTGTAGCATGACAAGGACGGTCTCTGTAAGACTGCTCAGGGAGATATACGGTCCTGTATGAACCGTTCAAACCAAGGAATAACGACCAAGAAGCACAAAAATCATGACATGCTGAAATGACAGAAGACAGAGATGAGAAGCGTTCCTAGATGAGCGGTCTATATACAGCCGCTTAAGCTCTGGAACGGACCCGTATCCACCGTGCAATAGCAACCAAAAAAATAGTATGAATACAGGGCATACCTGTGCCAGCACGGTGGATGGCCAAACTCTGGCCGTATAAGTGATGCACGGGCGGTAGGAGACCGCTCGAGACAGCAAGCTTGGAGAAGAACTAACAGTGTTCACAGAGAAAAATGGTGAATCCTCAACCGCACAAACGTTCGATGGCCCTCGGAGAGCCGTTCACGTTCCAGAGGACAGAGAACGCGACTCAACCTTAAAATCACTTCAAGAAAAAGGACTAACACAACAAAAAAAGGGGTCAGCAAATCACTAACACGATGGGCACTAGGTGTCCCACCGTGATCGCCAAAAAAAGGAGCTGTTGATATGTTTTTCTACTTTCTTTCTCTTCAATATCGGCTCGAAAGATCTCTTCTATCCCTTCTACTAAATCGAGATATGAAATGAATGTGAACAGTAGAAGGAGAACAGAAGGGTGTAAACAAGTGATCGCCACCAAGATGCCGAACGTGATGAACACGTCGTACCTTGGAAAGAGGGAGAGGTACTCGCCTTTTGTTTGTAGCGCTGCAAGGATGTACGGCTCAGTAGGAGCCGCCTATAGTGAAGAACGGTCTCACGACAGACCGTCTAAGAGCACTGCAGAGGATGCGGGATGAAGCACTCCTGGCAGTTCAACGGTCGTATCACGACCGCAGGAAGAAGAAGGACGGTCCAGGTAGCACCGCACGTCTTCTTGAATGGATGCTATAGAACCGCGCAAGACCACCACGCCAGAAGTTGCAAAAGGGTCCAACCTCCACCCTTTTCGGCCGGCCAGAAAGGATGGGCCTCGTGTTAGTGTATTGCTGACCTACAAAATAACGTGGAAACACAAAGAGAAAACCCAAATTAGAACTGAAAAGTGTAGCAAGTGCTCAAACGGAAATAAATGATCATAACTAAATGAAGTGGGGGATACCTGGGGAGTTTTAAACCCTTGGGGGCGTCAAAAACGTGGGAGGGTGTGTGAATGATAGTGCAAGCGAAGAAAAATGTGGAGAATGATGCATGCAACCAAAAGGGAATGACGGACTATCAAATATATTTAAAAAAAGACTCAAAATAAAAGTTACTCCATGGACCGGAGGCCTGTATGGACGTAGAAGGCCTCCCTCCTTGGTCGTAGGTCACTCAAGGATTCGGCAGGGCTTCGCCGTGACCTGAAATCTCCCCCCCCCCCCCTTTTCAAACCCGGCCTTTAGGGTCTATTTATAGAGCCTAGGAAGCCAGCCCCGAAATTAGGGTTTAGAAGCATTTTCAGGTTGAGATAATCAAAGGAAAGATGAAGACAATTCAATTATCTCTCATCCAAAAGAAACGGCACTCGAAATGGCTCAATATCCGTGGAGAAAATGACAGGAGAAGTTTGGGATAAAACCACGAATAGAGAGAGAAAATCTGTTAATCTTTCAGGAATCGAGAGGATGAACGGTCGTATGATAGACCACTCAACCTGATGTGCGGCCATACCCTAGGCCGTCCAACCCTATCGCTAGAAATTCAAATAAAAATCAAATATTATCCAAATATCCATCGAACTGACCGAAATCTTCACCGTTGGACTCTGATAGATGAACGGTTGATAGCAGACCTTTCAAAGGTAGAGCGGCCAAGAGGAAACCGTCCATGCCTGTCGGTGATAATTCAGCATAATTAAGATAATTAGATAATTATCTGAAAACCAGCGACGTTAGGACTCTTGAGAGATAGACGGCTTAGTATGTACCGCACAATGGTCTTATGCGGCTATGTATAGGCCGTATATATGCTTGTCGGTGATAATTCAGAAAATCAGCTAAATATCCCATAAATATGTGAACGGCCATGTATCAACCGCACATATAGTTGAACGGCTGGAGGACGACCGCACATGTACAGGGGTGGTTGAAATTCATAGAAAAGCTCAAGACCAAAGCCAAGGCCCATTAAGCCCTGAATCAATTCGGACCTAGCCAGGGAGGGAGGCTACCCATAAAATTGGCCCAAAACGTGCCAGAAAATAACCCAGCGAGTGATGGACAACTCGAGGCATCAACAAATGGGAGTAAGAGGAACGACTCAACTTATCGGCAAAAAACGGGTGTCAACACTCATGTTCCGGACTTTTGTGTTACGCTTGACCGAGTCATCGTGTATCGGTGCGAGTGCGGCGAGGGTTCCCCGCACATCGTGAGTTTATTCGGGAAGAGGCTTCCGAGTGGGCCATGAGTAAGGCCTTGGATTACGAGTCCAGTTGCCCAGCCTAGGGCTGGAGGGTTCCCGCTTTTCCCTGAGAGTGGGATTCGGTTTGGCGACCAGTGAGCTACCTTGGGAATCGTGTTTTCGCATTTCTGCGTGGCCGTGTGCTTGGCCTGTGGACTGTGAGTCCCGTTTCTTCTCTGACCGTGGTCACCGTGCGACGGTGCTGGTACGTGGGATGGTCCCCGTACTTCATCAGATTCGGACGTTATTTTCCGCTGACTTGAGAGTCTAGTCTCTCAGCGACCCTCCACTAGTCGTGGCCTGCTTACACGTTTAGTGGTCCCACCTGGGAGTAGGTGGAGAGGCTTACCCTGAGGACGGTTTTAGACTAGTTTCCGTGGGGCCCCGCGTCTACCAGCCAGACTCCGGCTGAGGGGAAAACCGGTCAGAGGGCCAGACCAGGGACGCACGGTCTGTGTGTTCACACGTGGTTGGGGGCGGTTGGACCCACATCGATGGGCGTGACCCCATCTAGTCACTTGCTTTGTGGTTACTTGTACGGTGTCCGTGCCTCTGGTAGGCGCTACCACGTCAGGCAGGGCACCTGCGGTGCAGTGTAAGATGTCAGGGGACGCTACCGACTGTGATTCTAGTGGGAGGTACTCTTGTTCTAGACAGAGAGTGACAGACCGTCAGCTTTAGTGACTTTGACCTTCATGTTTTGGTCATGTTGACCGTTGAGTTTTGGTTGTTTCACCGTGGCGCGTGTGTCAGTTTTCGTGCCGTAAGACTGGTGCTAGTAGCTTTACCGAGGTTGTGTCTTGTTGGTGCGGTGTCCGCGACCGAGTGGTCGAGGTTGCACCTTGGACAGCGTGTCCAGGTTGGCCGTGTCCTGGGAGACAGGTCTCTACGACGTGGTTGCCGTGGGTTTTTACTTCGGGAAGCGTGGTACTAGTATGGTTCGGTAGCCCCCGACCGTGAGATCGGGGTGTGTTTCTGGTACAGTAGGAGTAGCTGTAGTGCCAAGTTTTGACCGACCACCGGTTCGTTGTTCCTGCTGTTGTTGTAGCTTTCCTTTCTGCTACCGCCGTTGTTTCCGGTTGGGGTTCCGCAGGACCCTTGCTGAGTCTCCGTTTTGGAGACTCATTCCCTGCTTTTCAGGTGTGACGGTTCTTCCTCGAGGTTCGAGGGTGCGGTATGGAGGTTCTCAGTTGCCAGCTCGCCGGGCCGATTGTTCACTCGGCATGTGGTACACTTTACTGCTTTAGACTGTACTTTCTATTGGACTGGACTATGTTATAGTTGTAGCTGTTTATTTATTTCTTTTACTTGTTGAATTATCCTGCTTTATTTCCTATTTCTTTGTGCCTCCACACTCCTTTTAGCCCTTCCGAGCCCTCCCGGCTCATGGGCGGCGGTTCGAGTCTCGGGTTATCGGGTCTCTCCTGGTAATCGGATTCTCGGGTCGTCACATCAACAACACTACAACGCGCGGCACCTAAAGAGCTCCAGAAGAGGCGATCATGCCCTAAACAAGAAGCACTAACTCGCAGTCATCCCCGGCGAGGGAAACGCGACGATCTGCACGGTTGAGTAATCGGCTTTGAGTCTCGGGTGGTCGGCTCACTCTCGTGCTCAGAATGAGTCACGGGATGGGTTTCGCTTTCACAACTCACAGCGGTGATTAATTTAACTAGCTAGGAATTAACTACTCACATGTAGCGGTAGTAAGAATTTATACTAGCAAAGCAAGTAAGACAAAATGAGTAGCGAGTGTACCTCCACGCTCGGGGCGTGGGGAAGACTTCCCGGCCAAGAACCGTCACTCCCGGTACAAAAGGCAAGCTAATTACAGCAAGACAATTACGGCCCACTCCACGCAGGGAGGTAAAAGGCCACAACAGTGGTCCGGGAGCGCCGTTCCGGGGTTGACGGGCAGCGTGTTGGCAGCGTGTCGGCCGGTTGCGGGCTGCAACTCCGAAGCTGCAAATTCTGTCTGACAGGACAGCAAGCACGGGCGCCCAAAGAGACGTCAGTGTCCGGAGATCTTCTGAAGGTCGAGGTTCACCGAGACGTTGGTAGAGGGCCCCCGATCAACCCCCGGGACCGGCGGTCGTTGAAGTTACCCCGTCATATTTCTTTGGGATTTATCGGGCAACCCCTTTTCTGGCATGGCTCGGAGCAGAAGTGCGCGCCTCCATGAAAATGGCCAGTACGCCCAGATCCGATGTTGGATCGAGACGCAATGGGCACCGTTGGAAATAGGACTAAAAAATGTACGACATACTGGAATCTCACATCCATCCAATGGCTAGATTGGAAATGAAAATGACTGCAAACTGACTGAGCTCACTGTACCAGAATACATAACAGATAGGGCAGAACGGGATCTGCCTATTCAAGGGGACCTAAAATCAAATGGAAGATTTAGGACCTGATATTTTTATGGTGGATAGGGGGAGGGTGACGGTGACGCACATAATTTTTTTGTATTTTTCTGACAACGTTTATGGGGTGGGAAAAATCAGCTACTACAGACTATCCCACGGATCTTCACACAGGCAGATTGTGAGAAGGAACAACAAGTGGCTGGAAAAGGGCCTAAACGGACTCTGATCGGCCTAAAATTTAAACTGCGAATGGTGGACGATGGGGGAAACCTACCCTAAAAATATCATCATAATCCGTTGGTCGGATCTCCCGTACCAGCCCTTTTACCGAGCTATTGTCCAGTAACTCTGAATTCCGGGGCAGCAGGCCGGAGTTGGTGTTGTGGCGGCTTAACAGCGGCACGAACGGTGGCGGCGGCGGCGGTGATCGATCACAACAGGTACAGGAAGAGGGGGAGAGGAAGAAATCTCAGAGATTTGGAGGATTAAGATCTAGATCGGAAGAAGAGGGAGGAAGAAGATGAAGAACACTCAAGAACAAGAGGGGAGAGAGGGGGGGTGCGCCCAAATCAATTTTCACAATAATGCTTCATTAATTTTGGCCAAAATACAACATGAGACATTAAATACACAAACCCTAGACCTAGTTAAATGACCTAGGGTATCCTTGGTCAAAGGGGTATAATGGGGAAATGGGATAAACAAATATTAAACAAAGCCCCCATGTAGAGACAAAAGAGGGGGCGCCCCTCTCTCCAAGTCAACATAAGGGGCTTAATATATTTAATCCCTTTGGACCATATTAATCCCCCCTTGGACCAAAGTAAATCAAAAATATAAATACATGGTCAATTATTCTACCATTGACTCAATATAAAAACCCAAGATAATACAAACCAAATACACACCAAATACACACCTAATACACACAAAATATGACCAAATACGTATAAAATATAAATATGTATAAAAATACGTACTAAAATATCAGGTCTCCGGTGGCGACTCCAGACTGTCCCCCGGCCACAAAGAGGTCGGTGTCGATCGAGTCGTGTTGCGTGTCCGGTACCGGCGGCTCGCTGAGTCGGGCCGTACTCAGGCTCTGGTGTCCTCACCAATTCTCCCCGGGTGGGAGAAACTCAACCTCGTCGAGTAAGGGTCCGGGTCGCTCTAGTATCGATCCAGCAGATCTGGATCTATCCTCTGTAGCTCGTCCCGGGTGATCCAAGTGTCGTCGGACGCGGGCCGTCCCCTCCATCGCACCAAGTAGCAGGGATACACTCCGCCTCGAGTAGTCGTTAGCTGCTCGTCCAGTATACATTCTCTCTGCTCACGCTGCTGAGGTAACAAGACTGGAGGTGGACACTCTAGGGTGATGTCACTCACAATGGGTGGAGACGGCTCAAAGGGCTCACTGGGTATCACCGCTGGGTCCCTATAAGCGACGAGATCCGTGATGTTGAAAGTGGAGCTGATCTCATAATCCTCTGGCAAGTTCACAACATATGCATTTGATCCAACTCGCCTCACTACCCGAAAGCGATCGGCACCACTAGCATGCAACTTCTTCACGGCTCCCGAGGGAAACCGTTCATGCATGACCCTGATCATGACATATTTGCCCTCCTGAAACTCACGGTGGTGCCTGTGGACATCATCCAATTCTTTCTATCGTGCGTTGCTGGACTCAATGTGACGACGCACATGCTCATGCAATTGTCTAATATGATCGACAAAGGACTCGGCTGAATCAGACACACGGGACTGGATGGGAGATGGAACCAGGTCTATGGGCTTCCTGGGTCTACGACCAGTGACAATCTCAAAGGGGCTCATGCCCATAAACCTATTGATCGAATCGTTGTAGGCAAACTCTGCTAAGGGTAAGACCAAATCCCAATCCCTGACTCGATCCCAAACCAGGCACCTAAGAAGATCCCCCAAACTCCTATTGACAACCTCAGTCTGACTATCGGTTTGGGGGTGATATGCAGTAGAGAATTTCAATTGGGTGCCCATCATGTGCCAAAGGGTCTTCCAAAAATAGCTAGTGAAGCGCACATCCCTATCAAACACTATTGTGCGTGGGAGTCCGAACCTGGAGATAGTGTGAAGAGAATAGATGGGCAACTCTTGAGGCATCCGACGTTTTGGAACAAAGAATGAATAATGCCATCTTTGAGACCATGTCTACAACCAAAAAGATAGGGTCATGCCATCGGAGGGTGTATGGCAATTCCAACACAAAGTCCCTGCTAATGTCCTGTCATGGACTATCCGAGATGGGGGGGAGTATAGAGGCCAGTATTCTGCATCCTTTGCTTGGCCATAGCGCAAGTGCGGCATGGGCCACGATGCGAGCGACATCCCTCTTCAAGCTAGGCCAATAGAATCTATGCTCAACCGACTCGATGGTCTTGTTCTTACCAAAGTGGCCAGCAAGACCTCCTATGTGCATCTCCCACGTAAGAAAGTCATGAACAGAAGTCCGTGGGATGCACAACTTGTCACCCCGGAATAGGTGACCCTCCTGTAGCACAAACTCGCTATAATCACGCGAGGGACCGACCTGAAGGGCTGCATAGATTGGACCAAAATCTGGATAATCAACATAAGCATCCTTCAGCCTCTCTAAACCTACCACCTCTAGACTCATGGTGGTCAACATCATCATCCGCCGACTCAGCGCATCGATGACCTTTTTCTCCGCCCATGCCTTCTGCTTGAGCACAAAGGTGTACTCCTGGAGATACTCCACCTGTTGCTTTTTGTGTTTTGATGATGTCAGAACAATATAGTTTATTATTTTTAAGTCAACACATCTCTATGCACATGACTTTTTACTGAATAACTTGAGATCATGGCATTTTATCCAACACTCTGTGTGCATGGCATTTCATCGAACAGCCTAAGGTCGAAGCTAGATGCACTTCATGCATACACACAGTCGATGCTAGTTCGAGTCTTGGCTAACTATGGTCCGTGCATAGTCCATTTCATATCAAATAGAGTCGGTGCACATTTAGCGTTGGCCTTATTGGAGTCGATGCTAGCACAGAGTGTCTAGAATATAGGGTATGTGCTAGTTTGTCTTGCCTTGTTACTGGGTCGGTGCTAGTTGCACCTTCTGCAGATAGAGTCGGAGCACATTTTGAGCTGCGCACATTTAAGGTGGATGCTAGTACGTCATGTATTGCTTACGAGGTCAGTGCAGGTTCCTGTTGTACTGTGAACAAGGTCAGTGCAGGTTTGCGGCACGCATGCAAGGGAAGTCGGTGCAGGTTCTGGCTCACATTAGGTTGGTGCATGTCTATGTCTAAGGCCATAAAAGGTCAGTGCAAGTCTTTGCATCACACATCTACAGTCGGTGCATGTCACTATTCATCTAGTAGAAGGTCTGTGCAATTAGGCCATTCTGCATATCTAACATCGGTGCACATTTCAGCTCTAAGCACACCAAGGTCCGTGCTAGTCCCTATAGCACAGTAATGAGGGTCCGTGCACGTTCTCTTCCTTGCACCTGAAGTCAGTGCAATTCACTGTTCAAACCGATGCATGTTCAGCCGTAGGCTCACTGTAGCGTCGGTGCATGTTTAGTATATACGCATTTCATGGTCTGTGCACTTTCTTTTCCTTTAATGGAAGGTCCATGCATGTTTTGTTGTGTGCTGCCAATGGTCCAAGCATGTCTCATCAACAGCAAGTTAAGGTCAGTGCACATCCTGCTTTACTAAACCTAAGGTCTGTGCATGTTTGATCGTTACACTATATAGTCTATGCATCCCTTAAGAACTCAGGGCATAAATTGTACTCTGTCCTTTCATTTGCAGGGAACAATCTCGTTCATAGAAGAGGCACGTGATCTCTGAAATGGCAGAAGGCTAGCTCGTGGATAAAGGGGCAAATGAAAGGCACGTGATCTGAGGAAAGGAACATTCTATTCCCTAACACGCGGACCAATGGAGTTTTGGTAGGGCTCTTTTTCCTCATCCATACGGAGCCCCTGCTCCAATATAAGAATACCCAACCCTTCAAAGAAGGGTGCTGAAAAAGCAGCCAATTGTCTCCATCTGAGAAAGCGAGCGTCTTTAGGAGCAAGAGAGAGGGTGAGAAGTTTAGTGCGAGTGGAGAGAAAGAGAGAGAAGTCTCTGAGAGCAACCAGCCAGTGAATTTGTTTATGCTTCTTTGAAGCTACATTGTCCGTTGTTTTGTTTTCACTTTTCCTCTTTATTCTGATCGTTGTTTCACCATCCGTGTTTTCAGAGTTCCCTCTGGTGTGGAGGAAAGGAGACAGTGTCTCTGGTTTCGAGTGGCTCTGGGGGGTCACTCGTGGGGTTCCCTCGATGTAGAGGAAGGGAGGAATTGACCTCCGGTTCTGGATTTGTAGGTAGCAAGTCCAGGGTTCAGGTTCTGCGGGGTGTAGGACCTGGTTGAGGGATTTGTCTCCCTCCGGGCAAGCTATTAGCCAACCATTATCGCAGACTGAGTCTGCTTTTCTAGCTTGAGCTAGTGGAATCCTTGTGCTGTGTGGATGTGATGCGGGACAGATGATCGACTCGGGCTAAGACGTACGACCGACTCGTTGTGCGGCCAGCACTAGCACACTAAGGCAAGCCGAGCGGCTGACCACCGTGGTATTCTCCGGGTGGAGACGTCTCTCAACAGCGACTCTCTTGAGCCCGACGATCGTCCCTTGCGAGGGAAACGTGGGGATCGCCACGATTAAGAAACCACCGTCGCCTAGGGTGCTAATTCACGCTCGGTGCTTGATTGGAGCCACGGAACGGGCGTTCACAACTCACAATCGCAGTGAATTTGAAACTATCTATCGGCCCTATTCTCACAAACGCAGCAATATAGAAAGCATACTAAACAGCAATGTAAGTGGGGAACGAATCGCGTACCTCCATGACAAGGCGTGGGGAAGACACCCCGGCCGATTTCCGAACAACCCCAATACACAATTGAATTAAATTTTACAAATTCAGAAGCGTGGCCCACTCCACACAGGGAGGTATCGGGCTACAATCGATAACTTTGGGGTTGCTGGAACCCGGGTTGACGGGCAGCACTCTTCGGAGCCGAGGGAGGCGAGTCGGGGCCGATCGGGTATGCCGAGGGTGAACCGACCTGGTTCTGTTCACGCTGGTCTCCCTGCGCAGCGAACTTACGAAGGCCGGTACAGCTAGATCCGAGATCCGATCGGAGTGCCGTTTGTTGGAGAACGACGGTGACTGGACGCCGTTTCTCTTCTCCGAAGGGCGCGATCAAACTTTTCAGATCTGAGAGCAGCAGTGGCTGCACCAAGCCTCTGGTTCTGCTCGCACAGAACTGCACAGGAATAGAAAGAATTAGGGGAAAAATGGTTGCCGAGGCCCGATCGAGGAGCCGCTTGTGGGAGATCGTCGGAGACGTCCAGAGGAAGACGTAGTTCAAAGGTCTTGCTCAGATCTCGAACGAAAGAGACGGGACAGACTCTGAAAGTCGGCTCTGGATCTGAGCCGGGTCTGCTCAGGTCAGCTCGCGCGATCCCACGAGAATCGCCGCCACGAACAGCACGGATCTCGGATAGAGACGAGACCAGTGGCAACGCGAAGAGGACTCAAAATCCTTCAAAAACTTCGTAAATCAGCTCCATAACACTTGATAGGCGATCTGGGGAAATTAATAAATAGGAAACTTCAGATCTGGGCAGCTGGTTGGGGCAGATCCGCGCACCGTCACGAGAAAAATCACCACCGGCGATCCCGAACTCTGATCGACGCGAAACCACCTCTCAATTCTTCCTAACTCGTAGAGGTATCAAGGATAATTTTGATGGAAGCAGATGGTAAGGGGATGGGGGAGATATGGGGGCGAGTCACACGCCCTACTTCTGTCCCGTCACAGGACTGAACAAGGGAGTCACACCCAAGGAAACACAAGAGAATCTCTCTCCAATGCAATTTTCTCTCAACAAACTTTCATTAACTTCTTTACAAACACTATACATGGCTTTAAATAGGCAAATGCAAGGGGTAGGTGGAGGGGACTTGCGTGGGATACAAGGAGAGGGAGGGGGCTGTGCCCCTTGACCATGAGAGAAAGGGAGAGTGGGACAAGCCAACATGTTGGCTCACCTACCTTTGAAATTCCTGTAAAGAAGGTTGGTGGCAGCCATTTTGTACTTGACCAGCAGCCATTTTATGCAACATGTGGTAAATGGGGAGGTGGAAGAAGAAAAAACACAATTTGTCTAGCCTAATACAACAAATAAGGGGGCGCCCCCTACTTGGGCCTCCAATTAGGCCATTTGGCCATGGCCATCCTCTTAAGCCCATTCATCCATTCTTGCTTAAGGCCTCATCCACTCTTGGTTAAGGCCTCTCCAACCTAGATAGCCCATGTAGGAAGGAAGCCCAATTGGGCCTTGCATGGCTTATGGATCCATCATAATGGACCAAGGCCACTCCTTTCTTAAGGAATGCTTAAGGGCTTTAACCAATTGGCCCTTTAAGAACCTTACAACTAGCCTATTATGAAAACCCAAGTAGAATGTTCATTACAAGCCCAATTTTCATGCAAAAAGGTCCAAATTGAAGCCAAATTGTCCCTAATTTAAAGGGAAGCCAAAGTAGTCCACTTGGTGCTCCGCGTATGGCACCGTCGGTTCGCCGACGTGTCACTGATCGCCCTGGTGTCCGCACCAATTCTCCCCGGGTGGGAGGAACTCGACCCCGTCGAGTAAGGGTCGTGAAACTTGAGCTCTCCGCATGTGATCAGGGTGTTGTTCATCGCGGGGCATCCTCGCCAACGTACTAGGACGTGTTGGTAGGCTCTGTTCCTGGTGATCACCTGCTCATCCAGTATACAATCTATATGCGTGCGTTGAGGCTGGAAGAGTGGACTCTCGGGTGGTGTATCACTCACAATGGGAAGAGAAAGCCCAAAACTCTCTTGGATTACCGCGGGTTCCAATATGCTACCAGATCTGAAACATGGAACGTCGAACTGACACCATAGTCATCCGGTAGTTCAATATCGTACGCATTCGGACCCACTTGTTTCTTGACCCGGAAAGGGTGGGTATCGTGGACCTAGAGTTGCTTTCGGTCTCCAGGAGGAAACCAATCAGGTATGACCCTGATCTAGACGTACTCTCTTTTTGAATCCACAGATATGTAGCATGCATCGGCTACCTCCTTATACGTGCTTGACTGGCCTTTTATTGACACGACTTAATGCAAACCATATGTATGAAAGAAAACAACTAGAGAGACAAACAAACACACACATATGACCTTAGACATACATAGACAAAGACACAAACACAAGGGACATATGGAAGAAGACCCGCTAAGGATGACGGTCGTCGTCTTCATACACTAAGTGTAAAGAAGGACAAGCCCACATCCGGATGTCACGAGTTTCCTCCCTCGTCAACTGTCTCCGATTCGAGAAGACTCGTCCTCGGATATGGAAGTGTAAGAGGATCAAGAGGCGGGTGACGGGAAAGTAATCCGGACGTCGGGTGTGGCACTCACAAAAGGGTAAGTCCGGATATTGTCTCTCGTATGCATGGTAGAAGTCAAACCATACCACGTCAACATAGAGTGCCGACACTGGTACGGTAGTCACTAGCGGTTGCGCTACCGTAGGAGAGACGGGTAGGAGTGGAATGGTGGGGTCCTCTATTGGGTCATTCTCTAACCCCAAAACATCAGTGAGATACTCCTCGGCTAATTCTTGATCAGCCTCGTAACTCACTATAATAGGCCCGGGTGAGGCATCCTCCAATTAGTTGTCCTCTAAGGTAGGAGAATGTGAAGGACACGGGTCGGAGAAATGGCTAACCCCAGTATAGGGGACTACATGGGTGGGCTCCGGGAGTGGTGGTGGATGTGAGTCCGGAGGTGGAACGGACCGGTGGAGTTGGGTGGTTGGAGACACGGAGGTAGTCGGGTGTATGCCATCGTGGAAGACGAACTCGCCGGGCAGGTGAGGTGGGTATAAAGTGCAAGTCCTCCTATCCCGGTCGAAGGTTGCTCTCCTCTCTTCCAACCAATCTTGCCCTAAAATGATGCATGGGCCAGCAAGTGGGCCGACCTTGCACCATGCTCCATCGAAATAAAGAGCGGTGCCAAACCTCCATTGGAACTCTACAAATGCTAAACCACCATTGAGAACAATCTCTCCGGTCTTAGAGAGCGATTCAACTATGTCGTGTGAGACACAGTTAGACGACACCCAATTGATGAAGTCGATCTTCGTATGCAACCCATTAGGTAAGATGGCAATGGACATGATAGGTCACTGGAACGACTCGGTTGTTGACATAGGGTCCGGGCATCGGGCCATGAAAGCATTGAATTCGGCCACCAAGGGTGACCAATCGGACCCATGGTCTCGGGTGACGGTCATGGTAGTAGCGGGTAGTGGACATGCAGACACACGGACTAGGAAACACCGACTAATGCAAACACACACTACGATGATGCGTCTAGACCTAAACCAATATTCGGTACTGGGCGGACTTACAGAATCCGAAGATCCGTCGACGCAAAGTGCGGCCTTCCCGATAGGCGTAACATAACGTTCGGGCAACACCTTTTGATATACCGCTTATTGGGATGCAATTTTAAAACACTTTTTTTTTTGTTGTAGAAATATGATGATCCTAGACTCGACTTAAACCGACTTATACCAAACTATCATGAATACCCTAGACTCGACCACGGACGCTCTGATACGGATGTGATGCGGGACGGATGACCGACTCGGGCTAAGACGTACGACCGACTCGTTGTGCGGCCAGCACTAGCACACTAAGGCAAGCCGGGCGGCTGACCACCTTGGTATTCTCCGGGTGGAGACGTCTCTCAACAGCGACTTTCTTGAGCCCGACGATCGTCCCTTGCGAGGGAAACGTGGGGATCGCGGCGATTAAGAAACCACCGTCGCCTAGGGTGCTAATTCGCGCTCGGTGCACGATTGGAGCCACGGAACGGGCGCTCACAACTCACAATCACGGTGAATTTGAAACTAGCTATCGGCCCTATTCTCACAAACGTAGCAATATAGAAAGCATACTAAACAGCAATGTGAGTGGGGAACGAATCGTGTACCTCCACGACAAGGCGTGGGGAAGACACCCCGGCCGATTTCTGAACAACCCCAATACACAATTGAATTAAATTTTACAAATTCAGAAGCTTGGCCCACTCCACACAAGGAGGTATCGGGCTACAATCGATAACTTTGGGGTTGCTGGAACCCGGGTTGACGGGCAGCACTCTTCGGAGCCGAGGGAGGCGAGTCGGGGCCGATCGGGTATGCCGAGGGTGAACCGACCCGGTTCTGTCCACGCTGGTCTCCCTGCGCAGCGAACTTACGAAGGCCGGTACAGCTAGATCCGAGATCCGATCGGAGTGCCGTTTATTGGAGAACGACGGCGACTGGATGCCATTTCTCTGCTCCGAAGGGCGCAATCAGATCTTTTCCGATCTGAGCGCAGCAGTGGATGCACCAAGCCTCTGGTTCTGCTCGCACAGAACTGCACAAGAACAGAAAGAATTAGGGGAAAAATGGTTGCCGAGGCCCGATCGAGGAGCTGCTTGTGGGAGATCGTCGGCAACGTCCAGAGGAAGACATAGTTCAAAGGGCTCACTCAGATCTCGAACGGGAAGAGGCGGGACAGACTCTGAAAGTCGGCTCTGGATCTGAGCCGGGTCTGCTTAGGTCAGCTCGCGTGATCCCACGAGAATCCCTGCCACAAACAGCACGAATCTCGGATAGAGACGAGACCAGTGGCAACGCGAAGAGGACTCAAAATCCTTCAAACACTCTGAAAATCAGCACCATAAGACTTAAGAGGCGATCTGGGGAAATTAATAAATAGAAAACTTCAGATCTGGGCAGCTGGTTGGGGCAGATCCGCGCGCCGTCACGATAAAAATCACCACCGGCGATCCCGAACTCCGATCGACGCGAAACCACCTCTAAATTCTTCCTAACTCATATAGGTGTCAAGGATAATTTTGGTGGAAGTAGATGGTAAGGGTATGGGGGAGATACGGGGGCGAGTCACACGCCCTACTTCTGTCCCGTCACAGGACTGAACAAGGGAGTCACACCCAAGGAAACACAAGAGAATCTCTCTCCAATGCAATTTTCTCTCAACAAACTTTCATTAACTTCTTTACAAACACTATACATGGCTTTAAATAGGCAAATGCAAGGGGTAGGGGGAGGGGACTTGCGTGGGATACAAGGAGAGGGAGAGGGCTGCGCCCCTTGACCATGAGAGAAAGGGAGAGGGGGACAAGCCAACATGTTGGCTCACCTACCTTTGAAATTCCTATAAAGAAGGTAGGTGGCAGCCATTTTGTACTTGACCAGCAGCCATTTTATGCTACATGTGGTAAATGGGGAGGTGGAAGAAGAAAAAACACAATTTGTCTAGCCTAATACAACAAATAAGGGGGCGCCCCCTACTTGGGCCTCCAATTGGGCCATTTGGCCATGGCCATCCTCTTAAGCCCATTCATCCATTCTTGCTTAAGGCCTCATCCACTCTTGGTTAAGGCATCTCCAACCTAGATAGCGCATGTAGGAAGGAAGCCCAATTGGGCCTTGCATGGCTTATGGATCATCATAATGGACCAAGGCCACTCCTTTCTTAAGGAATGCTTAAGGGCTTTAACCAATTGGCCCTTTAAGAACCTTACAACTAGCCTATTATGAAAACCCAAGTAGAATGTTCATTACAAGCCCAATTTTCATGCAAAAAGGTCCAAATTGAAGCCAAATTGTCCCTAATTTAAAGGGAAGCCAAAGTAGTCCACTTGGTGCTCCGCGTATGGCACCGTCGGTTCGCCGACGTGTCACTGATCGCCCTGGTGTCCGCACCAGGATGAGGGGTGAACGTAGATTGTCATGGGCGATCGAACCACCTAAAACCCTTTGCCTCCTTGTGTGATTGTTTTTCTGCCTTTTGTGCGATTTCTGATCTTTAGTTGGTGGAGATTGCTATCTTCTTTGCCTTCTTTGACCCATTTTCTGCTCGATCATTTAGCTAAGTATCATCGATTACTTTCTGAGGCGCTCATTTCTTTGTGAGTGTGTTTTTCTACCGTGTGTTAAGTGTTCTGCACCTCTACTCTCGAGTTATATAGCATGATCTTTTGATCTGAGTTTAAAATTAGGGTGATCTATTCATATCCCCTTCTAGATCACTTCGTAGTATTTCTATCAATTGGTATCAGAGCAGGTTACCCAACATGTGGTCCAACGACCAAGGTAATTCTGGATCTGGCAATCCTCACAGTTTCATAGCTGAGGGACAGTCCATTAGCCATCCCCCCTTCTTTGATGGTAACAATTATTTTTATTGGAAAAATAGAATGGAAGTTTTTCTAAGGGCGTAGAGCCACGAACTTTGGAGAGTGATCACCACATAACCATACGATCTTCCACCTAATGAAGATGCATGGACAAAGGATCACATCAGGCTTTCAACAGTCAACTGGTCGGCTCTAAACATAATCCAATGCGCAGTTCATCAGAGGAGTACGATAGGATATCAGCCTGCAATACAGCCAAGAAAATGTGGGATGAACTTGAGCTCATGTATGAAGGGACATCATAGGTCAAAGCTACGAAGGTAAACATGCTAACTTCTAAGTATGAATTGTTTAAAATGCATCATGAGGAGACTATTACTGAAATGTATGCTAGGCTGTCGTTGATCACGGATAGCCTCAAGGGTCTAGGGAAATAGATCCCATAAGCGGATATCGTTAGAAAAATCCTTAGGTCATTGACTCCCTTGTGGCACACTAAGGCCACTGTCATAGAAGAGTCCAGGGATTTGACTAAAATGACTGTCACTGAATTAATCGGATCCCTGATGACTTATGAAATCAACCTAAAAGGGAGTGTTGAAGAAACAAGTAAGAAGAGCAAGAACATTGCTCTCAAGGTGTCTCGAAGTGGCAGTGGTAGTGGCAGTAGCAGTAGTAGCAGCAGTAGTGGTGAGGAATTTGAAATTTTCTCAGATCTAGATCAAGAGGAGTAGGCCTTACTGACTCGCAGATTTTAACAGTTCTTGAGATCCAAGGGCAAGAAGTTTCGGGAAAGAAAGCCTCAATTATTTGGTAGGAATTATAACTCCAAAACTGGCAAATACTAGTCAACTGACAAGCTGACCTATTTTCATTGTCACAGGCCTGGTCACATGAAAAGTGACTGCCCATAACTTCAGAAGAAGAACATCAAGGTGCAAAAGAAAAAGTCCAAAGCAATGGTCTGCACCTGGAGTGACGAGGAGGAGGATGTTGAAGGAAATTCATTTGAAGAAGAAGAGGAAAGACTGTGTCTGATGGCCGACTCAGATACTGAGGTATGCAACGCCTTTGAACACTACACTATAGATGACTGGGAGGACGCTTATGCAGATTTACTTAATAAATTTAACTATCAAACAAAGCACTACAAAATGATAAAGAAAAAATTGAATAGTGTTGTTGAGGAAGGAAACTGTCTGAAAAAAGAAAATGAGGATCTGAAAAAGGAAATTCAAGAATTAAACTTCTTAAAAATTGAGAATAAAAACCTCCAAGATCATGTTGAACTAACTAACAAGAATCTAAATGAATTCAAGGCAAGGTTCCATGAGTTGTAGAAGGAGAATGATCTGTTTTCTGAAAAATATGATGCTATAAAAACTATCAATTCTGAGATACAGAAAATGAGTGAAAAACTGAAAAAGGATCTTGAAGATAAGCAAGGCACTCTTGAAAATTTTGTGCAAGGAAAAACTAACCTAGATACCATACTAGGTATGAAGGTGAACTTCAACAAAGAAGGTTTGGGATATAATCCCACCAAGAAAAGGCCATTTGAATTTAAGACTGTAACCTTCTGTTCAGAGAAGGGAGAAGAGAACCTGGACACCCCATCCAGCTCAAATAGTAAATTCCAAGATTCTATGAAAAAAAACTCCATTCCTTCAAAAATTACCAACAAGAATGCTCATGCTAAGCCTACAATGCATCAGAATAGCAAGACTACTCCCTCAAGCAATCCAGGTGTCTACAGAGCAAACCCAGCTCATTTTAGAAAAATGTATCATGGCAACAATTTAAATGCTCCAACACAGTGGAATCAACATAGATCATCTTTTCAGAAATGGAACTGGAATCATAACATGTAAAATTGGGTTCACCCTAAACCCTTACAAAGGTTCCCCTATCAGAAAAGGTTTTGGAACAACCCTCAGAGAAAAACCTATAATTAGAACAACCCACATGTCATTAAGAACAAAATTCATCAAAATCCAAGGACCAGAGTTAATAAAACTTTACATGCTGAAAATAAAAATTCTGTTCACAAGAAGGGAACCAGACAGATCTGGATTCCTAAGATTGTCTTGGAAGGAATGAGTAACTTCATTGGACCCAACTTTTCTTGGGTTCCAAAATTTTCTTGTGTCTGATCTGATTACAGGTTGGTCTGGCAGCCGAACACAATAGATGGTACCTAGATAGCGGCTGTTCTAGGCACATGAAAGGTGACCAGACAAAGTTCAGTGAACCGGAAATGAAGATGGGAGGTATGGTCAAATTTGGAGGTAAGAATAAAGGAAAGATCATTGGAATATGGACAGTTGGTAAGTCTCCTTCTAATGTGATTGAAAAGGTTTTGCTGGTAGATGGTCTTCAACATAACTTGCTTAGCATCAGTCAGCTATGTGACAAAGGTCACAGAGTAGTTTTTGACAATAATGCATGCAAAATCTTTGAAATGATTTCTGACAAAATCATGTTCTTAGGACATAGAGTGAATAATGTCTACATGGTAGACCTTAATAAGAATTCTGAATCAAATCTCTATCTTTCTGTTGATTTAGACAATAATGCTTTTAATTGGCATAGGCATTTAGGTCATGCTAGCTACAGCACGTTAAATAAATTGGTGAAATTTGATCTCGTTAGAGGTCTACCAAAAATAAAATTCAACTCAAATTCAAAAATCTGTGATGCATGTGCTCTAGGCAAACAAACCCGTAAGTCATTTAAACTGAGATCTGAGCCATTGTCTTCTAGACCAATGGAATTGCTTCACATGGACCTTTTCGATCCTACTAGAACTCTGAGTCCAAATGGGAGCAGGTTCGGTTATGTGATTATTGATGATCATTCTAGATTCTCATGGATCTTTTCCTTAGCAAATAAAAATGATGCTTTTCAAAAATTTAAATAGCTTTTCAATAATAACAAACAAGAAGAAAGATATAATATCTGTTCAATTCAATCTGACCATGGAGGTGAATTTGAAAACTCCATGTTTTCTGATTTTTGTGAAAATGAAGGACTGACACACAAATTCTCTTCTCCCAGGACACCTGAGCAGAATGGAATTGTGGAGAGAAGAAACCGAACCATTATGGAGATGGCCCGAACTATGCTGATTGAGAGTCAACTACCAAGAAAGTTCTGGGCAGAAGCGGCCAACACAGCATGCTACACTATCAACAGGGCTATGGTAAGACAAGTGCATAAGAAAACCCCTTATGAGCTTCTGAAAGGTAAGAAACCAAACTTAGCCCACTTCAGAATCTTTGGTTCCAAATGTTTTATCTATAATAATGACAAGAAGGACCTAGATAAGTTTGATGCTAAAAGCTATCCTGGAATATTTTTAGGATACTCTGAAGTGTCTAGAGCATATAGGGTTTTCAACATCTCTGAACAAAAGATTGAAGAGTCTCCACATGTCATTTTTGATGAAACAAAAAGTGCCACTAATCTAGAAGATGATGACAGGGATTTTAAGCATAATGGAGAATTCCTAAGGGATAAACAAGAAGAGGAGATTCAGCCAAGTGAAGCACCAAAAGTGCCAAACCAGGTAAGGCGAGCTGAAGCTGGTGAGTCTTCAATAAATGTTAGATTTCTGAAAGACCACCGTGTTCAAAACTTTATAGGAAAGTTGAATGAACCCCCTAGGACAAGGTCCTATTTTAGAGATGTAAATAACCATGACTTAGTTGCATTGTTATCTCAAATTGAACCCAAATCTATAGAGGAAGCTTTAAACGATGAATCTTGGGTTAATGCAATGAATGAGGAATTAGGACAGTTTGAAAGAACAATGTATGGGAACTAGTTCTTAGACCTGAAAATGCAACTGTCATTGGAACAAAATGGGTATTTAAAAATAAATTGAATGAAGATGGAATAGTTTCTAGGAATAAAGCTAGATTAGTAGCTAAAGGCTATTGTCAGGAGTTAGGAGTAGATTTTGAAGAATCATATGCTCCTGTTGCTAGATTAGAAGCTATAAGAATCTTGCTAGCTTTTGCATGTTCTAAAAATATGAAACTTCATCAAATGGATGTCAAAAGTGCATTTCTGAATGGTCTTATTAAGGAAGAAGTTTTTGTAGATCAACCACCAGGTTTTCAAATGTCTTCACACCCTAACAAAGTTTTCAGGTTGAACAAAGCCCTGTATGGACTAAAACAGGCCCCTCGGACTTGGTATGAAAGGCTGACAAAATTTCTGCTCAGCAAGGGCTACTGAAGAGGTAAGGTGGATCAGACCTTGTTTACAAAGGTACTAAATAAAAACCTCATCATAGTTCAGGTATATGTAGACGACATAGTCTTTGGTTCAACATGTACTGAACTGTGCAGAGAATTTGCTGAAATGATGTCAAATGAATTTGAGATGAGCATGGTAGGTGAACTAAAATATTTCCTTGGTTTGCAGGTGCAGCAATTGGAAGATGGGTGTTTCATCAGTCAGACCAAGTATTCAATGGAAATTCTCAAGGGATTTGGGATGGATAACTTGAAGCACATCTCAACTCCAATGGGTACCAACACTTCTCTAGATGCAGATGAATCAGGTCAGGAAATTGATGCAAAGCTATACCGAGGTATGATCGGATCCCTACTCTATTTAACTGTCTCGAGACCTGATATCCAATTCAGTGTAGGTATGTGTGCTAGATATCAATCAAGGCCTACTGAATTGCACTTAGCTGTTGTGAAAAGAATTTGTAGATACATTTCTGGAACTCATAACTTAGGATTGTGGTACCCTGCATCAAATATTTTAGATCTCATTTTATACACTGATGCTGATTACGCTGGCTACAAACTAGATAGGAAGAGCACTAGTAAACATTGTCAGTTCTTAGGTGGGTGTCTAGTTTCTTGGGGTTCCAAGAAACAGCACTCTGTGGCCCTCTCCACTGTAGAAGCTGAATACATAGCTGCAGGGAGCTGTGGTACACATGTGATCTGGATTAAAAATCAGCTTCAGGACTACCAAGTAGACTTAGGCTGCACACCCATATACTGTGATAATACTAGTGCCATTAATCTTGCAAAGAATCTTGTCTTGCATTCTTGAACCAAACACATAGAAATCAGACCTCATTTTATTAGAGATGAGGTTTCCAAGGGCTCTTTTCAATTGTTTCATGTGGGCACTGCAAATCAAATTGCTGATATTTTCACTAAGCCACTGGACAATGACAACTTCACAACTTTAAGGAGAGAATTAGGCATTTTTAAATCTTCTTGAACTTTAAACCCCTTGAATAAAATGCTCCATGCAAGAATAAAATTGCATATACAAGCATACCCGGTTAAGATGAGTTTCTATTTTGCATATTAGCTCATTCATCATGAGATATGTCTGCATGTTAGTTCATCAAGTGAGGGGGAGTTGTCTTTGTGAAGGAACTTCTGCATTAGATATTCTTGCATATAGTGCATGTCAGGTAGAGCATCACTAGCTGGTCAGTCTGTAAAGTTTGACTGAGTCAAAAGATCTTAAGAGATTTTTTCTTGCTGCATCTCTTGAAAGATTTTTCACAGCCCATTCACAGATAGTAGAATCTCATACTCCTCTTAAATACTTAAGTCTGAGCAACTGATAGATAGCTAGAATCTTCTATCTAATAAATTAGCAGAGACTTGCTCCTTACATATTTCATGATCATGGATCAAGATAAACTCGTGTGTCATGACATCTGCTAAAACTTGAAACCTAGACTTCTGGAATCAAATTCCTTCAGAAACAGTTCTTTTGGTCTTCAAACATTCCATATCAAAAAATTTAAGGGGATAACTATATTCAGAGCAATGGTCTGATTACTGAGTAACTTGGTGATTCATCAAAGAAATGAAAACCTTCCTATGTCATGAGGTGTCAGATTATCTCTGATTAAATATAGCAAGAATTTTTCTCTAAAGATTATCTGATCATGACAGAGCAATGGTAATAAGGTGGTGAGTAACTGGGGAGTCTGGCCTCTGGTCAAGGTGTCTCCTCAAGTCAAAAGCCATCTCAATTACTAACTCTGTTCTCTAAAAGAGAGGTAATGAAGTTCTCACACCGAGTAACTGGGGATTCCAGCCTTTAGTCAAGGTGTCTCCTCATGTCAAAAGGTGTGATATACCAAATTACTTATTGATGCTTTTGCTGCTTATTAAAGAAAAATTAGTCAAATTCCCTATCTTTGCTCCATTCTGAGGACAGTTTGTCCTCAATACCTCTGGGAACCATATCTATGAATCATTTTCTTGCAGTCTACTTAGTACAGTTTTTAGGTCCAATCACTCTTGACATACCTGATCATCTTTGCTCTACATCATATCTTCTTTACGTTGATAAACTTCACCCTCACTCTAGGTCCCTCTTGATTACTAGATTTGAAGCATTATCGCTTGTATTGGTTCTCCTACTTAATTTTTTAAGATATGATTATGAGTCATTCTACACTGTGATGATACTGTGTTTTTTTTCTCTCACTCATCCAGCAACTCCATATCTCTTTCATTATCTTTTGATGATGTCAAAGGGGGAGAGAATGAAAATATAATTTCTATCACTCTCCGTTGTCGGGTCAGTCAGTGAAAGGGAGAGCAGAATTCACTCTCTTGTGTTCATGTTGTCAGGGGGAGTCATTGTGAAGGAGGGTCAACATTTGCATATCATGGATATTGTGCATATTTCAGACTTCAAATAAACAATTAATTTTTCAAAACTGATATTGTTGCCATCATCAAAAAGAGAGAGAATGTTGCTTTTTATGTTTTGATGATGTCAGAATAATATAGTTTATTATTTTTAAGTCAACGTATCTCTATGCACATGACTTTTTGTTGAAGAACTTGAGATCATGGCATTTTATCCAACACTCTGTGTGCATGGCATTTCATCGAACAGCCTAAGGTCGAAGCTAGATGCACTTCACGCATACACAGAGTCGATGCTAGTTCGAGTCTTGGCTAACTGAGGTCCGTGTGTAATATCCCGGACCTTTCGGATCCTTCTTCGTGGGTCCCGGATCTGGTTCTCAGAGCGTCCAGCTCTGTTGTGTCCGAAATTTCATTTCGGACATCTTTCGTGTTCGGATCGGCGCGATCCGGAGTGGTTTCGGAGGCTCGGAGGTGTTCCGCGGCTTTTCCGCGTGTGTTTTTTGATTCCCGGTGTGTGTTTCAGCTTTTCCTTCGGAAGCTCGCTGCGGGCGAACCGGGCAGTTCCCCCAGGCACGAGTGGTACCGTTGCAATCGGTGCGTTCCGAGGATTCCGGAAATGTATTTTTCTATTTTTCGGTATTTTTCTGAAAATTCGGATTTTCTATAAAGCCCTAATCCTTTTCCTTTTTCTTTTCTCCTTTCTCTTTCTTCTTCTTCCTCTTCCTCCGTTTCTTCCCACCGTGACACCCTCCTCTCTCCCTCTCTCCCATTCGGGCGCGGCGAACCCCTCTCCGGCTACGGACGGTGGCGGGGCGACGGCGCGGACGTGTGGGCGGCGGCGAGGCGAGCTCGTGGGCGTGCGGCGTGCGTGGGAAGCGTGGGGAGTTCGTGAAGTTTGAAGCGTTCTTCGCGGTTCGTGGGTGATTCGGCGGAGCATTCGCTCCATTGAGGTAGGGTGACGTTCCTTAGCCTCATGCCGATCTTTTCCGCGATTTATAGGCCGCGGGGAGGCCGAGAGGGGATCGTTTGAGCGTTTTTGGGTTTTTCCATGATTTGGGGAGAGCTCGCCCGATCTATGGATTTGATGCATGATTTCATGTTTTGATGGCCTAGAATCATGCTAGGGGTCCCCAGGGGTCTTCCCCTTTGTTGTCCCCCTCTCCTATGGAGGCATGGGGGCGTGGTTAGAATTTTTGGGCGTTTCTACCATTTTCGGCCGCGGACTGAGAACGCGCTATACTCCAGTAGCGCGTTCTTGGAGGTCGCGCTGCCCCGACCGAGCGCGTTCATCGGAGAAGATGAACAGGAGGCGGTTCCTGTCGCGCTATGGGGTCCTAGCGCGATCATCCTTGTCGCGCTAGGCATCCCTAGCGCGACATGCCTTGTCGCGCTAGGCATCTCTAGCGCGACATTCCGTGTCGCGCTAGGAGGCCCTAGCGCGATGTCCCTTGTCGCGCTAGGGGGCCCTAGCGCGTTCTTCCGTGTCGCGCTAGGTGTCCCTAGCGCGATCTGGCTGTTGTTGGGTGTTTCCCTTGGGCCGTGTGTGCGTCCCGGGCACCCCGTGGAGTTCCGTGACCGTGTCTTTGGTGTCCGGAGGTTCCGTTTGCCCTGGTCATGCGTTTGGCCGTGGGCGGTGCGTCCGTTTTTCTCCGACCGTGGTCCCGTTGACGGAGCTAGTGCGTGGGGTGATTCCCACATGTTGTCGGACTCGGACGTTGTTTTCCGTTGACTTGAGAGTCTACTCCTTCAGTGACCCTCCACTAGTCGTAGCCTACTAGTACGCGGGTGCTAGTCGCACCAGGGAGTGGTGTACGGGTCGACCTTTCGAGACGGTTTGTGGACCGGTTACCGTTGGGCCCCACGTCTTGCAGCCAGAGTCCGGCTGAGGGGAAAACCGGTCAGAGGGCCAGACCTGGGACGCGTGGTCTGTGTGTGCACACGTGGTTGGGGGCGGTTGGACCCACGTCGACGGGCGTGACCCCAGCTAGTCACTTGTTCGTGGTTACTTGTACGGTGTCTGCGCCTCGGGTAGGACCTACCACGTCAGGCGGTTCACCTGCGGTGTGGTATAAGACGTCAGGGGATGCTACCGGCTGTGCTTCTAGTGGGTGGTACTCCTCGAGTACGGAGTGTCAGACTGTCAGTCGTGTGTTTCCGACCTTCAGGTTTTGGCGGTTCGACCGTTGAGTTTTCGGTCTTTTCGTACCGTGGCACGTGTGTCGGTTTGCGTGCCGTAGGGTCTAGTTCTGTAGAGTACAGGGCTTTCCTTTCCGAGGTACTTTCCTACCGCTAGAGTAGTGGTTTCTCATTTTACGAGGTAGGGTTCGAGTGATCCCTACTGAGTCTTGTTCCGAGACTCATTCCCTGCGTGTTTTCACCGTGTTTCAGGTGAGACGCCACCTTCGGGGAGCGCGTCAGGAGCGCAGCGTGGTGCGGGTGCCCAGAGGTAGTGCCAGAGGTCAGAGCCGGGGGATGCCCCGTGTAGCTGTACTTTTCTTTCTTGTCACTGTACTAGTCGTGGACTACTGTCTCTGTTGTTATTTTCTTATTGTGGACCATGTAAAATGTTAATTTATTTCCTGCTTAATATTATATCTGTTTAATTTCTGCGATTATCTGTGATGCTTATGTAGTTTCCACACCATCCTTTTAACCCTTCCGAGTCTTCGGGCTCGTGGGTGGCGGTACGAGTCTCGGGTTATCGGGCCTTCCCGGTAATCGGATTCTCGGGTCGTTACAGCTGGTATCAGAGTGCGGTTGTGGAATTACATGAGAATCATAGGTAATTGTAGTGGTCCACTAGTCCACAGCGATGATGTACAGGTGACGCTGGTATTGGGCACCGTGTGTTTATTTTGACATTGCCGTTTTCGTGTTTTCTGTCTTTTGCTTCAGGAGCGAGTATGGCGCCGAGGAGGAGTTCTCGCTCTCAGCAGGGGTAGTCGGCTGGAGGTCAGGAGATCCAGTAGGGGGTCCAGAGGGACCAGGAGGAGCATAGCAGAGTTCCGGGAGCTACCGAGGCCGCAGATGCTGCGAGGGCTCCGGGGGCCGAGGATTTCTTCCGTGGCATGTACCATCTCATGTCTCAGCAGTTTGGCGGAGAGGCCGGTGAGGGCTCGTCAGCTAGGGGTGGGCCAGGCCGAGCGGTGAGGGACTTCATGCAGTTCCATCCACCTTACTTTAGCGGCCAGGCAGACCCTGATGCGGCTCGTGATTGGCTTGATGAGATGGAGCGGGTGTTCAGTTCCGCAAGGAGTACTGCCGAGGACAGAGTGGTGTTGGCCTACAACCAGTTGCAGGGTACGGCTCGGAGGTGGTGGTCTTCCGAGTGGAAGACGTCCTTTCAGCTTCGTCCACTTGAGCAGATCGAGTGGGATGACTTTGTCAGTGCTTTCGAGCGTACGTACTGTCCAGATGTTGTTGCCACGCAGCGGATGCGGGAGTTTCTGGAGCTGGTGCAGGGTGACATGTCCGTGTTGCAGTACAGGGCCCGATTTGTCGAGCTGGGTCGGTATGCACCTCACATCATGGAGCATGAGAGGGTGAGGACCGCGCAGTTTGTGCAGGGCTTGAGGCTGGAGCTGAGGCACCATTTGATCGCGAATGGGGCCACTGATCTGGAGACAGCGTCTCGTGTTGCGATTTCTTTGGAGATGGATATGCAGAGGACTCGAGGACCGATCAGCCAGGGGCAGTCCTTGTCAGGTCGCAGCCAGCAGTCGGCTACCCAGCAGCAGGGTTTCTTCCAGCATGCGTCGGGTGGTTCAGGAGTACCGGCATCGGCAGCTTCGGTGACAGGATCTGCGTCCTTCGGGTCGAAGGTCAAGAAGTTCTTCAAGAGAGGGTTCGGCAAGAAGAAGTCCAGGGATCAAGGGCAGGCTTCATCGGGCAGTGTGCAGCAGCCGATTCCTTTGCAGCGTCAGGGATCAGTGGGTGGATCGCGAGGACCTTGTCCACGATGTGGTGGTACCCACCCAGGCAGGCAGTGCACGGCGCCGATTATCTGTTTTCGGTGTGACCAGCCAGGGCATATGGTGCGTGACTGTCCTCAGAGGCCGCCGCAGCAGCAGTTTCCTCAGCAGCAGCAGGTTCCCCAGCAGCAGAGGTAGCAGCAGCAGCAGGGACAGTATCCGCCGCTACCCAGGTCAGCTAGCGTGGGAGGCAGGCAGAGGGCTCGTGGCCAGATCACGCACTTGGCCAGGGCAGAGGCAGTGGCATCGCAGCTCGTGGAAGGTACCGTTCAGATTTTGGGTTGTGCGGCTCGGGTTTTGTTCAATTCTAGCGCGTCTCATTCGTTTATTTCGGAGGATTTCACGTCGAGCGTCGAGGAGCCGGTGACCCAGTTGTCCTGTGATTTGGCAGTGGAGTTGCCTTCGGGTGACTTTATGGTCACTCCGTATTGCTTCGACCAGGTTCCGGTGTGGATCGATGGGCGGAGTATGCCAGGCAGGTTGTATGCGTTGCAGCTTCGGGATTATGATGTGATTCTAGGCATGGATTGGCTCGAGACTCATGGAGCGGTGGTGGATTGTGGAATGAAGAGGGTCTACTTCCAGCATCCGAGCAAGAGGACCTTCTATTTCCAAGGTATCCGTTCCACCTCTTCTCGATTCCTTATCTCTTCTATTCGAGCCCGTCGATTGCTTGATTCAGGTTGTCAGGGTTTTCTCGCGTCCGTGGTTGTGTCGGACCGGATGGAGCCGGATGTCGAGGACATTGCGGTGGTGTGCGAGTTTCCCGATGTTTTTCCTGAGGAGTTGCCTGGATTACCTCCCCAGCGGGAGATCGATTTCGTGATCGAGGTTGTGCCTGGTACGGGACCTTTGGCGAAGGCTCCCTACCGTATGGCCCCCGCTGAGTTGAGGGAGTTGAGGGCGCAGTTGCAGGAACTGCTGGCCAAGGGGTACATTCGTCCGAGCTTTTTCCCTTGGGGTGCGCCAGTGTTGTTTGTGAAGAAGAAGGACGGTAGTCTGCGGTTGTGCATTGACTATCGGCAGCTGAATGAAGTGACCATTAAGAACAAGTATCCGTTGCCGCGGATTGATGACTTGTTCGACCAGCTTCAGTCTGCGCGAGTGTTCTCGCGGATTGATTTGCGGTCCGGTTACTATCAGCTGAGAATTCGCGAGTCCGATGTGGAGAAGACTGCGTTCAGTACGAGGTACGGGCATTATGAGTTTCTGGTGATGCCGTTCGGGCTCACCAATGCCCCAGCAGCCTTCATGGACTTGATGCAGAGGGTGTTTCATCCGTATTTGGACCAGTTCGTGGTCATCTTCGTGGATGACATCCTTGTTTATTCGCAGTCTGCTGAGGAGCATGCGTACCATTTGGGTGTGGTGCTGCAGACATTGCGAGATCACCAGTTGTATGCGAAGCTCAGCAAGTGCGAGTTTTGGCTCAGCGAGGTGCACTTTCTGGGGCACGTGATTTCTGGTGATGATATTTCCGTGGACCCCGCCAAGGTCGAGGCAGTGATGCAGTGGCCGAGGCCGAGGTCGGTGACGGAGATCCGGAGTTTCTTGGGGCTTGCGGGGTATTATCGCCGGTTTATCCAGGATTTTTCTCGCATTGCGACCCCGATGACGAGGCTCACGCGGAAGGATGTGCCTTTCGTTTGGTCCGAGGAGTGTGAGCAGAGCTTCAGTGAACTGAAGAGGTTGCTCACCTCGGCTCCGGTGTTGGTTTTACCTTCTGGATCGGGAGGTTTTGTGGTGTGTACAGATGCTTCCGGGTCGGATTGGGTGCTGTTCTGATGCAGCATGGTAGAGTGGTGGCTTATGCATCTCGGCAGCTAAAGCCCCATGAGGAGAACTACCCTACCCATGACCTGGAGTTGGCGGCAGTGATCTTCGCGCTGAAGATCTGGAGGCATTATCTGTACGGCGAGAAGTTCGAGGTGTTCACTGACCATCAGAGTTTGAGGTATGTGTTCTCGCAGAGAGATCTGAACCTCAGACAAAGGCGTTGGATGGAGTTCATGAAGGACTATGACTTCACCCTGTCTTATCAGCCGGGCAGGATGAATGTCGTTGCCGATGCCTTGAGTCGGAAGGTTGCGGTCAGTACCTTGATGCTGAGGAAGTGGAGGCTCTGGGAACAAGTGCCCGAAGTTTCTTTCAGGCTCAAGATTCCCCAGGAGCCAGGGTTGGCGGTGCTTGCGAGTCTGACTGTCACTCCTGCTATCCGTCGTCAGGTGACAGAGGCTCAGCATGCAGACCCTGAGTTGCCCCGGATTCTGGCGATGGCTGATGTGGAACTTGGCGAGGACGGTGCTGCGAGGTTTCGTGGCAGGCTGTACGTCCCAGCGGAGGAGCAGGTTCGTCGTGCGGTGTTACGCGAGGCTCATGGGAGCAGGTACACTGTGCACCCGGGTGCGACGAAGATGTATCGGAACTTGCGGAGGCAGTTCTGGTGGCCTGGCATGAAGAGAGATGTCGCGGAGTTTGTGGCCAGGTGCCTGATCTGTCAGCAGGTGAAGGCGGAGCATCAGCGACCAGGAGGTACTCTCCAGCCCTTGGATGTTCCTGCTTGGAAGTGGGACCATGTGACCACGGATTTCGTGGTGGGGTTGCCAAGGACCCCGAGTGGGCAGGACAGTATTTGGTTGCTGGTGGATCGGCTGACGAAGGTGACGCGGTTGTTACCGGTCAAGGTCAGCTGGAGCGTGTCCAGGTTGGCTCGTTTGTATGTGGAGCGGATCGTGCCGTTGCATGGGGTTCCCATTTCGATCGTGTCGGATCGGGATCCGCGCTTCACTTCTGGATTCTGGAGGAGTTTCCAGCGAGCTCTTGGCACGGAGTTGGCGTTTAGCTCGGCGTATCATCCTCAGTCAGATGGTCAGTCTGAGAGGACCATTCAGACTTTGGAGGACATGCTGAGATCTTGCTGCCTGGAGTGGCAGGGGAGTTGGATTCATCACCTACCGTTGGTGGAGTTTGCCTATAACAACAGCTATCATTCGAGCATCAGCATGGCTCCTTATGAGGCGTTATATGGGCGTCCTTGTCGGACTCCACTTGATTGGTTTGAGGTGGGTGAGCGTGTTTTGACGGGACCGGAATTGGTGCAGCAATGCGTGGATGTTGTGCACCTGGTTCGTCAAAACATGTTGGCGGCCCAGAGTCGGCAGAAGAGCTATGCTGACCGTAGGAGGCAGCCCCTCGAGTTCGCCGTGGGCGATCATGTGTTCTTGAGAGTTTCTCCGATGAAGGGGGTGATGCGTTTTGGACGGCGTGGGAAGCTGAGTCCCCGCTATATTGGTCCTTTCGCGATTGTGGAGCGCATCGGTGAGGTTGCTTACCGATTGCAGTTACCCTCTGAGTTGGCGTCGGTGCATGACGTGTTCCACGTTTCGATGTTGCGGAAGTATATGCCCGATGACTCTCATGTGCTCGAGTTTTCGTTTGGCCTGAGGTGACTCCAGATCTTTCTCTCCAGAGTTTCCGATCCGCGTGGAGGATAGGCGAGAGCAGCGCCTGCGGAACAAAGTCATTCCCTTGGTAAAGGTCGTGTGGCAACGACACTCTGGTGGGGAGGCTTCTTGGGAACGTGAGGACGAGATGCGTCAGCAGTTCCCGTATCTGTTTGAGTGAGTCTTCCTCTTCTTTCCCCTTGGGTTGTTCTCAATTTCGAGGACGAAATTCCTTAAGGGGGGAGGGCTGTAATATCCCGGACCTTTCGGATCCTTCTTCGTGGGTCCCGGATTTGGTTCTCGGAGCGTCCAGCTCCGTTGTGTCCGAAATTTATTTCGGACATCTTTCGTGTTCGGATCGGCGCGATCCGGAGTGGTTTCGGAGGCCCGGAGGCGTTCCGCGGCTTTTCCGCGTGTGTTTTCCGATTCCCGGTGTGTGTTTCGGCTTTTCCTTCGGAAGCTCGCTGCGGGCGAACCGGGCAGTTCCCCCAGGCACGAGTGGTACCGTTGCGATCGGTGCGTTCCGAGGATTCCGGAAATGTATTTTTCTATTTTTCGGTATTTTTCCGAAAATTCAGATTTTCTATAAAGCCCTAATCCTTTTCCTTTTTCTTTTCTCCTTTCTCTTTCTTCTTCTTCCTCTTCCTCCGTTTCTTCCCACCGTGACACCCTCCTCTCTCCCTCTCTCCCATTCGGACGCGGCGAACCCCTCTCCGGCTACGGACGGCGGCGGGGCGACGGCGCGGACGTGTGGGCGGCGGCGAGGCGAGCTCGTGGGCGTGCGGCGTGCGTGGGAAGCGTGGGGAGTTCGTGAAGTTTGAAGCGTTCTTCGCGGTTCGTGGTGATTCGGCGGAGCATTCGCTCCATTGAGGTAGGGTGACGTTCCTTAGCCTCATGCCGATCTTTTCCGCGATTTATAGGCCGCGGGGAGGCCGAGAGGGGATCGTTTGAGCGTTTTTGGGTTTTTCCATGATTTGGGGAGAGCTCGCCCGATCTATGGATTTGATGCATGATTCGTGTTTTGATGGCCTAGGATCATGCTAGGGGTCCCCAGGGGTCTTCCCCTTGTTTTCCCCCTCTCCTATGGAGGTATGGGGGCGTGGTTAGAATTTTTGGGCGTTTCTACCATTTTCGGCCGCGGACTGAGAACGCGCTATACTCCAGTAGCGCGTTCTTGGAGGTCGCGCTGCCCCGACCGAGCGCGTTCATCGGAGAGATGAACAGGAGGCGGTTCCTGTCGCGCTATGGGGTCCTAGCGCGATCATCCTTGTCGCGCTAGGCATCCCTAGCGCGACATGCCTTGTCGCGCTAGGCATCTCTAGCGCGACATTCCGTGTCGCGCTAGGAGGCCCTAGCGCGATGTCCCTTGTCGCGCTAGGGGGCCCTAGCGCGTTCTTCCGTGTCGCGCTAGGTGTCCCTAGCGCGATCTGGCTGTTGTTGGGTGTTTCCCTTGGGCCGTGTGTGCGTCCCGGGCACCCCGTGGAGTTCCGTGACCGTGTCTTTGGTGTCCGGAGGTTCCGTTTGCCCTGGTCATGCGTTTGGCCGTGGGCGGTGCGTCCGTTTTTCTCCGACCGTGGTCCCGTTGACGGAGCTAGTGCGTGGGGTGATTCCCACATGTTGTCGGACTCGGACGTTGTTTTCCGTTGACTTGAGAGTCTACTCCTTCAGTGACCCTCCACTAGTCGTAGCCTACTAGTACGCGGGTGCTAGTCGCACCAGGGAGTGGTGTACGGGCCGACCTTTCGAGACGGTTTGTGGACCGGTTACCGTTGGGCCCCACGTCTTGCAGCCAGAGTCCGGCTGAGGGGAAAACCGGTCAGAGGGCCAGACCTGGGACGCGTGGTCTGTGTGTGCACACGTGGTTGGGGGCGGTTGGACCCACGTCGACGGGCGTGACCCCAGCTAGTCACTTGTTCGTGGTTACTTGTACGGTGTCTGCGCCTCGGGTAGGACCTACCACGTCAGGCGGTTCACCTGCGGTGCGGTATAAGACGTCAGGGGACGCTACCGGCTGTGCTTCTAGTGGGTGGTACTCCTGTCGAGTACGGAGTGTCAGACTGTCAGTCGTGTGTTTCCGACCTTCAGGTTTTGGCGGTTCGACCGTTGAGTTTTCGGTCTTTTCGTACCGTGGCACGTGTGTCGGTTTGCGTGCCGTAGGGTCTAGTTCTGTAGAGTACAGGGCTTTCCTTTCCGAGGTACTTTCCTACCGCTAGAGTAGTGGTTTCTCATTTTACGAGGTAGGGTTCGAGTGATCCCTACTGAGTCTTGTTCGAGACTCATTCCCTGCGTGTTTTCACCGTGTTTCAGGTGAGACGCCACCTTCGGGGAGCGCGTCAGGAGCGCAGCGTGGTGCGGGTGCCCAGAGGTAGTGCCAGAGGTCAGAGCCGGGGGATGCCCCGTGTAGCTGTACTTTTCTTTCTTGTCACTGTACTAGTCGTGGACTACTGTCTCTGTTGTTATTTTCTTATTGTGGACCATGTAAAATGTTAATTTATTTCCTGCTTAATATTATATCTGTTTAATTTCTGCGATTATCTGTGATGCTTATGTAGTTTCCACACCATCCTTTTAACCCTTCCGAGTCTTCGGGCTCGTGGGTGGCGGTACGAGTCTCGGGTTATCGGGCCTTCCCGGTAATCGGATTCTCGGGTCGTTACAAGTCAATCCTCTCCATGCCGCTTTGGACGAGATTACAAAGATGGAGAGAGAATGGAAAGACAGGAGGGATGATTACGGCGTCGGCGGTTCAAGTGAGCAAGAGCCGGCATTCGAAGAATCCGAGGCAGTATACGATGATGATGAAGCTCCGCAGGCACCCCTTCCGAGTTTCCTTAACTTTCCGCTTTCCCCATTTTCATTCGATGAACCCCCTGCTCAGGAGGAAACCACTCCTAGTTCAACCCCTATTTCCGAAACCTCTTGGTGTTACGACGATGGGTCGATACTCCAATCACCCACGCCGGCGCATTTTGAGTCTACTCCCACTCCTAACACCGCTCGCCCTGTTCGGCGTTTTCTCCGCACCAAACCTCCCCCAATTAAACCATCACCCATTAAACCTCCACTAATTACACCTCCATCCACTATGCCATCAACCTTCACAACACCAGCCTCCCCCAAGCCTTCCACTATTAAACCTCCACATATTGAGCCTTTAGCCTCCACCGAGCCTACCATTGAACCTTCCCCAATTCAACCTTCCATTATCCCTTTAACCCTAAAACCTACTTTGCCTACTCCACCACTTAACCCTTTACCTTTACCCATGGTTAATCCTGAGCAGGATCCACCACTTTTTGCACTCGAGCTAACCCCGACCGCTTGCAAGCAAAGGGAGAAACTCGATGTGTTTGAACCCCCGCCTCCCCTTACGCCAACACTTTCCATTATACCTCCACCACTCACAAAGCCTTCCGCCTCCGCTTCACCTCCTTCTACTACTCGGAATGTGGGTGCTTCTGCAAGTATATGTGCCGAAGATGATCAAGAGCCGGGCAAGACAGATTTGGCCATGGCCGTGATGTTCAAGACCCAAGAATTTATTTGCCGGATGCCAATCCGGATCATTGTGCCAAGCATGATTGAAGAGGCCAAGTCGCCACCACACCAAGCATTGATGCTGCGTAAGGGCCGGGCATGGCACTCTTTGTTCCAATTTTCAAATCTTGAACTCCTCGGCAACATGATGTTTCCAAGCCTAACTTTCCAACTCCCTCCCGCTATTACTTTTCACCTTCCAAGGGAGTTATTATTTACCATTGAAGCTTCATCATGGGCTTATGCTTTGTGCATTAAGCCAGTTGGCTATACTCTTTCACTGCCGTGGAGGGGCAGTTATTTTGGCACTAAGGGGCCTTCCACTCCTTTATCCACCCCATCCATATTCTTGTCCATCACATTCTCTTCATGGTCCACTCCAAGGGGAAAGAGGAGGATCTCGCCCTCTCACCCTTCATATTCCTCATATTCTTTGCATCTCATGCATTTTTCTTTCATCCATTCATTCTATTCATTGCATTACATTTGCATACAATTGCACCTCCTGATTCCCGGGTCTCCAAACCTGTATCTTCCCCGCCTTCCGGCACCGCCGGATCCTCCGCATTTCCCATCTTATTCATATTCATCTTCATTACTCGGGCATCGCGCCCCTTTCCAACCTTTTCATCTCCCAGATTTCTCTCCCTTCTTCCCAGGGCATCGCGTCCCTCGACATTTTCTTCCTCCGGAACCTCCGGACTTTCCCCTCAGGCACGACGCCCCTTTCCATCTTCTCCTTCCTGATTTGCTTCCTCCGGAACCTCCGGACTTTCCCTTTGGGCACGACGCCCCTCTCCACCTTTTTTATTTGCTTCCTCCGGAACCTCCGGACTTTTCCCTCGGGCACGACGCCCCTTTCCACCTTCTCCTTCCTGATTTCATTCCTCCGGAACCTCCGAATTTTTCTCTCCTCCCTAGGCATCGCGTCCCTCGGCATTTGCTTCCTCCGGAACCTCCGGACCCTCCATCTTTCTTCCGATTCATCTTTCTAATCTTCCTGAACATCACATCCTTCATTTTTTTCTTCCTTTTCCATCATCTTTTTCCCTATTTCATCTCAGGGCATCGCGTCCCTTCTTTTGTCATCCCTCCGGAGCCTTCAGATTTTTCCCCTCATGATTCTCCTCTACCTCCGGACCCTCCGGATCCGCCTCTTTCTATCTACCAATTTCTTCTTCTAATTCCTCCTGATTCTGGGTCCGACCCAACTTCTTCCACATCCACTGGCTTGGGCATCTACCCATTCTCCCATTGCTTTCGAGGCTTTAGTCCTCATTCCTCCTTCTAATTCTCCTCTCCTTCTGTAGACTGTTCCATGTGATCAGGGTCTCCGCGCCTTAGTGAGGGAGTTCTAGCCCTCGCCTCTCTTCCTTTTTTTTCCTTATTCGTCTGAGTCTGGTTTAGCACCACTCCTTCTTGTTAAGCCACTTTCAAATCCTTTGCTTCCAATCCTTTTGACTGCCAAAGAGGACTATCCCACATTGATCAACCTCGCCTCTGACAGCTGCTTCTACAAAGGTTGCAAGGTAATATATTGACGTAAGTATGCATTTATATGATATCATTACCTCATTACTTCACGCATGATTTTCAAAATGAAGTGCTTCCTAACAAGATTAAGAGTGGTGTTTTAGATCTTTATCTTAGACTTTTGTTAAATTAAATCATTGTTAAAAAGAGTCTTTAGGCTTGCTTATGCAGCACCTTGGTTAATAAGAATCTCGCGCTGGGAATTCAACATTCTCTCCCTGCTTGTTAAGATCAACCCTCAGCTGGGCACCTCACACACTTCACGGCGTCCTTAGCCGGCTCCTTTGGTTAAACACCGTTGCTACCTTGGCCATGCCATGAGTATATCTGAAAGTCTTTTCTCTTCTTTACTCGGCCACGTGCAGGGGCAAGAGGTTGACGGATGAGATGACCAACCTTGGTAATCCCCAATACGAGAGGAGTCTCAAATAGGGGCAGTCTTGACCCAAACTAAATATGAATTTCATGATATACATCTCGCCAAAAGGGCTATTATGAAAATCAAGTCAGAATTTCGATAAAAGCAAGATTGTGAATTATGGCATGACAAGAGTGGCAAAGTCCCCGCAGGAAAAACCCTGGTCGTATGTGTTGATCGTTTGTTTACCTGTCTCTTCTTATCTTCTTTCTTTTTTTGTTGATTGTGAGGGTTTTGAAAAATGATATGGCGAGATGATAAATAAACTACCAAAGATCAGCTCAACCTATGCACATGTGAACATGAACCTAGGCAATCAAATCTAACTCTAGCATGTGCATGCTATCTCAATCAAATTACGCTAAGGGAAAAACGAAAACACACGCCGGGGCGTGGAGCAAAGATAAATAAAAACACACCGCTAGGGGTGGAACAATTAAGGGGAATAAAGAGATTTGATGAAAAAGACAGCTAGTGCCCAACACTAAGGAAAGTCGTGATCGCCACCAAAGTAAACACAAGTCAAAGACTCGAATATACCTTGGAAATAAGTGGATGAAACACCCGCCCACGGGAGAGAAAACCAAGGAAAGCCTGCAGATCAACTTGAAAATAACGGTCTAAAACCTGTGCGTCGCTTGGAAGTAACGGTCGTGCGATAGACCGCCAGAAAGAAATAACGCTCCTGCACCTGACCGTCAGATAACCTGCAGTGAAAAGATGTGAACTCTTTGAACTCCAACCCTTCCAGCCGTCTAGAAGGCTTGGGCCTCGTGCTAGTGATCCTGTAAAACCTGCCAAGGATGTAGAAAGAAAAACAACACAACCTCAATTAGCCCTCAACATAAGTATAGCATCAATCCTTAAAACGCTTAAGAACATCAAAAGGAGAGGGGATTACCGGGGAGTTGTTGGTTTTTAACCCCTCTGGGCGTTTTTTAAGTTTAGGAGGATATGTGTATGCTTAGCAACAGTAAAAAAACGTGGAGGAAGAGGAGGGACAATGCTTTTGATTGATAAAACCAAGGGAAAATTGAGCATGCAATGATGATGATCTTGACAAACTAAAACCCAAAATTACTCTCTTGACTTGGAAGATGGACGTGGGAAGCAGCTCCTCCTAGATGTAGATGACTTCTGAATTTGGCAGCACTTCGTCGTGAATCAAATCTTCCTCTCTTGGGTTATGAAATCAAGGGTTCTATTTATAGACTCCCTCAAACTCTCAGGTCGAGTTGAAGATAAATCAGCCAAGAAAGGAGGATAATCCTTAGCAAATCCTTGAGGATAAAATCAACAAGAGTCCAAAGAAACAAACGAGAGGTCCTGAGGATTAGAATTGAAGGAGATAATGCCAATCCAAAACCCTATCTCGTCCACAGAGTAGCAGAGAAAAGGCCTGAACTGTCAGGACTCTCTGAAGGAAGTAACGGCCTTACGATAGACCGCCACTTGGAAATAACGCTCCAAGGCATGACCGTCATTTTCAATCTTATCCAAAGGATAAGATCGACGGGAAGAAGATCTAAACAATAGGACTCTGCAAGTAAGTAACGGTCAGGGAATAGGGCGTCATAAGGAAACAACGGCCAAGGAGTAGACCGTTATTATCAAAGGACAACGAGGCCCTAAGTCTTGGGACTCTTCAAAGAGTAACGGCCTAGGATTCATGCGTTATTATGAAATGACGCTCCTAGTACAGACCGTTATTATCATTGATTTTCAAGAAAATAGAATGGAGGGATTGCCAAGCTTTTGAACGAAGTGCCACCAGGAACCAGGTCTAATCCAGGAATTGAGACCCAGAAAATAGGCTTCAACTGATTAAAAGGAATTCAATGAAGAGTGAACAACTCGGAGCATCATATTGAATAAATAAGGAGATGACCCGACTTATTGGGTATAAAATGGGTGTCAACAGATGCCCCTCCTTAACGTCCTCTTTGCAGGGGAACGAGCGGAAGTGAAGCGAAAGTGAAATGGAATATGGAGATGAAGCGGAAAATGAAGCGGAGTGGATCAAAAAGAGGGCGTTAAGGTAAACGACACCCGTTTTTCACCAACAAGCGATAAGAATTTCTTGGAAAAACTTCAAAACTGATCACAAGGAAATAGCTAACCAAAGGATGCAAGTCTGGAGGATTTAATTACCTAAGGAAAGGAAACACGGCTGGCCGCCGGAGGCAACGGAAAGGAAAGAGACTAAACTCCAGACAGGAATCTTCAGTCAACCAGATCAAGCGAGAAAACCGAAGGAAACCTTCAAATTCAGAGTGGAATAATTCTCCTTATCCAGGATCAAGAACACAGCTGTTCACCGCCAATGAGACCTCTTGAACAAATGAAGCTCATGAATGCTCAAAGAATGCGTATGATGCATGCTGGGCTAAAGAAAAACAAATCTTCAAAGCAAATGCAAAGAAAGATAAAATAACAAGATACTCGAGAATAATATTGCTAGATTGGGGAAACCAGAGTCAAGACACTATCTGCAACCACGGCGTGCAAGATAGAACCATCATCCCTAAATTTTCCAACCTAACGGCCTGTCCAACGATTATTCATGTGAACTTAGATCATCATCATTTTTGTTTAAGGGGAACATCAGATCCCAGGACACCTGAATGACCAGCCGGTTCTCGAGGTAATATATAATAAATAGCATATAGTAATGCATTAAGGGATAGGGAACGAGATACAATACCTGACTTACCTGTTTGACGGACGGCGAAGCGTGCCTTCTGTTCATAGTTCCTTTCATGAAAATAGGTTAGCCAACAAGATAGTTATGATAATAGTTAAGGCCTAACCATTGTTTATGTGATAAACTCATCAAATGTTTTTATGATGGAGATAACTTAAACATTAATTTTGACCATTCATTCATCAAGAAACTTGCAAGTATATAACGGCCTGACTCAGGAGCGTCACACTAAAATAACGGATCAAGCCTAGTCCGTCAACACCGAGTCGGTTCAAATTCTTCAATAAAACAGTCAGTCACAAGTGACGGCCTTAGAGGGGGGCGTCAGGATGATGTGACGGCCGGTCGATAGACCGTCACATTTCCTGAGATTTCAAAAAAAAACAACCGAACGGTCACGACCCGTTCATTCCAAACACTCAACCCCCAAAACCCCAAAACCGAGAGCTCCGGCGACCACCATCCCAACCGCTCCAATGGCCGGCGACGAGGCACCCCAGCCGCCACCAAAGAAGAGAGAAAGAGGGAAAAGGATGGCAATACGACGGCTTCGCCGCCGGATCGAACGGGAGGTGATCCCGCCGGCGGAAGCGGAACAACCGACGAGGGGAGATCAAACGGAAGAAGAAGAAGTTCCCACGACTACGGGGGACGAGGGGGAAGTTCCCTTGGGTGCAGAGGAGCCCAAGGAACCACAGAAGAAGAAGAAGAGAGCCATGGACCACGAGGTAGGCCCTCTGCCCTAATTTTCAAATTTTGATTTTTATGTTCTTAATTCATGTGTGCATGCGGGGAATGAGGGTAGAAATGGGTCTACGAACCCACTAGGAGTCATTGTAGGCCCTTTGGCCAAAGTGGGAAACCACAGGAATGCAAGGGAAAAAATCCCAACCAGCAGACGAAGTGACGGTCCTGCCAGCGACCGTCACTCTCCTGACGCTCCATCCTGGGTGCGTCAGAGACAAGTAACGCCCTAACCCAGGGCCGTTACTTCTGCCAGGGATTCAAACTATTTTTTAGGGTTTTCAATTTTTAATTTTTGTTTTGTTTTCAATTTATGAATGTTTATGCCATGATTATATGATGCAAATGGACTAACTAATGATCTAATATGCAATGCAGGGAAAGAGGAGATCACGGATCTCCTGGCTTCAGATCCGGGCGGTGTACCAGGCACTGCCCGACTACCAGAGGGAGAGACTTGCCGAGATGGGATTCGCCGAGGTGCTCAGCATCGAGGTGATCCGGATGGATACGCCACTGCTATACGCACTTCATGAGAGATGGGACCCGATCAGCCGTGCTTTCATCTTCCCATGGGGCCACATGATCCCCACATTGGAAGACATAGCGAGGATTACAGGATTGAGAGTCCACGGCTCCGCCGTGACTGGATGGACGTACGGGGACTACCGGGAGATAGCGCAGCAGCTGCTCGGGCTAGATCTGATCAGGCCGGGGCAGTCCTCTTCCCAGCTCGCGAGATCGGTGCTGCAGGAGAGTTTGGGTTTAGGGGAGCGGCAATCACCGTAGGAGAGTTGCCGGAGGAGCATCTGGGCAGGGTGATCGACCAGGTGCGCCCTCGCGTGGCGGCAGAGGTAGGGGCAGAGGGAGATAGAGTGCTCAGGCGCTTCCTGATGCTACTGTTCGGGAAGCTCCTGTTCGCGACTCGGGCAGATGTCATCAGCTGCAGATTGCTGCCGCTGATAGAGGATCTGGGCAGAGTGAGGAAATATGCATGGGGGGCAGCGGTACTAGCATTCCTGTTCGACTCCCTGAGTACCACGGACCGGCAGACCATGCTGGGCGACTTCTCGCCTTTCCTACAGGTAAATGCATTTTAAATGCGTTCTACTATGCCATGTTTATGCAATGCAGTGATTTATGCAAAAATGTCTTATGCAAATGATTCGACTGACTTGATCTCTAAATGCAGGTCTGGGGCTACATGTACCTCCCGGGCATTGGGAGAGGTACATTACTCCATCCCGGCCTCATACCAATCGCGAGGCGATGGTCGGTGGCGAGGGACACGGGATCGATCCTCAGATTGACCCAGACGATCCAGGACGACCTGGACTCCTACCCACACACATCGGTAAGCCCGAGACTCAAAATGATTTCTATATGCTTCTATATGCTGACAAATACTGACAAATGAATGAAATGAATGAAAATGCTTTCAGGTGAGATGGACCCCGTACCGCAGCGAGGGCTACACAGGACAGCCGTGGGTGGAGGCGTCCTTATCGTACCGGGGGCGAGACATATGGTTGCATTGCATCCATATCATCGAGCCTCTGCACTACAGGCTGATCCTGCGGACTCGGGGACTACACCAGCCCGAGGTGGCCTTTCCACATCGCAACGATGACCGCCCAGGCAAGTCGGCGAGGGGCATCAGTGGGAGTGTGGATTGGCGCGCCCGGAAGGCGAAGTACGTCCTCGACTGGAGGCAGCGAGGCAGGGCCGTGAAAGAGCGGGACGAGAGCGACGAGGCCTACCTGAAGGCCTTCGCTCGACACTACGGCGACCGGGTATACCGAGGTACCCGACGACCGGTATGCAATTCTAAACTAAGAAACTCTTTCTATATGATGAAATGCGGATGTGACATGCTGGCTCATGCTTTCTACATGCAGCTCGATCCTGAGGGGCGGATAGCTGAGCTAGAGGGACTACTCCACTCTACCATCCTGCAGCGGGATGAGTACCGGACTGCTCTGGAGCTCCTGGTGAGATTCTAAATGCTCATGATATGACTATGATTACGCATGATGCTAATGCTTCGGCTATGACAATGCAGCGGGCAGAGGGAGCTCAACGAGCAGGACCGGATGCCCCATCGTCATCCTCGCAACCTGCGGGAGACAGGGCTGGGCGAGATGCTGATTTTGCTCGGGCGGTTGCCCGGGCCGAGGAGGCGGAGGCCACCCTCGCGGAGCGGGTAAGATACTTACATGCTTTATGATTATGCTTATGCTAATTACATTTATATGACTAACCTATATGTAATGCAATGCAATCTACAGGCGATAGAGCTGGCAGCGGCAGTGGCGGAGGCCACCCAGGCGAGGGCAGAGGTGGAGAGGAGCCGGGCCGAGACTGATCGAGCTCGAGCAGAGACGGAGCTCGTGCGGGCAGAGATAGCCCGACTGAGAGCGGAGACCCCTCGTCATGCGGACGACGTGGAGATGGAGCGACTTCGGGCAGATTTAGCACGGGCGCAGGCCGAGGTGAAGGACCTTCGCCTTGAGACCGCGGATCTTGATCGCTACCGGACCGAGGCACGGGAGACGCGACGCCAGATCTTCACGCTGAAGATCAGGCTGCAGACAATGGAGCAGACGGTCCGGATGCTAGGCCGGGCACCAGAGCGGAGTTCTTCCCGGAGCGGGGCTCATAGGAGTGCTGCCCCTAGTGGCTCGGTTGGGGATTTCCTAGTTAGTTCCGCCGGCCAACGGAGAAATGAGAGGGCAGAGCGAGGACAGCATGAGGAGAGTGCTTCCATAGCACCGCCACCCATGAGGAGACCAGAGGATGGGGAGGATGAGGGCGGCCCGACGGATAAGCCGGCCGAATGATGTACTTTTATGCTTTTCTTACCACTTGTACATGTCTTTTTATGAAAATGAAATTTTTGTTGACTTTTCTTTATGTGGATGTATGAATGGATATGCACGAATGAGTGATTGAAAGTACGCATGATGGATGTGTATGTGTGAATGAATGCTTGTGTGGAGAAGGTGTGGTGTACAGATGTGAAAGACCGCCAGGTCTAGGCAAAGGATAGACAAACTGCCTGAATTTAGTAGCAGAGGAAATGACGGTCTGGTCTTGGACCGTCATAATCAAACGACGCGCCTACCTTAGGCCGTCATTCATGAAATATCTTTATTCTGATAGCCAGGCTGCAGAGGAAATAGCGGCCCATGGTAGGAGCGTTAAAATCAAACAACGGTCCTACGCCAGACCGTTATTCATGGCAGAGCATGGCTTTTAGAACTACTCGCAAAAAATGCGACGGCCTGAAGGAGACGCGTCATAAATAAACGACGGTCCTAACCTGACCGTTACATGGCGTTCAGCCCAGAAGAGAGAGACTTGAGCGATTTGAAGGATATAACGGATTAGGGTTCATCCGTTGAAAGGCGACGGTCTGAGACCAGACCGTAAACAGCCACAGAACAAGTTCTAAGGAAAACCCAACCCACAGAAAAAGTGACGGCCCAGGGTAGGCGCGCCAGAGTGAAGTAACGGCCCTACGACAGACCGTCATAGTCTGGGTCGTTTCCAAAACGGATTCGGCCGTGAGAGCTTAGAGTCCGAGGTTCAGCCACTTAATCTCTTGCTAGGACTTATCCAAATTTCAGATAAAGCCGCCCAACTCCAATCTTATCCTTCCAAAGTTAATAAAAAGCCCCAACAACTTGGGAAACTTATTCAAAATCGCAGCTTGCAAAAACCTCTGTTCTAGGGTTGAAGAATTCTCCCTAACAAACAGAAATCAAGATGAAGAGGTGCTTCGAGATGGTGGCTATGGAAGAGAAGATCTACACCGGCCCTAAGGCTGCAAGGAGGGAACATGGGGAGCTTCAACGGCTGTCCTCGATCCCCAAGCATCTAAGCTCTAATGTCCAAAGGGTGGTAAGCTTGCATGACTTCATCCAAAGTTCAGATTTTTTTGTTGCACTTTAATTTTCTTCATAACCTTCCTTCTTCTTTTCTTCTTCAAGCCTCTTCCTGGCCCAAGGTGTTACTCCAACCTGAAGTGGGTGGCTCCCATGGTAAAGGCACTCCCTTTAGAGGTGGTATCAATCCTCAAAGCATGGCACCTCCAACCCCTCTTGGTTCTAGGCAAAAACTTCCAGAAATTGTCTTTGGATTGGCCATGCCTTTCAGCCCTTGTGGAACTATGGCATCCACAAACTCATACCTTCATCTTCCCTTCCTTTGAAGCAACCGTCCTATTGGAGGAGGTAGAGACCTACCTAGCCCTTCCTAAGACTAAGGTGGGGGATGAGGATCGGGTTTGCTATACAATAGAACCTATTGATCCGTCCTTGATCTTAAGCGACTTCATTCATAACCCAAAGGACGTGCGGACCATGATCAGCCCGCGCCACATTCACTTGATCCCTATGGCGCAATGGATAGTGTCTCACTGTAAAAACAAGTGGGAGAGACACGAAGCAATAGCCAAGGCGGTGGCGGTTTGCTTGTGCGGGGTCTTCCTTTTCTCCACAACCGACCACCTCTTAGATATCCAAAATCTTAGCATTATTAGCGGACTGTGGCGGGGTATGTCTATTTCTCAAGCGGTCCTCTCATACCTCTATGAAGGACTAAGCTCGGCTTGCCTTGGAGGGCCTTTGTTCGGTTCCATGATACTCCTTGAGTGTTGGATAGGAGTGAGAATCAAATTCCTTCCCAAGGAAGATATAACTTCGGCGAGCCGGATCTTCGGGAGCCACCCCCTCTTCTTCATTGGAGGGGCTTTTGGATATCCTTCTCATGTTGAATGCAGGACGGCGGATAAGAAAACGCGGGATGAATGGCGCCTCTTCTTCAATGCTTTGCCTCTTGAAAAGTTCATCATGCGACCAAGCGTTCTTCGAAGCATTCTTCTTAAAATACCGCGGCGTCAAGGCCTGGACCTCCAGCTGGTTGGAAACACTACCGTGGCGATCTACAACCCACACCGGTGCCATCTTCAGATCGGGTTACCTCGAATCAACGTTTCTGCACTATCACACTACCCTCCCCTTCTACCTAGGAATATGGGGACCGAGGAAGATGAACGAGCGATCCGGAACGCGCTGACCATGTGGGAGATCAGCAAGGTGCGTCCGTGGCAGGCAGAGGTTGAAGAGAACGACGAAACACGCCGAGATTACTTGAAAGAGTTGAGAAGAATCCGCCCTCTTGCGGATAAAAAGTGAATGTACCTTGATTTTCTTTTGCTTATGAAAGATGTTATGAGATTGCCACTCAGAACTTGGTTTATCATGAATTATATTTTATTAAGCTTGCTTGAATGAGATGAGATTGCCTCAATTGAAAGAACTTGAGTTGTGTGCTTTGGAAGATTAGATTGATGTGAATAATCAGAGTTTCTGGGGGGAGTAACGGATGTACTCTGGGCCGTTATTTGGAAACGACGGTCTGAAGTAGGCCGTCATAATGGAAGTAACAAGAACTCAATCTCTGAAGGAGGTGACAGATGGCTCTTGGGCCGTTATTTCAAAGTAACGGTATGTTCCAAGACCGTCATGATGATGGTTTAATTGAAAGGAAGAAGGCCCACGCCTGAAGGAAGTGACGGTCCGAGATGGGCCCGTTACATGACTTTAACGGTCTGATGCTGGCGCGTTACACACCTGAACCTGCATAGTTGTGAGCTTTTACCTTTGGGCTTGCCCCTGCACTCTGCACACACTTAGACATGAAACAAGTTAGATCTGTTCTTAGACTCAACCCCTTGCCTCGAAGCAAGTTAGATAATGACCGTTTCTTGATATTTGGTCAAGGGGTGGAGCCTTATTAAATAGGCGAAAAAAAACATAATGAAAATGCGATGCATGTTATGCAGATGATGGAAGTATTGAATGCTTTTGATTTTTGAAAAGATTTGATTTGTTTGGATTTTTTGAAATATTTGATGTTTTTGGATTTTGAAAATATTTGATTGTTTTTAGAATTTGAAACATATTTGATGTTTTTGGATTTTGAAACATATTTGATGTTTTTGAATTTTGAAATATATTCGATGTTTTTGGATTTTGAAACATATTTGATGTTTTTGGATTTTGAAACATATTTGATGTTTTTGGATTTTGAAACACCAGTGCCTCTCTAGCAACACGAGACCTCCCTTGTTTTTAGCTTGAGTCTCGAGATCGGCGTGCAAACAATGTGACATCCCTTGGCCGAGACCTGGTCATTGCGACGGTGTTTTTACCAAAGCCATACCCAGGGTACTCGTCTCAGTCCTAAAAGAAAAAGGAATGTGGGGGTAAGCTTAGGCCAGATATGGAGGTTTTTAGAACTTGATTCCCTCACCGTACAACCTTATTAGAGATTTGGTCTGTTGTGCCGGGGCTTTTTTATGTCCGTCATCGAACCTTTATCCACTTAGGTATGCATGCGACCGGGCTCATAACGTCCCGCGGGGAACTGTACTGCCACTCTTGTCATGCCTAATTTCTTTTCCTTTGGAGCTTTTGAGAATTCACTCACAGACCTTGAGATGATGCTTTTGATTTCATGGTAAAGAGCACTCCTTTGCTTTTCTTTTCTTTACTTTCTTGTGGAGTCAGGTCATAACGGACTTGCCCCTATTTGAGACCTCTTCTCGTTAGGGAGTTTGGATCGGTTGTCTCCTTCTTATTTACTCCTTGCCCCTGGATGCAGCCGAAGAATGAAACGTACAGGGACTTTGACTTTCCCCCAAAGCATGGCCGAGGAAAAACGATGTCTTTTTAAGCAAGGAACCCGACCAGGGGCGTCGTGTAGTGTGTGTTTGCCTTACTCAAGACTCTCTTTTGAAGATAGGGAGGCATTTCTTATTGCCAGAAAAGCACATGGTTTAGATTTTTAAGGAAAGAAACGCTTAAGATACAACCCATTCCACGGGTGAGAGAGCTCCTCACCTTCCGCGTTGATTAGACGATAGGCATTCCCTGAATAAGCTTGTTTTATTACAAACGGCCCTTCCCAGTTAGGTTGCAATTTAGATCTAGGACCTGCAGACCGAATGAATTTGCGTTTCAAAACCATTTCACCCTTGCAAAATTTTCGTTCAATTACCTTCTTTTGAAAATAACGCGAAACTCTCTTTTGATAAACAGATACGTGATCGGCCGCATTCATCCTCTTCTCATCTAGGAGTTCCAGTTGGACCAGCAACGCCTCTCGACGTTCATCGAGACTAAGTTCCTTATCGAGCTGTACTCTGAGTGAAGGGATTAAGATCTCATATGGGAGCACTGCCTCCATCCCGTAGGTTAGAGAATAAGGAGTTTGTCCCGTAGGAGTACGGACGGAGGTGCGGTAAGCCCACAGAGCTTCCACCAATCATTCAGGCCAATCAGAAAATTTGTGTGCTTCACATGTTTTCTTAATGATTTTAAGAAGAGTTTTATTAGTGGCTTCGGCTTGACCGTTGCCTTGAGGGTAATATGGTGATGAATGATGCAATGTAATTTTGAACTTCTTACAGAGGTCTTTAAGCCCCTGGGAGACGAACTGGGGTCCGTTGTCGGTGATGATGCTGCTTGGCACTCCGAACCGCGAGATGATATTCTTCATGATAAAGCGGCACACCGTTGTAGCTTTGATCTCTGCGTACGCCTCGGCTTCGGCCCATTTGGTGAAGTACTCAGTTGCTGTGAGAATGAAGGATTTCTGCTTGGTTTGAGAATTAGGATCAGCGAGTGGGCCGACGACGTCGAAAGCCCACATAGAGAATGGCCAAGGAGCGGTCATAGATGAAGAGATGAAGC